>JANTQA010000063.1:1225000-2450000 GCA_027625915.1 Anaeramoeba flamelloides
ATTTGTTCGGTGGCGAGGAACAACAGGAGCTTGCCAAGGAATTCTCCGGTGGCTCTGTTGTCATTGCAAGGCTAAGCCCACAGGACTACCATCGGGTGCACTTTGGCGTGTGCGGTACAGTTAGAAAAATCCACCCTGTGATCGAGGGCGCCTATTACACCGTTTCTCCCTTGGCGATCAACACAGAGGTCGATGTGTACACAGAAAATAAAAGACAAGTGATCGAAATCGATACGGAAGAATTTGGAAAGGTTATCTGTATATTTGTCGGCGCAACCTGCGTTGGATCCATCTGCCTCGAAGTGGAAGAAAATGATAAGTTCCAGAAGGGCGATCCATTCGGCTATTTCAAATTCGGTGGCAGTACGCAACTCGTTGTCTTCCAAAAGGAACAGATCGCTTTCGATAATGATCTTTTGGAAAATACAGGCAAGGGCATAGAAACATTAATTAAAATGGGTGACAGAATTGGTATTGCTAAATCTAAAAATGAAAAAGAAGTTATTGTAATGAAAAAAGAAAAAAAAAAGATAAATTCATCATCAGAAAAATCAGGTGAAAAAGAGATCAAAACCGGGTTGAACAAAAAATCTGGCAAAACTGGAGAAAAAGAGAAAAAGAAAAAGGTAAAAAAAATTCAAGAAGACAATAAAAAGAAAATAGGATCAAAATTCTCCAAATTGAAAAATAAAATCAAAAAAAAAAAAAAATTAAATTAAAAAGTAATTTTTTAGAAGAAAAAAAAATGGATTTAATAACAACATTTTTTTGAAACGTCCTTTATTTCCCATTACCTTTGTTTTTCTTACTCTTTTATTCTCTTCTTATTTTTATTTACTTTATTTTTAGCTTTATCATTACTTATATTTAGTAACTGAGCAAACTTTTAATTTTATCAAATATAATTTTTTTTTATTATTTTTATCTGATTTATTATTTGTTATTTTATTTATTCATCATTTTTTTTTTTTTTTTGAAACTTTTTTGATTTATTTGAACCTATTCAATAGCAAATAAATATTTAAACATTTTTTTATTCCTTGTTCCCATTTTTTTTTTTTTTTTATTTTTATATTAATATTTTGGATATATAATTTTGCCGATAAATGGTTTGAAACAGTAATTCTTTCATTGGTTTGGACATTTTCTCATCTTTTTATGATTGCTGAGAAATTCAAAACAATTTTTTGTGCTTTTTCCATTAATTCTACATTTTGGAAATTTTTTTTTCTCAGTTTTGAATAAAATGAGATCAAGATTCTATTGGTTTCCGAGAGGAGAAACTTTGAAAATTTAATTGATCTTTCAAAATAGTCTAATTTTTGAACTTTTTGAAAAAAATATTTATATATTTGTCAAAAACAAATTGAACAGAATAATTTTTGGTTTATCGGTAAAAATATTTTGCTGAAAATAATTTTTATTGTTTAAATTTTGGTTTTTTGAATATTTAGTAATATTACAATATAAAATTTGGGAGTGAGAAAAGTTTTTTAGATTTAAAAGGGTTTATCTTAAATTTAAAACCATTTATTGTCCCTTTTTAATGAACCAATGATCTAAAAAATAATAATTAACTCTAATATACATTTGTAAAAATTGATGTCTTAATATTTTAAGTTTTATGGAAATATGACAAATTTAGTAAAAAAACATAAAATATTTGGTCATCAATTTTTTCGAATATATATTATTCTAAAAAAAGACAAAAATAGAATAACCTTAATAAAAAAAATTCTATTTTGATAGTATTGGACTTTATAAAAAAAATCATATAAAATCCAACTGTGAAAAGGCAGGTTTGAAATTTTGAAAAGGTTCTTCAATTTTTTTATTAAGGGTTGAGAATTAAAACCCAGTATAATTTTTAATTGGGAACCCCACCATAAATATTTAGTAAAACAAATTAATAAATGAAAAAATCAACGATTTAAGCCAAAATGGGGTATTTGTATCAATAACATTTTTTTAATACTATCTCTTTCTAATTTTTTTTCTTTTGTTGATCAATTGAAAAGTAAAATTTGTTCAAAAATTTGACTTTTTTTGAGATCTCAAAAAATATTTGATTCAATTTTGATAATCTAGGGGATTTATTGTTTTTTTTTTGTTTATTTTGATTGATGATAATATAATGAATAATTCTATCAAGTCAATTTGTTTTTTCTATTAATTGGTTGGACTTCAGGTTTTCAAATGGGTTAAGTCGGCAAAAAAAGGGTATGGCGCTTTTTTTCCTAGTTTGCCTTTTTTTTCCCTAGATAAATAGATTTTTTCGAATAGTTTTAATATTCAATTATTTTGTTGTTTAAAAGAACCGAAATTTATTTGAGGTAGAAATATTCGATATAATAGCATGAATGATTTCTAAGTAAAAGATTCTGAAACTTTTTGATTTATTTTGTTAAAATGAGATTTGAACAGGAGGATATTTCTTGTTATATTTTTGCTTAGAGGTTTGGCTATTATTTTTTGTCTAGTGAAGAAGCCTCTTTTTTTTATATATTTTCAAAATTATTATCATTTTTAGGAAAAATACGATACCAATAAAAAAGAACAGCAACATAATTAACCGATATTTTTTTCACTTCCATCATTAACTAAAGTTAACACATGTTCACAATGTTGGATAACTATCAAAATAAAAGAAATTAATCAACATAGTTCTATAAAAAAAGATATATTACACTTTAAATAAAGTTTAAAAAAGAATTATAAAAATATCTTATAGAGATTAAATTTTAATTTTTTGATAAAAAAAAAAGATAAAAAAATCAATGTTTAAATTATTTTAACAAGAAAAAATGTTTTTTTTTTCAAATATTTTAATAATGACATAATTTAAGAAACACAATTATTTCATGTTTTTGGGTCATTTATTCTAATGGATGGTCAAACCTTAAAAGTTAATTTGAATCTGAAACAAGTTTATATGTGTTTTCTCATTTTCAAATACCCAATTCTGAAAAAAAAAAGGGTATTAAATTTTTGTAATCGGTAAAAGGTTCTACAAATATTGGTTATTGATTTTGTTATAACACAATTTTTAATTTGAAACTTTTAACTGAAAATTAAAACAAAAATTAATTTATAAAAGAAAAAAACAAGGACTAAAGAAAAAATGGTCTGTTTAAAAGAATAACAGTTTTTGTTAGATGATCTTTAAGTCAGGATTTTTCTTTGGGTGTTCTATTATTAAAAATTTCTTGGAAATTTTAACTTTGCAGGAGATCTCCTAAACGGCTCCTTAGAATCTCGATCAAAAAGATGATCTAAATTAGGTTTGTTGTTTCGGTTGAAAAAAATTAAGTTGGTTATTCTTTGAAGTTTATTGGTTTCTTCTTTTTATTGATTTTACTTTTGATTTTCTATAATGTTCGCAATTAAAAACTGGGTTTTTATTTTTTTCCTTGTTTCATTTTTTTTTATAAATAATCCCTTAAAATGTTTTTGAGTCAAAATATATACCAAAATTAACTCACGATAATATAGCTGTTTTAAAAATTCCTCCTCTTCTCAAACTTTTTCTGAAGTTTGGTATTTTCAAAAAAGTGAAAATTTTTTCAGAATTAAAACAGTTATCAAGTTTTCGATTTTTATTAAAATTTTGCCTCAACCTCAAATGGAGTATAACGCATGAGGTCTGAAGCAAATCACTTTTATAAAAAAAATAGTTTACCATGTTTTCAAACAGAAAACTCGACTAAAAGTTTTATTTCTGGCAAAATCATAAAAAGAAAAAGTCTGAACTTTTTTAAAATAACTGTCTCATTTCAATTGTTTTGCAATAGACAAGTTAAATATTCAAAAATTATTATTAACTTTTCAGAAGAATATGAGGTTTACCTTTTATAATAAAGTAGTTTCAAAATCTGAAAACTTTACAATAACAAACCGATTATTCTGGAAAAAAAATACATTTGGAATTGTTATTAATTCAATTTTTCTTTTTACTTTTGGGATGTTTGGTGAAACTGGTAGAAAATAATTTTTTGATTGTTTTCCAAAAGAGTGGTTCTAAATCACTCTTGAGTTTGAAGTTAAAATTTTTGAGAACTCTTTTTTCAAGATCGAAAAAAATAAAAATATTTTAAATTGCAGTAGTTTTTTATTTATTTTTCAAAAACAGTTTGTAATTGTTTACCCACTACATGGGACAAGAACTTGAAAAGGTCTCAATCGTTCTTTATTTGTAAAAAATAATTACAAAAAATAAAAAAGTAAAAAAGGAAATTATTTCTTGATTCTGTTTAAGTTCCTCTGCGAAAAAGTAAACGTAGTGTAGTTTGACTTCAAATTGTATCTATTTTTTGAATCCAACACTTTAATTTTGGTTCTTTTCCAATATCAAATTATTTTTAATTTTCCACAAACATCATAAAATTTTTGTTTTCTTTTCCTCACTAATAAATTGGAATTAAATTGTGTTTAAGAGTTGCTTTTATAAAAGTCAGATTAAAAAATCGATTTAAGAAATCCAAGTAATCATTTTTTTTTCACACTTTTCCCATAACGTTCTTTTATAAAAAAAAAAATTACACACAAAAGATGACTGAAAATGTGAGTGTTTGCCCTTTCTCCCCTGTTTTCTTTCTGTTGTTTCCTTTTCTTTTTATGGAAAAAACCTGTTTAAGAAATTTCTTTTCCGAACGAGATACAATTTGCAACAATCCTTCAAAAAGAGTTCATAAATCACAAACTTTATTTCTGTTGATCAGACTCCTTTTAGATGATGTTGCTTCACGCAATTACAACACTAAATGGAAGTGTGTCTAAATTGATGCTTGTTTGTCAACACCAAAAATAGCTCAAACCAGTAATATTTCATGCTTATCTTCTGGAAGAACAACTGGTTTTGTCTTGTAAAACCCATTGTTTGTGTTTAGAATATATCTTCTTTGGAGCCTATGGTTAACGATTCCGTTTGTGTTGTGATTGTTGGTTTGTCTTCAAAATAAGTGTGACAATTGATCAATTTTGAAAATCTTCAATTTTTGCAAAACGCAAAACTTTTGAATCTAAGCTCAGAAATCCAAAACGCAATTTGTTTTTAAGACAAGCCAAGAGATTTAAATTCATTATTTTCTTATCCAGAAATAAGATCTCCATTTCCTCCCATTTTACAAAAACTATTCCAAAAAAAAATCAAGATCTAGAACTTGTTTAAACAGAGAATAAAAAAAAATTACGAACAAAAGCAAACAACTTTTCTTTAAAGATCAAATCCACTTTAAAATTTTTAATTTTACTTTAATAAAAAAGATATTTAAAATTTTTCCAAATATTTTATAAAAAAACATTCCAAAACTTTCTCATCGAACGTTGCCTAGTTTGGGCTTTCTTCTTTAGTTCAATGATTCGAATAATAAATAGCAAAAAATTTTCTCTCACTTTTAATTTTTCCGACTTCAAATAGAGATCACAAATTACAACCTAATTCTTTGAAATCTCTTTTTGCAAAACTAAAAATAAACAATAGGAAGTGTAAATTTTTCCTATTTATTTGCCAAATGCTTCCAAAATTTGAAAAAAAAAAACAAACCAAATAATCTCTATAATTCAGGTTCACCACTTTTTATTCTGAAATTAAACTAATTTTCTTTTCTTTTTTTTTTGTTTCATGAAAAATGAACACTCTCAACAAAATTTTTGTAATCTTCTAACCACACTTATTTTATTCTAATGAAAAAGATAATTGAAATTTATTCTTTAATAGATTTCAGTGATCAAGAATTCAACTATAAACCAACAACAACATTGGGCGATCTACTGGAAAAATCAAAGAAACCACAAAACATTGGGGTGTTTTTAACCTATAACACAGATTTTACAAATCCTGAAAAAATTGAAAAAGAAAAAAATATGGAAAAAGAAAACCCTCAAGAGAAGAAGAATGATGAAGATAGGAAAAAGGAAAGAGGACAAGAGAACGAAAACGAGAACGAGAAAGCGAAAGTCAAAAAGAAAAGAAAAAGAAAAAGAAAAAGAAAAAGAAAAAGAAAAAGAAAAAGAAAAAGAAAAAGAAAGAGGAAGAGAAAGAGGGAGAAAAAGAAACAAAAAACCAACGACAGGAAAGTCAACGAGTCATAAAATTAAACAGTTTAAATTTAAATTGCAAAAAGGAAGGTTCAGATCTAAAAAGAAGTGGATCGTCACTGGAAAGAAATACAAATTACGAATTGGTCACAAACAGAGAACTTGATTCAAAGGCCATGCATTTGACCGAATCCAAAGAATTTGAAAAAAAGAAAACTGACACAAGAAAGAACAAAAAAATCCATTTATTATCAAACATCAGGAATATTACACCAAATGGAAATAGAATTGAACGAATGTCAAGTTTTCTTATGAGCAACTTTGTTCCAAAAAGTGATTTCAAAGGCAAATTTCTCAAGCCTTCAACAAAAATTATAAAATATGCAAAATCCAAATTAGAATTCCGCGAATTACCACAAAAGGAGATCGAAATTGAAATAATTTCACACCTACCAAAATTTAAATCAAATATAAAGAGCTTTTCGACAAATTATTCATTGGATCATATTTTTGATTATTACCAATCCAAAGACTCGTTAATTAATAGTGAAGAATTTGGCATTGTTATCACAAAACAAGACAATTTCAAAAAGGATATATTCAAAATAATACCCAATAACGAATTAAGCAAGAAAGAAATCCAAAAAAATTTTTTGGAAAATTCTCATCGTTTTGGTGTATGGGCAAAACCGAATAAAAAATATTGCCTTGGTGGCTATTTGTCAAAATTGGTATAATATTCCACCCCCTTTTTTTTTGTTTAAAAACTTTTCAAAAATATTTATTATTCAGTAACCATACTTAAAAAAAAATAACAAATCATTTCCTTAAACACACAGCAAAAAAAATTGTACATTTATTTCATTTTCTTTCAATTATTATAACCATTTCCAAATATTTCCAAAACATGACTTTAAATAACAATCAAGTTTTTTTTTTCACTCTTAAAAATTATTCATTACTTTGGATTTAAGGTATTTCCAAAAAAGTGTGGCATTTTTTTTTATATTTCATAAAAAATAATCTTTTTTAGTGATGATAATCATTAATCAACTATACCAAATTAAGTTTAATATTTATACCGATTAAGTCAACCACTTATGTATTTAATTCAAAGAATGTTAGTTGAAATATTCCCAAAAAATGAAAAAAAAAAATAGCACTTTTTTTGGTTAAAGCAATGTACGACCAATTTCAATAAAAAACCGGAAATATGGAAAGGGAACAAATGGTTTTTTAAACACAAAAACGCAGTTATATGTTTTTAATTATATTGTAAATTTTGTTGAGATTATACAATTTATGAAAATATTTTTTTCGATCAAAAAGAAAATAATAAACACCAATTTTCACCATAAAAAAATATCCGATAAAATCGAGATCAGAAATTTTAATATATTTTATTTCTGCAATACAATACTAAGAAACAAATTGAATTATTATCAAGAATCTATAAATGGTGGTTAATGATTTTATATATTTAAATCCTTTTTTGTAGAATGGGTTATATAAATATATTTTAAAATAAATTTGCCCCACATTCTCGGAAATAGCTTATTGGAATAAAGCTATATAATACACTTTTATAAAATGAGATA
This sequence comes from Anaeramoeba flamelloides, assembly GCA_027625915.1. NCBI lineage: Eukaryota > Anaeramoebidae > Anaeramoeba > Anaeramoeba flamelloides. The sequence goes on from JANTQA010000063.1 coordinate 1,232,635, forward strand.
GATTTGAATAAAAAAAAAAACAATAAGATGCAATTACACCAATAAATTGAAATATATAAAAATAAAACTATTTAATTATATTTTAAAAGTTGGAATAGATTTAAAAATCATATTTTATTTCAATTTATCAAAATCAAAATGGCATAAACCCCGTTTCAAAATCATTGGCACATTAAAAATCAAATTTTGAACATAAATATTGTTAGAAATTGAAGTTATCGATTATAATAAAAAAATAACTATTTTAATAATCAGCTCTTTACTCTAGAAATATTTGTTTATCACTAAAAATAAAATAAAAACAAGTAAAAAAAAAAAAATAAAAAAAAAAAATGGGACATTTATTATGAAATTTAGTTTATATTTAAAAACGTAAAATCGTTGTTGTGTAAAAAGTCAAATTGTTACTTTTTTTCAACATTTATCACTCCATTTTTTTTTTTTTCTTAAAAATGTATTTACATATTGCAATGCCACACACGTTAATGTATTTCAATTCAGGATAAATTTCAAACAATTCGGCACACACCCACTTTTCCTATTTGCAAAATCACATTGAATAATATAAAAAGACACTTTAATTGAAAACATCATAAATTCTGTAGTTAATTATTGACATTTATTTGTGTACTACATAGAAAAAAGTGGTATTTTTTTTTTTTTTTTAAAAAATATTCAACTACAAGATTTTTGAACAAATTTATGGTATGAATACAAATCATGTAAACCACACAGACCAATAAAATTACAGATGTTGAAAAAAAAAAATAATAAAAGAAAACACATATCAAAAATTCCCTCTTTTTTTTGGAAAACTTAATTAAGTTTCAAATACTTCTGATGACTGTATCTATTTGGACACTCTTCGAATTAGAAGTATTTGAATCCTAATTTAGTTTTCTAAAAAAAAAAAAGAAAACAAAAATATGTAATGATATTTTTGTATAAATTTTACAAATAATAAATGATCGATCAAATGGTTAGTTAACAACAACTAATCTTATGCTATTTTGCTATTTAAAAAAAGCCTCTATTTAAGCTTATTCTCTTCATTAAGTAAAAACAATTACTGATCAAACAAAACATATTACGCAACTGGGAAAAAAGGCAATGAAAACAAAACGGTAAAGACAAAAATATTTGTATTAACCAAAATTATTTCCAAATTTCAGCAAACCAGGCGATTGTTATTATTCTTTAAACTGTTTTAACCATGTCCAAAATTTTGGAATTTAGTTTATCATACCAAAATGAAATATTTTTATTTCACCGAACTACAATAAAAACATTTTTATTGTAATTCACGGATTAATAATTAATCTAATCTTACACAATTCATTTTATTATTTATATTAAAACACGAATATTTAAAATTTTTTATTATATTTATAGGGTAACAAATACGATACGGTCCAATTTGGTAGAAAGCCATCTTTTGTCACTGTATTTTTGCCAGACCAAAGAAAAATTGAAATTTTAGTTGATTTTAATTGCAAAGTCAAATTAATTATTCAAAAGCTAGTTGATCAATTTTCTTTAAAAACTCAAACGATCAAAAACGAAATAAGTCACGAAGTTAAATATCTATTATTCCATATAGAATATGCAAACGAAAACGGCAAATTAATTGAATCCCAATTAATTAAAATCAATCAAGAACAATCCCTAGAATTCCAAGGGATTTATCAATTTACATCAATTAAAATGATTAAAATTAATGTACCAGCACCCAAAAAAAATAACATTCATAATGCCTCTAGCAATACAAATATTTGGAAAGAATTCAGGCAAAATCATCAAAATTTAACTTGGTGGAAACGGGAAAACAACAGTTCAAGTACTTCAATAATAAGTAAACACAACGATTTCCTATTTAATAGAATCAGTGGTATTAGTTTAAATAAATTAATAGAATTAGTAACATCAGCAGGTAATCCACCCTCGTTTATTTTTTAATTTCCCTTTTTTAAATTGTCTTGCTTGGATTCAATTTTGTAAATCCCTTCAAGTTTATGATTAATTATAATTTTTTTTTTTTTTTTTTTTTTCAAATATCAGGTTTTTATAAATTTAAAATGATTTAAAAGTTAATTACAAATCATATTGGGTTATTAATTGTTCTTGAATATTATAGGATAATTTTTTTTTTTTTCAATTTATTATTTCAGGTGATTTACAATTTTTGTTTTGGGCTTTAGATTTTCCTCCCTTCTTTCCCGATCATGTAAAATTAGCTCATCAGTATATTCTGAATCTTTCTCAAAATCATAATTTTGAATAAAATTATTTTCCAAATTTAAAGATAAAATTTGATTCCAAAGATTTGTTTTTTTTGCTAATAGATATGTTAATTTGTCTCAAATTTGTTAAAATTATTCATTAGAAGCTTTTTTTCTGGCAAATAGAAAAAAAATAAAAAAATTTGTTTTTACAAAAAAAATCTTGATGATATTCCGAACAATGTTTTAAAAATATAAAATAGAAAGTTAAACACGCAATTTTTAATCAAAATAAATCAAATTGCTTTTGTTTTTTTTACTAAAAAAAATATTGTGGTTGTAATATTCTCATAAAAAATAGTTTTCAAATTTCTTTACACAGATCGAGAAAATACATCAGAAAACCAAAACAATTTTAAATATTAGAGAGCTGGAATATTATTCTCAAGAAATAAGTGATGTGATTGTTTATTATTATTTCCAAATTAAATGTAAAGTGTGGTATTGTTATTCTTTCAATTGTTTTAAACCGTGTCCATTTTTTTGGAATTTAGTTTAAATTTTAATAACTAATTATTTCCCACAAATACATGTTTATATGAATACTAAAACAACCTTGCTGCCCAAATCCGTTTCTTTACCCCAGTTAACAAACAAAAAAAAAAAAAAACTGGCAGGGTAAAAAAAGACATCTAAATATATATTTAAATGTTAAATTATGAATTAATTGTTTCAATCTTATTTAACCAACTTTTTTTATATATCTTTAATAAATATTTCCATACTTTAATCTAATATTATAGGCTATCAAACAGAAGAATTTATAGAAATATTTTTAGAATTATTACCAAGTTATTCGAATGAATCGATTCTTTTAGATAGGTTAATTGAACGATTTGATGTTCCCTCATTGCACCCAAAAACACAAAGAACATTTTTAGAAGAAGAAAAATTGGATATTCAAATTTTAACATTAAATTTAATAATAAAATTAATTGAAAACAAACAACACTTTTTACCAGTAAAAGTCAAAACAAAATTAAAAACATTTATTCAAAGCGAGTTAATAAATAATTTCAAAAACAAGGATGAAAATAATAAAAACAAGAATTCTGAAAAACCCAATTATGAAAAAAATCAGACGATAAACAAATATATCAAAAAAATTGATGTTTTATTACAAAATAATTCAACAAACAAAACAATCTATACCAATCAACAAAAATTTCGAAATTCGTCATTAAAAATTAAAAAAAAAAGGAAAGTAAGGAAATTATCTCAAATAAATTTAGATAAAATCAATTTTCAAAATGTTAATGTAACCCAATTGGCAAAACAAATTTCTTTAAACACACATGACATCTTTTCAAAGATAACTTCAAGAGAGCTGTTTAATAAAGCATGGACCCGGAGGGATAAAAACGAAAAGGCACCAAATCTAACTAAATTGATCAATAAGTTTAATTTCTATGCAGATTGGGCATCGACCGCCATTTTGGAAGAAAAAACAAATTCAAAAAAGAGGTTAGAGATTTATGAAAAAATGATCCTATTGGCACATCAATTTTATAAATTAAATAATTTCCAAGATATGTTTGCAATTCTTTCTGGCTTACAAAGCGCGCCAGTTAGCAGATTATTTAATATGAAAAGGGACCTCTCAAAGAAATGTATCAAGAAATATAATACATTATTAAAATTAACAGACGTTACCAACGGATGTAAAAATTTAAGAGAACACACTGCTAAATCCAGCTTACCAGCTATGCCCTATGTTGGGATAATCACCACTGATCTGACACACATACACGAATTGCCCGATTTCGTTGATAATAATCTTTTCAATTGGAGAAAAAGAATGAGAATTTATGAAGTCATTGTTTATCTCAGAAAATTTAAACAAGTTGGTTACAATTTTATTTATATAAGTGCCATCCACAATTTTCTCGACAAACAAAAAATTCTCGATGAAGATTCAATGTGGGATATCAGTTTTGAAATTAAACCTCATCCGATGGATCTGTAATCTTTTTTTATTATTGTTAATTTTTTTTTTTTTTTTTGAATATTTTTTAATTTATCAATGCCAATATTCAAAGATAAATCCATTTTGTATATTTTTTTTGACAAAAAGTATTTTTAAAGATGAGAAATACATAAATAAAAAAGGAAATTATATTTTTAGATTTTTGTTTTTTGTTTTTTATTATCTATTATTTTTTAATCGAAATTTTTAAAATTCACATCCACTATAAATGTTTGTACACTATGGATTCATTTAATGCAAATGAAAAATTTGTTAAAAACCTATGTTCATTAATTAACAAAAATAAAAAGAAAGAAAAGGGGGTTGTAAGTTCTTGTATATTGCAGTTTTAGTTGAATTCTAACTGTAACAAGAAGATTGGCATTTATTATTATTTTTTTTTTTTCTACAGGCAATCAAATTTCTGATTACAAAATTTATCTTGATTTCATATCTTTGAAAGCGTTTAAACAAAATTCATTTTTACTTATACTTTAAAAGTTATTGTATTTTGTTATTATCTTAAGATTCAAACAGTAAGTAGTGTTCTTTTTGACAACAATTATATTTTTGATAAAAATTTTTTAAAGTTGTTCTTATATCCACTCTAACTCGGGAAAATTGAAAAATACTCATTATCTGAGTTATGAATTGAAAAGAAAAAAAAATGTTAAAAATCATATTATAATTCAACCCTTTTTTCAAAATGACCCCCTTTTTTAAAATAAAGATCTATTTTTCGGCTCTTTTTTTTTTTTTAAATTAGTTACAATGAATGATTTTTAGATTGAACATTAAATAAGAAACAATAATGAATATTAAATAATTTATAGGAAAAAAACCGGGAAAAACTAAACCCCATTTCAAAAAGTATAAATCACCTGAAATAATAAATTTCAAAAAAAAAAAATTATCATATAATATTCAAGAACAATTAATAACCCAATATGATTTTTAATTAACTTTTAAATCAATTTAAATTTATAAAAACCTGATATTTTAAAAATAAAAAAAAAATAAAACTCAAAAATTGAAAAAAAGTGAAGCTACAATTTTTGAAATGACCATTACAGATTTTTTCGAACTGGACTTTCAGTGAAGAACAATTAACGAAAAGATATTTTGCAAATAATTCAATAGATTTTAAAAGAAATTACACAGTCTCAATTTTCTATGTGATTATTTGTCTTTTAGAAGATCTTTTTTCTTTCCACATGATCTTTCGCAAAAGAAAGGATTCCTAAAAGAAAAAGAAAAAAATAACAAGAAAAAAAAAGAAATCAAAAAAACAAACAAAAAAAAACAAAAAATAACATAAAAAAAAGAAAATCAAAAATTTGCAAAAACAAAAGAAAAAGTAAAAGTCAAACAAAAATTTGAAAAAGCAAAACTAAAATTTACAAAATAAGTAAAAATTTAATTTGCAAAATTAGAAAAAATGATCTGATATAAAATTTTTGAAAATATTTTTTTAAAAAGTATATGTTGAATATACCCTTAAAAAACCCCCTTTAACATTAAAATGTGAGTCAAAAATTTTCAACACTATTTTAGATATTATAGGGAAAGGGAAAGATTCTAAAATATAGCCCATTTTGTAAAAAAAAAAAAAAATTGAGAGAATTGATCACTTCAAATGTCGATGTAAAAAATATTAAAAAACTCTCAATTAATTGAAAAAAAAAAACTTTAAAAAAAACAAAAGATTTCTATTTTAAGACTGTAGTCAATGAAGATACAAACAAATTGCTTATAAAAAAGAACACAAAAAGATTTAGTATAACTGAATGCCGAATATTTCTACTAAGGTGACTCCAATATACTTTAAGGAAAAATATATCAAATCCAAATGATTTATACAGGATCACAGTGCCACACAAATTCATCACAATTCTCCAAATTCTAACATTTTTCTTCTAATCTATTTTTATAATCTGTAATTCCTTTTTATCTCTTTTCAATTGTTTTATAAACTCTTTATTTCAACTTCCTTTTAGGATACTCAAATTTCATATAAAATACTTTTGATAACTATGTTTATTCACTTTTTGAATTTGAAGTTAAACGAATTTAGCCACGTTAAAATTCCCTCTTTAACAAATAAAGTTTTTTTTCGATAATTCTTTGCCCTTAAAAAAAAATATACAAAAAAAAAATTATGAAAACACTTTGAAAGTATATCAATAATGCACAATAACTTGAATTATTTCCAGAAATAACTGTAACGGAAACAAGGTTTAAATAAAATGAGATTAACTATTTAAAAAAAATATGGATTTATTTATTTTTAATTTAGCAAACAAAAAAAAAAAAAACAACAATTAAATAAAATAAAAAATTAAATATTTAATTCTTTTCCTCTCTTAATTAAATTTTCTTTTAATTTTTGTGATGATTGTTTAATTTCTTCGATTGATTCTAAAAGGTTCTTAATATTTTTTTCTTTATCAGAGAAAACATTAGTTATTTTATTAATAATTTCCCCCAAATTAATAAATTGAATAAAGAAATTTAATAATTTAATTTGCTGATCATTTAAACAATTACATAATTGAATTTCAAAGATTTTTCTTTTAGCATCATGTTCATTATCATCATCATTTGATTTCGATAATAAAAATTCTGATAAGGATATCATTTTAATAAAGGTATCTTTTTGTTTTTCAAAATAATTGATTCTGCATTCCTCAATTATAGAAGTATTTTCTTTCATATTCTTTGTAAAAATTAAATATTTATCATTATCTTCAGTAATTAAATTTGTTAAAATTTTATTTATTTTCATGAAATTTGAATCTTTTGAATTATTGTAAGCTTTTTTGAAAATATTGTGTTTATAAAGATCGATATTGAAAGGCTTATCTGAAAGTATATTTTCACTACTTTCGTTCTCATTCTCATTTTCGTTTTCATTTTGATGATGTAGTAAAGATCTTGAAATTTTCAAACAAAATTTGAAATCAGAACATAATATTTTAAATAACTTGAGACCAAAATTAAATATTTGTAGCTTTTCTGCTTCCTTTTTGAATTTTTTTTTTTCGATCACCTTTTTGAACCAAAATTTTTTTATTTGATTATTAATTTTCTTTTTTTCAAAGTCAATTTTTTCTTGTAAAGTCTGGGGTTTTTCATCAAAATTCTGCTTACTTTGATTCAAATAGCTTTTAGTGCGACTTATTTGATCACTTTGCGCTCTTGAGATAATCTGAGACTCATTGTGAATACCCCTTCTTTGATTAACATTATTATTGTTATCATCATCAATTTTTTTTTTTTTTTTTTTTTTTGAATAAATAAAGCTTTTTTGGAATGATTCTTGACTTGATTTAATTTTATAATTCATTTTTTTTATTCTTTTTGTTTTGTTCTTTTTTTTTTTTAAATTTGTATTTTTATTAAATAAAAATTGTGTAAAATTGTTGTTTTGTAATTTTTTTAAATCTTTAAAATTATTAATAATTAATAATTTTTCATTTGAAATTAATAAAGATCGTAACGTAAATAATTTTGATAAGGGATTATCCTCACTTGGTATAGGCAATATATAATTAAATAATCTTAGTTTATTCTTTTTTCTGATTACCTTTGTAGAAATTTCAATTAAACTTTTTGATGTTTTTTGGATAATTATTTTATTATTATATTTTTTATCCTTTTTGTTATTATTATTTCCATGCTCGTTATTTTTCTTATCATTGCTTTCATTATCCTTCTTCTTCTCAACACCTTTCTCTTTCTCCTTCTCCTTCTCCTTCTCCTTCTCCTTCCCCTTCTCCTTCACCCTTTTTTTATTCTCCTTCCCCCTTTTCTTATTCTCCTTTTCCTTTTCCTTCTCCTTCTCCTTCTCCTTTTCCTTTTCCTTCTTCTTCTTCTCCACCAGCTCTTCCTTCACATTCTTCCGATTCCCTCCTTTCCTTCTATTCCTTTGATTTTTATTATTATCTGATAAATCCCTTTGTTCTTTTTTTTTTAAAATTAAATCCCATTGGTTTATTTCATTCCTAATTTCGAATTTTGTTGAATTAAAATTAGCGCCATTGAGCGCAAATTTTAAAATGGGAATTATTTGTGGATTTTTTTCTTTGTCATGTAAAGATAAAAATAATAGCCGATCAATTAAATTTTCATTGATTTGTGAATTCAATCTATTTGATAACCTTGTTCCTTTTAAGAATCCATTTAAAATTACACACAATTCATTAAAAAAAAGATCAGAAAAATTATTCATCATTTGGAAATAAAACGAAATAATATAGGCATTGTATTTAAATTTAAAAGTTCTCTGTATTGTCTTTCTAATTTCTTCGATGAATTTTTCATTTGATTGGAATTCATTTTTCAAATATTTTTCTAGCAAACTATGAATAAATTTAAATTCATGTTTCCAGGCTAGATCTTTAATATTTTGGAAAACCTCAATTAAATTTATTGATTTGAATATCATTTTGATCGAATTTGGATTTTCGTTATTGTTAAAATTAGAACAACCATTCTTCTTCTTCTTTTTATCATTGATTTGTTTATTGTCATTTTGCTGATTAATTAAGAAGGGCAATAATGCAATTAAATTAGTAATAATAAAAATTTCAATATCCTTTTCAATGATTTCGGGGTTATTAAGGAAAGTTAATTGAGATAATATTATTAAAATTTCCCGTTGACAATTTTTATAATTAATTCCTTTAATTATCGAATTTTGTAAACTTTGCATTTCATTTTCGAGATTTTTTGGAATTGAATTTGATAGTTTATCAAAAGATAAATTAGTTGATAGCCTATCTTTATTTTTATTTAGGTTCTGTGAATCAGTTGATTTATTTATTGTGTCGTTGCTTTTTGGCGAGTCATTTGTTTCGTTGTTATTGTCTTTTGATGATCCAAGTAATTCTATTGTTCCTGATTGTTTAAATGAATCCGATAATGGATTTGATAGTAATTCATTAGTATTACTATATGAATTTGAATTTGAATTTGAATTTGGATTTGAATTATCATTTGTATCAGTCTTATTATCGATATTCCCCTCTTTGATCGAATTAAACTTGGAATTATTCAAATCTTTATTTAATAATACAATTAAAATTTTTAAAATTTGTTTAAAAAATAATTGATTTTCAATTTTTAATAAGGAAATTATTGACCAAAATAAGGAAGGAAATTCTATTAAAGAATTAATTTTTTTGGATAAATATTTTAAAGTTAATATTATCTCAAAGCAAATCCAATTAATATTTTTAAATGATTGTAAAAATTTTGCCAAGGAATATAATAAAGAATCAATTATTGGATTAATTAGCTTGCTTTTAAAATTATAATTTAAGATTCTAAAAATTTGATATGATCTGGCACTTAAATTTAAAATATTATTTGGCAAATTTTTATCCTGTGGTATACCTGTTGCAAATTGCAAAGCATAAAATGACCAATTTTTTTTTAATTGTGGGCTAATTTTTGAAAAAATTTTAATAATTTGCAAAATTAAATTCCTTAAAATATTTTCGGATTTTAATTTGATTTTCTTATTACACTTTCTGTGCTCATTAATCCAAAGTGTATAAAAATTCTTATCCCTTAAAGTCTTTATTAATTTTTTTGCAACCAAAGTCGTTTCATTGTCAAAAATATTGCTCTTATTATTATTCTTCTTTTTCGTATTCGTATTCTCATTCTCATTCTCATTATCAAAATCCTTATTTGCCACAAAATTATCGAATAAGTTTATTATTAAGGTTTCAATTAATAATTTTGAATGATAAAATACAATTGGTGAAGGGTGATCAAAAGATAAAAAACTAGAATGAAGTAAATAAATTAAATTCTTTATTAAAGTGCCCTTTGGTATTTCATGAATAATTTCTGATAAAAATATTAAATTAATATGAAATGCACCAATGTAATTCTTTTTATTAGATTTGAATTTATTTTTATCTGTCAAGTCACAAAATATTAAATTGTTTGCCTTTTTATTTTTTAATTTTTTATTAATACAATTTCCCTTATTATTATTATTATGATTTTCACTATTATTTAAAGTATAACCTTCATTTGATTTACTAAATAACGTTGTAATAGAATTATTTTTACTTGAATGAATATTAATGGAAAAGGAAGTGGTCAAAGTATTTTTATTTTTATTATTATTATTATCATTATCAAAATTTCCAATATTATTATTATTATTATTATTATTATTATTACTATTATTATTATTATTATTATTATTATTATTAAAAAGATTATTTTGCTTAAAATTACCAAATTGATAATTGTTGTTATTTTTATGATTCTTATCATATTCATCTATGATATTTATAAAATCATTTGGTAACTTTTTTAGAGTTTTCGATTTTCTTCTAATACTTTTAGACTTTCGTTTTTTTTTTTTAATTTTTTTTTTTGAAAAATTAACATAATTTCTCAAATCATGAGATTTTAATAACGTTTTATCTTTTTTATAAATTTGAAACCAATCTACATTTATGAGTGAAGTATTTATTAAAATATTTCTTTTATTCCAGCAATCCACAAAGGAATCTTTATAATTAAATTTATTATTTATTGGAACAAACAAATTATTGTTTTTTTTATTTAATTGCAGTTGTGCGATTAATATTTTTCCAAAATTTTCATTTTTATGTGTTAAATACTTGATAATTATTTTGCTTGTATAAATAATTTCCTTATTTGGGAATTGACTTGATATTTCGATTAAAAAATGAAGAATTATTATTAAATTGTCAATTTTTTGAGAAAATGTTCCCCATATTCTTGATAAAATATCAGAATCAATTAATATTCGGTCCATTGTTATCAAAAATAATTCTTGTATCAAATTTATAAAATTGATTGTATTGAAATAATCATGAACTTGTCCATGGTTATTCTTATTATTTACATTATTGTCATTATTATTGTTCTTAGTGTTGCCTTTAGTGTTGCTATTGCTATTGCTATTGCTATTACTATTTGTACGTATTAAGCTTTTATTATATTTAAATAAATTATTATTAAATACTTTGAGAAAGGAATTTAAAAAGATCAGCAAAGTTTTTTTCCTTTCTTCAATAGAAATAAATTCATTAAAATTCAGTTTTTTATTATTATTATTTTTATTAAAGTTATTATCATTATTATTCAAGTACCAATATTTATTAATCAACTCTAAAGAGATTACAAAGGATAAATTAGAAAAATTTTTGGATAACAGTTTTGGGAAATAAGGTAATTTGCTTGAATTATTTTTAGATAAATTAATAAAATTTATATTAATTTGATTTTTCAATAAAGGGAATTTATAAATCAAAGTCTTCATTGCCTTAAGAACTAAGGAATATTTAGGGATAGTTAAAGCGTTTAAAAACAAATCTATCAATAAATGGTCTTTAATCACTAATTGCTCATTAAGAATCTTTTTAAAAATCATATATAAAATCTCACTATCTATTGATGAATTATTGCTATAGCATAGAGATATTATTAAATTGATATTATTTTCGCAGCTTAAAATGAAGTTATTGATTGAAAATCTGACCAATTTTTTGAAATTATTAGGCTTGTTAAATTGTAAATAAATTAATTCCTTTAGCCAGTGTAGAACCAATTTTTCCTTTCTGTCATATAAATTGATTATCTGAATTTTTAATAATATAGCATTAATAGCCTTTATTGCATTAATTTGCAAGACATTGATTTTCAAATTAAATTTTTCAAACCACCAATTTTGATCTTTGGAATTTGAATATTTATCTTTGGCGAGACCCAGCGCAGTTTTTTTTTCCCTCTCAAAGCCACTGATGCTCCGTTGGCCAATACCAGTCCAAATGGATATTAATTTAAAATAATTGAATGCCCTGTTCGAATCAAATTGGAAGGAGTATTGATAATGCAAATTAAAGAGTTTCTTGATAATAAAAAAATAGTTTTGCAGAATGGACAATGTTTCAGGATTGAATTGTACCTCTTGCAATTCTAAAAACCATTTATAAATATATTCGAGTAATTTTAAAAAAAATTCTCGGATGATATCAGAAATGATCAATGTGTTTTTACTGACCCTGGAAATTATTGACCAACACAATTTCAACAAGTCGCTGATCTTGGTTTTAAACTCGGGTAAATAAATATAGTGATCATGATCCTGTTTGGAAAATAGTTTCTCTAAAAAGGTATCTAAAAAGGGTATCAAGTCTTCTAAACAGTTTGCATTGATATTTGATAAGGCAAAAATTATTGCCTTGCATTGCTCCCGATTGCCCTCATTTAATAAATTTACCATCTCTTCAAATTTTTGAATAAAGGTTCTGTCCTGTAAATAAATTGGCTGGAGACAGCAAATATAGATACAATTGTTTATTTTCCATCGCCTAATTTGATTATTATAATTTTTAATCAATTCTCTTTGGTTATAGTTTTTTGGGATTTCAATAGTGAATTCTTTCATTTTATTTAGTGTTAAATTATATAAAAATAAGCATTTGTTATTATCAAGTATAGTATAGATCCTGATAATTGCCGAATATATTCTTAGCCATAAGTTATTTTTTATTTCATCCTTTGAATTTAATAGTAAATAAATTTTATTAAATTTTTCTTCTTCTTCTTTTTCGATTTCCTGTTCTATTTCCTTCTTGTTCCCGCTCTCTTCTTCCTCCTCTTCCTCCTCCCCCTCCTCCTCTTCTTTTACCCCGCCTTTTTGTTTTTCTTCTTTTTCTTCTTTGCCTTTCTTTTTCTTTTTCTTTTCGTTGTCATTTTCGTTCTTCAAATAATCATCATTATTTAGCCATTTAAATTTTAATGGATCAACAATATTAAAATTAATTAATCGACTTTCACTAATTTGATCAATTTTATATTTTCGCTTGATTTGATCATTCTCTTGGTCATTTTTTTTTGAATTTTCATTATTATTAATTTTAAAATTCTTGATTGATAATAACAATTTCATGAAATTTTTGGAATTATTTTTTAAATTCATTTTTTTGATGAGCCGATACAATATTTTTAAACAATTAAATGCTTTAGATCGAATATTTACATTTATATAACCTAGAAGCATTATTAAAATAATTTCACTTTTTTCAATTTGATTTTCCTCTTTTAATTTAATGTTTTTGATAATTTTCAATCTTTCCTTTAAGAGCTTAATGTTATCATCACCATCTTGCTTTTGGTTAATTAAGGCATTATACCAAATATTACAAATATCTGTAATGAATTGTAAAATATTTTCCATTAATTTGTCATGCTCAATGGGGATCGTCAATAAGATATTTGTCAATTCGTTTAATAGCTGGACTCTCAAGTTTGAAATATTTTTCATTATTTGGATTAAGATTAATTTTGATAAATTAGAGATTTCTTTATCAAAATGCAAAATGTATTTGGATAAGATTTCACATATTTCATTCGGTTGTGGATAAACCATGGGCAGGAGCTTTAATAGCGTCTGTAAAATTAAATTAGTATAATTTTCCTTTTTTTGTTCATTTTCGTTAATTGATTTCAATTTTGAAGTTGACTGATCAAAAATATAATAATTTTCTAAATTTTTATTAATTTGAAGAAAGTTTTGTTCAATGATTTTTATTAATTGTGGCGAATATTTTTCATTAATAATTTTCCTTTTCATTATATTTGTTGTTTTTGTTGTTTCTGTTTCTGTTTCTGTTTCTGTTTCTGTTTCCGTTTCCGTTTCCATTTCTGTTTCTGTTGTTTTTGCTGTTGCTGTTTGTGGATTATTTTCTATTAAAATTGAAACTAATAATTTCAAGCCTAGTAATAATCTTTCTGGTTGTAAATTATTTCGATCAGGTGGCAAAATTTTAAAAATAATACTTTCCATAACAAAATGCAAATCCCAATTAGATAAAATTTTTATTAATTTTTCCAAATAATTAAATGATACATTGTCGCCTAAATAATTAGATTTTTTCTTGATGGGGAATATTTTTCCTAAAATAGGATTTATTAATGTTATGATCTTTTCATTTTTGCTTTTATTTTTTTTCTTTTTCTTTTTCTTTTTTTTCTTTTTGCTGTTGCCTTCATTATCATCTTGATCAGTATCAATGCTCTTTAAATTCAGATAAATTCCACAAAAATTCGTAAAGCATTCAATTGCTGTGATGTGTTTTTTGCCTTTGTCTTTTAAAAATTTTTGTATTAATTTCAAAAAATTCTCAAAATTGTTAATTAATTGATTTGGATCAGAAACACCCAAAACTGCAGTATATAAATGCAAGCCAGATTCAATTTCCTTTCTTGATTTTAACAATTCATTAGCAATATTTTCCAATGGCTTGATATTTTGATACCATAAAGTGTAATCTAAATTTTCAAATTTTTGTGAACAAACTATCTTCTGGAAAACTTTTGAGACAGACAATGCAAAGACTGATCTTTCCTTTTTGTTACTTTTTAATTTGATAAAAAAATTTTCAATCACATTCAGAAAATTTGCACTTGTCCTTAATCCAAGATTCGTGCTAATGTCTAAGTATATATATTCAAATGCTTTTAAATATTGAATTCGGTGTGTTTGGCTTTTATTTAATAACCCAAATAACTTGTTCCCAACTAATTTTAAATGCTCATGGCTGAAAACTGAAATTAATTTGAAATATCTATCAATGATGATCTCAATATTCGACTGAACAATACTTAGTGATGTTTTCTTTTCGTTTTTTGTTTGGAAATTTGTTTCTTCTTTAATATTAAAATCCGATTCAACACAAATGATTAAAGATATTGTTGCTAGTTGTTCAATGACCCTTGGTATAACTTTTTTTTCTTTACATCTTAATAATTCTTCGACCATTTGGATAAATAAAAATTCAATTAAATTCTTTTTGTTTTTTTATTTTTTTTTTTATTTTTTGTAATAAATTTATTTTATTGCTATGACCAAAAAAAAAAATTTCATTCAAATTTTTTTTTGTATTTACATAATTGACATTAATTATTATTTTCATTAAACGTTTTTTTTTTTTTTTTACAAAAAAATTTTTTCTTGAAAAATAAGAGAAAGTTAATATTATAATTAATAGTTGATATCACAATACTAATATACAACAATTATATTTTATTTTATAATAAAACTGATCATTTTAAACTTGTTCTCAGATGCATTGACCATTTCTGGTAAAAGATGGAAACTGTGTGGACTTTTGATCATTATTACCGATACAAATGGTCAGAAATGAGACACCGTGCAGTCTAATAATTTTTTTATCATAATTTTAAAAGTTTATCAAGGTAAAATATCATTTTTTAATGTTAAATTTTTATTTCCAATTTTGTTAAATTTTAATTTGAATTTTGTTAAATTTTATTTTGAATTTCGAATCGTGAACTTTTGATAAAACTAAAGATCAAATTTTATCTTGATGGTTTTGTTGTTCAAGATTTCAGAGTAAGTGTTTTAAAAATCTGTTTCAAGAAAGAAATCTTGGACTCGGTGATGGTTTTTACAAATCAAAAAAAAAATATAATAAAAGGAAATTTATTATAGACAAAAAACAGTAATAAAACATAATAATACATTTTTTGTTTCGATTTTAAATGACTACTTATCCAATTTAAATCACTTTTTAATTATGATCACAAAATTCGATGTATGACTTTATTTTTTTTAATTACTAATTTATCCCAAATATAGCAAGAATTATTTGACAAAAAATTTCGAAAATTTATATTTAGAGTTTTATTTTACGTTTAAAGTTATTTTTTAAATTTATTTTTGGTTTTTGGTGTCATTTTTTTGTTTATTAATATTAAATAATTCTTGTTCAGACATTGGTTTAGTTACTATTTCTACAAGAAGGTGGCCATTTTTCTAAAAGTAGCCTTCTCTCAAAAATGAATATTTTGAATAATTATAAATGAATATATAGTGCTATATTTATTATAAGTAACTTTAAAGCAATTATTTGATATATAGACAATAAAAAAAAAAAATGAAATTACCTGGTTCTCCTAATATTTTCAGACAAATAAATGGTTACTAAATAATGTTCTAAAAAATGATTTTTTGAAAATGTTTCACTTTTTTTCCAAAACAATAATTATTTTAAATTAAGAAAATGGTATTTTTTTATTTTTTTTTTTTTTTTCTTTTTTATTAGGATTACATTTTTTTTTTGATTAGGTTTGAGTATTATTGTGTTTTCCTATTTTTTTGTAATGGTTGTTTTATTATCTTTCAGTTCTGAAAAATGGTTATTTCATAAATAGAGAATTTATTTTGCAATTTTTGAAAATTATTTTAATCAAAAATAATCAAATAATTTGCAATCATCAAATCGCAAATTGTTGAAAATTCTGATCTTTTCATAAAATTCTTTTGTGCTTATGAGAGATGTTTTCAAAAAGTTAAGACTAAAAGTTTTAGAAATTGTTCCTTCGAACTGCCTAATTCACCTATTTAAGCAGTTTGGGTAACATACATTTTAAAACTTTAATCACAAAATTCATTTCTGCTGGAATAAGAAATCTTATAACCAAATTTTTCGACAATTCCATGTTTTAGACAATTGGTACACATCTATTTCCCACTTGTTAAAAGGAAATCTTTGATTTCAATTCCTTCGAATTATTTATATAAAAAATAGAAATCTAAATTGAAATTGAAATCAAAAGAAATAGAAAAAGAAAGATCCCAAAGATCTAAACGTTCTAATTCCCAAAAGAGGGTTTTCAAGAGTAATACAGTCTCATAATTTTTTTCGAAACTTGTGGGAAAATAATTTTTTTTAAATTTGATAAAATAAGTAAAAGAAAAGGAATTATTTGTCCCATCAAAAAATGATTTGAAATTATTAATGATCGGGGCATTAAATTCATTTACTTCTTATCATGTTAATACCTTTTTGGTTGTTTGAAGTCAATTTTTATTTTGGTCATAGTTTTTTTGTTTGTCTTTGTGTTTTTATTTTTGTTTGTGTATTAGATTAAAAGAAGAAATTTTTTTTTGTCTTTTACAGTACAATTATTATAAAAAAAAAAAAGTTGGTTGGAAAAATTGAACATTACCTTTTCTTGATAATCATTTAAGGTTTTGTAGGAAGTAACATTCTTTTTATTTTTTCTGAAAAGTGAAAAAAATTTTTTTTATTTTTTTATTTTGGTGCAAGTGAAAATATTATTTGTGCAGCAAAGGTAAAAATAAGAAGAGGTAATATAAGAAAATTTGAATTAGTTGGGAGGGGTGGAGGAGGGGAATACAAAAAAAAAAAAAGGGGCTTTGGATTCTTTACTTTTCTTCGGGGATATTTTCCGTTAAAGTGTTAACATAATCTTCTCTCCATTTGAGGAGTGTAATTAAGATATTCGATGTGAATTTTGTTGAAATTGATGTGAGTGTTTTTACAGAATTGTAAAGGTTTTTGTGATCCTCAAATTTAAAGGATGAAAGTTGATAAAATTTATCTTTTTTTTTTTTTTTTTTTTGTTTATTTGATTTTTGTTTTTTTTTTTTGTTTGTTCATTTGTGTTGGGTGTTTTCAATTTGCAAAATTTCAAAAAAGATCACAAATATTCAAAAAGTTTAGAACGAAATTTGTTTAGGAACACCTTTAAAGCTTATTTGTTTTTTTTTTTTTGGTGTGTGCCAAAAAAGAAAAAAGAAAAAAAATTGAATTAACAATACATCTTTTGTAACTGTATTAATAAAGAGCGTACATGCACTTCCAAATTCAAAAAGAGATAGTTCTATAATTCTTTTTTGAATTGCAGACATCTTTTTTTGAAAAAGAAGAAAGTTTGTAAGAAAAGAAAAAAAATAATAAAAAGAAAAGGTAGTAAAAAATATTTCTTCTCAATTTATTCCAGAATTCCTAAAAGAGCTTGAGTGCGTTTTGTGAAGGGAAAAAAAGTTAGAATTTATTTAATTTTGTAAATGAATTTTCCACATTTCTAGAATGTGGAATACTTAACAGTGTGAGTAACAAGGTGTTTATTGTTTAAGTTTTTGTGTATTCACAAACTTTATTCTGAAGGGTTCTTCAAAAAACTCTTGAGTTGGAGTGTAAAATGATTTTGTTTTTTATAAAATATTTCTTTCGAAAATTAATTCCACAAATTCTTTCTTTCTTCAAATTATTAAAATGTATTTTGAGAAGTACTTTAAGTTTCTGAACATTTACTGAATAAAAAAGTTTTTATTATTATGAATAATTTCTTAATCAAAGGATTTTTTGTTGTAGGTTAAAAAAACACAAAAAGCTTGAAAAGTTTTTAATTTTTTTCAATAATTTTGTTCTTTAACATTTTGGCTTTAGGATAACATAAACTTTTTGAGAGTTCGAAAAAACATATCTTACTTTTAATAAGAATTTTTTTAATAAAAGTTTTTCAACTTAAATACGAACTCTTTCAGACTTAAAACTCATAAAATGCTAGATCTGGGTGCCGAACCACATAAGAGATTCCGAGAGGCCAGATTAGCAGTTGTTATTTCAAAGATAAAGTTTAGCTGCAATAATTGTAATACAATTAAAAGAATTCTTAAAAAAAGATACCAATAAGCACCGAAAGAAATTGTTCAAAAGATATCCGAACACTTAGTAATTTATACAAACTTTGACTGAATATGAAATATCAAGTAATTAGGCTTTAAAAATTCACATGTAACCGCCAAACACTGAAAACCTGTTTAATATTTAAGCGAAAATGGTAAAGTTCAAACTTGATATTTTCTTCATACAAATCCTGTTTTGTGTTAAAAAATTTAAAATAGGAAATGTATAGGATTACCCCCTTCCAAATGACTATGAATGAGAAAGTTAAGATTAGGTTTTTATATCTCACATTCGTTTTTTGTTAACAAAAATTGTTTTAAGGGTCGATCAAAAACTAGAATTATCTTTATACCCAAGGGTTGGTTTACATTCTAAAAATGTAATCTCATAGGAAACTTCTTTTTGTTGAAAAAATTAAAAAGAGATTTAAAAATTGATTAAAAAGATTTTTATTGCTTTTAAGGGAGTAGCTACACCATAAGACATGATAAAAATTTGAGAGAGATGAGATAAGAACATTTTAATATAGTGACGTGTGATCGTAGATTCTCTAAAAATTTTTTTAAAAAAATTATTTGCATTTTTTATTTTTTAGTAATGTTCAACAAAAAAAAATTGAGATTATATTGATAAAATTTTTTTTTTTATTATTATTTTTTTATTCAAATAAACTTAATTCCATTAATTTGGACACATTTTAAACAGTTGGAAAAATAACAATAACATGATTTACATCCAATTGGAAATTAATTTTAATTCAACAAACTATTTCATTTTTTGTCTTTTTCGTTTTTGTTTTCATTTTCAATTTTTCAGTTACTTAATCTGTTTAGTTATATCTGAAAATTTTTTATAGATGGTTGATAGATGTTAGTGTTGAGTTTCAAAAATTGAAAAATCCACATACAACCGGTGCATGGTATCTTATCATTTGATCGATCAACCATTGTTGGTGTAATTTTAACAAATCTACCAATATATTTTTTGTTCAAACTCTTTCATTTCAGCTCGTTTCCTTATTTTGGATAGACTTGTTTTGATTTTTTATTTTATATTGTTTTCTTATATTTGGATGAAAATGATTACTTAAAAAACCATTAATACTATTTTATTTAAATATGTTTTTATATTACGTTTGGGAAAATATAATAAATTGAGTTTTTGTTTTCCTATTTTTGATTTTCTGATGTGTCCAAATTTTTGGAATGGGGTTTAGTTTTTTTTTTTGGGAGAAGATAATTTCAGATTCTTTAAATAAAACTTATGGCTATTTTGTGGTTTAAACTTTGGTAGCATATAATCATATTCACTTCTCCAATTCCACTAAACCCAACGATTTAAAACCCTAATAAGTAATTCTTTGACTTCATTATTCTAATTTTGGAATCCTTCTAGCTATTTAAGCCCCATTTATGTTTCCTGTTATGATTCTTCCAATTGTAATGTTTTTGTTCTTTTTAAACAAAACCCATTAATCCCAAATGCCACGAATAAAAAAATATTTCTAATTGCTTTATGTTGTCAGGATTAAAAAAATCTCAAAAATGATGAAAAAATAAAAAATGAAAAAATTAAATGTCACAATAGAATGTTGAGAGAAGGATAAAAGATAAGTTATTCAACATTCAAAACACTATTTTTTGTAATTCAACTCAACATTCTATTGTGGCAATTTCTTTGAGACTTTCAAAAAAAAAATTAAAAAATCTAATGAATGAAGTACTTTAAATAATAAAAATCAATGAGCTACAACCAGAGTAAAAAATGTTATTTTCTGATCCTCTTCAGAATTGCAAAAAAGTGAAAAATTTTTCTTTACCGTGGCTACTCCCTTAAGTGATGTGAGATCCTACTTTGGAAATAAAAAAAAATAGTTTTCAAGAATATACCCTATTAAAGTAAAGACAAAATATGATGAACTTTAATGTTTTTTTTTTTTTTTTTTTTAATTTTTGATATAAATCAAAAACCTATTTATTTATTTATTAACTGATCAAAATTCTTGGAAAAAACGCAGATAAATTTAAAAAGCTATTTTTTTCACCTCTTACCCCACTTAACATCCACTTTATTTGAAAGTATATTTATAAACTTACCATCAACTCTATTATATTTTAAAATGGGATGGGGAATTAAACGGGGTAAGAATATTTTGATTTTCAAACCCTTTCAATATAAATTTCTAATTTATGTAGCATAAAATGGCTTTGCAAATAATTAAAAAATTTTCGAAAAAAAAAATATATATATATATATATTACCCCAAAGTAGATTTATTTACACAGCATTCAATTAAGCCAAAATATATGTTTTTAGTCATAAAACTAAGATCGATTGGTAATAAAATTCAGATAAATTTGGGGGATGCGGGCCCTAAATATACCTTATAAACCACAATAGCGGGTTAACTACCAATACCAGTCAAGGCGATTTGCGATATTTTATATACAGATGTAACCATTTTTTAACAAATAACACAATTTATATAGAATTGTTTTTATTTTTTTATTTTATTATTATTTTTTTTTAATATTGACTTAATAATGCAATTTTATAAATTACAAACTAGTTTATTAACACAATTCCATGTTTAACCAAACTACTTCTTGGTATTTTCTCTTAACCATTCATTTTAATTTAACCATTTAATTACTACACAATACTATTCTTAAACGAAGTGTACTTATAATTATTACCGATTTACAAAAGTACTTAATTTAAAATATATTTTTTTCTTAAAATAGCCCCCCACCCCCATGAATTTTTTTTCAACTGGAAGAAAAAATTATAGGTTTCTTTACTAACATAAAATAATTTTATTTTTATATTGTCTATTTACAATTCATAAATAACCTTCACACTAATTATCATCAATGCAAAAAAAGGTTCAAATGGAAAAAATTGAAAACTGGTTTTAATTATAAAAATAATAACTTATATTAGTATTGTACAATTAAAATCGGTTTTATTTTATTTTTTCATTTTGTCCTTTTTTTTCTAACATAAAATAAAAATACAATTTTTTTTTACAAAAACAGATATTAATATTTTTCAAAATAATTTTTCAAAAATATTGTTAAACTTTATTACCATTAAAACATTTTTTGTTATTGGTTTTATCCAACATTCAAATGGAATTTTTTTTTTTCAAATTTTTATATTAGAATCATTATTTCTAATTTTATCAAATTTTGTTTTACTATTTCAAAATTTTGTTTTTCTATTTTTCAATTTCACCCTTTTCATTAAATTTTTGTTTTACCTTTTCAAAATTTTCTTTTTTGTTTATTTGATTTTATTTTCTTTTTATTTGGTTTTTTTATTTGATACGTTTTTTGCACTATATAAAGTTCAAAAAAATGATATTATTAACTATTAAGAAACTTTACGATACTGGTGAAGAGATATTTTCTTTTAAAATTTAGATAATTTTTAGCCAAAAAAATCCCAGTTAATCTTTTTTAAGAAAATATTCAGTAATAAAAAATCAAGAATTTTCATTTAATAAATAGTGATCTACCCCTTTTAATGTTTTGTATTATTATTATTATTATTATTATTATTATTATTATTATTATTATTATTATTATTATTATTATTATTATTATTATTATTATTATTATTATTAAAATATTTTGGTATCTGAACGTTTAGAATGATTTAAAAGTGAACTATTAATAAATTTTAATCATTGGTTACCGTTGAAAAATATAACCAGTTCCACTTTTAAGGTACAAACTTCAACAAAATTCAAGGCACTAAAAAAATCTCAAATTAAGGAATAAAATTTATATTCTAGTAATATAAATTAAAAAAAACAATTTTTATAAATTTTTTGCCTTAATTTGAGATTTTTTTGTGCCTTAAATTTCGTTGAAAGTTTGTGTCTTAAAAGCGGAACTGACTGTATAAATAAAAGTTAAAATATTTCAAAGATAAAATAGTATGTTATTGTGATTTTTTTTTTTTTTTTTTTGATATTGGAGAAATAAACAATACTTATCGATTTTTACATTTTTTTAAGATTTTGATTATTTTTTTAATTTTATAAACAAAAAAGTTTTTTATAATAACATTAATTCAAAACTCGATAAATCGCTTTATCAATAATAATTATCAAAGAACTTTGATAATTTTGGGTTAAAAAAATAAATAAATAAAATAAATATATTACTAAGTAAATTTCATCTTTTTTTTAGATAAAATTTTAACAAATATTAATTAAGAGAAAAATGAAATTCATTTCTTTAGGCAAAAATTAAGAGTTTAATATGGATAATTTACCGAAATTTCAATTTGGACAATATAAAATAATTGAAAAAAACAAAAAAAATAAAAAACTTAAAATAATTTCATTTATTACATTGAAATTAAATCAATAAAATTATTTTATTATCAAGTAATCTAGTTATCAACCCTAATTTTTTTTAAAAAAAATTAAAAATAACTTTTAAATATTATTTATATTTTAATAAAAATAATCTTCGAAACCAAGACTTTTTTTTTGAATTTTGTTATTCGTAAAAATTTGAAAAAAATATTTGCCAAAATCGTATTTTCAATCTAAATTAATAAAGATCTTGTCAATTTAATTTTGATCTATGGTATTTTATTCAATAATATTGTTTATTTAATTCTAGATTTTAAAATGTCAAGAATTAAAAAATATTAAAAATCAAAAAAAAAATCAATAATTAATCTGACTCAAACTATTGGCCAATTAATTATAATTTAAAAAATTATATCTTGGAAAAATTTCCAAAGTTAACAATAAAAAAAATATTTTTTTTTTATATTTAAATTATATTATTTTTATATTTTTTTTTAATTTTAAAATTCATATATATATATATATATATATATATATATATATATATTGTCGTTCGATGGCAATCAATAGACAAAACAACTTTTCTATGTGATGCCAAAATATCTTTTGTATGAATAAATTATTAAATCAAGCATTTTAGACAATGTTGGGCTGCAAAGGGCCCACAAAAAAAGTTTTCTAGTAAAGCCCGGTGTATTTTAAACGTTAAAACTAAGAGGTTTTTGATGTCTAGACAAAATTTTCAAAAAAAAAAAATTATATTTCAATTGAAAAATAACAAAACCACAAGAACCAAGAAAAAATTTTCAAATGTTGAAAAAAATTTTTTCAAGTAATTTTTTTATTATAGATAACTATTCAATTTTTAATTATAAAATTTTCAGCCTAAGATAATTTTTTATAAATTACTATATCTTAATATTTTGGATGACAATTCAAATTCAAAATTACAAATTCGAAGGTAATTAGGATATTCGGGGTTTTAAGATATATATCTATCTATATATATATAATGTAGTTTTATTTAAACAAAATGAAATCAAATTAAAGTAGTATTCTAAATTATTAAATTTAGATTCAAATCTCCGCGAATAAAACTAAACGAGAACAAGACAAAAATTTCATAGAGATAAACTTGGAAACTGTATAAATTGGAATTCCAAAATTGGTAAGTGTTTAAAAGTAGGAATGGCTTTATTTTTTCGAGATGGGACAAGAAGAAAATTTCACATCTAATCATGAAAAATATAAATAATTGTCAAACCCATCAAAAGATGAAAAAGATATAAAAATTATTTATAAAAAGGAACAAAACAAAAAAAAAAAATATTAAAAAAATTAAAAAAAGAAAATCATAAAACAATAACAAAACAAAATCCGAGAAAATGTAAAAATCCAATGCTAAGGATTAAAAAACAATTAATTTTCAGATTCATCAAAAAGTTCAATTTCCTCATTTTTTAGAATTGGCCCTTGGAGTTTTGATTTTTCGTTTAATTCTTCTTCATTCTTATTTAGATTTTTTTCTTTCTGATTCTCATTTTTTAACCACTTTTGATAAGCTTGATAAAATTGGAATTGGAATTGGATCATTGGCTGGATTACATCCTTTTCAAAATTCGAATTCAAATCCTCTTTCAAGAACTTTTTGTTTTGATTTTTGTTGTTTTTTTTTAGTTCTTTTTTTATTTCCTTCTTAAATTCTTTTTCCATCTTTGTTTTAATTTTTTCTTTATAGGCATCCATATTTTTCCATTTATATTGAGGGGACCAAATTCTGTTTTCTTCTGCTTGCTTATCTGAATGAATTTTTTCCAAAAAGAATGACGAAATTACCCCTGACTTTACAAACAAGGCAATATATTTACTAAAGATCTTTGGTGCGATTTTGGAATACTCCTTCAAAGGTGCCAACACATTGCCCGTGGCGGCATAAAATGGAACTAAAAAAACTGATCTAAGAATCTTTTGCTTTGTGTATTTACTATATTTGTCAACATACCTCGAGGCCCTGACAATAAAAATCTTGATCACAGACATCAACTCTTTCTTTTCTTCTTGAGTAAAGTTTCCAACATCAACAATTGCTTCGCATTTTACCAGACACTTCTTTGCCTCCTTTCTCCCCTGCTCTAGAACTTTGAGGATATTGGCCATGAGATCTGGCCCTACATATTTTAACCAGGGAATAAATTCTTCGTTTTGAATATAACCTTTTAATTTCCTCAAGACTGTTTTAATAACTGTAATCATCTTATTGAAGATTTTTGTTGGGAAATCAGGTGGGCACTCAACAAGATCTAAGCCATCTGTTTCAATGCAAAAAAGTAAAAATTGTCTGATTTGTTGTGCTTGGATCCTTTCCTTTTTGCTTCGATAGAACTTGAGAAATTCTTCTTTTATTATTTCTTCGGTGATTTCGCCTTCTTTTTGTTCTTCGTTTTTTTCTTCTTCATCATCGTCATCACTTAACAAGAAAAGATTGCCTTCAGAAGATTCGTTAGAAAGACTTTGACTACTTTTTTCAACTTTGTTTGGTTATAAGCAATTATTGAGAAAAAGAAGAAAGTGTTTAATTATTAGAGATTCATTTTAGTGTTGGAAGGATAAAACAGTATGTGATTAGAAAAAAATGTCAAAAAAAAAAAAAAATAGTTTACTTGATTTCAGATTTAAATGGAGACACGTTTCATTTTTTTGATACTCTTTAATCATTTCCTCTAATATGATCTGTGAATTTACAAACATTACCTCTGAGTCTGGACTTACATATTCTATAATATATTGATCAAGAAAATTAGACCTCAAATTGAACAGATGCTGGACGATTTTATTAAAGGCTTTCAAAGTTAGATCAGATCCAATTGAAAATCTTCTGATTTCCTCCTTGTAATAGATTTTAATTTTGACTAAACTTGTTTTTGTTGTTGGTTGTGTTGACATTTGTTAAAATGTTTGTTTTTGTTTTTTAAATTTGGAAAAATGTTAAAAATTAATGAATTTCTTCTTTCATTTTTTTTTTTTATAAAGTCAAAAATCCCAAAAGATTTTTTTTATGAGCAAGCTGGGTATAAGTCTTTGAGTTTTGTTCTTTAAAACAGTATTTCTTAAATTTTTATTAGGGTTAAATTGTTTGGAAAATCCATTTTCAAATTGGCTCTCAAAAGAAAATCAATCAAGAAAACCCCATAAACAATTGGTATTAAGTATTTTATTTTAAGAGATTAATGTTCAGAAAAGAAAGAATAGGTTGTTTCAAACATATTTAGATTTTGTTTCAAAGATTTTAATATCAATTTTCATCATCACTTTTCACTTTCGTTAAGGCTCCTAGAAATTGATTAAGAAACTTATTACTCACTTTGTAAATTTCAGAAAGGATTCATTTTTGAAAATCTAAATTCCAAATTTCTTGTTTTCTTTTTCCAATAATTTTATTATTTCAACAACTAGCAAAAGAAAATCAGTAGAATCTCTCTGTAAATAACTAAACAATCAACAATATAAGACTCCTTCGAATTTAGATTCAAAATGATAACAATTTTCGAAAAAATAATAATTACAATTGATCTTTATGAATATTTCATAATAGTTTGCCCATTGTTATAAATCTTGGTTTACTCTTAAACTAGAAACTAGTTTTCCATATAGAAGTTTATAATTCTCCAAAATCTTAACCTAATGATATCGCCATTTCAGAAGATTTCGTTAAATTTATTATTTTTACAAACCTGAAAAGAAAACAATTTATTGGAGTTTAAACTAATGATAATCTATAATTCACCAAAACATATTTTTTTATGTTTCTTTTCAGTTGGTTGAATAACCCAACATAAACGATTGTGAAAAAAAGGATCAGAATCAAGTAATTTACTTTGCGAAAAAAAATAAATTAACTCTTGTTTCTTAAACAATATAATACACTACTTTAATTATTCAATTTTGTAGAATACTGTTATTTGAATTACAAATGGGAAAAAAATTCAGTTCATTTTCAATTTCCATTTTCAAAGAAAGTTTTTAATTT
Organism: Anaeramoeba flamelloides; assembly: GCA_027625915.1. Lineage (NCBI taxonomy): Eukaryota > Anaeramoebidae > Anaeramoeba > Anaeramoeba flamelloides. Next base: position 1,259,756 of record JANTQA010000063.1, read on the forward strand.
ACAACCTATTTCTTTGTAAGTTCCTGTGTTACAAAAAAAAATCAGGAAAATCAAGTAAAAATAGTTTCTGATTTTATATTCAAATACTAGTAATCAAAAATATTTGTAATAATATAAAATTACTTGCCATTTTAAGTTAAATATAGCTGTTCCAAGGTTACCGTGTAATCTATATCAACATCAAAATTTGATATTGAAAAAAAATCACGGTAGCCTTGGATAAACTGTATATATATTGTAAATTAAATATTATTCATCGCCTTCGAGGTATTACTGTCAACCCAAAGCTACCGTGAAATTTTATCAATATTAATTATGGTGTTGATATAAATTTTTTAAATGTTCAATATAAGAATAATAAAGCTTATAAGAAAAAAAAAAATTCATAAATGAACTCATATGATCATTAATCTTCTGATCTCATCAAAAAAAAAATTCATTTTTTTAACCCAAAATTTTCTATCCTTTCTCAATGAATTTTCGATATTTAGATTCATTTTGGATTCTGAAAATTTATTTTTTGAAATCAGAAAAAATTCTTGAATATTGGCTCATTTAGGAAAAATTATTTTCTTTAGGCACTTTCTGATTCCCTTATTCACCTTTTTGAAAATCATTATCAACATCAAAATTTGATATTGAAAAAAATTCACACTAGCTTTTGATAGACTTTATTATTTTACAAATAAATATTTCATTTAAGTTATCCCAATTAAGGGTGATTGTTCGAAAGGAATATACCAAATACATTAGAAATGTTAATCTTTCATTTTGGTTGTGGTGTATATGATCTTTTATCAATTGGATCAAGGAAATTATTTTTTTTAAAATGTTTTTTTTTGGTTTTTATTCTTGTTTTCTTGTGAAAACCAACAAAACAATAAATTAACTCTATTAAGCAGTCTTAATTTAAGTATCTCATTATAAAAGTTTTACTGTTATTCATAAAAAATAATCTATAAAATAATATCTTTTCTATATCGTTAACTCAACTATTTATCTAAATCTTCATTATTTATCAATATTCTTAAAATTACATTTTTTGTCTTTTTATAGTGTTTTTATACCTTATTTTTTCTTTTTTCCATATCCTTTCCATCTCCTTATGAAATGATCACTATAATCATTATTATGTTCACAATGTGCATCTTTTGGGCTTTATCCTATTTTTTCCCGTTGAAATAAATATAAATATTTACTATTTGAATAATATTTAGGTTTAAAAAGAGTAATTATATTCCAAATTTGTCTTTTGTTATTTTCCTCTAAATTTGACTAGAGATTGATTATTGATATATCTTGTTAATTTTAAGTTTAAGATTCAAATATCTCTATTGGTAAACTTATTTGAACTTTAATTATCTTTTTTTTTTTAATTTTTTTTTATTCATCCAGTTAACCTTTATTTTGATACTTGCCTGGGTAAGATTAAAAATATCTAATCCATATAATTCTAGATTTAAAAACAGTTTTTTTCAAAATTAGAATTTAACGGCATTTGACAATCAAAGGTACACATATACACATTTGCCCATAAATTATTTTCGACTTTATCTTGATTTTTTTATAAAGTTTTTTCCTTTTAAACATCTGCTCAGATAATTGATCTTTTCTAATTTGGTTGATTTTTCTTTTTTATCAGAATTTACCATTGATCCATATTTGACGATAATTGAATAAATAATGACTTCAAGTTGTTTACCTTTGTTTGGTACAAACTCTTTTTTTGTAGCTAGGGGGAAGTCTTCTTCATATATATGGAAGTGAAAATTTTGGTTTTGGAATGATATCAAATGCAGAACCAGATGAATTTCAGAGGAAAATGAAAATAAAAAAAGTCAGGGCATTATTATAAAAATAAACTAAAATTCAAAATTTTCCACACAGCTAAAACGTTCCAAACAATCACAATAATAAAATTCCATTTAAATTGGAGATAATTTTGATTTTTGTAAAATATGAAAATCATTTTTTCATCTTTTAGTTTTTCTTGTTTTCATTTCATTGTTTGAATTACGTAATTTGTTTTGTTGGATCAAAATTTTTTTCAACAATTGATATTATGTTAAAGTTGAGTTGTTTGAAATAGAAGAACTCAAATAAAATTAATTGGTAGTATCTAACCATTTGATAGATCAATAATCCTAATAGAATTTAAACAAATTTACTAATGTATTTTTTTGTTTTGCTCTCTCCAAAATTTTTAACACACCCAAGATTTATTTGTATTGATAATTATTTATTTATTGTTTTGTGAGTATTGTAATTTATAAACAAGTGTTAACATTTCAATTAGTGAATGGTTCTAATTTGATAAATCTTCTTTAATTGATTAAATAAGTTTTTTTCTTCACAAATCGAATTTTGGTGTGTTAAAAATTTTGAATTGGGGTTTAGTTCCTGGCCAAAATGAGATAAACAAGTTTGAAGTAAAAAAGATCCCAAATCAGAATGATTCTGGATCACATTGAAAACACAGAATCATCTCAATTCTGATAACCTAAAACATTTTTCTTATCTGTTTTTGTATTCAACCGATTTTTACATTTGTTCATTTTTTTGTTTATAATTCGTTTTATGTTATTTATTTCATTGTCTCTTTATTTCTACCCCTATTTTAGAAAACTAAAATTAAATTTAGAAAGATTATAACCAATGACCGTGTTTATCCACTCTTTGAATACGAAGTTACAAATTTGGTCACCACAAAATTCTTTTTTTAACAAGACAAAGTGTTGTTTTTAACACTAAACCCTTAACAAGAAATCAAAAATCAAAAAAATCAAAACACCTTTTAAATAAAATTCAGTTATTTGTTTAACATTATTATTTATATTTTTTTTTTAAAGTTGAAAATATACTAAATTTATTTTTTTGAAAATTTTTAGATTTTTTTTTCGGTTTTTTTTTCATCTCAACAAAAGAAGAAGAGGAAGAAGAAGAAGAAAGAGAATTCTGCAATGGCATGTCTTTTAATGCGTCTAAAAGAGAAAATGATTTATTATTATTATTTTTTTGATATTCAATAATTGATTCTGATAATTCTAAAGACTTTTCATGAATTTTACAAGCATCAACGCCAATCCAAGAAATTTCAAAACATAACAATTCAAGAATTTGAACAAAAAGATTTATATCGTTTTTGTTATTTTGAGAACGATTAAATAATTCTAAAGTTTCGACTGCCTTCCAAATTCCGCTACATTCCTCATCAAGAATATCTCCAATTAATTCTGAATGTGCCTTTGAAGCGTTATGATCTAATTTAATAAAATCATGATTTTTCTCTTTTAAGGGGAGTAAAGGCAAAGGGTTCTGATAGAACAAATGTCTATTATCCAATAAAGTTTGTAATTCGTTGTCGTCATCTTCCACCGAAGTGCCTTTTTCATTTGTATTTTTAATTTGAGATTTTGAATAATATCTATTCACCAAACCCTTTGATAAACTACTCGAGACACTTTCTGATTTAAACGACGAACCATTTTGGCTGATAGAACTATCATCATTAAGTAAAAAATCCAATGAATCCATTGATTTTATTGACTTTATTGAGACAGCCCCATCAGATCCCATTCTCGGATTATTAATTGATAAATTGTTATTCGGCTGTTTTTCTTTTCTTATTTCAATTTTATTTATATTAATATCAATATTATTAGTGTTACTGTTGCTGTTATTGTCACTGTTGCTGCCACCGTAACTATTATTTTCCAATTTACCACCTTTTTGATTATTTATGATCAAATTGCTTATTGAAACAAATTTTTTTGATTTTTCTTTTTTTTCTTGATGCAGTAAAATTGTTTTTTGATCAATTTCAATTTTTTTTTCAGAAGTTATATATTTTTTTAAATCTTCCCAAATGTTATAAAAAAAAATCTATAAATTTAATTATTATTATTATTATTATTATTATTATAATTATCGAACCAGAATAAAAAAAAAATTAAAAGAACTTGATTTATAAACACTAAAAAAAATAAAAAAAATAAAAATAAAAAATAAAAAATAAAAAAAAAAAGACTAGAAAGAAAGATTGAAAATATAATTACTGGTGTTTTATGAATTAAAAATTTGATTAAAGGGATATTCTTTTCCAATTCAGATGATATTTTATTTGCATCCAATTGTGAAGAAATGATATTAAAATGAATTAAATTTATTAAATATACAATTAAATTTTCTTGAATTTTTTGATCATTAATCTCTTTAAAAAGAAGATGGTAAATTAAAAAAATCCCTCCAATTATTTTTTCATTGAAAGTATCAATTGTACTTAATATTTGAAATATATTATTGATATTTTCTTCATCGGATAATTCTATTTAGAAAAGAAGATTAATTTTTTTTTTTTTTTTTTTTTTTGGTTTAATTAAAAATTTTTAAAAGTAGATATTTCTTACTTAGAATATATATATAGAAGACGAAAACTACAAATGAATAAAAGAATTTAATTTTACCTGTATCAAATAAATTGAATAATTTTTGGAAATTTTTCGGAAAAAAAGGATCTCTGAATCTCCAGCAAATCGATTGAAATATTAAAATTAAAGAAAACAATGATTGGGAAGAGAAATTATTTTCCTTTGGAATTAATAATGGATCGGCTTGGTTTAAAAATTGTGTAGCACTTTTTAAACTAGTAATTTGTGTTTTTGTAAAGTCATTCAAATTTATAGTTTTATTATTGTTGATAATATCCAAACATTTTTCAAAAATTGATCCAATTAAAGGGAAAAACAGTTGATTAATTTTGTCTTTTGACGAAATAGACCCCTTTTGAAAAATTGATTCTGAAAGATTTGACTTTAAAAGATTCAAGATTGAAAAAATGATCATAATTTGGTAGAGATTATCAGATAAAATAAATGTTTGTGTAGATCTTGATCTACGAAATAACAATTTATATTCATTTGTGCACCCAGCTAGCATTCTGATCGAATTTATAGTCGAATATTCAATTTCAATGAAGGCGCCATTTCCAGTAACTGGTTGTAATGTGATATGTGTTTTTGTTAAAAGGCAATAATAATTTTTTAACAATAAACTATTCGGAACAAGAAAATTAACTTTTCCAATATAAAATACTAATTTGTTTGATTTTTTGTTTTTGATCAGTTGTTATTTGTTTTTTTTTTTGTTTTTAGTAGTTTGTTTTTAGATTTATTATTTTTGAAAACATTATTAGATTAAAAATAAATTGAAAATTTTTTTTTTGTTTTTTTATTCACTGTTTTATTAAAAAGTCTTTAAATTATAAAAAGGTTTTTTTTTGTGAATTATTAAAATAATTTTGATAAATCAATCTTTTTTTCAAGTTCCAAAAAAAATAAAAAAAATTTGAAAACAAACAAAAAAAAGAAAAAAAAAAGGGATTTGTATTAATCAATACATTATAAGTTATAAAATTTAATAAGATTATTTATGGTGAAAATGAGAATGTTAAAATTAAATAATAGCTTTGGGAAAGAATTTCTTTTAATTCAATTTATTTATGTAAACAATTTTCCAAAAATTTGGATACAGTTTAAACAGTTGAAAGAATAACAATACCACACTTTAAATTCAAATTGGAAATAATTTTGAATAAATAAACTATTTCATTTATTATCTTTTTTGTTTTGTTTTTCATTTCCTTTTTTCCAGTTACGTAAATCTGTCTCGTTTGATCTGGAAAATTTTTTTCGATGGTTGATCAAAGGTTAATGTTGAGTTTGTTAAATAAGAAAAATCCACATACAATTGGTTGATAGTATCTTATCATTTGATTGATCACTAATTGTTGGTGAAATTTAAACAAATTTAACAATATAATTTTTTTTTTCTGTTCATTTCATCATTTTAGGCACACCGATTTTTATTTTTGAGTTTTATATTTTTTTCTTTTATTTGAATTAAAATAATTACTGATTAAAACATTAATACCCTGTAACTTAAATATGGTTTTATATTATGTTTGGAAAAATACAATAAATTAAGTTTTTTGTTTGCCTATTTTTGATTTTGGGTTTGTCCAAATTTTTGTAATTGGGTTTATTATTTTTTTTTGGGACAGTCTTTAGAAAAAAAATTACTTTGATTAATTCGGGATTTTGTTTCGGATTTTTTTTAGTTCTTGCATTTTGGTATTTCTTGATTTTATTACTTTTTGAAACTTTACTTTTTTATTTATTTTTGAGTTCTTCCCCTTTTTATCATGAATTAAAGTTGGAGAGGTAAAAACAATCATTATGTAAATGAAATATACAAGAAGAGATAAAACGGTTCAAACTGTGATAGGGTTTGATTCAAATACACTTTAAATATTTTTTGAACGGTTGTCTTGTATTGTGAGAGACCTGACTAGTATCGTTGATTTGTAATGGGATTTTATTTTTGGGATCCTGGTGATATAATTAGCGGCGACTAAAAAACATTATAAAAATCGAGTATTTATATTCTTAAATGAAAAATAATGGAAAAACTCAAAAAAAAAAAATAAACTGATAATTTTCCAAAGGGTTGCAAGGTTCTACATTACTTTTCTTTTCATTTAAAAACTTAATATTTGAGAAATCTTCTTCTTTTCCTTTTTTCTTTTTTTTTTATTTCAAAATTATTACTTTTGTATTTCCCTATTTAAGAGAAATGGTAGATATTCTTGCCTTCAAAATTAACCATTCAATTGTTTCTAGATTTTGGAAAATTTCTAAAAAATGATTGAAAAACGAAAATCAACATTCAAAACATTGCTTGTTAAATTTTATTTTTTTCCATTTTTTCCTCGATGAATTTTCCATATATTGGGAAGAAAGAATTACAAAGGAAAAAGATCAAGTTGTTAATGGATAATACTGAGATGCGAAACACAAAAGTATGGGTAACTTGAAAATAAAAACAAAAAAGCAAAGTCAAAAAATGACCAAAGGATTTTTAAAATCAAAACAGATCAAAAAAAAAAAAGAAATTACAATCAAATTAAACAATGATCTCAAATGAACATTCATGATCACTTATCAAATTAAATTAAATTAAATGAAAGTACCGTAGCTGTGATTTTGGGTGTTCTTAATTAACGATAGCATTGTTTTTTTTTTTTTTTTTTGATTTTTACCAATTGCTTCTTATAAACCCTTTTTAAATTTCTCTTTTTTTTTTTTTTTTCTTTTTCCTTTTTCCTTTTAAAATTTTTTTTTTTTGCTTTTTAAACATAAAAATGATTTGGGTGTGCCTTATTATGAATAATAGTGAACTGTATTTTTTTTATTTTTAAATTCATGAAAGGAAATTCAAGTCAAAAAGCACATTTAGAGCGTAATTTACACTTACCCAACAATAATAATAATTTATAATTTTTTTTTTTTGGGGTGACTAATTAGATTTTTAAAAAGGAATGTTTTTTTAAATAAACTATTTTCCAGTCAAAACCCCAGTTGTCATGAATAAATTACGCTTGTTTAAAGAGTTTGAATGGATATTAGAAGAAGTAAATATAAATATTTGAGAAATTTCAAAATTAAAAACATTTTTTTACATTTTGATTTTTTCGTTTTCAATTTTTTTTTAGGCAATTGTTTTGCAATTTTTTTTTTTGATAAGATCTATTGTCACTTGGTAAAAACGTCATTCTAATTTTATTGAAAACAGTGGAAATGATTCTAGAAAAATCATCTTGTTTTCTATTGGAATTTTATTTGATCTTTATTTGGAGATAAAATGAACTTTATTGTTTTTTTCAAATATCCCATTCCAGGATTTTACTTTTTGAATTTTTAAGAAAATATATTGATTTATTAGAGTTACTTCATACTATGATATCAACTATTTTCCGATTACTGTTATTTTCCAATTAATATATGAAAATTTTTATTTCGATTTCCTAAATGAAAATTAATTATTACTGTTACAATCAAATTAAAAGAGTAAAAAATTTGTCTTAGTGTCCACCAAGTTCATTTAATTAAATGTCTAAAAATATCATTTCTAAACGATTAGTTAAATATTTTTGGATTTTTCAACTAATTATTCATATAAAAATATTTTGGAGAATTTGAAATAACAATTTTAATTTTTTAATTGGAAAATACTGATAAATTCAACTAAATATCTGAAAATTTTTACTTCATTTTCCTTTTTCAAATTTTTTTAAAATCTTAGCTTTGAATAAAGCGTTCTATTGGTTTAAATGCTAAGAAGCTTTATAAAATTTGATAATTCTCAAAAGATTCTTATATTGTGTTGTTTTAAAAGTGGTGCTCCAAGATTACAAAAATGTGAAATTGAACTAAAAATATTATTATATAAATCTGAATTTATCAAATAATAGTAATATTATTTGGCTTATTACTTATTCGTTTTTTCAAAGGACAATTATAAAAAATAATTGATTTTTGTGATTTGTTATTGCTGATATTTGCCGAATAAAAGGGAAAAAAATTCAGGTCATTTTCTTTTCCTTTTTCAAAGACGAGAAATATTCCTTTCATTTCGGATTCTTAGTTCGTCCAATAAATTGAAGAGTATTAATACAAAGAAGAACAAACCAATAAAATAGAGGTCGCAAATTATAACCTACTTCCATGAAGACTCTATTTGTAAAAGAAAAAGGAAAAAGAAGTGAAAATTTTTTCCAATTTATTAGACAAATACCAGTAAAACATAAATTATGGAGTAAATATTTGTTTTTTTTTCATTTAAAAGTACTTCATTTTCCTTGTTTCACTGTCGTTTTTCAATTTGATTTTTAAAATGACTCAACTCTAATACAAAATTAAAAAACTACAGAAAATTTGTGTTTACCTTTTCCCAAATTTGAAAGGTAAAAAACGGTAGATCGTCAAAAAAAAAAAAAAAAAAAAAACTATTGATTCTTTCTTTGACAAATTTCGGAATAGAATGATGAAAACCATTACTTTAGTAACTTCGGCTGAGAAAATTGTTTCTACTCTTCTAGGAGATCAGTTAAATCTCGAAAAAAAATTTAGTGGTGTGTTGTTGTTATTGAAAAAAAAAATAATCAAAACTTTGAAAGATGATTATTGAGTTGATCAAAAAGATTGAAACAACTTGAGTTTTGAATGGGTTTTTAATTTTATTTTGATTTTGGTTGGAGAAACTTTTGAATTGTTTGTTTAATTGTTTTATTTAAAATGGCAAATTGTTTGGTTTGACGACAAAAATATCAATAAATGTGTAGGTTATAAGTGAAAATTTTGTTCTTTAAAATTAGTACCAGAAGGAACTTCGAGACGCCGTTTTTTTTTAGAAATCACTTGACATTGCTCTCTATCATTCAGTTCATGAATAAAATTAGCCTATTGTTTGTGACCTCGTTAATCTAAAATAGATGCTTTTTGTTAAAAAGGAAAATAATAACCATAAGATCTAATTTTGAAATGTTGTTTTTTTTTACTGACTTTTAAACAAACATATCAAACATAATTTACATTAAATTTCCAATTTCTGTTTCAAACACCAAAAGTTTTTTTTTCAGGCAGAAAGAAACGGGTAACAAGCAGTGAAAAAAAAAAAAAAAAAAAAAAAAAAAAAATTTCAAGTCTAAATAGTATTCCTTACCTTTGCTATCATCTATTTTTGTTATTAAAGATGATACCAAAATTGAGTTTTGCTGTTTTTTTATGTTAAATGTTGGAATTTGTCCCTTTTGGGACAGTTGAACTTTGTTTAGGGTTGTTTGTAATCCTTTTGTTGAGTCTTTATTCAGCTTTGGAAAAATTGTGTTTTTATTCAAAGCATCCGTAAATGTATTCGTAATTGAGTAGGTGATCTTTCTTGGCCACACCAGACCACTGTTTTGCCTTTCTGTCATAAAGTAATGATTTTCATTGTAAAGTGTGCTGACCAAACGAAAATAATATTTGTTTTTTTTTTTTTTTTTTGGTGTGAATGGGTAGCATTTACAATTTTCAAGAGAGATCGTTTCAAGTGGGGGTTTTCGTTGTTTAAATTCTTTTTTGCTTGAATAACAGACTAAAGATCCCTTATAAAGAACAAAATATCTTTTTTTTGTTGGCTTCTGGCCATCTTTTTTTTTTTTTGGAAAGAATTGTTTTGTGTTTTTTTAGTTTTGAGGAAAGTTGTGAGAAGATTGAAGATTGAATTTTGAAATGAAGAAATAAAATCAAAAGATTTGGAGAAATACCAATAAGCATGGTCAAATTTCCCTCATGAATAATGGGGTCTTTGAGGGACTTTGACATAATTTGTAATTTGGAAAAAAAAATGGTAAATTTCAATATATTTTTAAATTTTCCAGAGATTTTGAAACTTTCTGAAAAGAATGTTAGTTTTGGCATCTATTTTTGTTTTTGGTTTGAACGAGCTGTTGTTTGAAACATTTGAGTAGTTTGGGAAGAAACAAATAATTATGATCTTTGCCAACTAATGACATAATCAACAAAAACCGGTTGATAATTTCTTTTATTGAATTTAATCTTTTCGGATCACATAATACAAACTTGGATCTCAGAACTACTTTCGTTTGATTGAATCAAAGTACTGGAAAAAATTTTAAAATTTTTTTTTTTGGAAGAAATTTCAAAGTTTTGTTAGAAATAAGTAATTTTTTTGATTTGGACTTGAGTATACAATTGGGTTTGTATTTTGGTTCTACATATTATAAATTTTAAGATCAAATTATAATTCTCGATTAAAGGAATTTTCTTCTATAATATAAAACTTGAAGAAAATTATAATTTACTGATTTTCCAAACGATAAAATCTTCGAAATAAAATGACCATTCATTTCTAATAGAAGGAAAATAATACTTTCTAACTTTCCAAAATAATACTATTTGTAGCAAAATAAATGGAAAAAAATTTTCATTCCACTTTCCAAAAAAAAGAGTTTTTGAAAATCAGGTAAAAATTCAATTTTTTGATACCCCTAAATCAGTTAAAACTATTTTCCCCTCTTTTTAGAATTGGAAAAGTTAATTTTGATGCTTTGTTATCCTTCTGGATATATGATTATTTCGGAAAGGTGAATGAAAATTTTGATCGTTTTATTTGACAATTAACAGGGGTATCAAAAGAATAACAATAAACCACTCCACCTTGACCCTAAAAGGAAAAATAAAAAAAAAACATGTTTATTTAACTGAAATTTTACTATGTTATTCAAAAAATGTTTATCGAAATCAATAGAAAAATTTTGTACTAGTTATTTTGTAACCAATAGTAAGGTTAAATTAACGAGTATATTTAAAACATTCAGTATTACACATCTATTGTCAATTTTAATTACAGGTTTTGTTGAACATGGAAATAATCTCAATCTTTCAAAAAGAAACATTAAAGGGAACAATCTATATTAATTTTTTTTTCCTCAATTTAATAGCGATTGAAAAATTTTTTTGCCAATTACTTTGATTTGAAATCCCTGTTTATTTACAATATTAATCATATTTCTTGATAAGGAATCCTTATTTAGAAATAGGTCAAAAAAAAATAATAGAGACTATTCCCTTAATGATCAAGTTTCACCCTTGAAAAATTATGAACCAATAATTTATGGTGGCTCACTTTTTAAATTATTTTCTGTATTTTACTGTTTGCTTGGTCAAAATTTTCACTCATAAACTTTTTTCCAATTGTGCTATCAGATCTTGATGTGGAATTCTTAGTTCGCCTAATATACTGTTAAATTCCTATTAAAAAATGACAATTTTTGGTTCACAGTCTAAAATATTGTATTAATTTATTAGTTTAAGTAAAACCAAAGATCTTTAAAACACATTTTATAAATGATATTTTTAAACAATAAATTAAACTTCCTAAATTAACTCTTAGAAAAATTTTTTACTCTACTAATTTGATTGTATCACTAATATTTAATATTCATTTTGGAAATTAAAAGTAAAAATTTTGATTTATTATTTCGTAAATAATAGTATATCAAAAAAAAGTTTTACAACCAGTTCTACTTTTAAGAACACACTCTGAACAAAATTTAAGGAACACAAAAAAATTCCAAATTAAAGCACAAAATTCAAATTCTAGTAAAATAATTTGAGTAAAAAAAAAATTACAAATTTTTTGCTTTAATTTGAGATTTGTTTGTTCCTTAAATTTTGTTCAAAGGTGTCTTAAATACAGAATTGACTCTACTTCTAAAAATCAAAATGTATGTTTGTGACTTTTTTCAAATATAAAAGAATTTTCCTTTTCCTTTTTTTATCATTCTAACAAAAAAAGAATTTTTATTAGAACATTAAACATATTTATACTATAGTTAATAAAATTCGAGCTATTTTTTTTTTTGACTCAAACAATAAAAAAAAAAAACCATATAATTTAAATAATTATAAAATAGACAAGAAACTTATTTAAGTATTGTAATGCAATGAACAAATTAAGATATTATTTCATGTCATCTATATTATATTTGAGAGTGAAAAAAACCTAATTAAAATGAAAAATCATACTACAATTTTGGAAGTACTTTTTAATTCGAGTTGAATAAAATTTGTTCTTAATTATAAAGTCTCGATCTTTTCTTGCATTTTTAAAACCATATAATTAGAGAATTTTTCTTGTTTTTACTATACCTGAGCTTTATCTGGAGCATAAGAAATCTATTTTTTGATTTGCGCGTATGTTTTGAGATTAAAAAAATTATTTAACAAGGAGGCATATGTTATTTTATTTCTAAGTAACCAGTGATCAATAATGTTTGAAAACTGGATTATTATCATGTAAATTGACTTTTTGTTTATTTTTTAGTGAATTTTTTTTATTTTATGTTTTTGTAATAGCCGTTGAATTCTTCTTTTTTTATCCTATTGTCGATTATTTCTTTTTTTTTTTTTTTTTAAAGTTTTTTTTTAATTTTGAATTTTTTTTTTGACTCTTATTTCTTTTAAAATATTTAAAAAAAAAAAAAAAGAAATAGATAATAAAATAAAAAATAAATAGTAAATATATTTCATTTTTCCAATTCCAAACTTTAAAATAACAATATTCGAATGATCTTTTCATTAATTACTCAATTTTGGAAATCAAGCATTTGAACATTTTTCAACAGTGAAAAAACATCCAAACTAAAAATTAATATATTTTTGAATACCAAAACATTAAAACCCCATTTGTATTCAATTTATAAGTATCTATTTATACTTTTATACTAAAATTTGAATATTAGAAATTTATTTGAAAAAAAAATTTTTTAATAACTTTCAAAAAATACTATTACTGTTTTCCAAATAATGCATAGAGAAATGTTTAATCTGTGTTTCAAAATTAAGAGTGTGTTCATTTGTTAAGAAGACCTATATATTAACCAACCAAAGAAATCAAAAATATAATTAAATATGGTATTGGTTTCTGAAAGTTCTATTATTTAAAAAGGAATTTGAAAAATAAAAGATCAAATTGGATAAGTTATCTCAAATATTTGAATTAAAATTTTTACCATCAAAAAAAACAAAAAAATTCCAAAAAATTGAGAAAACAATATAAAATTTTGAACAAATTGTATTCTTAATTTCAACTTGACATAGAATATCGTGGGGTTTAAGATTAAAATTGATTTGAACTTATGTATTCTATTCGCCATTTCATTGGATGTTGTATTGGAACAAGAATAAAAAATAGTACAGATTATATTTTGAAGAAAAGATTATTGTACTTGTGTATGCATTATTTGGATCGCTGCAATGAATATCTATCACAGAAGAACTAAAAACTTCAGGATATACATTATAAACAATAATCCCTTTTTTCTGATGTTCATAACCCTTAAGGAATATCTAAAATAAAGCCAGCACTTGAGTCTTAAGAATTAAAACATCAGAGAATTAGACTCTTTATCTCTTTAGATCCAATAGAACTATAAATTTCGAACTTTTAGAATATAGTTATTTTTAACGAGATCAGACAGTTAAGTGGAAGACTGTATTACAACCCATAGCCCAGCCATGTTTCTTCTAATTGAATATTGTCTAGTTTCCAATTAAAATCTCTGAATAAATGGAATTAGAAGAAATATGGTTAGGTTGTAGTTTTTACTATCATCTTCCAATTCATATCTGATCATGCAAAATTATCTATATTCCTAAAATTTTTGAAATTTTATAGTTCTTCTGGATCTCAAGAAATATAGAGCATAATTCACTGACGTTTCGATTCTTAAGACTCAAGTGCTTGTTTTATTTCAGATAGTCCTTAAATTTTAATAATTTAATTAAAAATTTAACACTTTTTGAATATTTCTTTCTATCAACCCCAACGACCTTTTCTTACAATTGTGATAAAAAACTCATGTCTTATTTTATATTTTTTGTTTTACAAATAGAGTTTTCAGGGAAGTTGGTGAAAATTTAGATCTCTATTTCAAAAAGAAAAATCAAAATGGATATGTTTTCATTATTTCTCGTGTAACTACGGGTTTAAACTATTTGATTTCACTGGAAGAAATTCACCAAAGAAAAAAGGTTACTCTTTTGGGATGAATTCCAGACTTGTGATGGGAAAAGTTCATTGTCCAAACCTCGATTTTTTTGTAAATTCTTTTTCAAGAATCAATTTTGATAAAATTTTATAGTTGATTTTGTTATCCAAAACACTATCAAGTTAAAAGAAGAAAAATGCTAGATCTTTCAAGTTCTTCAAACTATTACATAAAGAGGCATTTTATTAACAAAAATCATCCCATCTCCAATCTCAAAAAAACATCCAATAACTTTATTCTTAGATATCTATAATAATTCTTTTTTATATATTAATTCGATTTCATCTAGGTAGAATTCATTTTGAGTATTTTATTTAAATCAAATTCAATTTTTAAATTTATTTGTCAAGGAAATAACTTTTTGACAGATCAAAGTATTTTTTTGCTAAATATAACTAAATTAAAAGAAACGAAATTTTCAAAGAGAGAAAATATAAATAATCTCCAAAACTCATACTCAACAACAACATTAACAGCACGCCTCTTTAAATATTGGGTTAGTTTTGGAATATTTCAAAGATGAGAGGAATTATTACCAAACGAAGAAAAACTAAAAAATTTGAAATGAGAGAATAACTTTGTTTGGAATTACAAAAAAGTTCGTATACTTTAATGATCAACAAATTAAAGATAACAACTCACCCAAGTATTGTTCTCTTGACAAAAATAACAAATTGTTCCTAAACAAGGGAAAACTGAATCCAAAATTTTAATCGAGGTGATCCATTTTTTAATTTTCGTAACAAACAATAGTTCTTTTTTTCTCATTTTAAGTACTTTCATTTTCATCCAAATGAACCAACTAACAGAAGAACAAATAGAAAAATATTACAAAGGTAAATACCAACAATGCCCTCTTTGTGAAACAAATAATCAGATTAGCACTTTAGGCGCTGGATTTCGATCGTGTGATGAGTGCAAGGGGATCTTTTGCTTTTATTGCCAAGCTACATTCCAAACACAATTTGAAGCATTTGAGCATTTTTTAGCCTACCACAAAAAAGATGTTTGCAACAATTTCCAAACAAGCGATCTGAATAAAGCAGTTAAAGACAATTATTTTATTTTTTTTCGGTTTTTTAAAGGCAACCAAGAAAAGATCACTTTACCTATAACATATATTGATTCGGTACTTGAAGTCAAGTGGAGGCTTTATTGGCTTTTAAATCTTGATATTCAAAAAGCAAGGTTCATTTTTGCAGGCAAGTATCTTTCGAATGAAAGAATTTTGTGTCACTACGGTTTGCAAAAAGAATCTACTTGTCTGATCAGAATGAATGAAGAACCCAATCTATCTATTTATGTTACGGTTTTGAACGATCAAATCCGAGAGGTGAAGAAGATTCAGACTTCACGCTTTCGAAAGAAGACCACAAAAATGGTGGCAAAATATCGAGAGTACCAACTAATCGAAATTGACACAAAGAAATTTGATAACCCTGAAGCACAATTTAATCAATTTCGAATTGATTTGGAAAAAATATCAAATATCCCATCAAGGGAACAAATCTTTTTTGCAAATGGGAGAAGAGTCTTTTTAAAAACAGTCAAGCAATTTAGTGAGTTTTGTCAAAATCAAGAACAATTGTTTAGTCTGAACGTAATATCAATCAATGATTTCCAGAAACTAAATACATTTTCCTCTTTTTCCATCGATTTTTTACAATTCTTTAAATCCCAAGTTGACGGCGACGTCAAAATTGGTGAATATTTAGTGCACCAATGCTTTATTGAAAAACGATTATCTCGAAATATTGAAGAAATTAACAAAATATTATTAAAAAAAAATGCATTTACCCAAAAGCAAATATACCATTTTTTAAAATGGATCTATTCAGGAAAACTGAACCATTTGCCTTCAATATTGCCCATTTTTAAGAAATTTAAGATTAAAAATGTTAAAGAAATCGATTATATGCTTGCCTTTAAGCAACTTTATGAAGACGTCGAATCTAAAGATTTTCTGATGAAAACAAATAATGAAAATGAAAATGAAAATGAAAAAGAAATTAAAATCCATAAATTTATTTTATGGGCAAGGTGTGGGGTTTATAAAACAATGTTTCAAAATCTAAATGAAAATGAAAAAAACATTAGTTCTATAACCGATTTTACTTCCAAATCGCTACAATCAATTGAAATGTTATTAAAGTTTCTTTATACAAATGATTTCATATTAACATCCAACAAAAATGCCAATCTTATTTGTGATGAATTAAAAGATGCTCCAGAATATTATCAATTTAATGAAAATTCCATTTTTAAAGATTTATTATACAAACAAACCAATAATTAATTTCCTTTATTTATTCATTATTTGTTTTTTTTTTTTTGCACTCTTCCTTTCAATTAAAATAAAATAAAAAGCTGGTTAAAAAGCCATTTAAAAATTTATTTTAGTAAAGAACCTTAAATAATTAAGATGGTGGGGGCAGTTAGAGAAAAATAAAAAGAATAATAATAAAAATAAAGGTACCTGACTCGTCATATGTCTTAATATATGGGAATATATATATATATATATATATATATATATAAGGTATTTCCAAAAAAGTGGGTAATTTTTTTTGTACATTTCATAAAAAACCATCTTTGTTAGTGGAGTTATTTGTTAATTGGAAATACGTAATTAAGTTTAATATTAATACCTATTGAATCATTGACTAAGGTATTTATTTTAAAATATGTTCATTGAAATATTCCAAAAAATGAAAAAAAAAAAAAAGCACCTTTATTTTGGTAAAAAAATGAACGGCCAATTTTGATGAAAAACTGAAAATAGTGAAAGTGTACAAATGATTTTTTTAAACAATAAAATACATTAATATGTTTTCAATTCTATTTGAAAATTTGTTGAGATTAAACAAGTTATGAAAATGATTGTTTTGATCAAAAAGAAAATTATAAACATCCATTTTTCACCCCAGAAAAATATCAGATAAAACCGAGATGAGAAACTTTAGAATCTTTTATTTATGTAATAAAATACTAAAAAAAAATTTTAATTATCAAAAATTAATAAATAGTTAGTCAATGATTTTTTATATTTAAATACTGTTTTATGATTGGGTTTAAAAGATACATTTTAAAATAAATTTACCCCACTTTATTAGAAATAGCTATATAAAAAAAAAATAAATTTGCCCCCCACTTTCTTGAAAATAACATATATATATAAGAAATTGTTTTAATGGATATAAACATCTAAATTTGATTAGAAAATCTTTAACCAAGCCCTTGATTCACTATTTTGATTTAACAGCCCCACAGAATGGTTGTCTAAAAATTGAAAAAAATAAAAATATTTCTAAAGTTTTATTATTTTTTCGTTTATAAAATCATATTAATTTAAAAATCAGTCAAATGAGGCAAGAATTCACTTGTTTTTTTTTTAACCGAAATCCAAATAAATAACGAAAACCATTTTATTTTTTTTTTGGAAAAATGGAAATTTCATTAAAATTTTTTTTTTTTGAAAAATCACCAGCTCCTTTTGTTCAGTTGCAGTGAAATACATACCACCGAAACAAAACAATTTTAAATCCAAAATTAAAAATTAAACTATTCTTTCTTTGAGTTGATGAACTTCTTCTTTTTTGTTATTTTCTTCAACCCAAAAAAAGAGAAAATACAACTACTACCAAACATTCAATTTAAAAAGTTTGTTCTTTTTGTTTTTTTTATTATTATTATTTTTGAAGGGAGGAAATTAATTTCCTCTTACAGCCTTAATTTCTAAATTTTGGTTTAGAAATTTTAATAAAGAATCATAATTATCTTTTTCATTAACTAATGACAAGATGAATAATGAATCTTTGTTTCGAATAATATCAAAGATATTATTCTTATTATTTTTATTAATTAAAAAGTTTGATCTTTATTAGTAATTTTTCAAACTCATTTTGATATAAATAATCTCACAAAGTTAATACATTAATGAAAACCGAAAAAAAATCCCCAATGCCTATTGAAATAATAATTAATTATATAAATGTTTACTTCAAGAAGGGCAATTATTACTGTTTATTACAGATCTTAGTCTTAATTAAATATCATTTTTATGCTTTAGAATTTGAAATCGAAATGTTGATTTTCCAAAAAAGTATTCCAAAAAAAAAATACCTTATTTTTTGAAAAATTGTGATAGTTTAACATTTTCGAAATTTTCAATCAAATAAATTTCTATAAATCTCTTATGATCAAAAAAACAGAGTATCCAAAACTATTTTAACCATGTTAAATTCAAATTTTAACAATTAAATTCATTCAATTCCAAATTAATTGATTTTTAATTATGTTTTTTAGAATAAATAAAAAATTGTTTCAGTTTATTATCTTTTTTTTTCTACTATTAGTTTATTTGTCAACAATATCCATTCAATTTTTAATATTCAAATAAGAGTTAATATTATTTTTTGTGTTATTAAATGAATTTTGAAAAAATTAAAAATACTAAAATGTATATCACTTTTTTAAGAATATTTATGGTCACTCTGAATATAAAATAAAAATAAAAGTAAAAAAGTATCTTTCAAAAGAAATAATAAATCTATAATTTTGCTTAGAAAATTCTATCATTTATTTACGTTTTATTATTAAAAGGTCACGTATTTTGAATTATACAATATCAATTTCATCCATTTTTCTTCCTCTCCCAAAACTAAAAACACAATTTTTAAGATAAGACAAGATATTTTAGTTTATTTTTCAGATATTTACCAGTCTTTTCATTTTTCTTCCAATACCACTAACAATATACTTTTTATATTAAGAATATATATAAAAAAATTATAATAAATAAATAAATACGAATTATTCATGATCAAAATTGTAATACCTGATTGAAATTAATCAAAAAAATGTTATTAAAAAAAAATATTTGAATTTGTCAGAAAATAAATTTTTTTTTAAATAAAAAATATTATTTGGGTTTTTGAATAATTTGAGATTATTTCATTTTTTATTTCAAATTTAATTCAAAGGGTGAGTGTTTTAAGGCACAAAAAAATACAAACTTTTTTATCATTTATTTTTTATTGGTGGAATAAGTGTAAATTATACTCTAGTTTCCCCTATATAATACAATTTCCTTTCAAAAAATAACCAGAAAAACATAAACTATTTTTCAAATAAAAGGGTACAAAAAGTTTCAAGAATTATTCATAATTGAATCAAATTAATTGTAGGTTCATTCTAAAATCTAAGAAACGTTTTAAAACATAAAAAACACTCAAATGAATCTAGAAAAATCAATAAAAAAAAACAATAAAGATTAAAATTCAATATTTTAAAAATTGGTGCACCCTTTTATTTGAAATGGGAAATCTAGTTTTGGAAATTGTAAAGAAAAAAAATTATACGGTCAATAAAAACCTTTGAACAAGGCGAATTGGGGAAAAATTTCCCAAAATTTTATGAAAAAGTACTTGACAAGTCAAACTTTTGTTCTTTAAAGTCCCATTTTAAAGATAAAGCCTCAATTCGTCTGCGTATTTAGTTGGAATTTTTTTTTTCTTTCAATTTTCTCTTTTCTTTGTTCATTCATCCATCCAATAATGGTCTTTCAAAATTCCTACATCTAGCTCATTCTAAATCAAACTTAAATTGTTTCCATTTAGACACTGGTAGATTATTTCCAAATTGGTTACTTCTTATCTTGTTTTTTCATTTTCCAACTGTTCAATATCAATAAATAAAAAAAAATGAATAATTAAAATGAAAATCATCAATAAGTAATTATCTTATTAGCAATCACTTACGATGGTATTGGTGATTTGAGAGGTGTGCCCTTTTGTTTGAAAAAGAGTTTAGTTACATTTACTCTTTGTCATAACAATTGATATAAAAACCTTTGGAATAAACAAATAGGTTTAACTATTATTTGTTGTACAGGATTAAAACAAAAAATGTTTTGAAAAAGCAACCATCTTTTATGCAACAATTTGTAGTTTCTTTTTTAATCAGAAAAAATATTTTTTTAGAGTATATTTAACAAGTTGAAATACTACAGTGAAAATATGTTAATATCGATCAGTAGAATCATCATTATTTTAAAATAGAAAGGAGTTTGGGGCATTTATCAAAAAAAAAAAAAAAAAAAAAAAAAAAAAAAAAAAACAATAATAAAGACCAAAATAATTCATTAAATGTGAAAAAAAAAAAATTCTTTTTACGAATATTGAAGTTTATTGTTCAATTAATCCAAATTAAAAAATAATGTGGAATTATAATTATTGTTATTTTTTAGGATATTAAATAATAAGATAATATAATTATAATTAATTTTTTAATTCTTTTTTCTCAATTTTATGTTTTAAGTACTGAATTTTCTGTTTTGCTTTTTCTAGATCATCAATTGAAATAAACCCATTTTTCAAATCCCTTCTCATACAAAAATATGCAGCTTCTTTACACATCGATTCGATATCTGCACCTGAAAACCCATCTGTATCTTTTGCCAATTTATCAAGGTATTCTTTTGCCTTCTTTTCCAGGGGCATTTTTTTAGTTTTTTTTAATAAAATCTCTAATCTTCCTTTCGAATCTAGATCAGGTATTTTAATATGAAGATCAAATCTCCCAGGTCTAAGGATTGCTTCGTCCAAAGCTTGAACCCGATCAGTAACGCCAACCACTAAAAAGTTTCCTCTTTTTGAAATTCCATCCATTTCTATTTAATTATTAAATTGGAAATTTAGGAATTAATGTGAATGTAAATAATAACAATAAATAAATAAAGGTGGAAGACAAAACGAGTGGGATTCATCCAAGGTAAATTATTTGTAAGCACCACTAAAACGAAAAAATTGTTTGATTGCAAATTGTGTTTCGTTTGTTTAATATTGAAAAACCAAAAAAAATACTGAAAAATACAATATCAAAAATAATCTTTCTGTTTAACCAAATTTTGAAGAATTATACTTGTTAAATTTCTGTGTGATTTTTAAAGATTTAGTAAATATTCAAAAAAATTCTATTATTATTGTTGTTGTTGTTGGGTAAGTGTAAATTACACTCTAAATGTGCTTTTT
Organism: Anaeramoeba flamelloides; assembly: GCA_027625915.1. Lineage (NCBI taxonomy): Eukaryota > Anaeramoebidae > Anaeramoeba > Anaeramoeba flamelloides. Next base: position 1,281,239 of record JANTQA010000063.1, read on the forward strand.
GATTTGAATTTCCTTTCATAAATTTAAAAATAAAAAAAAATATAGTTAACAATTGTTCAAGGGAAATGCAACATTCAACTTATCTTTTTGGTTAAAAAGCGAAAAAAGGAAAAAGGAAAAAGGAAAAATTAATAAAAACAAAAGAAAGAAAAATCGAAAGGTTTCTCAAAAAGCGTTTATACGAAGCAATTAGTAAAAAAAATAATTCAAAAATAATACTATGCTATCTTTAATTAAGAGGGAACAAAATCACAGCCATAAATAGTTTTGGCTAATATGTTTTGGTTTGTTAATTGATCATGACGTTCATTTGAGGTAGTTGTTTAATTTTTTTCATTTCTTTTTTTCTTTTTGATCTGATTTGCTTTAACCCTTGATATTTTTTTACTTTTGTTTTTTTTTTCTGAATTTTCAAGTTACCCATACTTTCATGTTTCAGTATATCAGTATTATCCATCAACAAGTAACCATCTGTTCTTTTTCGTTTGCAACTCTTCTTCCCTATATAAAGAAAATTCATCCAGGAAAAAATGGAAAAAAATAATAATTCTATTTTTATGATAATGTTATCTCTACTTCTAAACTATTTCTGTAATGTTTGGAATCTAATTTTGGCACTAATCTTCTTTAATTATATTTTCTAATTATAATTATGCACTTTTTAACAATTTTCTTAATAAAACTGTAGATATTTGTGGAGGGCTGTAGAATGCCGAAGTATGTTGTAGAGTATCGTATAGTATCTAGCTTTTCCAGAATTTAAAAGAATGGAGCAAAATCATAAATTTTATTCAATTCATTTTTATTAAAACCGAAAAAGTATCGTTCGGTTTTCCTGAATTTAAAAGAATTGAGTAAAATCAAAGATTTTTCTCTATTCTTTTGAATTTTGGAAAAGCTAACAACACGTTTTTTAATTTGAGAAATAAAAGAAAATTTTTGAAATTTTCTTTTTATTTTAGGAATTTAAAAAAACCTAACGACAGTGAATATATTTTTAATTTGGCCATGCAAATGATATTATTTTTTTTATTAGGATTTTTTAATTATTTGTCTTCTTCTCTCTCTTTTTTTATTTTAATAAATTTTCTTCTAATCACTCCTTTTTCTAAATAAATAGATAAACAAAAACTAGAATTTAAAAAAACTACCTTTCTTCTTTCCATAATTTAAAAGAATAGAGTAAAATCTTTGATTTTATTTTATTCTTTCGAATCCTGGAAAATCGTTGTTAGGTTTTTTTTAATTTTTGAAATTAAAAAAAAATGCTCGGCGCTCGATGGCACTTTCGAAAAAACTAGCGTCGATATTTCAAAATCCACAAGAATTCAGTAAAATTCTTGGTTTTACTTTATTCTTTTAAATTATCGAAATCTTAACAGCAAATAATGGCAGTCTAACCCCTCTCCATAATAATAAATAAATAAATAATTTTGTACTTTTGATGTAATACTATTAGAAGAAGACTCATCTAAATCAAAGGCAAAATGTTAATAGTCGAATTTCTTTTCTTAAAACTACCCTAATAAAAAATGTTTTTTATAACATGTTATAAACGTGTTGTAAAGGTGTTATAAAAGTTTCAAATGTTATAAAATTTTATAATAAAAACTTTTAGAACACAAATGTTTGTTATAAAATGTGTTATAATATTTGTAACGTGTTATAAGCCTGTTATAATAATAGTTTTTTCAAAAAATATCGAAAAAATCAGCATGTTAAAGGAAATTTTGTTATAAAAATGTTATATAGATGTTATAAAAAATTTTTTTTATTAGGGTATTGAAACAAATATGGATTTTTTAGGTTGCTATGGTTTCTGTTATACTTAATACTTTGCAAATAATTTACCTTATGAAATTCTTTTCCCTAAAGTACAAAAGATCAAACTTTGATCGAATAAAAATAGCAAACAAAAAGAAAAAACAAAATAAAAAACCTGTTAATAAGCATGTCAAAATTCGATCAGCTACTTGTTCTGAAGAATCTTTTTTCCTTTTGGCTGCAATAGTTTCAATGTGATCTAAAAACAAAATACAGGGCGAAGCAGCTGAAGCTTGGAGAAAGACTTGGGAAATTCTTTCTTCTGATCTTCCAAGTACTTTAGATAAAATTTCTGAGCATTTAACGGAAACAAGGTTTAAAGACGATTCGTTTGCAATTGCCTGTACCAATTTTGTTTTCCCAGATCCGGGCTTGCCATATATTAAAACTCCGCGGGGTGCCTCTATTCCCATTTGGTAAAACTTTTCAGGGCTTTTTAAAGATGTTAAAACTGCTGTTTTCAATGTTTGAATGACGGAGTCCATTCCCCCAAGATCATCAAATTTTGTATCTCCAGAAATGCTTGGAGAGATCCATTCACAATTTTGGACCGAAGATGGGATGTACTCCTCTAGTTGATTTAGAAAAGTTGTCAAATTTAAGATTTTGCCGTTTTCGTTTTTATTGCCTTGCGTATTTTCTTTATTTTGAAGAATTTGTTTTTGATAGCTAAGATCACAAACTGTTTTTAAATCAGAGCCCACAAAGGAGTGTGTTTTCTCAATTATTTTTTGGCTTGTGTTTGAATTAGTTTCTAAAATATTATCCTCATTTTGGTTGTTGTGTAATCTTAATCCCATCGATTTGACAATGCAATTAAGGATCTCTATTCGTTGTTGTGGTTGTGGAATTTGGATCTCGATTTCAAAATCAATTCTTCCACACTCTCTTATTTCTTTGCTAACACTTTGTGGGTATTCTGTTGTTGCAAGCAAATAAATTGTTTTTTGTTCATTTTGTTCAGAAAAGTATTCAAGACTATTAACATTTGTAATTTCATCAATCGACTCAATGAGTGTATAAAGCACAGCACGATCTAAATCAGAAAAAGAAGAGTTACTACTCTCATAACATGGCGCAAAGGCTTCCATTTGATCGATTAAAAAGAAACATGGAGAATTTTCTTTCGCTTTTAAGAAGATCGATGCGATATACTTCTCTACTTGTCCTTTTTCTCTTTTAAACGTTTCAGATAAATCCAATTTAAATATTGGCAATCCTGATGCCTTTGCAATTGTGTCCATTAAATATGTTTTACCAGTGCCGGAGCTTCCATGTAATAGGAGCCCAACAAATGGTAAGTCTTGATAACAATGAAGCTTTTCAATTATTTCTTCGATTTGCTGGCCATAGCCACCAAAATTATTGTTTATTTCCTCGATCCATTTCTCCTTTTTTGGTAACAAGAGAAAGTCTCTTTCAATTTTTATCGTTGTTTGGTTTGTAATTTGACACTTGATCCCAACTGGCTCGATGTTCTTAATACGAACCTTTATTTTGTTTTGAAACCAAGTTAATTCAAGGGTTTGCTTTAATTCAACTTCTTTTCCACATAATAACGTTGCTAATGTACTACCAAGATTCTGAAGAACTTTATAGATTCCGTTGTCTGTGGTCTGTAGTGTGATACTTTTACATTCTTGTAAAGTTTCACTAAATTTATAATAAGGCTCAACCAACGATAAATCAAACCCAAACATTAGGAAAAATGTGAAAAAATGAAAATCCAATACCGTGCTCGTTCTGTTAATTAGTTCAATTTTGAAATCAAAAAGATTTGGGAGAAAGAATATTAATTAAAGCTGTCGTTATTTCCAATAATCATTTATACTATCTGTTGAAAAATAAATTGAACAAAATTTTCATACAGCTTTTTAAAAAAAAATAATAATAAATTATGTTCCATTTCAAATTTTAAAACTTTGAAAAAAGAATAAATTATTCATTTCCCCTTTAGAATTGGAAACTATATATGATTTATTTTCATTTTATTTTTTAATTTTTTCGGAAAACGGAATGAACAATTTGATCCATTTATTTTACAATTAATTATATACCGATTTATATTTAATTAAAGCAGTGAAAAAAATACGGGACATGAAAAAAATCCAGGACAAGATTTTTAATTGTGAATATTAGAAAAATTATTGTGTAATTTCATTTATTTACAATCAAATTCCTTTTTTTAAGAATCGAACTTTTTTAATTATAACTCCCCCACTTATTAGAATAATGATTAATGAAATCACACTTGTTCAAAACATCATTCAATCAATCTAAAAACAAGAAAAAAAAATATCATTTTCCAAACTAAAGCAAACCTCAATAAAACTTGATTATTTTTCAAAAAAAGTTGATCAACATTAAGCTATCAAACAATTACTCGAGAATTCTAGAGACACCTTACTTTGATTAACTTTGGGTGGGTTTATTATTAATCACATAAAAAAATTGGTTATTTATAATAAGGATTTGATTGAAATTAGACAAAAATTTTACTAATACTCACAATTAAAAATCTTTTCCGGGATTTTTTTCATATCCAGTATTTTTTTCCCTACTATAATTCTTAATATTGTGGTCAAAAATGCCTATTGTAATATTAGAAAAGCTGTTTTTCAAAAGTAAAATTTGAATTATCTTTTTCTTCGTGCTCCAATGCAAAGGCTGATTGATTAACAATAACTCACTGAATACAAAATCAAATGTGAAGGCTAAACTCTTTGATATTTTGAGAACTTTTTGAATTGATATTGAATTTGTTTTGAATTTATTCTGAATTTTTACAATTTTTAGAAAAATTCAAGTTATTTTATTTTTTATGATAAAAATTTTCTTTATCAATAATGTTAACTATTTTGAGAGAAATTTTGAAATTTGATCCATCATTTTTAAAATTTTTTTTTTATCTATTAGAACTTAAAGTAAACAATGCAATATTTACCGTTGTTTATTGTCAGTTTCTTTCATCATTTAATGCATAACCTTTCTAGAATAACAGAAATAGGTCATTTAATTAAAATTATATGTTAAAAGGTATACATGGTGTATTTTATTACAAGGGGAATTTAATTTTGAAAAATAATTAAGATATCAAGAAAAGAAGAGTTTTTTGTAATTAATTTAGTTGAATCTAAGAAAAAAAATATATTTTTTTCATCTGATACTTCAATGGTATAAGAATAATAATCTGATTTTGGAATATTTGAGAATCAGCAGATATCTTTTTAAATTCATGATAAGGTTTTAAGAATTATCATTTTTTTATAATAATCACTATTTTGTATAAAATAAATATAATCAATAAGAAGGATATTTTATAAATTAATCTCAATATTTTATCCAAGTCCAATTTTTATTAAAAATCTTAATAATTATCAAAATATCAGTACAAAAAGAATATCCCCATATAACTGTTGATGACTTCATTGTTAATTCAACAATATTTTTCCAAATAAAATTTTTGTTTGATCAAAAAAACAGGATCCTTGAAAAAAAATTAATTTTTGTTAAAAAAAAACTAAAAAGGTTACTTGATCCAACTAAGGATCAGATCATTTAGTTTTCTTGGATTTTGTTTGGATTTGGTTGATATATCGATTAGAACTTTTATTCATTGATAGTAATACATCTTTCCAAAAATTCCATCAAAATTTTCCAATATCAAATTTTCAGGTTTATAAAGATTTTTAAATCAGGGAATAAGAAAGCTTTATTTGAAAATGAAATTTGTTTCCAATAGAAGTTATGATAAAATCTGAAGAGATAAAATAAGAAAAAAGGTTATTTTATTACTTACTATGGATATTTTAGGCGTTTTAACTGATAATCAGCTAGTTTTGTATAAAAAGATATTTTTATTACTTGAGATCTTACATGTTTTTTTTTTTTTTAAAATTTTTTTTTAAAAAGGGATCTTTGAATTTTTTTTTTCTGTTACTGTTATTTCTTTGGAATTAGATTCTATTGACTTTTTTTACGTTGTTTGAATTTTGTAATCAAGAATCCTTTTTCAAACTTGTTTTTATTAATTGGATTTTTTACTTCCGAGATTATTTTAATTTTTTTGTTATTTGAATTTTGGAAACAGATACTACACTTAAACTTTAAATTATTAATTCAATTTTTTGACCAAAAGACACTAAAGAATTTTTTTTTAATAATATGTATTTTCCAACGAAAAGAAGTTCACTTCAATAGGGCTGTTAATACAAAATAAGTGACTGTTTGAGTCTGAAGTAATTTTACTCTTGTTACTCTACCCTTAAAATAAATTTTAGATTTGTAAGACCTTTTATTGTTTGAAAAATAAAGATTTTTAAAAAATAGAATCAAAAGTTAAGAGAGTTCAGAACAATTCCACTACACTAAAGAAAAAAATCAATTGTAGTGATGTCATTTTGAGAACTAAAACAAAATTCTGCAAAAAAACTTATCTGAAATACAAGAAAGCTATGACTTAAAAAACTGAATTATTTAGGGATTTGAGACCACAAAATAGAAGATTTCTGAATTAAAAGGAATAAAACGAAGTGGAATCGTAAATTGAGAAGGGAATTGAGGATTAAGAATTAAAGGTAAAATTCATTTTTTCAAAAAAAGAATTTTTACAAAAATTCAAACAATTTTTACCAAGATAAAGGAATCTTACTTAAAAAACACAACAAATGCAAAATAAAGGAAAAGGTTTTTTAGAATTTTGGCGCGAGTTTTTCCCACCTGTTACTCGATGGTGGGTGACATCAATTCTGGTGACACTGCTTTTAGGCGTACTAGGTATTGTACCACCAAAGTACATGGTTTATACCCCAACGTTGGCGTTTAAACAATTTCAGATCTGGAGAATTGTTACTTGTTTCCTCTTTATTGGATTACCATCCTTCCCTTTTTTTTTAACCATGATCTTTTTAATAACATACTCCAAAAGCTTGGAGAACTTTTCTTATCAAGGGAACCCTGCGGAATACCTCTGGATGCTGATCGTATGTGGAGCTGTTTTTTTAATCGTTGCACCTTTGTTGAATATTATAATGCTTGGGGACATGCTTGCCGCTTTAGTGTGCTATATTTATTGCCGTAGGAATCCCGATAAGCAAGTTAGCCTATATGGCTTGCTCCAAATCCAACTCAAATATTTCCCCTTTGTGTCACTTGCACTTAGAATGCTAATGGGACGTGGCGTGATCGGGTTTGGTGCTGCAATGCTAGTTGGCCATTTATATTGGCTATTGGTAGATGATTTACCAAAAAAAAACAATCAAGTGTATATCAAAACACCACAATTTTTAATAAATCTTGTAAACAAAAATGGTGACAATAACAACCAATTTATTAATCGTGGATATGGGTATACAAATAGAAACACAAACACAAACACAAATACCCAACCACAGAATACACGAACTAATAATACTTCACGATACAAATGGGGTGAAGGGAATAAAATTGGGAAAAAAGATAAATAATCAATTGACTCCTACAAACGTTAATGGCATTTCACCGAATTTTATTTTCTTGCTTGAATTCGATCGGTTTGATCGAACACCAGATTTCTTTTTTTTTGGTTGGGAATTTTTTGAAATGACGAAATACTTTCTTCCAATTTTCCATGAAAATAAGAAAGATTTTAATTGTTGCTCAAAATCAAATTGCTAACTATTTGTCAATCCAAAAATTTATAAAGAATTGATTTTTTTTGAAGAAAAAAGAATAAAAAGAACAAAACAAAGAAAAAGAACAAAAAAAACTTTTTTGAATTTTTTTTTTTCCAGCAATCTGATGATTTTTTTGGTTTTTCACTCTATGGAAATAATTTGGTTTCTTTTTAACTCGATATAATACAACTAATGTGTTGATAAATTATTTTTATTTTTATTTTTATTTCAAAGGATTAGAGAGGATAAAAAACAAAATATAGCTTTAAATTATGCTACGTTGTAAAGAAATAATCTTTAAATTATGTAAAGGTGTAATCAAATTCATTCAAAAACTAAAAAAATTGAACTTTTTCATGATTAATATTTCAAATACCTTATAAATTCATAAAAAAATTCAAAAAATTTTTAAATCAATTGTCCATTTTTGTTAAAATCTAAAATCTCTACTTTTAAAGCATTTCTTTACAAAGAATATTTTGAAGCTCAAATAATTTTAAAAAGTTTCATTACATTTAAACCAATAAAATGCTTGACTCAAAGCTAAGGTAAAAAATTTTACAAAAAGAAAAGGTGACAAAACTTTTCAAACATTTATTTGAATTTATCATTACAGTCAGTTCCACCTTTAGGAAACATACTTTCAACCTAATTTACGACACAAAAAAAATCCCAAATTAAAGAATATTTTTTGGAATTGTTTTTTATACAAATTATTTTCCCAGAATTTGAATTTTATGCCTTAATTTGGAATTTTTTGTTCCTTAAATTTCGTTGAGAGTTTCTGTCTTAAAAGTGGAAGTGGCTGTATTATGAAATAATAAAAAAAAATTGAAAAAAAATTTGTCTAGATATTTGCCAAAAGTTTTTTATTATTGAGTAATGATTTATATAATATTAGGAAACATATACTTTAATAGGAAATTATCTAGGAATAAAAATATTTTGTAAGGTGATAAAGTTGTCAATTTAAATACCATAAATTTAGGGGTATGGTTAAATGTTTCCATAAGATCTATTTTTTTAAGAATTAATACTTTTCTCATTACTAGTTTTTCTAATTAAAATGAGATACATTTTAAGTTTTTTTTTTTTTATGGTTCTTAATATTTCTTCTATTTAGGGTTTTTGGTTTGCAATTTAGATAATTCAAAAAAAATGTGTTACTATATTTTTTTATTTCAAATCATATTTTTGGATGTATTTCGATCCGTATATTGGTTATTAATAAAAAAAATGAGGAATCTTAGTATCAGCCGAATCACTACTTAAAGAATTCTATTCCGAAATATTTTAGAAATTCAGGTATAAAATACACCACTCTTCGGAGTCATGTAATAAAAATTTATTAATCACAGTTTGTGGATTCTTAATTGTTTATTGAAAATATTTCTATTGGTTTTTTACTCCTCCTGTTTCACAATGTGGATAATTTTTAATTTGGTCATGTGCATAATATAATATTTTTGTACTTTATTATTTTAATTAGTTTTCTTCTTCTCTTTTTTATTTAGTAAATTGTCTTTGTTTACTCCTTTATCTCAATAAATCATAAATAAACAAATATTTCAAAATAATTTCATTAAAATATTTCCGAACAATTAAAAAAAAATCAAACTTTTTTGTAGAAAACCTGGTATTTCCAATTTCAATCACACAAATACATCATTTACCTGCATACAAAGGCTCTTTTAAATAATAAAATAAAATAATAAGTTTTTTATTCTCTGAAATATTCTATAAAGATTGGACACTTAGTGAATTTTTTTTCGGATCAACATTAAAAAAAAATATACCTGAGAAAACTTAAAAAAATATCATATAAAATTGAAGCTATAACTTTAATATCCTATGTCTACGTAATATGATATGAGTGTATAAATTGAATTATCATGAACAAACTAATTATTATGAATAATATCTTTGAGTATTTGAATTGTTAGATCGAAATAATTTTAATCAAGATATTTCAAAATAAATTTGTGTATTTTTATGGAAATAGATATTTAAGATAAAAAGGTATCAATCAAATAAAGTAAGTTGTCAAATTACAATTAGTTGCTTTGAGGGTTCTATTTGCAAAAGAAAAAAAGAGGAATTGGGTAAATAGTTTAAAATAGTTATAAATGAAATACCAACAATTTAAATTTTTGCAAAAATAATTTATTTACCATCTATAAGTTTTTTTTTCAAAAGGATATGAGTCTCACAGAAAGTTAATGATTTTTATGAATAAAAGATAACAAATAATACTGTTAGTTGAAAACAATAAATCAATTGAAGTATATTTTTGGTTGAGGTCTAGATTTAAAAAAATATTTATTTTTAAAATATAAACCAAAATAAAAGATTTAAAACTAATCAATTGTCTTCATATTAATACTCTTCAGCAAAAAAAAAATTGAGTAAAAGAATAATTTTTTTTGTAAAAATAAATAAAATTCCAAAATTTGAGATAAACAAACAAATTATTACCATTTAAGAAAATCTACTGAAATTTAGAAAAGATGATTTAAAAAAAAAACAGTGTTTTAACTCCAAAGTTAAATTCTTGAGAAGAAAGGTGAATGAATAATAAATCTTAGTTATCTATAAAAAACAAACAACTCCATTAGATTTTCTTTGGTTTTCTGATTATTTGTAAAATGAATGGATTGTATAGATGAAAATGACAACTTCAAGAAACCCACCATTAACTTTTACAGGATCTAAAATAATTGAATAAAATCATTAATTTTTTCTCTATTCATTTGGATTCTGGAAAAGCGATAAACTTGACAACTTGTCCTAGATTTTTTTTAATTATAGAAAGAAATATAAAATTTATTAAATTTTTTTTTCATTTCCAAAATTAAAAAAAAAAAATCTAGACATTCGACAGAACTTTACGAGAGCTCTATGATACTTCCAGAAATTGAAATTTTTGTTTAGAAATTTCAAGAAAGAATCATAATTTTCTTTATTATTGACAATGATGAAATAAAAAATAGATCTTTATTTTGAATAATATCAAAGTTATTATTTTTTTTGTTTATTTTATATTTGGATTAATTCTTTAATCCGTATTTTTCGGCTTTTTCTTTCATATGATGGAAAAGTCCATAAAAAATGATAGATATCTTCATCTATTTCTGAGCTATAATATTTTTTGCATAAATTGCAAGATTTTGTTTTTATTTTCTTTTTATCATAAAAATAATAATATCTATTTAGATAATTTGTGAAATTTCTGAATTTTAATATCTAAAAATTGATCCGTTCCATCTTTAATAGTTTTTATTTATTTATATTGAAATTATGTCTAATAATTTTCAAATATTCTTGACCTTTCCATCCAGAAAAATTTATTCTCAAACTTTCTCTAAATTGGTTGAGATTTACGTCTAATAGTTTTAAGTTATATATTCCCAATTAAAATTTTCGTTATCTTTTTTTTTGAAAACTTTAAATTTTTTCGATATATATCCAAAACCCAGAATTTCTAATTTCTTTTTGAGTTTATATCTTCTTTTATAGATTGAAATTCTGACTTGGTGGATTTTTGCTTCAGTTTTAAAGATTATTTTTGGAGAGTGTGGATTTATTTTTAAAAATTTTGTTACTTTTTTATTTATCCAAACATCTATCGCGTTGAAATCTTTTTGATTTAAATTGAAAATTATGAATCAATAAAATAGTTGGCTAATGCATATCGATTTAAAAATTTGTAATTTTACTCCATTAGCTAGTATTTTTTTTTGGTTAAAAATAATTTTGATTTTTTTAAAATTACCTTTTACTTTTTTAAAGTTTTTTTGATTTTATTTTTTTTAAAATATAAAATATCAGGTTTGTATCCGTTAAGAATAATTTAAAAGTTATTTTAAATTAGAATTAATAATATGTTGTTCTTGAATACTAAAGGATATATATTTATATTTTTTCAATTTATTATTTCAGGTGAGTTACAATTTTTGAAATAATGTTTATATTAAGACCGTCCAAAGTGTAAAAATATACTTACTTTTGAGAAAAAAAAAATAATAATAATCTGGATTAAATTTTGATATTAAACATAATTATTTTTTAAACAGAAAAACGATTAAATTAAAATAAATTGATGAGAAATAAAATAATAAAATAAAATAAAAATAAAAATAAAACAAAATTTTGTCTACTTGTTTTAGAATTTAAGAATTGTTTTGGTTGTGTTTGTGAGTTCTTCAATTAATTTCTCGGATTTTTCGTTTTCAATTGCAACATTGGGCATGTTTTCCCCCATTTTTGTATAATATCCAAGTATTTGAAGTAAATTATTCACCGAGGGGCTGATTAAAGATTCTCCATAATCTACTTCTTCTCCTCCAATTGAATCAAGTATTTTATAATATTCTTGATCCTTTGTATTTTTGTTTTCATCTCCATCCTCTATTAAGGCATCGCTATTGAAAGATGCTAAATTCAAAAATGGGATTTGGATGACAGAATTTTTTTTTTTTAAAAATTCAATTTTTGCATTTAAACCTGAGTCTTCGAGATCTTCTTTGATCTTTTCATTATTTTGTTCTTGTATTTTGGATTTTGATTCAGATTTTTTTTTTGGTGAATTTTCTTCTGATTTTTTTTTTGTTGGTTTGGATGTAGCAGTTTTACTTGATTGTCCTTCTTCTTCTTCAGAAATAGACGCAGAGGAAGAGGTTTCAGAAGAAGATGTTTCACTTGATTCACTCTAATTGGAATTGATATAAAAAAAAATATTTCAAGTTCATGAAAATAATTAATTAATTTGTATGTTTTTTTTTTTTTTATTATTATTTTTATGTTTATTTTTATTAGTAAGTCGTTGTTGATTTATTCAAATTTACAATTATTTTTTGAGGATGTAAAAGATTTTTATTTACAAGAATATTTGATAGAAAGAAGAATTAATAATAAAATTCAAAAAATAAAAAAACAAAATTTACTCCTGATTCAGAATCTTCAGCAAATCTATATCCTCGTTTTTTTACTAATTCATTAACTTCTTCAACTAAATCAAATAAAATATTATTTTTTAAAAATTTTCTTCCTTTTTTAATAAAAGGATGCTATTAAAAATTTGTTATTAAAAAGTTAATTTACAAGAAGAGAAGAAAGAAAAAAAAAATTCAAATAAACAAAATAATTATGATTTAATATATTTATAAATTTAAAGAATAAATGTTTTAAAAAATATATATCGAAAGTACTATTCATTTAGAAATTGCTTGTGTATATATTTTTAATCTTAAATACTGATTTTTTTTAAAATCATTTGGCATATGTTTTTTGCTATAATTCCGGTATTTTTTATTTTTTCGAATTTCCAGTAATTGACACCAAAAATAATATTGACTCTTATGTGATTATTAAAAATTGAATGGGAATTATTGATCAATAAACTAATAAAGAAAAAAAACAATTCAAAGATAATAAACTGAAACATTTTTTGCTTATTGGGACAAAACATAATTAAAAATCAATTAATTTGGAATTGAATGAAGAGTTAGTTGTCCAAATTTGAATTTAACGTAGTTAGAAAAGTTTTAGAGACTCGGTTTTTTGATCATAAGAGATTTATACAAAATAGATTTGTTTTGAAAAACGAAATGACTTGAAATACTACAATTTTTCGAAAAAATAAAAAGTATTTATTTTTTTTGGAATAATTTTTTTGGAAACCAACCATTTCAATTTCAAATTCTAAACAATAAAACGTTATTTAGTTTAGAGTAAGAATGGAAAAAAGTATTTAATTGCTTTTTTTGAAGTGAAATTTTTCTATAAATAATTAAATATTTGATAGATCATGGGTATTTGTTACTCATTTTCATTAAGGAGATTTACTTTTTGTTATTATCTATTACCATCGGAGTTTGAAAATATACAAATATACTTTTTAAAGATAATCATTTATAAATTGAATGTTAGGTAGTAATTAGATTTTATCTTTTTTTGGTTGAAGAAAATAACAAAAAAGAGAAATTTATTTTCTCAACTCATAGAAAGAATAGTTTAATTTCAATTTTGGTTTTAAAAATTGTTTTGGTGGTGTACGTTACACTCTGTACAGAAAAAAAGGGAGTTGTATTTTTTAAAGAAAAAAATTCCAATGAAATTTCAATTTTTAGAAAAAAAATAAAATGGTTTTATTTATTTGAATTTCCGATAAAAAAAAAGTGAATTCCCAACCTTTTGACTGATCTTTCAATTATTTTGATTTAAGTAACTAAAAAATACTAAAACGTTGGAAATATTTTTATTTTTTTTCAATTTTTAGCAAAAGATTCTGGGGGTTGTTGAACCAAAATAGAGAATCGAGGGTTTGTTTTAACAATATTCTAATCAATTTTAGATGTTTATATTCAATAAAACAAATTCTTTTAAAAAAAAACATTACCCATTTATATTCTAGAAAACTAAATTAAGATTCAAATACTTCTGATGACTGTATCTTCAGATACTCTTTGAATTGGAATTCTCAAATTTAGTCACTTCAAAATCCTCTCTTTAACCGATTGGATAGTTCCCTATCCAACCCATATCAATAAATCCTTACCCCTTTATATTAGGACATATGATCAAAAAATTTACAAAAATATAAAAAGTTATTAATTGTTTAAATTGGGATTAAGAATTTAACAAGAAAATTGTTTCCGGCCTGTTAAAACATTTTTTTTTTGATTACTGTTTTGATTTTTTTTATTTAATAAAGTAAAAATTTTCAGAGTTATAGCGAATATAACAACAATTGACCAGATATTTGAATTCTAAAAAATTTGAATTGAGTTGAAATAAGTGCAACTTTTTAAAAAAAAAATGTATAATTTAAAAGTTAAATTCTTGAGAAGAAAGGGAAATGAACAATAAATCTAAGTTATCTATTAAAAACAAACAACTCCATTAGATTTTCTTTGGTTTTCTGATTATTTGTAATATGAATGGATTATATAGATAATAATGACAACTTCAAGAAACCCACCTTAGCTTTTTCAAGATTCAAAAGAATAGAGGAAAATCTTAAATTTTACTCTATACTTTTGAATTCTGGAAAAGCAATAAACTTGACAACTTGTCCTAGATTTTTTTTACTTTTTGAAATAAAAAGAAAATTTGTAAAATTTTCTTTTCATTTCAAAAATTAAAAAAAAACATATAGACTATACATAACTTGACGGTACTCTACGGCATTTGACGGTACTCAACGACACTTCTATGGGACTTCCCTAGAACTTGAAATTTTTGTTTATAAATTTCAATAAAGAATTGTAATTTTCTTTATCGTTTAGTAAATGACAAGATAAATAATGAGAATTTATTTTGAATAATTTCTTTGATATTATTTTTTATTATTGTTTTTAATTTGAATGAATTCTTTAATCCTAAATTATTGGCGGTTTTGTTCATATAATGGTCAGTTCCTTAAAAAATGAAGGATATCTTGATCTATTTCTAAATTGAAAGGATTTTTTGCATAAATTGCAAGATTTTTTTTTATTTTATTCTTATCATAAGCATAAGAATATCTATTTAGTTAAATTATTAATTTTTTGTTAATATATTATTATGGTAAAAACAAGTAATTTCCCCACAAATAATGTGATCAAAGAATTGCCAATACAATTTCTTGAAATTATTCAAAACGTTTTCCTTATCTAACTGGGATATTTAGGATAAAGGTAATTCTTTGTTGTTGTGATTTAAAAAGGTTTAATTGAATAAAGGAATACTATTTGTTGCAAAATAAATTGGAAACAATTTTCATTCACACGTTACTTAAAATGTTTATGGAGATCTTTGGAAAGTAAAAGCTTTTAAATACATTAAATGCTTTATATTAAGTTTTTTTCAATTTTAGAAGAGGTACCGAACCAATTTATTTGAATTCTTAGAATTTTGGTTTTTTTTTTTTTTTGGAAAGATTAGTGAAAGTTTGATTTGGTTTATTGATAAATTAACAGGAAATATCTGTTTTTTTATTAGATTTAAATTGATTGTTAAGATTTGTTGTATTCACAAAATTTTTTTTATATTGGTTGTGAAGAAACAATCTTTTTGTAAAAAGTCAATTAGCATTTTCAAGTGGATTATTTTGTACACAAATTGTTTCAATTACAATTTTTTTGTATAAAAAGTTTAAAAAGACTGCAAATTATTTGAAAGAAAAAAAAAAAAAACAAAGTAGAAAAAAAATAATTAATCGGAATTAAAACAAAAAGAATTTGGAAGTGTGGTAATATATTTACTTTAAGAAGTTGTTTTGCCTTTGGTCTTTTTTCGTAATTCTTTACCAAGCATTTTGCAATAAAGTCATTGAATTCTTTTGAATATTTTCTTGAATTTTTTAATTTGGGTGGATCTTTTTTAGGAATAATGAACAAAACTCTCATTGGGTGAATATCACATCGAGGTGGAACAATTTCTGCAAGTTCAATAGCAGTAATACCCAAACTCCAAATATCTGCTCTTGAGTCATAATTTTGATAATCTTGAATAACTTCAGGCGCCATCCAATATGGCTTTTTGTTTGCAATTGAAATAGAAAATTTAAAAAATAATTTTTAATTTTGTTTTTTGTTAATTTGTTTTGTTTGTTGATTTTAGTTTTCTAAAGAAAGAGGAATAGAGGGATCTAAAAAAAGAAAAAGAAATAAAATTTCAAAAGAATTACAGTCCCTATAAAAGTATTTCTTTTGGACATTGTTTTTGTTAATTGTGCAGAAACACCAAAATCTGCTAATTTAACATCGCCTTTGTCATTTAAAAGTATATTTCCACCTTTGATATCACGATGGATCTTTCTGTTTGAGTGGAAATAATTAAGCCCTTCAAGTGATCCATACATTATTGCTGCAATTTGTTGTTCGGTCAGCCCTTTTTCTAAAATCTGACAAAGATCACTCACACTTCCTCCTCCACAGTATTCCATCACAATCTATTTTTTAATTTCGCATTCGTTGTGAAGGTTGATATTACAAAACAAAAAAAAAATATTAAAAGTGAAAAACGAAAATGAAAAAGAAAAAGAAAAAAAAAAAATTTGTGTGGTTTTGTTATTCATACCCAAAGTGTTTCTTCTTTAAAATATGTTCCAATGTATTTGACAATATTTTTATGTTTACACTTTTTCAGAATTTCAATTTCGATCTTGATATCATCAAGACCTTCATCTTCCTCTAAAGAGATCATTTTAACAGCAACAATTTCGCCTGTTCCTTTTTGTCGTGCTTTATATACAGATCCATAACTACCTTTTCCTAGTTCTTCAATTAACTTTTTGTTTTTTATTTTTTTATTTTTTTTTATTTTTCAAAAGTTGAAGAAAAAAAGACAAGTTTGTAAATGTATTTTTGGAATAAAAAAATAAAAAGTTTGTTTTGGAATAAAAGAAGAATAATCTTGATTGTGCTATTGCAAAATAAGCCTGTTTTTTTATTTTTTTTTGTTTTTATGGAACACCCAAAATCGAACAAAAAAGAAAAAAAAGGATATTACTTCAAAAAGAAGTGCAGGATCAGCTTTAGAGATCCCTAACGAAGTTTTGAGCGTCGTCATTTTGGAATTAAACGGATAAACAATATGATAAAAAAATGAAAATTTCGAATAGTTTGCAAAATATTTATTTTTAGCTTTGTAATTCCATAAATAGATTTGGTGATATGTTTACTTTGAAAACAGATTTGAAAAAGACAAAAAACCTCAAAACTAGTAAAAAATTATTTTTATTTATGAACTAATTTTTCACTTAAGGTTCACAATTCCGATAATTTGCAAAAAGATTATATTGTGTTGTGTGTATGGGCTTGTTAATTTCGTTTTTATCTTAGGGATCCTTTATCTTTGTAAGATTATTCATAGTTATTTGAATAGGAAATTTTTGACAATTTTGTTTTGTTCTGAAATCTGAATTTATGGGTATTTGACTATTAAATTGGTATGTATTGAATAAAAAATGTATTTTGTTGGGTAATCAATTTAAATCTTAATTTCGGCATTTACTCAATAATGGTATTTAAAAAAAACACTGTGCATGGAAATAATCACCAATACGATTTTTAATTGAGAATATTAGTGAAAATTGTTGTGTTAATTGATTAAAAATTTAAACTCATATATTTTTTATAACTAAACTCTTTTTTTATGAACTCATTAATAAAGCTACCTTAAGTTCATTATAGTGGGCCTGTCTAGGAAAAACTCATGTAGTTTATTGTAAACCGATTATATATACTTTTTTAGAAAATAATCAAGTTTATTAAGAGGCATGTGCTGAATTTGGACAATGATAATTATAATTCTTGTTTTTGGATTGATGGGATTTTCTTTTGAACAAGTATAATTTAATAAATCATCATTCTAAAAATTTTTTAGTTATAATTTTCAGAATTTGGTTTTTATATAAAAGAAATTATTCAGCAAATTAACAAAACAATTTTACTAATACTCTCAATGAAAAATCGTATTGGTGATTATTTCCATGCACAGTGTTTTTTTTTAATACCATTATTGAGTAAATGCAAAAATTAAGATTTAAATTGATTACCCAACAAAATACATTTTTTATTCAATACATACCAATTTAATAGTCAAATACCCATAAATTCAGATTTCAGAAAAAAAAAATTGTCAAAAATTTCCTATTCAAACAACTATGAAAATTTTTACAAAGTCAAATGTCGATCAGCTAAAACCAAAAATAACAAGTCAACATAAACAATGCAATCTAATTTTTTCTCAAATGTTAGGAATTGTTAAACCGAAGGCTTTTATTACTCAAAATGGGAAAAAAATAATGTCTTGTGTAAAATATGTTTATTATGGTCTTATTTCATCAATCTATCAAACATTAAGGGTTTAAAGGCCTTTAACAGATACCCTTTTTTAATTTTATTTTTCGAAATACAAATTTTGGAAGACAAACTGATCTTCAATTTTTTTTTTTTTTTTTTTGGAAAATGAACAAAAAAAAAAGAGAAATTAAGTATCCCAAAATCAGATCAAAAAAATTCCAGTATATCATTTTGGTTTGATCTGTATTTTTTATCTTTACTCTTTATGAATACAAATATCAATCTAATGTAAATTATAATTTCTTAATATATCATTTCATTATGTATAGATATTAAAATAACATACTTTTGACATTATCGACTTGAATGAAATTCCAATAGTTGGATGTAACAGGTTGAACTATGTTCAAAAATATATACAATGTTAAATGTGATTTTATAATTTTAAAGTCTTTTTAAAAGTAGAATCATATAATCACAAAATAAGAATGAATTTTTGAAAAACTTGTTATCTTTTTATTTTTCTTTTTTTATAAATTTTATATTTTGGGGAAATTTCAACACTAAAGATTAAAGTGATTTTTATAATTAATAGTTTAGAACCAATTCAAACTTCTCTTTCTTCTTCGGAATGTAGCTTTTGAAGTAAAAATTAATTCTTTCAAAAACCTTTCCGATCTGCACTTTTAATACATTTCATTAAATTGATTGTTAATTGTTTGTTTATCTCAATAATTTTTATTTACTAAAATTTATGTAAACAAAATTATTTTTCCTTTTCATTTATTTTATTTTTTTCTGAACTCTATAAAATATATTATAATTGAATTTTTTAAATATTTTTTTTTATAATTCCAAGAAGATATTTTTTTATTTGGTTATCCGCAACGAAAAGATTTTCAAATTTAAGGAGTATTTTTTCGACAAATTCTATTAGTATATGTATCCTTTTCACGAAAAACGCCAATTTACAGTGAAAACACTAACTTTTCAAAAAAAAATTATTTATTAGCGAAAAAGTGTTAATTCACGAAAAATGGAACTTTTGTAGACCAGTAAGTATTATGTATACCGGTGACAATATTCATGAATTTAACAATTTTAGATGTAAAAATATAATGTGTATTTGGAAAATTAGATATAAATTTGTGAGTAAAGTTAAATTAAGAATATTTTATTCCTAAATTAAGCACTGGTTACCAAAAATTAATTAATAACTCTTATTTTTTGTAGTGAAGAAATCACCTCTTTTTGACCGTTAAAATCACAAACAAACTACAAAATTTGGAAGAAATTTATAGAATAACAAAAATTACAAATTTAAGACTTGATATTCAAAATATTTTAACATAATTCTATCAAAAAAAAATCTTCATATGTTTCTAAAATTAGATTTTTTTTGTTTAAGAAATCTTGTTCAATGTTTGTGGATTATATTTGACTTTGTGCTAAAATATTACCTAAAACTTTTTAAACAAACCCCATTACTTACGTTCGAGAAATGAGTTATCATTTTCCAAAGAAATCATTTTTTTAACCCAAAATTGGGTACAGATCTAATTAGAAGTAATATTCATCTTAATTTTTGTAAGACCATTATAGAATAGAAATCCTTGAAAAAACAATAATAATAATAAGAAAGACTTTTATTTGATATATATATATATATATAGTATTCCACTTTATTTCAAATTTTTTATATTTTTTTGGTAAAATTCTAATATTATCCAATTTTAAACCTGCTAAAAAGGGTTCATATCAAAGTATTAAAATAATTCTAAGTTAATAACTTTTCATTTGCATTTTTCACTTGTAAAGTCTCTTTTAGAACTAATTTTTCTAAAAAAAAACAAAAATTATTTTATCGATTACATAGAATTAAAAATGAATTATTTATTGAGTAAAAAGAGTACCAAAAAAAAAATTTTTTTTTTGAATTTAATTTGCCAATAAAATTAAATCTAAAAGCATAAAAAGCCAAATATTTATTATTATTTAGAAAAAGGGACAATTAAAGAAAATTTATCAAATAAAAAAAAAGAGAAGAAATAAAATAATTAATATATATATATAATAATATTATCATTTCCATGGCCAAAATAGAAACTATCCGCTTCCTGAATACACAGGAGGAGCAAAAACCCGATAGAAAGATTATCGATTATTGAGAAAAATTCCACAATCCGTGATTAATAATTGGTATTCCACAACTCTCGGATTGTGGGCACTAGGCGCCCAAATTTATAGAAAATACCAAATATTTAAAGAAAGAAAAAACCATTAAACAATCATTCAAAAAAGAAAAAACAATTTTAAAATCAAGAAAATAAAACATTATTAAATTTATTTATTATATATTACCTAATTGAAGTTTTAAGAATAAGATAAAATATTCTATTTCAGACTCAGTACATATTTTGGAATAAGAATAAAGACAAAAAAAAAAAATCTCAAAATAATTATTATTTTTCTTTTGTTATTATTACTTTTATTATTTCTAATTATTAAAATAAAATCATTTAATTTATTTTTGAACAAAAAATTTGTTATTTCTAATTTTATTCTAATATAAAAGTCATTTTAAAAAAGTGTTATTAAATTTTTTTTCATATTTCCCCGAAAAAAATCTATTGAATACTATCAACAGTTTTAGAAAATACTTTTGAAAACTTTTTTTTCCCACAATTTATTTTTTAAAAGCACGAAATAAATATGTAGAAATTGTTTAAATATCCGTAGAATACATAATATATTATTATTGGTTGTCTTTTGCAAAAGCTTTATTTAATTAAAAAAAGCAAAAGCAGAATTTTTCATTTGATATTGTGATTGCATTTGATTTGAAACTGGTTTTCGATTATTGACCTGTTTTTGGCCAAAAGAAGATAATTGTTGATTTGTATTCGTATTCCAATTCATATTTCGATTAAAAAATTTTCCCATTGAATTCTCACTATAGCTTCGTTTTACTGGAATTTTATTATTTTTTTGGAAATAATTATTTTGGACATTTCTTTGGTTTCTATTATATGACGTGAATTGCTTAGAATTGAAATTATTTAAATTGTTGTGATTATTGTTGTTGTTTGTTTGTCCAAACATTGACATAATATAATCTTTGTTTAATTCTCCTTTTGTAACTTGTTTATTTATTGAATTATTTTGGTCGAGGCCTATCATAAATAATTCTTCTGTTATTTGATCAATATCCCGTGTTGAATTGGATCGAGAATTGTTATTGTTATTTTTATTACCTTGATTCATATTAGTATTAAAATCGATTAATTTGTCCGTGTTTTGTGTTTGGTTCTGTTGTTTGTTTTGTTTTTGCTGTTTTTGTATTTGTTGTTGCTGCTGCCTTTTTTGTTGTTGTTGTTGTTGGTTTTTTGAAACCAACATTGTTTGTTTATTAAAGGAAACTAAATTATTTTCTTTTAATTTTGATTTATTTGTTTCTTCGGGGATTGAATAAAATGCTTCCATAGTGATTAGTTGGTTGTCATTTTTCTTCGTTTTGATTTCATTTGGTTCATTTATATCAATTAAATTTTCAAAAGTACCAAATTGACTCTTTTTTTTCAAAAAAAAGAATTGTTAACACGAAAGTTTTTAATTTTTAATTTTTTTTGCATAAAAAAATTAAGTTTAAAAAAATAAAATGTAGAGATAATTTAAATATCTTGATTGAAGAGAATTGTGTTTATGTAAAAAAATGAAAAGAAAAACAAACTTTTTCAATCTGCTTTTGTTTTGATCCACTTAATTTAGGTTCAGAAGTACTTTTTTTAATTCTTTTTACATGTCTTCTATTACCCTTAGCTTTATTATCTCTTGAAAATTCTTTATTTCTTGTTTTCGATCTGTTCATGTTTCTTGAGTCTAATAAGAATTTAGGATCAATTTTATTCGTAAATAAATAAATAAAAAGATAATGTGAAAATTTTAAAATTAAAAGATAAAAAAAAGTCAAAACCTTAAATCAAAAATAATGGTAAAGTAAACTATTTTTAAAAATTTTGTCTCACTTTATTTAGTTATTGGAAGTGGTTTTATAGGGATTTATCCCATATTCTTTTCAAAAAAATATTTTCAAATTTTTAGATAAGAATCATTTTTTCTACTTTTGAAAAATTTTGTTTTGTTTTTACAAATTTTTATTTTTCTTTTCTAATTTCTTTCAAATTTTTCTTTTTCTTTTCTTTTTTTCTTGATACTTTTTTTTTAAAAAATTTTTATCTTACTTTTTTTTTTTATTTTTTTTTTAAACAAAAGATGGGAAAATTATTAAATTTCAAATTTGGTCAAATTTCATTTTTTTCAAAATAGTCAATTCCATTGAAATATATTGGCTGTAGGCATTTAAAACACCCTTTACTGGTAGGTTAAGGTATTTTAGGGTCGGTTAGAGTATTGTTAGAGTATACCGGGCGGTTTGGATGGTATATTAGAGAATTTTGGCTAGGATTTTGAGAAAAAAAAATAATTAAGAGATCAATTAGACTTTGGCAACTTGTTTTAAGTGTAAAAAATTTTCCACTTAACTTTTTGTGTCAAAATTGATTTTGGAACAAATTTATGAAAATACTTAGTATTGATGATTTCGAGATTTTGAATATTCTACAATTTAAGTAATAAAATACTACCAATCACAAAATAATCTTGTTGATTTTTCCTTCTACAATTATAAAAAACCATTAAAAAACATCAAACCAATAATAATAATCAAGAAACTCTTCAAAAATATGAAAAAATTCAATTTGACCAAATTTGAAATTTAATAATATACCCCAAAAGATCATGTGGAAAAAAAAAAAAGATCTTTGAAAAAACAAATAATCACAAAGAAAATTGAGTTGATGTAATGTCTTTTAAAGTATATATATTTATTATCAAACAATTTTTTTGTTAACGTTTTTTTAGTCAAAGCCCAGTAATAAAAAATGCGTAAGGCTTTTGAAAAATTGTGAATCAACTTTTTTTTTCGTTTTTGATTTTTATTTTTGTTAAATTTTTAAAATACCAGTCTTTTATGAGTTTATAGAATAATTAAAAAGAGAATTATTAATAAGATTTAATAATTAGTTGTTCTTGAATACTCAAGAATAATTTTTTTTTAAAATTTATTATTTAAGGAGAGCCAAAATTTTTGAATAGTTAAATTTGAAAAAAATGTGATCAAAAAAGTTTGTAATATAGCTCTAAAAATAAGTCAATTGAAGCTTGGTTACTATTTTTGAGATACCTTTGAAAAATATTTTAACGTGTTTTTTTCAAATGACCATAGTAAGATTCGGTTAAGATCGAGATCGATCTATTCACAGGAAATATTATATTCCTATGATTTGTAAATTTTGGAAATTTTCTGGATCTATGTATTATAACAATTTTGATATAAAATCGGATGATTAAAACTATTTTATGCAGTGTCCATTAAAACAGTTTTAATGTTAAAATAGTGCAAAATTATAAGACTTGTAAACAAACATTTTACAGTTTTTTAAAATTACTGTTTGTTTCAAATTAAAACAATTGAAATTTTGCTCAAGTTCTTTAATCACTATTCATATTTTATATTTTGTAGGAATTGAAATACGATATCTTAGCCAACTAAAAATGATTTAAAATGATGAAAATTAAAGGAAAGTAAAAATATTGCAAATTTTAGGATTTGAATGAAAAGATTTATTGATCCGAAAACTTTTATGAATTTTTGGACATTTTAAGTCATAAGTTTAAAATTGATATTTTTTTTGTTATTGTGCCTGTTTCTATCTAAATTATTTCCAAGTATGTCGATACACTTTGAAGTAAAATTTATATTGATTGAAAATAATTTATATAGCCCAGACTCAATGAAATTTTGATTTTAGATCCTTTTTAAAGTAAATTTTGGAATTTGGATTGTAGTCAAAATGGTTTTATCCAAATGATTAAATTTTGTAAAAAAAACCTAAATTTTAAAATTTGAACAAGATCTCTTGTCTCTTGACACAACAGTCTTTTAAGTCAACAAATATGCTATTCGTCATAAAAAGCAATCTTAACAGACTATAAAATCTGAATATTCGTTAAAGTAGTTTTGAACAAAGCGTGATACAGTCAGGATAAAATAATTGTATTAATCCAATATCTTCAAATCTCCGCTACTTCGGAGAATTCGTTTTAGCTGTATAATGTGAATTTTAAAAACCTACATGATCCAAAAGCTGTATTACTCAGAGTTTAACTATATTAATAATTACTCTTCTCAAAAAATGGCCAATTCATAATTGGTACCACCCATTAATAGCAAAAGCTTTTAGTAAAGTTGTAAAAAAGGGTTAACTGTAGTCTGGTGTATGTTTTAGATATAGTTTTGAAAACTTTATTGTAATTCTTTTTTTTTTAAATGATTGCTAAAAGCAAAATTAAAGAAAATTCTTTACCGTTTTCCAACATTTTTTTCTATAAATCATGAGCGAAGGAAACATGATGGGAGAAATTGAAAATTACTTTTTTTATTTGTTAATTGGGAAATGGCAATAATTTATTTAGGTTATCTCTTTGTGATTATTTGTTTCAACTACTTTGAATAAAGATTTTTTTTTGGTTTCATTAAAAAGAAAGTTTGTAAAAAAGTTGATTTACTAACTGTTCTTTGATATGAAATGTGCTGAAAGTTTTTTTAGTAAAACTATTTTGAAAAAAAAATCTTCTTTGTAGTCAGTTAAAGCCATTATATTAATATTCAAAACGCTTGAATTAGAACCTTCTTTCAATTTCAGTCCTAACACCTGTGTTTGTTATTAGATACAATTTAAAAGAAAAAACTAATCAAAAGATTTACTCAAGACACGATCGTGAATAAATTTTTCGAAAAAAAAATTAAATATTTGCTAATTTTTCACTTTTTAATAAACTTCGCTGAGAATAAACACTATTGTTTAATAAGATATCTTGGATCAAATAATATTTTTAAAAATATTTATCAATTTAAGTTGGAAAATCCAATTTTCCAGGCTCTATTAATATTTTTTTCAAATTTAATAGTAAAAAATTAGAAAAATTTTTTCCTCACAGTTAAGAGGTTATAATATTATATTTTCAAAAGAATATTTAATCTGATCAATATCCTTCAAACGGATAATCAATTATTTTAACTATTATGGAATTAGTTTATTGATATAAATTGAAAAAAATATTATTTTTTTGATTTTTCGTTCGGTTTTTTTTAATTTTTGAAATAAACAGAAAATTTATTTAATTTTCGGTTTATTTCAATAGGTAAAAAAAACCTAGGCACTCTACGGACACTTACAATAATTATCATCAGTTATTTTTTTTTTTCCGTATTTGAGTTTTTTTAGATTATGCGGGTATTTTCAAAACGATTAATTATTATCTATTTAAAAAAATATCCTAAAGTTGAATTTAAAGATAATTCATTGCCCCATTTTATTTAAAAATTTTAAACCCGAAATAAACCTTTTTTTCTACGACTAAAGACTTTTAAAAATCGTGGTACTATTAACAAAAATAAATACAACAATCTCAAGTTTTTTAAGGACTGGAATGTTGGTTATATTGTGAATAAACTTTATTAACAGGACAAAAACTTTGAAAGGTTAATTCAAAATTATATAAGCTATTTTCAATAAAGTGGGGCAAAATTATTTTAAAATATATCTTTTAAACTAATCTTCAAAAAAGTATTTAAACATCCAAAATCATTAACCACCATTAATAAATTCTTGATAATAATTCAATTTGTTTCTTAGTATTTTATTACAAAAATAAAATTTATTAAATTATCTGATCGCGATTTTATCTGATATTTTTTAGGAGTGAAATTAGGTATTCAATATTTTCTTTTTGATTGAAAAAAACGTTTTCATAACTTGTTTATCCTCAACAAATTTTCAAATAGAATTGAAAACAAATAACTGTATTTTATTGTAGAAAAAATAATCTGTACCCTTTCCATATTTCCATTTTTTATTAAAATTGGTCGTATATTGTTTTCACCAAAATGAGTGCTTTTTTTTTTTTTTCATTTTTTGGAAATATTTCATCCAACATATTTTGAAATAAATACCTTAATCATTTATTCAGTCTGTATTAATATTAAACTTATTTTGGTAATGTCAATTAATGAAATCTTTCACTAACAAAGATGGTATTTTATGAAATGTAATAAAAAATGCCCCACTTTTTTGGAAATACCTTATAATAGTTTTGTCGAACTTGAAATTTTCAATTTTTTCATACAAGAGTAATGCAAAACTTTGAAAAAAATCGTTCATTTGTTGCATTTTGTATTTATGGTAAACTGAAGAAAAAAAAGTGATTGTTAAATACCTTTTTGTATTGAAGATCAAAGTAGCTTCTTTTTGGTGTGTTATTTTTTAAATTTGAAGCTTTTCAACACATTTATGATAAAGACAAAATAAAACAGTTTTTGAAAAATTTTAAAAACAAAAAAAAAATCAAATCACAAACGCCTTGGTGATTTCACATGTTTGCTCTTCGTTTTTTGTTTCTGGGTCGTTTTTTCAGTGTTTTTTGCATGTTGTTTTGGCTGTTTACTAAAATATCGTCTGTGCTGATACTTATCTTTAATGAATTGTTCAATAGCAAATTTGTTTGAAGATTTGGGCTTGACAAACCCTTGTGGAAGCTTACCCTCCCAATAGCTATTTCCAATTTCGTTACCAACCTCGCTCATTGTTTTGACTTGTTTAATTGTCCACGAGTCGAGGGTTGTGCTCCTCACCTGTGTAATATGAGTACCGATCGATCTATGGACACCAGCGCAATTAATACAAATAAATAACCCTAAATTTACAGAAGCCCACGTTGGTCCTAAAGTGTTTTTGGAGTAAATAAATCAAATTAATGTGTTAAAAAAAAAATCATTGATTAGCTAAAAGAGGATTCATAAAAAATATTCTGTTTTTCAAAAAGAAGAGAAGAACGAAAATAGCAAATTTTGCAAAAATAGTCAGTGTATATTGTTGAAGTCAGGGTGTGATTTTAAATCTGATTTAAACAAGAAAGTTTTTACAAATGAAAAGAAAAAAGAAAAGGAATTATACCAGCACAACCACAGTCTGCACAAAATTGGTTAGGTGGAATTTGAAGGTTGTTTTTTAAAATTTTCATATGTTTTCCTTGCGAAAGCTTTTTGTTAGACATTTGAATGAGTTATTATTTTTGTTTTTTCAATAATAAAAAAAAGTTTAAAAGTGATGGTTGTAAAATGAAAATAATGATTTTTTCGTTGAAAACGATTCAAGATTTTTTTCTCTGTATTTATCTAATTTTATTGGAAATTGATTTTTTACCAAGTATATATCATTTAATTGTTATTTTTTGAGTTCTCAACTTTTGAAATTGGATTAGTTATCAAATAATTTTAATTCTTTGAGTCTAAAATTTGTTTTTAATCTTGACATTCTTGTAATTTTGCAAGTTTGACAATGATCACAAAAACCTTCTACAAAAGTTTTCTATTGTTCTGATTTTTAAAAACCTTAAATAAAAGACTTTCTGATTTGAAATCTCAGTGTAAATGTTTAAAAATGTGAACAGAGTGATGTTATGTTTCAAGTGTGTCAATTGACCTTTTAAAGTCTGTTTTTTTAGTGAAAGATGGAAAAGTTGATATATAAAATTTCCATTTTTCCCACCTTTTAGTGTGAAAATTAAAGTCATAAATATTCTAAATTTAAACACACTAAACAAGAAGTAATTACAAAAACAAATTTAAAATTTTTCAGTGTTGAGTAATTTTGAACAAATAAATACAGAGAAATAAAATACCCTTACCAAAAGTGCAAATACCAGTGTTTCCAATAAAAAATAGAATTTTTTTTTTATGATGTCCCAAATATCATCCAAATCAAGTTTCCAATAATACCCCTAATTATAAATCAAATTTGAAGTTTAACCCATTGACTTTTTGAGACAATTTTAGCGATGAATAGAATTTGTTCATATATTTATTTCAATATTTTTTTTTATATTTTTTTAATTTTATTGTTTTTATGTGTAAAAAATCAATATATTAATTCTATTTTTTGAAAACTTTTTCTAATGGTTTTTAAATTTGAGATTATAAAAAATTTTCACTTCATTTTCAAGATTTTTCTTTATATTAAATAGTTACAAATTACAATCTACTTCTTTGAAAACTCTAAAGACATGACAATAAGAAAAAATAGTAACAAAATTGAAAAGTACCTTGAAATTTTTTCCCATTGAGAATTCAAGGACCAGTATTTGATTCTTCAATTTTTGAAATTCTTTTTGAATAATAAAACTGAAAGAAATTAGTATCAAGTTTACTTATTGTCTATTATCTCTTTCTATGATACTTTAATTGCTTCTTTCTAGGTAAAAAGAAACACAAATTTTATTTTGAAACAAGGTTGAAACATTCCGAGGTGGGATAGTTAAACAACCGTAATTTTCAAAATAGGATTTGATCAATAAAATTCTGAAATCTAATTCTTTTTTTAGAAGACCCACATTGCAGATTTATGAAAATTAAAATAGTAACTTTGAAGAATTTTGTCGTCTTAATTAAAAAATTACTTTATTTCAAGGTTTTGATCTAATAAATTTTCAATTCATTTAGATCAAACAAATTTATGGGAGATTTTGTGTGGAAAAAAAGATAAAACTAACTTTAATTTTAAGAAGAAAAAAAAAAGAAAAAGAAAAAAGAAAAAAGAAAAAGAAAAAAAAAAGGAAAAGAAAAGGAAAAAGAAATAAAGGAAGAAGAAAAAAAGAAAAAGAAAAAGAACAGAAAAAAAATTCAAATATATATTAATTTTCTTCATTTTTTTGAAATATTCCAGCAGCATAACTAACAGACATGTCATTTTTGTCTTCGACTTTATTTGATTGTTCATAGTGGACAAATTTCAAGGAAAATTTTTCTTTGTCTACACTGCGCATAAATAACAAGAGGGGGACTGATCCACAGATCGTGTTTTCGTATTTCTCCAAATACTTTGTGAAAAGATTAGGTTGCAAAGTTTCGATTGCATCCATCCCAAGGCGATCAATTTTTTCGATTGATTTCCAAATTGGGCTGACACCTTTTATTGTTTTTTGATAATCAAAATTGGATCCCCAATGGCAAAAGTCTGTTGAGATGATGAAAAAATTATGGGGATCTAAGAAGTATTCTTGTAAAATTTGCGAAACAGACTTTTGTGATTTGCTTGATAGCTGCCCAACCATGATCGGCACAATTTGGATTTCTGATGCCTCAAGAATATAAGTCAAAAATGGTAATTGCAATTCCAGGCTATGTTCATTCGAGTCGGTGTTTGATCCCATTTTATTAAAGATCTTGGGTGCTTTTTTCATCAACTCTTTATTCGTTTTGGTATCAACTTGTACATCTCCAAAGGGAGTCTCCCAACTTGAATGGCCCGTAAGTAAGCATTTCGTGGTATAGCTTTGATGTGAAGGGCCCAGAATAAATACTCGTTTGATTTGCTGTCCTTGTTTGTTTCTTCTAGCCAAGTTGTCACGAACCGGCAACCATGAATAAGCCATAGTAGGCCCTGAATACACCAAACCTGCATGTGGGCAAATAATCCCTTGTGTGTAATGGTGAATAGTGTGTGAAGTAGCGTTTTTGAGATACCTCTCAATGGATTTTTTAAGTGAATTTCCTGTTGGGTACCAAGTACCCGCAAAATGTGTTCTCCTGATGCTCATATTCGTTGAACAGTAAATTTCAAAGTTTAAATTTTAAATCCAAGTAAAAAAATCAAAAAATGAAATTTTTGAATAATTGCTTAATATTTGATAGTCTTTTATTTTTCTTTATTCTAGGATCTGATATCTTTTTGAACAATTAGTGAACAATTTAAAGAACATCAATACTTTGAGAAAAAGTCTTTCGTTTTCAGAAGATTTACTATTTTAAGGACAGTACGTTATACATAAATTCTTTGAATAATGTAAAAGTATTATCTTTTATTTTAGTTAAGGTGAAGAACATCAAATAGGAACCGATTAAAATAAATTACAATTTCTTAATAATCTACTTTATCAATTTTTTATTTTATGTTCAACACCTATCCAAAACTGAGGTGTTAATATTTTCAATTTTTTATTTCCTACTAACCTTTTCCAAAGACAAGAAAAATTTTATGGTACATATCCGATTGGAAATTTTTTTTGTTAACAAAAAATTGGAGGTTTTTATTATCAAAAAATCACTTTTTATATAAAAAATCTAAATGGTAGAAACAGTAAGTCAAAAATCAAAAATAATTATCAGAAATAAAAAAACAACACAATCCGAAACATTTTGATTCTTTCATTATTTTTTTGACTTTGCTATTAAAATAACCTCATGTTTTTTTTTTTTTGACTAATAACCTTTATCTACTAGAAATAACTTGAAAAGTTACTGGGTTTTAGAAAAAAGTACAAATTTAGAAAAAAAACCAAAAATTATTACTTCAATTGTTACCAATATGTGGTTTCAATACTCAGGAACTGAACAGCAAAAATTTAGAGTCCTGTTGATTTATGAGAAAAGAAGTAACTTTTATCAAGTTGGAAGTTTTGTTACTGAATAATCGACTTAAATTAACAATTAATATCATAAATTCATTCTTAAGTTTACTTCAAACGCTTGGTAACTGAGATATTAGATTTAAAGAAAAATTAAAATAAAAAAAATCCAAATTTCATCATTTTTACAAAAATTATTTCTTTTAATATCTTAATTAAAAAATAATTTTTATCTTTACTAGAAGGAAATTTAGTGTTTATGGGATATCTATAGAATTAATTTATAGAGTTCATCAAGAAAGAATGATGAATTTCACATTAGAATTCAAATATCCATTTTTTTTTTTAGATAAAAAGAAAAAACAATTACCCAATCTTTAGCAAAGTTAAGATAATTAAATATATCATAGTTGTTTAAAATACTTTGAAATCTAATACCCTAGTAGTGTATTGTCCATTCAGATATTACCTTCATGAAAAAAGTGTAACAGATTTTTTATTTCAAATCTTACTCAAAAATGAAAATTAAGACAAATCAATAAATAAAAGGAAAAATTACTTATTAAATAATCAAATATAAACCCCAATTCAAAATTTTTAACACACCAAAATTCGATTTGTGAAAAAAAAATCTTATTTAATCAATTCAAGAAGATTTACCAAATTATAACCATTCACAAATTGAAATGTTAACACTTTTTTATAAATTACTCTACTCATAAAACAATAAATAAATAATTATCAATACAAATAAATCATGGGTGTGTTAAAAATTTTGGAGAGAGCAAAACAAAAAAATGCATTAGTAAATTTGTTTAAATTCTATTAGGAATATTGATCGATCAAAGGTTAGATACTACCAACTAATTTTATTTGAGTTCTTCTATTTGGTACAACTTGACTTTAATCATAATATCAATGGTTGAAAAAAAATTTTGATCCAACAAAACAAATTACGTAATTCAAACAATGAAATGAAAACAAGAAAAACTAAAAGATGAAAAAATGATTTTCATATTTTACAAAAATCAAAATTATCTCCAATTTCAATGAAAATGTATTATTGTGATTGTTTGGAACGTTTTAGCTGTGTGGAAAATTTTGAATTTTAGTTTACTATATTTCAAAATTATTAACACACCAAAATTCAATTTTTGAAAAAAAAAAAAAATTATTTAATCAATTCTCGAAAAAATACAAAATTAGAACCATTTACTAATTTAAATGTTAATAAATACTTATAAATAACTTAATACTCACAAAACAATAAATAAACAATTATCAAAATAAATAAATTAAGGGTGTGTTAAAAATTTTGGAGAGAGAGCAAAACAAAAAAAATGAATTGTTAATTTTTTTTTTAATTCTATTAGAAATAGTGGTCTATCAAATGGTTATAGACCATCAACTGATTTCATTTGAGTTCTTCTATTTTGGGAAACTCAACTTTAAATATGCCCCTACAACTCAAAAAGCACTAAAAAAGTAAAATTGATCAAATACCTTCCATTAAAAAAATTAAAAAAACAAAATGAAAAAATAAAAATAAATCAAGTTTCAATTTAATTTTTTCTTGAAAACATTTTTTGCCAAAATGATAAGTTTCAAAGTTGAAAACAATGTATATTTTTATATAAAGTATTTTATTTTATCTCATTTACTTAAACAAATTCTAAATTATGAAAATTTTATTTTCACATAGGGACTAATTTGGTCTTCAAATGTTTTTTTTTGTTTTCAAATGGTAAAATTAAAAAAAAAAAGTCCAACTAAAAAGATACACTCTCTTGAAAAATATTCTAATTTAATACATTAACTTATTCTTTGATTTCAAAATCATCTCAACCTCAATTTTTCCAAAAAAAAATAAAAAAGTGCACACTAATTTCAAAAAATATTTTTGATAACAAAAGGTTGTGAGTGTTTTTATTCTAAAAAATTTTATTCCAGTGATTAATTGAATTAAGTTATAAGCTAGATTTCGAAAAATATTAATCAGAAAAAAATAGTGCTTGATTTTATTAAGGACTTATAATATCAATTTTTGAAAAAAAAATTGATTGAAAAAACAAGTTTGGTAATCATAAAAATCAAATGAAAACAAAACACAAAAAATGAAAAAATGGTATACATATTTTACAAAAAATCAAAAATATTTCGAAATAGAATTAAATTGTATTTTTGTAATTTTTTGGAATGTTTTAACTGTGTGGAAGATTTTGAATTTTGGTTTATGTGATTAAACACAATAATTTTTTTTATAAATACTATCTTTTGGGTATGAAATTTTTTAGATTGAAACATTAGGAAAAATTTATTCAGAAAATTGAATATTTTTGATATTTCCAACGCAACTTTCAACCGATTTATTTAATAAAGGAGATCCAAATTATTTTTGTTGATTCAATAGAATATAATATAATGGATTATTGGGTATGAATGTTCACTTGAGGATTGTTGTTTATTTGTTGTAATTTCAATTTTTCTTTTTGATTAAAATACAACTTAATGTTTACTATCCTTGAAATATTGAAAAAATTATCTTATAAGTTGCAAAGGAGAATTGTTATTTTGATTCTTATCTAAACAATCTTTTATTCCTTCATAAAAATATCTTCAAACTTATTTGTATTTACCCTCTTCAATTCAGATTTCAGAAAAAATAAATAAATTGCTAAAAATTACTTTTTATAAACTACTATTAAAATTCCATTAAAGTTTAAGTTAGATCAGATAAGAACCAAAAAACAATTTTCCTTGTACAATTCAGATAATTTTTTTTTTTTTCATTTTTTAGGGAATGCAAACCTTCGGGTCTAACAATATTAAATGTGACCAATTTGTACTCAAAGTTTGTCTTTCCACAAAAAATCGGATATTTTTAAATTACACTTATTTTGATTAATAAAATCTAAAGAAGAATAATAATAATTCGAATAACTGTGACCAATAAACTCGAGACTCAAGAACATACAACCCTAGCTTTCAAAAAAAAAAATAACTTACTTTTTTATCTCCTTGCTCCAAAACAACATCCAATTTACTACTCAATAATATATCTACAAACAAATTAAAAATTTCTTGATGTTTTAAGTAAATTTTAAATTCCTAATGAAATTTGTTTCAAAATTTTTTGTAATTTTCACAATTTTTAAGAAATTTATTATTTTTTTTTCTGAATAATATTTATAATTAACAGTATTTTTTGAGATGATTTTTCCAATTCTATCCCTTTATTTTTTAATTTTCTTTTTTAATTGTAAAACTCGAAGAAACCAACACCATATTTCGTTTTGTTTTATTGCTGTTTTCTTGGATCATTTTATGGTTTGCTCTTTTCTAAAAAAGAAACATGACTTTGGTTTTTAAATACCAGTTAAACAAGTTTATGTAGGCTACTTAAATACATGCATTCCCAATTTCAAAAAATACAGTTTTTTAAAAAAAGTTTCACAAGATCTTTCAGAACAACAATTAAAATTTTTTTAAAAAAAAATATTTCACTATAACCTTAATTTCAAAAATACAAAGCCAAATAATCTACACTATATTTTTACCTTCTTTTGAAAAGCTTAAATTTCTTCAATTTGAAACAAAATATTTTATTTTTGTATAAAACAACAGATTTAATTTTCTTCAATCCGATTTGTTGTTGTATTGGTAATCCTCAATATTTGACAAAGTTTTAATTTTGTAATTAGTAAAAAAAAAAGTAAATAAAAACCTGAAAAATTTTTTTAACAAAACAATTAAATTAAAATTTATTTTTTAAATATTGCAAAAACAAAAAAATGTCCATTAATAAATTCAATTATTTAAAAAAAAAAAAAAAACAAGGATGAAATAAAAACAACTATTCAATAAATAATAAATAAAAGAAAGTCTGTGTTTAACAAAGACCGAATGCCCGTTTAAAGTTTAATCTTATCTGCGTGGATATGATAACTTTTAATGAATTTAATTCATAAAAATATAAACTAAAGGGGTCATTAAAGGTAAAAAATTTTCTGATCCATAATAGAATTTGCGATTTGTTGTTTCCAAAACTCTTTTGATTCTTTTCAAATATTTCGGGCAAAAATATTTGATTATATTCGGGTTCAATTACCATAAAATTTTCTAAAAAATCTTTTGTGGTTTTGGATAATTGCCGATCAATGTATTTTTCATAATAAACGGTTAAGAGCGGAGATTCCTTGGTAATATTAATTAAAGAAAAATGAACTTTGGGATCGATTTTTTCAAATTTAAACAATTTTAAATTATTTGAAATGGAATAATTAGAGGAAATTGATGATTTCATAGCAAAAATGCCAAATTTAATATCAGCCAGAGTAAAAATTGTTCCACCAACATTATATTTACTTAAATACATAAATTTTTCCAAAGATATTAAATCGCATGGGTGGTTATTCTTGATTAAAGAATGAACAAATAATAAATTATAAAGATTGATAAAAAAAGTTATTTTTTTCTTTTTATTATGCTTCTGAAGTCTGTTTAAATCAATTCTTTGTAAATCCTTAGTCAATTTTGCAAACCTTGAAAAAGCTGTTGTTTTTGATAAGTTTTTCAAATTAATATAATTGTTACTAAAACTAATGTTTGCCTTCAATATATCAATTAATATTGTAATCAATTCGATGACGATTGAATATCCACCGATTTTTTTCTTTTGTTTTGTCTTCTTCTTCTTACTTTCCACTTTCATTTTCTTGTTATCATTTTCTTGGGTTTTGTCTTTAGAACACCCGACATTTAAAATTTTATTTCTTTTTTCTTTTTTAATAAATTTTAAATCGAAGTTTGTCTTTGTTTTTAACTTTGTATTATTTTTTTGATCGCTTTCTAACAATTGAAAAAATAGATTATCAGATCTAAATAATTTATAAAAATGGATCGAAATAATTTTTTCAAATTTTTGCTTAATGCCATCAAAAATATTTCTATTTCTATTTGTTTTTATATTTGATTCAATCTTTTTGAATTGCAAATACGGAAGATCAATTGAAAAAATACTAGTTGGTTTTAAATAAGTATCAAATATATATTGAATTATTTTTTTTGAATTCTATTGTTATTATTGAAGAATAAATTTATTAATTTTAAATATAAATATTAACATTAAATTCTGAATAGAAATAATTTTGAAATTTAATTCAAAGATGGTTATTATAAAAGGGCCACAGCAAAAAATATTTAAAATACTTTTAATTTATTTCCCCTTGAAAAAAAAATAGGAATTTTCCTTTTCTTAAAATAAAATCTATCATTATAAAAAAAAATTATAAACTTGGAAGGAGTATTAAAAAAAAAAATGAGTGAAATTTCCAAGTTGATAAAAAATTAAAGTTTTAATACAGTGATTTGTGTTCCACTCTTGGGGGCACCGTTAAGGTTTTTTTTTTAATTCTTGTTTTTGTTTTGAAAATCTTCGATTTTATTCTATTATTTTAAAATTAAAAAAAAAAAAAAAACTAACTACAATGGAATACCAATTATTAATCAAAGATTGTGGAATTTATATTTATTACAGATAATC
The DNA here is from genome assembly GCA_027625915.1 of Anaeramoeba flamelloides. Taxonomy (NCBI): domain Eukaryota; family Anaeramoebidae; genus Anaeramoeba; species Anaeramoeba flamelloides. Next base: position 1,317,568 of record JANTQA010000063.1, read on the forward strand.
CCCATTTTTTTATTCATTTTTGCCCTTCCTGTGAATTCTGGGGAAGTGTCATTAAGTGCCGTGGAGTGGAATCAGTGTGGTGCTGAGTACCTAGTATTCCCAGAGTTAAAACGAATCGGGTAAAGAAATTATTTGATTAGCCTCAATTCTTTTAAATTTTGGAAAGCCTAACCAATAATGAATACGTTTTTAATTTGGTCACATAAATGATATTATAATTTTTTATTTTAATACTTTTAATATTTTTCTTCTCCTTTTTTATATTTTGATAAATTATCTTTAATTTTTCCTTTATCACAATAAAGAAATACATGAATAAAAAATCAAAGTTTACAAGCTATTAATCCATGAAAATAATCAAATAATTCCCACTGCACTAAATAACTTTTTAATGGAAAATTATATATTCAAGTCTGCAAATTAAAAAAAATAAATTATATAATCCATATCTTCTTTACAATAAATTTTAATCTATTTGAAGATTTTTTATATATTTTATTGTAGCTGAATAAGAGTTTCTCGTTGGGTAATAGATTAACATTTGATGATAAAAGCTGTTTAAAAGAATCCACATAACATGATGTTTTTTTTTTTTTTTTTATTATTATTATTTGTCTTGAGAAAGACTTCTGCTCTGGAAACAATTATTTAAAGTTTAAAAAACATCCCATATACATATTCTTAGTTAATAAAGATTAAACACAGTCTCCAAAAATAAACTATTTTTCAAAAATTTTGACTCACTTTATAATGTTAATGGGGGTTGTTTTGAGGGTTTATTACAGTATTCTTTACAAAAAATATTTTCAAATTTTTGGATCAGAATCATTTTTTCTAATTGTGCAAATTTTAGTTTTGCTTTTTCAAATTTTTGTTTTTCTTTTTCTTTTTCTTTTTTTTTTTTTTAAAAAAGATCATGTGGAAAAAAAAAAGAGATCTTCGAAAAGACAAATAATCACTAAGAAAATTTCGACCATGTAATGTCTTTGAAAATGGATTTAATTATTAGCAAAAAATCTTGTTGTTCAACTTTTTTCAGTGAAAGTTCAGTAATAAAAAATCCGTAATGCTCATTTCAAAAATTGTGACTCACTTTTTTTTAGTTTTTGGTTTTATTTTTTTTTAATTTTTAATATATCAGGCTTTTATAGATTTAGAATGACTTGAAAGAGAATTAAAAATCGTATTTAGTTATCAATTGTTCTTGAATACTAAAGGATAATTTTTTTTTTCAATTTATTATTTCAGGTGAGTCACACTTTTTGAAAAATAGTTTACATTTCTTTGTATTTTTCTTTCATCATTTGAATTATATTTTTATCAACTTTCGGTAAAATATATAATCAATATAAATAACTATTTTTAGTATCATATCTTTTTTTGATATTGGTAATTATATATAAACAATGGGCGAATTCTAAACATAAAAATAAATACAATCCAAAGATAGTGGGTATTTTCCATAAAATGTGAAGAAAAAAAAAAATTAAAGTTTATTCTTACCATTTCTTTAATTTTTTGGTTTATTTGCATATATCCTTGATAAAGTATTTTTAATATCTAAAAAAGAAAATTCCCAATCTAAACCAGAAATAAAATTTTCCAAAATAAAATTCAAATTCCCTTTCTCCCATTCCAAGATTGATCTTTGAAATTAATTTTTATTTTTTCCTGTTAAATTTACACTCTAAATTTATTTTGAGATTAACTGTGAAAAAGTATTGATTTGATAACAACTTCAAGTATTTATAATTTGGGCATGACTTTGTTGAATCAAATTTTCTATTTTTATTTTCTATTTTCTATAAAAATAAAAAAAGTTTGAAATGCTATTTTTGAAATGTACTTTCCCCAATCATATTTTTTTTTAGGAATTTGATATTTTTTTTAAAAAAAGAAAAGATTTTGAATTAAAAAAAAAAAAATTACATCAAAAATGTTCAAAAAAATCCCTTTTTCATCATTCCAAGATTGATCTTTGAAATTAATTTTGATTTTTTCCTGTTAAATTTAAACTCTAAATTTATTTTGAGATTAACTTTGAAAAAGTATTGATTTGATAACAACTTCGAGTATTTACAATTTGGGCGTAACTTTGTTGAATCAAATTTTCTAATTTACTTATATATATATATATATATATATATATATAAATAAACCCAGAAATGCTATTTTTGAAATGTACTTTCCCCAATCATATTTTTTAGGAACTAGTTATTTTTTTTAAAAAAAAAGGATTTTGAATAAAAAAGAACTAATTATATCAAAAATGTACAAATTAGGTACTTTATTTTCTAGTTTTTTAATTTTTTTTTTGATAGATAATTTTAACTTTCAGATCAACGCGTTAACCTTTCAGGAACCACATTAAATGTACCTAAATATTATTCAATTTTATGGAAAAACTTATTTTTCAATAAATTCAAAGGTTTGTGTTTAATTTATAAATTATTTTTTTGTAAAAGTATATTTTAATGAAAATATTTTTATTAACAAATAGTTATTTCTTATTTGTACTTTTGAAAATAAAGTTATAAAGAGAGAAATTTCAAGTGCTAATATATAGGACTAACAATAATACATTGGGGGTATTAATATTGATTTTTCTCTATTTGTATCCTTAATAAAACATTTTTTTTTTGTAAATTTTTGATACAAATGCAAATTAAAATAAAATAAGATATTAAAAGAAGAGAAAAATTCGACTAATTCAACAATTTTGAGAATATATACAAAATTTTATATGATATTAAGAATTTAATAATTTACTTGTTAATTATTATTAATATTTTTATTATTATTATATCTATTATTTCTTCGTTATATTATTTTGATAAAAGTTTTCTTAGTTTATTTCTTTCACAAAGTTAAATATGGGTGTCTCGAAAAATATAGTTTTTTTTTTTTTCATAAAAAACTGGTTTTTTGATACATATTCTAGCAAATACAACTATCTAGAAAATAGGTATTTGATGAGAAATCTCTAACTTTAGAGACACAACAATTTATAATTGTGTTCTAAAAATAAATAATAAATAATAATTTTAAACATTGATAAATAATTTTATTGTATTCTTATTCGGTTAAAAGTCCTCTTTAGTTATAATGTAAAGTTTTCCATCAAAAAAAAATTCCAAATTATTCTAAATAAAAAAAAAACAATACATAAGAACGATTCAAGGCATTTTAATTATGTTTCAAGGGTTACTAACTGCTGGCCAAAGTATATATGAAGTTAAATTAATACAAAGAATCCAAAAATGATGATTTACCTTGTTTGAATAATATTTCTTAAAACGTTGAACGTCCAAATAAAATAGAAACGACTCGGAAAGTTTTCTTTTTGATAAAAATTCTAAGTAAAATAGTATTGAAAGTGGGTGCTTTAATATTTCTGCAAATTTATCAAAATTCGTAATCTGCTTCATTTTTTTCATCCGAAAAGCGTCTTTCCTTGAAAGCAAAGGCTGAAGTTTTTGACCCCTAATTTATTGAATTGCATTTTTGTTAAATATATTAAATTATTTGTTTTTTGAAATAAATATTAGATAAAAAAAATGTTTAAAATTATTATTCAAATAATAATAATAATAATAATAATAATAATTACAAATTTCTTTTTTGAACCGAGATATTATCCCCGCGGTTGGAGTTTGGTTCCTCTTCTTGGTTAGCTAACGAGTTTGCAAATAAATTTCTAATATTATCTTGTGATTGGTTTTTTAATTTATTATGATTATCTGATTCTTTCTTTTTTTCAAAGAATGAAAATGTTTTTCGATGCTTTCCAGCGCGCCTCTTTATTTCTGGTGAGAAAATTATATCCTCTTCCATAAAAATTTGATATTTTGACTTTTTAAATAAAAAAATTAAACAGGGGTATAAATACATATATAAATATTAGTTTCATGGAGATTGTTTAAAAGAACAAAAAAAAAAAAAAAAAAAACTTTAGAATTATTAAAATTTTCTTAAATGGAAAAAATAGAAAATGGAGAAGGGGGGTTGAAAGTCCCTAACAACCGATTTTATAATTATTTGTTATATTTTCCTAAAGTTACAAAAACCTTTTAGGTGTAATTTTTAATAAAAAAAAAAAAAATCAGACTTGTGCTTTAAAGAATCACTAATTTTCATACAAATCATCTAACAATTTTAACATTTTATTTTAATAATTTGAAATATACACCCACTTACATATTTGACTATATATCTCCCAAATAATCAAAAGGGTGGAATTTATCGCATTTATTTGGGGTGTTTGGGATATTCCCGAAAATACCCGAAAATTTTTTAACCACATAAAAACACGTTATGGACAACTTCTATGAAACACTAGTGTCAATATACTCGGTTTAACGGTAAAATAACCATTTTACTTTCAGACAAATTTTTTTTTTTTTGAATTTTCTACTTTAAGCCCCTCTAAAGAGTTTTTGTTGCCTTTTGTGTATTTGTTGATACTTATTAGGATAAGTGTAAATGTATGTTTGGGTATTGGGTTTGGTATGTGTTGTGCTAGGTTTGGTACGGTGTGTGTTTGTGTGTTTTGATTAAACGAGTTCCTTTTATGGAATGGAAAGTTAAATAACGATTGGCTTGGGTAACCTTGTGTAAGGTATATGTATTGTATGATTAGATATTAATCTGTTATTTTTGGGATTTATTCCAGATTACAAAATTATGGGTTATGATATACTATTAGAAATTTTCTTTACAAAGTACATTTTCTCTCATTTAGTAAATACCATTTCGAAATGATCAGAAATGTTACAGTCATCCAAGATATCAATCACTTTCACACAAAATGGGTTGAATACTATTTCCTAACATTCAAATTTTTTGAATTATGATATTTTGAAATGAAAAAAAAAATTTTTTTTCTAAAATAAAATTCCAAATTTACCTTTAAGCTGGGTATATTAACACTGGGGTTTCTTAGAAGTTGATCAAAAAGTGTTTTTATGTGGTTAAAAAATTTTTGGTTTTTTCGATTTTTGGGTATTTTCGGGAATATTTGATAGATTCATCTATTTGTAAATATAGATTAATTAAGAAATAAATAGTAAAAAAAAAAGCTTCTCGAAATGATTCTGAATAAATGTCAAAAAGAATTAACTAACTTATGGATTTAAAAATATTTTGTTACATGATATTTCTTCCGTAGTGGAAGGGTATAAACGAGATTTAAATATTCAAAGGTATCCAGAAATAATTATTATTATAATAATAATAATAATAATAAAAATAATAATAATAATAATAAAAATAAAAATAAAAATTAAAAAAAAAATAAAACAGCAAAGGATAAACTTACGAAATCATTATTCTGTTTTTGAATTGATTCGTTTGAAGTCAAACTCAATTGTTTGATACCTTTACAATCATCATTATTGTTATCATTATATTTGGATTGGGTGATAGCTGCGTTTAGAAAGGCATGCGTTATCAACGATATCAAAAGGTTATGCTTTCTATGTGTTATCTGCTTTTGATTAGAATCAATTTCACTCAAAAGAAAATTCTTTTTTGATAAGTAATTTGTGAATTGCGGCTTTTTGGATATACCATTGTAATTTTTTTGATATAATTTTTTGAATTGCAATTCATTTTCATTGAGAGTAATATTAAATTGAACTAAACTTTTCTCTAATTTATCTTTTTCAATCGTTTTTTTTTTAATACTGCTAAGGTACATTTGATATCTAGGTATGTCGTGGCCAGAAACTGATCTTGAAATTGTTTTTTTTAAATTGAATTTGCTTTTATATTCAATATTTTTCAATTTTTGGATATATTTTCCAGATTCTATTTTTGTTAATTTTTTGATCTTTTGTCTTTCAAACAAAGATGAATTGATCTTTTCAATTTTTTTTTCAATCCGGTTTTTTTGATTTATTATTCCTTGGTTGAGACGAAGCGTTTTGTTGATCATGTCATGGTATTTAATACTTTTTATATGGTCTTTTGTTTTTTTAAAGTTTTTGTTCAAGTTAATAATATCTTTGTGGATCTGTACATTCAATTTGTTATACTTTATAATTTGCGCTCTTTTTTGAACAATCCGAGAGGCATTTTGGTTTTCAGAAATCCAGATTTCAAAAATTACTTCATTGTGAATTAGGATCGGTACCACACCAACATAGCACCATAGTTTTTTGGTGTTGTATTTATTTTGGAGATCCTTCTCGGCAATTGCTCTCAGATTTGGAAAAATTTGTTTTTCTTCTTGTTCTTCTTCTGAATTTTCAACAAGATCATCTTCTTCAGACAAAATTGTGGCACCAACACCAATTTCTTCCAAAAAATTATCAAAATGATTAATTCCCTTATTTGTGTTCACTTTTTGGATTCTGGGTTGATCATTTCTTTTGAGCATTTGCTCTTTTTTTTCTTTTAAATTATTATTAAAATTATTGTTATTTTGTATTTCATCATCATCATCGTCATCGTCGTCATAACGTTCTTCTTCCGAATTTGAAGTGCTGTTGAAATTGGAGTTCTTGAACAAAAATTTTGAGTTTTTTTGGTTTTCCAGTTCTGTTTTGCGAGTGGGCAAGGGGGTTCGAAAACACCATACTAGATCTAAGTTTTTGTGCTTCCGAAATTGTTTGTCTTGTGACAATTCTTTTAAAAGTTCGCTAGTGGATGCGCTGTATTGCGGCTGATCAATTACACACAAGTCAGAGAATGGACGATCATTTATAATTTGGTAGTCTTCTTCAAAAAGTTTGCAGCCTGATCCATTAACGTGAGTGATTATTCCTTTTTGGTTGACGTAGATTATTGGAGTTACAGACTTTGATGTATTTAGCACCCTTCTTTTAAAGGAATTTTTTTTGAATTTTAAACACGACTCTTGAGAAACCAAACCGTTCCCCATTTGAATTCGAATTTTGGTTTTGAGAGATGTGAAGGAAAATTGATTTAATTTTGAAAAGAAAAAATGAAATTGGCTTGTTTTATTGCAAAGAAAATTTATCTAACCGTCAAAATTCAAATTACTAATGTTTTGATTGAAAAAAAAGTTTCTAAATTATCTCCAAAATTCGATAGTTTTTGTGTTCAACTAAAATTGATCTTGATTTTTTTCGTAAAATTTTCAAGGACTTACTTTCTGTGATAAAAGTGGCTTATCTTCCGATAACTTTAAACTCTAATACACAATCTTTTTTGTTGACAAAAATTTCCATTTTGATATTTATTACATTAAATTTCATTTTTTTAAACAATTCTGATTGAAAAAACATATTTCGTGACTGTTTTTGAGCTTTTTTTGACTCTGTTTTTTTTTTAATTTCGAAATGAAATAAGAAACTCATTTTCTAAAACTTTTCTTTTAAAAATCAAATTTTAATGTAAATTTGATTGACAAAAATACTTTCTTGCCTCACAAAACCTTTTTAAGTGATTATTTCCCATTCCTTGAAAATCTATCAATTCGTATTTTATTTATGGGTTAAGTGATAGGGCTTTAACAATTTTGTTCTTCTTTTTCTGTTGCTTTTTATTTTCTGATAAAAAAAACAGCTATTTCACTCAACACCCAACACCTAACAAGGAAAAAGTTAATTTAAAACCAAAATATTCAATATACTTTGTTTACTTGTTTTTTTTTTTTGAGAATTGTTGATCAAACAGTTTGGGTTTCAATTAAAATAAAATACGTTGTTTAAAGGAGTAACAACTTTTATATATTTTTTTTCCCAAAGGTAATAGAGTAATTATTTACACCGTGATTCAATTAAACGCAACAACAATTCCACTTATCAACTTTAGAGAGATGAGATATCTTTTTTAAAATAAGTTAATTCTTCCCAATTAAATTTCAGTAAAAAGGTCTTATCTGATCCCTTTTTTATTTGAATTTTTCTTTATTAAAAAAAAAGAAAAATTTGTACATCAATTTTATTTTTGAAGAAATCTCACTTTTAGTAAATTTTGAGAGTCTATATGAAAAAACCATAATGAACCTTTAATCTTATTTGAGAAATATATGAACAATAAATAAAATATTGAATTCTTGAAGATTCAAATAAAATTGATGCTTTATTTTATTTTCAAATATTTCTTAAATTTCCTTGAAATTTAAAAGATAAGGTAATATTCTTTTTCAAATATTAAGAGTCTAAACAAGGAACTGTAAGTATTATAATCGGTTCTTTGATAAATATCTATTCATTTTTTTCTTCGAATTATTTATTGGAACTAATTTCGTTTGCTTGTAAATATTGAAAAAATTGAGTAATAATAATAAAGCCTATAGATCTTTTTAATCTTTGAGTTGTTAATGATTTACTAAAAAATTAAAATTATGTTATTAATTCGAGATTTGAAAAAATCAACAAAATGAAAAGTATTTCTGATGTATTAAGTTGAATTTTCCAGGTTTTAAAGCAAGTATTTTGGGAACATTTTGGAATTTGATTGTATAGTTTTTTTTCTCTTATTTTTTGGTTAAACAAAAAGAAAAATTGATTTGAACTATTCTTTAAATATATCAAATATCGTTTTTTTAAGTTCAAAATAATTATTGTATTTTTTTTGAAATTAAGTCGTTTTTTTTTACTGGGTTATTTTATTGCCAAGTTGTTTTATTTTAAAGGGTATTTTTGTACTATTCCCTTCACTGACAATTAGATTTTTTTTTTCTTTCAAAGAAATGAATTTTTTTTGAATAATTTGAAAATATGTTGGATTTTGAAAATTTTATAAATGAGAAAAAAGGATCATAACTTTAAAAACAATAATTTATTTCTAAATATAATTTTAAAACCAAGTTTGGTTTTTGTAGTAATCAGATTCTTACTTGGTTTTTAAATTTCAAGATGCAGTAAAAAAATGTTTTTATTTTTGTTATAAAGAATAATTAAAGATTTTTTTCATTTACTTTACTTGACCCTTTTAGGTTTATAATATCTGGAATTTGAAAAAAAGATTGTCTTGTGTAGGACGTGTCCACTTATTAATTTGCTTCTTAGCTGATCGATCTTTCGCTCGTAGGGTTTAAATAGTGGTTCAAATAGGCAATTTTTGACAATTTATTTTTTTATCTTTTCAAAAATCCGAATTGAAGAATGTAAGGCCAATAGATTGGAACATAAGTTATAAAAAAATATGACTTGTGCGTTGAAAGTTGAATTTTTTTAATTATATTTGGTTTTATTTGGACATTTTATAAAATTTATATATATTTTTTTATTTTTTTTTATTATTTAAGGTTTTTTTTTTAATTTCAGAAATAAAAAGTAAATTTCCAAAAATTTTTTAATTATTTGTCAAATTATAATAAACCCAGGCACTCACATGTAATTATAGAACCCCTTAAATTTTATTTCGAAAATTTAGTTTAAGACCCAAAAATAAGTTTATTACCCGCTCTGGATAATAGATACGATGTGCATTTTTTTCAAATTATAAATTTAATAATGTTATTTTTTAATATATGATAAATATTAATTATTAAAATCCATATATCAGAATTTTACAATTATATTCATAGGCTAGGAAATCCCCGAGAGATAATGATATAAATCTTCAGTGATATCTATTTTTTTTGACTTTTTACATAATTTATAGATATTTTGAATTGTCTTTGTTCATAATATAGAAATTTCTATTTTAAGCTAATTTGTGAAATTTTAAGGTTTGAAAATCAAATTAGAACCCTTCGATTTTAAATATTGTTTTTTATTCTGTTTTCCAGAATTTAAAAGAATAGAGTAAACTCTTTGATTTGACTCTATTCTTTGGAAAGTTTGAAAAATTTAGGACATGAAAATAATTGTCATCAGGATTTTTTTTTTCTCTATTTCAGTTTTATTAGATGAGTGCAATATTTTCAAAACTATTAGTTCTTATCTATCAAAGAAAATATCCTCATGATAAATTTAACAAAAATTCATTCTTCAGTTACTTTGGAACTTTTTACCAAAAATGCCCTTTTTTTGACTAAAACTTTACAATAATTTTGTGTAACGAACAACAATAAATACAATGGCCTCAAAATTTACAAGATTTTCAATTTTGATTATTTTGTGAATAAAATATATTATTCAAGACAAACAGTTGATGAACTTTATAGTTTTTCTAATTTTTTTGACTTAATTTAATTTTTTCATGCTACAAGACAAGGAAAATTTTTTCAAAAAATCTCTAAATTGTGTATTTTTGAAATACAGTCATATAATAAACATTATTATACATGACAATTTTGAAAAAGGATTAAAACTTTAATTGATATTAATAGGAATTGAAAAAAAAATGAAATTTTTCAGTAATATTTTTTTCATTTTTAATTGTGAAATTTTTGAATTTTTTAATTGACTTAGTAGAGAGATAATTTTCAAGTATTTTTTTAATGGTAAAAAAAGAATCATATTTTTCAATTTTAAAATAGCACGAAATATTTCAATCAAAAGATATCGCTATATTAAATTGAAAATCTGATTTTTTATCTGTTTTTGGAATATTTTTTATCATTTTATTTTTTTCCATGTACGCGTTTTTATATACATTCCCGGTTGTTTTCTTCAAATTGCTTTAACATTTATTCTTTTTTCAATCTTAATTTTCAATCAAAAATTAATTCATTTCAACTTTTTTCATTAAAAAAATACACCAAAAAGAGGTGTTTTTTTCAAAAGTCGGTATTTTTGAAAAGGGGGGTATTCGGATTTTCATGAGTTTAATAGCTATCCTTTTTTTATTACATAAAATTATGATAACTTTGAAAAAATAATTTATAAAAAAAATATAACTGAAACCCAATGTATAGTTTTGGCTAACTTTAATTTTCGGTATTTAAATTTACCTTGTAGTGTAAAGTTGTCATAATTTTACCTAGATAATTATTTAACCTTCTTTTTTCAGATACTAACGCAATAAAAAGATATCAAAGTTACTAATCTCAATTGTTTAAGAGATAAATTTTTCTTAGGTCAGAAAATTAAAAGTTATTTTTTACTTTTTGATTGTAAAAAATTTTTTTCAAAAAGTTTTAATCAAGAAAACATTTTTATGAAAGTAGAAGGCTTATAATTGTATTTTAATATGTATAAAAAAGCTTTTTCTATCCTTGATATATTTCCGATTTTCTTTGAATTTAGTTTCACATAGTTTTGTATAAAAAAAAATGTTTATACCTTTTTTGATGTTTTTTGGAATATTTTGATGAAAATATTTTGAAATAACAACAATATTCATTAATTTGATACATATTAATGACTTCCTTACTTTAGAATGACCAATTAACAAATATATTGTTAAAAAAGAAAACATTATTAAAAATTTAAAAAAAATTCACACTTTTTTACAAATACAGTATGTTTAAACTTATACTGTTCATTATATTTTACATACCCCGAATTTAACTTGAATATTCTATAATGCGACAATTAAAAAAATATCAAAAGTTTAAAAATAGAAACTTTGTTTTAGTAGAAGGTGTCTAATTTTTTTTTCAAATATGAATTATTTTTTTATAAATCACCTTTAAAGAACAAATAAGAAAGAAGTAGAATAATATATATTAGAGAATAGCTGATATCTGTCTGGAATTAAACTAATCACAATCCATAGATTTACTTAAAAATAGAAAAACTCAAATTCTTAGATCCAAATTGAGAAAAAATAAAAATTTTCATTTTGATCTTCGATTGAAGATCCAAATATAATTACTATAGAAGGCAATATGTTTTCTCTACTGTCATTTTCAGAGTATTAATAACATTTAGAATAACATTTTTTTACTTAATGACTATCGATCTTGAAATTAAAAAAAAAATTGCAACTGATTTTTCCTTTAAAAAAAATTGAATTTAAAAAAAAAAAGTACAAAAATGTAAAAAAATGATTTAATATTGAAATTTTCCAAATTAAATTATTTTAACTTTTAATATCCATTCGAATCCTTTAAACACACTTAATTCATTCACCACAACTGCCCCCCCGAACTAAAAAAATGGTTTATATTCATTAGATTAACAAAAGACTTGATTCTCTTTTAAAAAAGAAAATGAATAAAAAATAAAAATTATAATATTTTTATTATGATATTTTGAAAAATTAATTATAATTTATTCAAATACATAAAACTAGAATAAATTGAAATGAATCAACTGCATCAGATTTTTTAATAATAAATTAATAAAAATCAAAAATAAATCAAAAAAGAAGAAATGAATAAATTAAAAATCTCTTTTTTCCAATTTTAAACTCATATCATATAATAAATTTTCATCAGTTTCAAAATCGATATCAGAAAGATATTTTTGAAATTGAGGAATTTCTTTAAAATTGAAAGATATTTCTTGGAAAGTTCTAATATCTTTTAACACGTTAGCTATTTGTCTATATTTGGAGAAATTAATTAAATTATTTTTTGTCTTATCTGGCATTCCGTCTGCTATAAATGTCAAATCTGTTAAATAAACACCAATATAAGGTATCACGGGTTTGTTCTTTTTTTGTTTAATCTCATTTCTAAATTTAGCATAGTTATTTCTTGCTGATAATAAGGATGAAAGAATTTCAAAATTTTCTTTTTCTTGTGAGGATAATTTATTCCAAGTTTTTTGTAATCTACAGACACTAGCGTTATGCATGGCTGCTATTATTTCCATCACGGCGTTTAAATTCCCGATTTTATTACAGTTATTTGCCACGTTTAATAATTTTTTAATTAAAAACCCCCTATTATTGATTTTTTCAACTTTCAAAATTGAAGTAACGATCCATAACGTTGTGTGATTAAACCGATTGATTAAATTTAACAAATTGGGAGTAAGGGTGTGATCCTTTTTACTCCAATTTTTATTTAATAATTCGTTTAATTGGATTTTTTGAAACAGTTTCATTTCAAAAATAGTTAATTGCCGAGCTAATTCAACTTCGGGCAAATCAATTAAAGTTATTTTGTTTTTAAAGTTAATCTTTTTGGGAAGGATAATCTCAGGTGTTTTTTCATTATTTTCCGTTGCTTTTAATATTTCTTCCTCGGGTAAGTTTCCTCTTAACTTGGAATTGAATTTGATTTTTATTGAATTTATTAAATTTTTTGTTGATTCAAATTCATAATTTTTTCTAGAATCAAGTAAAGTTATCATTTTTTGAGCCAATTTATTATTATTTTCAAAATCAATAAAAAATAATTTTGTCCACATAAATAAAAATGTTAAAATTCTTTTTTGGGTTAATTCTCTTTTTGTTATCTTTGGTATGTTTTTATATTTCATTGATGAATTAAAATTTTGAATTAAAAAATTTAAAACCGTCTCCGCTTTGGTAAAATACCGAAATGAAAATAAAAATCTAATTGGATAATTTACATTTGTATGCTTAAGATTACATAATAACGAAAGCAATAATTCTAATGTACCATATTTGACACGGATTTCATTATCGCTTTCTTCTAACAATAGTGTCTCTTCATCATTTAATTTCATAATACGTAAATCCAATTCTTGTTGATAAGTCTATTTAATTATTTTGAAAATAAATATTAATTATATTATTATTATTAGTTTAAAGAATGGCAATTAAAATATATAAATGTGAAGAACAAGATTTTATAAAATAAAATAATTTTAGTAATTATATGACATAAGGCTAGTCTCGTTTTAAAACGCTAAATTATATCATCGCCGTTTATTACATAATTGTTTTCAAAAGTATTACAAATTTCAAAAAGAAAAGGTATATATCTAATATAATATATAATTATTATTACTCGAATTATTGAGAATATATGCATAATTTACTTCTTTATTTGAACTTAAAATTTAACAAAAAAGGCTTTGGGATATTTTTTTTTTATCAGAGTTTGTTAATGTGATTAAATTCAACAACAGTTAAATAAGTAAACTTTATTTTTCTTTTTATAAATTTTGTTGTGAAAATAAAAATTAATTATTTTTTGTTTGAATAACTCGAAAAATTTTGAGAATTCGATTTAGTAGAGGAAAATCTGAAACCATAACCACAAGTAATGATATTATAAAATTTAGATAACTCAAAAGAGAAACGAAAAATGAAATTGCATAGATTTTGGTTTATATGGTAGATTTAAATGAAAAGTAAAAACAAATTACAAGAATTATTGTTTTTTTTTTATTCTTAGTAGGCATTAATAAATGCAAACCCATTCTTTTCTTTTTTTTTTTTTTTTTCATTTAATTATTTATTTCTTAAAAAATTGATATAGATATTACATTTTATTAAAAAAGAATAATTATTTTTTTTATTTTATTTTTTTTTGGAAATTTTTGTATTAATAAAACTGTTATTATTTTTGCGTTTTCCATAAATTCTAATTTTTTTTTTTTTTTGTTTTTTTCTCAAGAGAATCAATAATTAATCTGTTATTATCCTAGATTGCAGAAGAGCATTTACACATCGCCAATTACCACTTAAATAATTAGTAGACATACGATCTGAATCTAATAGTAGATAATCATGGTAGGAAATATTTTCTATAAAAATATACCCTCCCTACTCACAGTTTCAATCAATGATACACTATTACCCAACTACCACCTGTGCCAAGGTTCATTTATTACCTCAAGTTTTCGAACCATAAAAGTGTTGATTAAAAATTTCCTACAAGAACAATAAATTTCATATTTCTGATTGAAAAGATTAAATAGTTTGATTTGTTTTTGAATTAAGAAAAACAAATAATAAAAAAATTCAAAATAAAAAATACGTAAAATAGTTAATATATAATCGATTTCCAAAAAAGCGGTGTAAATTTATTTAAAAATATCTTTTTTAAATATAATCCTCAGAATACGATTTAAATATACAAAATTGTTATTCATCATTAATTGATTTCTTAATAATAATCTAATTTGTTGTTTAGTAAGACATTTAATAAACAAAAAATATTGAAAGTTCCTGATCTCAATTGTATGATCTTTTTGAGGTATAAAAATTGGTGATTATTTTTTTCATTTTGATTTTAAAATCGTTTTCCTAATAGGTTTAATCTCAGGAAAAATTTTAAATAGAAATGAAAAAAAAATATTATATAAATTTAGTGTTTAAAAATACGTTTGGATCTTTACCATATTTCCCGTTTTTTGAAGAGAAATTGGCCATTACTTCGATTTTACCAAAAAAAGTGTACATTTTTTTTTTCATTTTTTGGAGAATATTTTGATCAACATATTTTGTAATGTCTGTGATAGCTATTTGATTCAACCAGTATTAATAATTAACTTGATTTAATATTATCAGTTTACGAAAACCTACACTTACAAAGAGGATTTTTTTTAAAATTCAAAAAAAAATACCCACTTTTTTGGAAATACCTGATATAAATCCAGTAATATAGTTGCCACACTCGTTGTGTTCGTGTCTAGGTTTTTTTTTTTTAATTTCAAATAATTGAGCAAAATCTTTGATTTCACTCAATTCTTTTGAATTAAAAAAAAATAAAATAAACCCTAACGACAGCAGAATATCAATTATTAATCACAGATTTTAGAATTTTTATTTATTATTGACAATTCTTTTATCGGATTTTTATCCCTCCAGTGAATTATGGATACAGGTAATCAAGTACCACAGAGTGACTAGGTTTTTTTTTAATTTATAAAATTAAAAAAAATCTAACTACAATTTTCCAGATTTCAAAAGAATCGAGAAAAATCATAGATTTTACTCAATCCTTTTAAATATTGCAAAAGCTAATGACAGTTTTCTTGAGGTTTTCTGTTTATTTGTGAAATGTTCTAGGTTTTTTTGAGGTTTTCTATTTTATTCTGAAGTGTTCTAGGTTTTTTTACTTTAGAAATAAACAGAAAATTTATTAAAATTTCCGGTTTATTTCTAAAGTAAAAAAAACCTAACGAAAATCTATTGATTTTCGGAATAAACAGAAAAATCAAGAAAAGTTAAGTACGTGTTTTATTAAATTTTTAAAAACAAGAAAAAAAATTATGAAATTTTCTTTTTATTACTTTTAATAAAAAAAAAACGTTGTACTTAGGTTTTCAAGAATTTTCTGTTTATTCCGAAAATCAATAGCCTTTTCAGATAAAATAAAATAAATAAAAAAACGTGAAATTTTAGACACGTGACAATACTCTACAACACGACTACGTTAACCTAACAACCATTGTTTGAAAAAAAGTTTATTATATGTTTTTTTAATAACGTTATGAACATATAGTAAACTATTTTCCAGTCAAAGTGTCACAGTTGTGGTGAATAAATTACATGTGTTTAAAGGATTTGAATCAATATTAGAAGAAAAAATTTATTTTGGAAATTTCAAAATTAAAGTCATTTTGTCTCTCATTTTGCTTTTTTTTTTTTTTTGAATTTTTTTTTTACACATAAATCATTTTCAAATTTTTTTTTTATTGCAAGATCGATAGTAACTAGGCAAAAACGTGTTATTCAAAGGTTATTAGTCAAACAATGAAAATGATTTTCGAAAAATCCTAATAATTTCTATTGGAATTTTATTTGGATCTTCAATTAGAGATATCACAATTAACATTGTTTTTTTTTTCAATAGGTGTATCTAAGAATTTTAAGTTTTTCAATTTTTAAGAAAATATATTTATTGATTAGATTTATTCCAATACGGACGAATACCAATTATTCTCTAATCTGTATTATTCTACTTCTTTTTTATTTATTCTTTAAAGTTTAATTTTTTTTTAAAAATAATTGATATTTGGAAATTTTTGTTCAGCAGCCTTTGACAGAAACAAAGTGTATATTTTCATGGAAATTGGTTTTGTTTTTTTAAGAAAAAAGAAAAATAACAACAAGAAGAAAAATAATCACAAACCTCAGAATTTAAAATTTCTTCAATTAATTCCTGGGTGTTTCCAATTTTTTTTTGTTCAAATGATGAAATTGGATTTAATGATTGAATTAATTTAATTCTAGTATTTAATTTTTCAGAAATAAACTTTGATTTTTTTGTTAAATTTGTAATTTGTTCATCATATTGGTTCTTAAGTAATCTATTTTTTTCAATTATTATTTTATATCTATTGAGATCACCTTTTTGGATTTGATAGGCTTCTTCAAATTTTTTTAATTTTTTTTTTACAATTAAAAATTCTTTCCATTTGAAAACTTTCAATTCATTTTTGATATTTTCAATTTCTTTTGAACTAATAATTTCATTTTTATTTTTATTAATTTCATTGTTATGTTTTATATTTTTATTGTTTTTACCACTCTCATTCTTATTATCGACATTATTTTCAAAATTATTATCTGTGGTATTGTTTTGAGTGTTATTATCATTTTGAAGATTATTATTATTATTGCTGTTGTTGTTATTATTATTATCACCATCAATATCAGTTTCATTGCTATTGTTATTGTTGTCATTTCTGCTATTAGTATTATTATTGTTGCTGTTGTTATGGTTATCTTTATTGTACATATCATTATTATCCTTGGCCTTATCTATGGTTATACCGATATTGTCGTTACTGTTGAAACGTGCATTTTTTTTTAGATTTGAAGTTGATTTTAATGATTTATGGTAATTTATGGTATCAAAACTTGTGCTTCTTAATTTACTAAATTTCATTTTAAACCCAATTTTGTTTCTTCTTGGCGAATTGGGTTCACTTAATGATTCAAAATTTGGATTAATTTCAATTTGCAAATGATTTTTTTTTGATAATTCTGTTAATGATAAATTTTGATTTGATTTATATTTCGATATTTGATTTTTCTCAAAATTTAATGGTATAACGTTTAGCATTGGATTATCATTTTGTTCAGTCTTGTTTAGATTATTATTAAACAGTTTTAATTTAAATTGTATTAAATCTTTATAATTTTCTTCATTTAATTGTTCTAAATCAAGGAGTTGGAAAGTAATTTTATGAAGTCTATCAATTTGGTATTTTAATTTTTCATTGTGTTGTGCAGATTCAAAAAGTTCTAATTCATTCATTGTTTTATTTATAGTCAATTTGCCTACTTTTCTTTCTAATCTCCTGAGATTTATTTCATAAATTTTGTTTTTATTAATAATTTCTTTATTTCTACTTTGTTGGTGTTGCAAAATGGTAATTTCTCCTAATTGCTCATAAATAATAATATCCAAATTATTTTTTTTTTTAGAAAGATCAATCATTTGATCTGTAATCTGAACTAAGCTTGCCCTTAAAATTTCATTTTCTTTTTCAATATCACGTGTTTGTCCACTTGATGCAGCCAATTCCCTCGAATAATTAGCTACTTCATTTCTTAAATCAGAACTTATATTTCTTGAAGATATTAGTTCTTCTTTTAAAGATTTTATAATCTGAACATTTTGGCTTTCTCTTAATTGTTGGCATTCTTCTTCTAATTCTTTTATTCTTTTGTTTTTTTCTTCCAAATTTTCTGTATTCACTTTCTATTGTTTATTTTGTTTTAATATGAAAGGGGAATTATTCATTATTTTTGAATTTGTTGTATGTTAATTAAAAAAAAAAAGTAAATAATTTTAAAAAAATGCAAATTTTTCTTTTATTTAAAAAAGTTATTTCTAAAAAAAAAATATTTTTTAACAAATTTATAAAAAAAACAAATAAAGAAAAATTTTTTTCATAAGAAATTATTTTTAGTGAGTCAATAGCATTAAGACTGTTTAAATTCATAGGGATTTATTATTCATTTTTTGTTAATTTTTTAATATTAAAATTTTGAAATTAAATTCTATTTTTTTTTTCCCCACGAAATTTAATAAATATGGTTAGTTTCAAAAATATCCAATCTAATAAATAGTAATAATAAATAGTTTATTTTTCAATAATACATTAAGGAAATAAATTCAGAGAATAAATATGTTCTCGTTTTTTAAAAATTATAATTTTCAATTGGAATATTTGAAGGGATAGACATATATATCCCTTAGCACCCCGGATTTGCCTAAATTTCATCAAGTTTTTTAAATTAGATTTAAAATGATATTGATCTACTAATATATTAATTTTCTTATTTGTCTTTAATCCAGATTTGAATTATAATAAAAAGTCAAAATAGTTCAAAGATAAAGTAGTTAAGTTATTGATTTTTTTTTGAAATTGAAAAAAAAAATAATAATTATTCATTTTTACATTTTTTTTAAAGATTTTTATTTTTATTTTATTTTTTTTAAATCGGAAATTTTATTACATTAATAGTAATTCAAAACTCAATACATTGATTTATTAATAATAAGCACCAAACAATTTTGCTAATTTTATGATAAAAAAAATAAATAAAAAAATAAATTACTTTGAAATTTAATTTTTTTTTTTAGAAAAAATTTCAATAAATATCCAATTAAGAGAAAAATGAAATTGATTTCTTGAGGCCAAAATTAAATTTTTAATATGATTAATTTTCTAAAACTTTTATTTAAGCAATAGAAATTACTTGAAAATCAAAAAAAAAAAAAAAAATTGTAAAATAATTTCAATTTATTAAATTGGAATAAAACAAATATAAATTACTTTTTAATCGATAAAATATTTATACCTAAATATAAAATAAAATAAAAAAATAACTCTTAAATATTATTCCAATATAATAAAATAATCTCCGAAACCAAATTTTTTTTTATTGCGTTTTGTTATTAGTAAAAAATTTGAATAATATATTTGCGATATTTGGATTTTTCCTTAATAAATTAATCCAGATCTTGTTAAATAAGTTATGATATATGGTCTCTAATTCAACAATATTGTTTATTTTATGTCTAGATTTTTAAAAAGTCAAAAATTAAAAAATTGTAAAAAATAAAAAAAAAAAAACAATTATTAATCTGACTCTAACTATTGGCCAAATCATTTAAAATTGAAAAAAAATCTTGTTGAAAAAATTGTAAAATTTTGCAATGAAAAAAAAATTTGATTTTTTTTTCTAATTTAATTTATATTTTTTTTTATTTTTAAATTATTTAGAATCTAATATAGATATTGATATTGAATCGTAATCAATAGATAAAACAAATTTTCTATGTGATGTTATAATAACTTTTATAATGAATAAATTATTTAATCAAGCATTTTAGGCAATTTTGGGGTGCAAAGGGCCCAAAAAAATTTCCAGTAAAGTATGATGTGTTTTAAATGTTAAAACTAAGAGGTTTTTGATGTCTAGACAAACTTTTCAAAAAAAAAAAAAAAATTTATTTTGACAAAATTTGAAAAAATAATGAAATCACAATAACCAAAAAAAAATTTCAAATGATGAAAAATTTTTTTCAAGTTATTTTTTTATTTTAAGTAACTATACAATTTTTAATTATAAAATTTTCTTTCTAAGATAATTTTTTATTAATTAGATACCTTATTATCCTTTGATAACATTTCAAATTTAAATTTTCGTTTGAAATGTTTTTAGGTTATTTGGGGTGCTAATGGATATATTGAAATTAGAAATAAGAATGAAGGAAGTCTATTTAATTATAGGATTTATTATTAGAATTCTTGGTTTATTTTTGTTACATATTTGAAAAAAAAAATTTCTGTTTTCGATTTAAGAAAATTAAATTTATTTTTTTGAGTGAGTCTATCAAATATTCCCAAAAATACCCGAAAATTGAAAATACTCGAAAATATTTTGGAAAAATTTTTAATTTTCCAAATTGTTGAAATTCTCTATTTTTCAAAAATTGTCTATTCTTTTAAAATTTATGGGCTATTGGTATTTTCAAACTTTTTTTTTCCAGGAAGGGTAGGGTGATTTGGATTGTATGCAAGAGTAGTATTAAATATATTTAAGTGGTATTAATTATTTGATAAATATTATTCAATTTTCTTTTTTGGTAATTAGGTGTGTTAGAAGTTTTTTTTCCGGTATTTTATTAAATTTCAAAATTGGTCAAATTGAATTTTTTTCATATTTTTGAAGAGTTTCTTGATTATTTTTAATGGTACGAAAGTTTTTAATGATTTTAAATGGCTGTAGAAATCAAAAAGATTATTTTGTGATTGGTTGTAGTTTATTACTTAAATTGTAGAAAATCCAAAATATTGAAATGATCAATACTAAATATTTTTAAAAATTTGTTCAAAACACAATTTTAACTGTCAAAGTTAAATGGAACTGTTTTGCCTTAAAAAAAGTTACACAAGTCTAATTCCGATTTTAATTATTTTTTTTTTCAAAATCCTAGGCAAAAATTCCCAAAGATATCATCAACCTGGTCCACTTTAAAATACTCTAACCTACCCTAAAATACCCTAAAATACTTAAGCTACCCGGGAAAGAGTTTATAAATACCTAGAGCCAATATATTTCAATAGAAATTTACTATTTTGAAAAAATTGAGAATTTGACCAATTTTTGAAATTTGACCAATTTTGAAAAGTAATAAACTCTTTTTCAAACAAAAATACACACCTCTCAAATCATCTATACTATTAAATTTGATTGTTCATAAGATAATTACTTATTGCTGATTTTCATTTTATTTATTCATTTTTTCATTTTTTGTTTTTTTATTTATTGGATATTGAACAGTTGGAAAATGAAAAAAAAAACAAGATAAGAAGAAAACAATTTGGAAATAATCTGCGAGTATAAAAATGGAAACAGTTTAAGTTTGATTTCGAATGAGCTAGAAATAGGAATTTTGAAAGACCATTATTGGATTAATGTATGGAACAAAGAAAAGAGAAAATAAAGAAAAAAACAATTCCAACAAAATACCAGATGAATTGCGGCTTTATCTTTAAAATGGGACTTTAAAGAACAAAAGTTTGACTTGTAAAGAACTTTTTCATAAACTTGTAGAGAACTTTTTCCCAATTCACCGTGTTCAAAGGTTTTTATTGATTTTATAATTTTTTTTTCTTTACAATTTACAAAATGAGATTTCTCATTTCAAATAAAAGGGCACACCAATTTTTAAAATATTTAATTTTAATTTTTATTGTTTTATTTTTAATGATTTTTAAATCTTCAGTTGAGTGTTTTTTTTTTTTTTTATGTTTTAAAGAGTTTATTAAATTTTATAATGATACTATAATTAATTTGATTCAATTGTAAATAATTCTTGAAAATTACTGTGCCCTTTTATTTGAAAAAGAGTTTAGTTTTCCCTTTTTTTCTATTCGAATTATGATTATTTAGTGATTAATTTTTTTTGGAAAAAATCATGGATATCTTTTGAATAAATTATCAATTTACAAATGTTTTTATTTCTCAAGAAAGATCACAATACCTTATAGTTGTATGATAGTAAATTGATTAAACTTAATTACTTTCTAAAAATTTTATTAAAGATTATTACAGATGAAAAATTGAATAAAGTATATAAATAAATAAGGAACCAAATTGCTTACTTTCAAAATTTCAATATTGTTGATATGTACTGCTTGCATTTCGTTTCTTTCATTTTTTAATTTAAAAACTTGATCATTTAATTTTGTAATTTTTTTTAATAACTTTTTCTGTTTTCTATTATTATCTTTTGAAATCATGGAAATTTTCAAATTTTTATTGACTTCTTCAATTTTTTTTTCTAAATCAACATTACGTTGTCTTTCAAGGGATTGTTCAATCATTGTTTCTTCTTCGAATAATCTAAATTCTTTACTTATATCCTGGATTTTTTGCACTAGGTTTTTTTTTTCGAAATTTGTCAGTTCATTTTGAGTTTGTAATTTTTTTAGAGTTAATTGATGATTTTCTTTTTGTATTTCAATTTTTTGTTTTAATTCTAAATTTTCCTTTTGTAAGTCATTAATTAACCCATTGAAAAAATTGGATTCCTTTGTAGATTCTTTTTCAAGCTTTTCAATTTTTTCTTTTGATTTTTTTAAACTTTTCGTAAGATTTGTTTTAAATTCTTTAAATTCTTCTAATTTATCTTTGATGCGATTATAAATTTCATTTTCAATGTTTTTTTCTTTTGCCTATAATAAAATAATAAGTATAATAATATATTAGAGGAAGAAATCGAGCGAGGTGTTTAAATAGAATTTAATAAATTAATATTGCTTTTTTTTTATTAAAATATTTATATATATATATATATAAATTAACAAAAAATAATTTAACTAAAGTTCTTTTAAAAAACTGTAAAAAGGGGGGTTTTTTAAAAAGGTTCTGAAAAAATTAAGTCTTTATCAATTTGTTCCTTGATTTACAAATAATTTTGAAAACTGTTTTGTTAAAATGACTATTCTAAAAATTTTCATTATGTTGTAAATTTTGCAATGAAAAAAAAAAAATAAATATATTAAGCAAGTAGATCTTTAATAAAATGTCTATAAAAAATTTTTTCAAATTGATTTTAATGGTAAAATTTTAGTGGAAAGGAAAATTTTTCAAATATTTTCTTCTTATTTTTTAACTGATCAATAAAGAAATTTGATATTGAAATAATTACTTAATATGAATTAATACCTATTGTTGAAATCTTAAAACAAATTTCAGATGAATGAAAAAAAACATAGTAACAAAAAATCCAAAAAATTCAATTTTACTAATGTTTGCAATTAAAAGTCAAATTTCAAAATTTGAAAATGTTTAATTTTTGGTTTCATTGAATGTTTTACATTCTATTTTGATCCTAATAACCAATTTAATTTTTGAACTTGGTTCTTGTTTTGAAGAGAAGGAAAAAATAAGTAATAAAATATTAGAAAACAAAGACATTTATTGACCATTTTACAATTAAAATAGATTTTTAAAAATTTTTCCCTGATTAGTAATTTATAAATTAGATACTTTTCTAGTTTTTTTTTTTTTTTTTTTTTTTTTTGTATATATAATTTGTTATTCATTATAATATAAACTAAAATTCAAAATTTTCCACACAGCTAAAATTGTCCAAACAATCACAATAATACAATTTCATTGAAATTGGAGATAATTTTGATTTTTGTAAAATATGAAAATCATTTTTTCATCTTTTAGTTTTTGTTTTCATTTCATTGTTTGAATTACGTAATTTGTTTTGTTGGATCAAATTTTTTTTCAACCATTGATATTAGGTTAAAGTTGAGTTGTTCCAAATAGAAAAACTCAAATAAAATTAGTTGATGGTATCTAACTCTTTGATCGATCAATATTCCTAATAGAATTTCAATAAATTTACTAATGTATTTTTTTGTTTTGCTCTCTCCAAAATTTTTAACACACCCATGATTTATTTGTATTGATAATTATTTATTTATTGTTTTGTGAGTATTGTAATTTATAAAAAGGTGCTAGCATTTCAATTAGTGAATGGTTCTAATTTGGTAAATCTTCTTGAATTTATTAAATAAGTTTTTTTTTTCACAAATCGAATTTTGGTGTGTTAAAAATTTTGAATTGGGGTTTAGGTTTATATGAAAAAAAAAAAAGTCTGTTAAAAAATGGGTATATCAATTTTTTTATTTTGTTTTCCTATATTTCATTCGTAAATACATTAGTGTTTTAAACATGGACTGGTAAGAATTATTTTTTTATAAGGATAAGATGAGTATTTATTTTGAATAGGTCATAATTTCGTATCAATTATTTTATTTTATTTTTTTAAAAAAAAAAAATATTATAAAAATATATCGTCGCATTTAATTAAAAATTCTCCCAAAAGACTTTTTTCAAATATTTAATGATCAGTGTTTTAAAAAAAAGAAATTCTTTTTTTGGATTGCTATTTCTAAAAAATAGCTAATCGCATAGGAGTAATTATTTTAGTGTATTGGCCATAATTCAAAAATTTAAAACGTTTAATCCATAACTTTGACTATTATTTCCCCCGTATTTTAAAAAATCGTTTGAAACAAATAAAATCAATTCTAATGAATAAATGTAATAAATGCAATTTTTGAAATATTATTCAACAATAATTTTGAATAATATCAGTTCATTATTTAAACTATTAATGATTTCAAAAAAAAATTTTACTTGGATTTATTGTAATTTCATAAACCAAGAAGAGGGAAAAAAAAGATAAATGATATTTTTTTTTTCTGATCTGAAATTATTAAATATTTTTTTTATTTTATTTTTAAAATAAGATTAAAAATTCAAAAGTTATAAAAAAAAAAAAAAAAAGAAGAAAGTCCCAAAAATGAGAATTCTTGTAAATAAAAATATAAATTTTTGTATAAATTTTTCTTATTAATTTTTTTCTCAATGGAAAAATGTAATCAAACAAGACCAAATCTTTTTATGGTGATGATCCAGAAATTTTCATAATAAATAAAAAAAAAAAAACACAAACCCATTCAACACTTGGGTTACAAAATAACTTTTTAATATTTTACATTTCTTTATTGTTTTTTTAATCTCTTTTGTTTTTTCTTCTTTTTTTCAGAAAACTAAATTGAGTTTAAAATACTTCTAATGACTGTAATTAAAAGTTTCTTTTGACTACTCTTTGAATTAGGAGTCACAATTTTAGTCACTTCAAAACTCTCTCTTTAACAGATTAAGAGCTCTAGAGCACTTAACCCTTACCAATAAAGCCTTAATATCTTTTAGTTCTTACTTTTCTAACTCACTTTCTTGTCTTTGTTTAGAAATAATTTTTTCTTTTCATTTTTTAAAAAGATATCCTCTGAGCTGTAATCTTGTCTACATTATAGTTAGGATAAAAAACTCTAAATACAATTTTAGGGTTTCAGAAAGTGCCGTAGAGTGCTATAGAGTGTCATAAAGTGTCGTAGAGTGCCTAGCTTTTCCAAAATTCAAAAGAATTGAGAAAAATCAATGATTTTACTCAATTCTTTTAAATTATGGAAAAGCTAACGGCGGTTTTTTTCACTTTTTGAAATGAAAAGAAAATTTAATAAATTTTCTTTTTATTTCTCAAATTAAAAAAAACATGACGACAAAGGTGGATGTACTTTTGTTGTATCGCACCTCTTCAATAAAATAAAAAAAGATCAAATCTTTTTTCGTGAAAAGAAAAAAAAAAAAAAAAATGAAAGTTTTTTAAAAATGTTACAGCCGCTAAAACACTACAATAAAAATGTATAAGGCATAGAAATTGATTTTCTATTATAAAATTTCATCATGTATAACAAACCACAAATTTGTTGTGAAGTTTATTTTAAATCATAAATTTTATATAAAAGTGAAAAAAAAATATTGTATCCATTTTTTGGTATACAACAGAAATGCAAATTGATAAAAAAATGTACATTAATGTTGATCTTGTTTTTCTAAAATTGCAAAAATAACACATTTCAAAGAATTTAAAAACATATGATCAAAAAATACATTCATTTTCTGTGATTTCTGTGATTTCGTTTCTTTTTAAATTCAATTTTTGGATTTGTTTATTATTATAAAAATAAAATTTCTTGAATGATATAACAGGAAGTGGAGAATTTTATCTTATGATTTAAAATAAAGTTCACAACAAATTTGTGGTTTGTTATACATGATGAAATTTTATAATAGACAACCAATTTATATGTATTATAAATTTTCATTGTAGGGCTTGAACAGCTGTAATTCCTTTTTACAAAGTTGAACGAGAGGTTTAGTTATGAGTTCTAATTTATTTGTTCACTGTTATTTTCCAATTAATAAATGAAACCTTTTCTTTCAAGTTCACATATACATTTTTCTTATAATGAGTTGAAAAATACACAACATCCTCGAAGATTAAATAAATGAAAGTTTTTATTCCAAGTTACAAAATTTTTTTACTCATCATTAGTTCAAAAAATCCCAAAGATCTTCACAAAATCAATAAGAAATGATATTTTTCAAAATTTTTAATAAAGCTTCCTTATAGATTGATTTTATTTTAAGAGAAGTAAACGTCCTATTTTTTCTCAAAGAAAAAAATAAATAAAAAGTATTTTTTAACTTCAAAGAGGGAAAGCTTCCTTATTGAATTTTGAGATAAAATTTTAATTAGGAAAATCTGATTTTAACAGTATAAAATAATGATTTTATCATCCTTATCAAAAAAAAAAAAAAAAAAAAACAATGTAAGGGTAAATAGTCCTTAGAGTGTGGCTATTAACGTTGGTCGACTGTTTTGTAGATTCTAGATACCTTTAAAAGCTTTTTAAGTTTCACTTTTTTAAAATTACGTTAGGTTCAAGGTTTCTTTTCAATTTATTTTTCAAAACTAAGAATTTTTGAGAAATGAAATAAAAAACATTCAAGTGTTTTTATTGATCTTAAAGCAAAATATCACCTTCTAAAATGGAAAATTGAATATGTGTTCCTATTTAACATTTCAGTTCCACAAATATAGCGAAATAAGTAATGATTTATTTTTTCGTTTGTTTTTCAAATTGAGGAGCGCAATTACGGTTTTTTTTTCTTTCTTCATATTTATTTAAAAAACGAAATAGCAAATTTTTTAATGATCATTCAAATTAAAATTTTGTTTAGCGCTTTCTTTAAAACGATGCTTGAAAATCCAAAACGAAAAAATATCATTAATTAGTCTTTGAATAATAAATGAGGAAAACATTTTCACGACATTTTCCTTTTTTTTGTGAAAAATAAATAACAAAGAAATTGATTGTAATTTGTGTTTTCACTTTGTTTGTCCTTTTGTATTGCTGTTTGTGAGTTATATATTGGTATGTGTTGGGTGAACTCAGAATTTGAAATGAAGGAAATTTTCGAAGAATAGAGAAAAACAAATATTGGCTGAAATTATGTACTAATTAAATTTCAAATACAGCCACTGGTATTTTGAAAATGAATTTAATAAGTCTTATTTTGTGATCTCTATTGATTTGTCTCGTTAATTCTCTTTTTTGTGCTAAACGTTTTGGTGTTATACCTGGGTGAACTAAGAATCCGAAATGATGAAATATTTCAAGAATTGAAAAAAAAGAAAAATCAACTGAAATTTTATCCAATTTAAATTTCAAAGACCATTAAGAGACAATTAATAACAAATTGTGAAAATATCAAAGAGGATTATCAATAAATTGAATTCAATGCAGAAATTTTACTTCAAATTGGAGAAAGTGGTCTTGGTAGAATACTTTTTTGGATCTTGTTTTTTCAAAAAAAAACAATAAGAATAAAAAGAAAGAAAAAAAGAATAAAGATCGAAGAAATAAGAAAAAATTCAAAGATTTTTACTCTTAATTGTTTGTGTTCGTATTTTAGTTCTCTCAAGTCTTTTGTCAGCTGTTCGTTTCTTGAAATAACCTTCAGAATTAAAAAGAAAACAATTTAAAAAAAAGTTTTTTGTGTTGAGAGACAAAAATTTGATGGAAGAAATAAAAGAATATTTACACTTTTTTGTTTCATCATTTTGATTTGAAGTGAAGAGATTTTTTTATTCAAAATTTGGATGGTCTTTCTTAATTTTTCAAATATGTGCTGGTTTTTGTTCTATTTTTGGAAAAAAAGAATCACCAAAAAGAAAAAAAAAAAAAAAAAGTTAAATAATTTCCAGATCGAAGGTGAAAAAAATTACCTTAAAAGCATTGGATTTATGTTGTAAGGTTTTGATTTGAAAATCCTTTTGCTTGTTTTGGTGATAAAGAACAATTAAAAGTGATTTAAGTTCATCACTATTCACTTCAGAAAGATTCATCAAAAAAAAAAAATAAAAAAAATAAAAGATTTGGATATCTCTTATCTTTTTCACAAAAACTATTTTGGTCATTTAAAACGACTACATTTATTTTTTGCATGATTCTTCCCATTTTTTCATTTATTAACTTTAAAATATTTCAAATTAAAAGTAATGTTCAAATAGAAAAATCATTCCATATTTTTACACTAATCCTGACTTTTGAAAACAAATAGAAGATTGAAAAAATTTAGTCCTCCTTAGAGAACCGAAAAGAACTATAGCGATCGAAAAGTTTTATTACAGAGAACAGACTAAAGTTTGTGTTTAATTAACAACACAAAAATGAAGACAATTATTCCAAAAAATTTTTTTAGTTTCCCAAGTCAAAAAACTGAAAGTTTAAATAATTTGAGACTTGAAAAAACTATTTCATTGAAAACACAATTAATCGACTTTAAAAAATGTCATTAAACTTAACTATTAAAAGTTTTTATCATTATTTTTCTTTAATTATTCTTTTACTTTTGATGATCAATTACAAACACAATAATCAACTTACCAATTCCCTTTTTCGCCACCACCAACAATAACTACAACAAGACTCAAAAAACGAAATAGATTTGTTACTCATATTAATTCAGCTTATAAATAAGAAAATTTAGGGTTATTTAACATTTAATAATCACTTCATTTTTTTCTTTCTCTTAATTACTTTTTTTCACCCTTCTTAATTTTATTTTTTTTTTGTATATCACCCTGATTTAAACTTTTTTGAAAATATATATAGAACATCTTTATATGGAAGTGTAAGTATATATTTTCTATATATACACTCCTTCATAAATAAAAATTTAGAAATTAATATTATTGAAAAAACTACCTGTACACAAAAATAAACCAGGAAAAGATTTTTAATTGTTAATAAAGTAAAATTGTTTGGCAATTTCTAATTATTTATGCTAAATATCCTTTTTTTATGAATCAAACTTTTTAGAATTATAACTCACTCACTTATTAGAATGGTGACTAATGAAATTATACTTGTTTAAAACACGATTCAAATAATAAAAAAACGAGAATAAAAATTATCATAATCCAAACTCTAACAAAACTCTATAAAAGTTCTACTGTTTTTCAAAATAAGGAAATCTAGTTAGGCTATTAAACAATTAAATAAGTGTTCTATAGAAATCTCACTTTATTGAAATTTAGGTGGGTTTATTACTTGGTTCATAAAAAATTTGGTTATTTATAAAATGTATTTGATTTTAAATATACAGCAATTACACAGCAATTTTACTACTATGAACTATTAAAAATTATGTCCCGGATTATTTTCATATCAGGATTTTTTTTAAAATGCTCTTAATTCATGACTACACCTAAATTATTTTGATGAATTTTACTCTTTTAGTACAAAATTATTACCAATATTTTTAATTTCACAATTAATTTTTTTTTAACTAGTAAACTCAAAAATTACAAAAATTTTTAATAATTTACAGTCTTGAAATGTTCTTCCTGTACCTTTCAATACATTTTCCTAACATTAATTTTTATCATGTGTATTCTGATTATTGAGATCAATAATAAGAATTTGATTTGTCTTTTCTTATTCAAAAAAAAAAAACAATTAACAAAAATATTTTTCAAGAATGTTGACTCACTTTATAGAGTTATTGAAAGTGGTTTTGTCGATTTTTATCCCAGGATTCTTTTCAAATATAATTTTCATTTTATAAGATCAGAATCATTTTTTCTAATTTTGCAAATTTAAATTTTTGCAACTTTGTTTTTTTTTTTCATATTCTTTTTATGTTTTTCTTTTATTTTATTTTTTTTTTTTTTTTTATATTTTTTTTTTAAAATTAGTCAAGTAAAAAAAAAGATCGTCGAAAATATTAATTTACATTAAGAAAATTGAGATTATGTACTTTCTTTGAAAATAAATATTAATATTTATTAGCAAAAAAATCTTGTTTGTGGAGCATTTTTTCAGTGAAAGTTCAGTAATAAAAATCGGTAATGTTCTTTTCAAAAATTGTAATTTACTTTTTTTGAGTTTCAGATTTTATTTTTTTTTTTTTAATTTTTGAATTATCAGGGTTTTTATATATTTATAATGAATTGAAATTGAAATGATTATTATAATTTAAATATTAGTTGTTCTAGAATACTAAAGAATATTTTTTTTTTTTTTTTTTAATTTATTATTTCAGGTAAGTAACAATTTTTGAAACAAAGTTTATTTTTTAACAAAATTTCAAATAAAAATGTATAAAAATTAATTGTTAAAATACTCATGAAAAAATTATTTTTTTTTTAATATCCTAAAAAATCAGAAAATATTGAAAATAACTGAACACATGTGAAAAATGATTTCTGAATTGTTTAATATTTTTTTGATAAAATTGTGATTTTTTCAGATACTACGATAAATTTTTGATTTTTCAATTTCGTATTACAATACCTATTAAATTAGTGTTTACTTTTTAAAATAAATTCATATTTTAAATATTTTTTACCAATTAAGATTTCTATTTGTAAAAAAAAAAAATTATTATTTAGTGACTATTTGTAAAAAATATTATTTTGAATTGCTTATTATTATATATTTTATTTCTTTAATTATCTCTTTTAAGGAAAGAAATGTTAAATAAAAAAAATTCCATCTAAATTTTTTATAAAGTGTTTTATCTTGCTTGAATTGATGTTTTGAAATGAACTTTTTTCCAGTCGACAGGTCAAATTTGTCATGATGTGAATTATAAACTCAATTCCAAAAAATGGGACATAAAAAAAAAATTACATTAATAAAAATATACTCCAAAATACATAATACTTTAACATTAAAATAATAAAAGACCCGAAAATATTTAATTAATACTATTTATATATTTTATAGTAAATTTAAAATTCAATTTGAAAAATAAAAAAGAAAAAATAAAAAAAAGTGTGCCCCTTTTTTTGGAACACGGTTACCAAAAAATCCATTTTTATTGAAAGAAAAATTAATAAAAACTATTAATAGATTCAGCTTGTCTTTTGATAACTAAATCTATCGTTTTAAATATAGAGTTTATTAATTTTCTTAGGTTTCCCAACTCAAAGTATTCCATACATTAGTGAAAATTTTAAAAATTCTTCTTCGTTTTTTGGTTACAATTTTTCAGTTTAGTATCTATAAATTCCCAATTGGATTTAAATTTGTAGAATTGGGGGTCAAGGGTCCAGAACATTACATCCCCGATTTAAGTAAGTTTGAGTTTTTTTTTGAAGTATGTGGACAAGCTCCATCCTTTTGGAAAATCCATTTCAACTCACTATATTTTGAATTAGCAAGTTGAATTTCCTTTGATTTTTTTGATAATATCATTAATAATACATTCAGTATTCACACTTCCATTAATGATAATAAGGTATGTTTGTAGGCAATGTGCTCTAGCACCCCATATCATGATTTTTTTTTTAAAAATTTTTTCTCGATAAAAAAAGAATCTTTTTTCTTTTTGAGAGAAAAAAAAAATTTTTTTTTTGTGATCAGAATGAAAACTTTTAAATTTCATTTTAAAGTGATTTTGAGATTTTCAAAAAGTTGTGAAAAAAAAAGAATCCAAAAAAAATCAAAAAAATTATTGAAAATTAAAAATCAAAAAATAATGAAAAAAAATGATAAATAATTAACTTTAAAATTTTTTTACATTGATTTTTAATATCTAATGTTTCTATTTAAGAGTCAAATATCACTTTTCTTGGAATTAAATTGATTTTGAAGGTGTGTCCCAATTTTTGGAATTGAGTTTATATTTTTGGAGTTTGGATAGGGTTTATAATTAAAATTTATTTTATTAATTTCATATTGAAATCATTTTTTTTCATTTATCAATTTTTCAATTTTTTTTTGTAAAGTATTTTTTACAAATATTTTTTTTTTATTGTAAGATATTGAGTCACTGAGTGTAAATAGTTATTATTCTAATGTTATTGGAAGTTTGAAAATGATTGTAGAAAAATGATATTGATTTCTATAGAAATTTTCTTTGGATGATCAATTGAAGAGAAAATGAACATTATTTTTTTTTCAAATGGTTTGTCTAAGAATTTGAGTTTTTCAATTATTTGAAAATATATATGCCCCATTCCAAAAATTTGAACATACCCAGAATCAAAAATAGCAAAATAAAACCCAATTTATTAGATTTTTCCAAACTAATATAAAAGCACATTTAAATAGCACAATATTAATGTTTTTATATATAACTATTTTTATTCAAATAAAAGAAAAAAATATAAAACAAAAAATACTAAAATCAAGAGTGGGTCCAAAATGATGAAATGAGCAGAAAAAAAAATTTTATTGATAAATTTGTTAAAATTTCACGAACAATTGTTGATCGATCAAATGATCAAATAACATTAACTGATTGTATCTGGTTTTTCTATTTGACAAATTAAAAACTAAACTTCTAATCTATTTTCAATCATCTGATAAATTTTCCCATCTAAAGAAACAGATTACATAATTAGATAAAGAGGATTAGAAAACAAAACAAAAATGAAAAAAAAGTTTGCAAATTCAAAATTATTTTCAAAATTCAGACCATTTGTGTTACCATGATTCTTTAAATTACTATTTACCTTATGCCCAAATTTCTGGAATTTAGTTTATTATCTTTTGTTTTTTTTATTTGATTGTTTATTGGATCAACAAAATCTTTTTCGATTTCAAAACATTGTGAAATTCTCACCAATTTTAACAAATATACTATTTGGGATTATTTTTTACCAATAATCTTTGTCAAGATATAAAAATTTAATAATCAATTACCATTTTTTAAACTAATTGTTGTTCTAAATAAAAAAATATCTCTCAATTATTCTATTATATTGTTTCTAATTAAGGTTTAAATTAAAATAAAATTCCCAAACATTAAAAGCAGAAAGTAATCCAAAATAAACAAAAAAAAGTTTTAAAAATATATTCATTGAGTTTTTGAAAAATGATGAGGATGATGTTAATAACAATTCACTTTTTAATTATTATAAACATATGAAACGCTAATATTTTTTAAAATTAAAAAAAGATCAAAACCTAAAAAATAAATTAATAACTGATATTAGTGTTAAAAAGTCAAAATAAAAAAATAATTAAAAATTAAAGGAGAAAAGCAAAGAATATATTATAAACAATTATATAATAAATAAACACACACAATATAATATTTTATATATATTGTATAAATTGTTTAAAGATCATAATTTTCATTCCCAATTTTACATTCCTTTTGGGTAAAGTTGAGCTGGAATTTGTGCGACCAAGATTTTCTTTTATCCACGTTTGAGAGGGAACTGTTGTTTTTTAGAAAAAAACTGGCGCTTTTCCTATGTTTCTTGATATTAATATTAGATTTTGATTTTTTCAGTGCTTTCTTTTTTTTAAATCGTAAAGTTCCTATTTTACGTAATCTCCTGGTTGTTTTTTTTTTTTTTTTTTCCTTTTTTCTTTTTTTTTTTTTGGGTTCGTTGATGATACGTTCTTCTACAATTTGTACAAACGAATCTATCCCTAAGTTATAGTTTGAAAAATTACATTTTTCATTAATTTGGTTGGTTGAAAAGCTTTTTTCATTTTGATTGTTATTATTTTCGTGATTATATATATTTGAATTGATGTTATTAATGACTTGTTCTCCCAAAAGTTCTTTAACCTTTACACGTAAAATTTTGTTATGGTTCTCTAATTTTTGACATTTTTTTGTTAAAATTGTAACTTGGTTTTGTAATTCCTTTTTTTCTTTTCGGAGCTTTTGTGTTTTTTTGGTCAGTTTACTTCGAAGTTCATTCGAGTCTTCAAGAGTACTGATTCTGCACGTTAATTCCTCTTTATTATTTTGAAATTATTTTATATAAAAAAGTAAAGATCAAAAGAAAAAAATTTTGAAAGGTAAATAAACTATTGTAAAAAGGAAGAAATAAATACTGGATATACATATATTCAGTATAATTTGATTTAAATCGGTTCATTAAAAAAGAAATTGGAAAGTGTTTTTTATTTCCCTCCCATTGATTTTTAAAAATAAAAATAAAAAAATAAAAAATTCATTTTTTTTTCAATAACATTTACCGAATTCATCTAATATCTTCTAATGTTATATTAAAGAAAAAATCATATGGTCTGATTATTTAAAGAGAAATACGTTGGTAGATGGGGTGTAAATGTTAGAAGTGGTGTTATTTCTTTTCTTTTTTTTTTTTTAATCACCATTAATAGAACACCGAAATTAATTCTTTCTTTCTTTAAATAATATTATAAATTAACAGTTTTTTAATGTTCAAAATAAAGTTTTATATTAATGATAATAAATTTAAATAAGTTGTACAATTATATGTTTATAATTTCTTTTCTCGGTACAGAGTACATTTATTTCGTTAAATGTTAATAATGTCATAATGTAATATTGTTTTTTTTTTTTTTTTTTTTTTTTGTATAATGTTCAATTCAATTTAATAAATTTTAGATTTTATCTTAAAGTTTACAACGGGATGGTTGTACTAATTATTAGTTGAAATCCCCCCCTCCCCCTAATACCTTCATAAAATCAATCGAGAATTACAATTTTAGATATTTTAATAAAATTTTTTGGAAATTGAAATAAAAATTTTCATTTCTTAAGTGGAAAATGATAGTAGTATATCTTTTTAATATTTTTAAATTTTACTAGTAGCTTTTTTTTCACGTTGCTAGTATTTGATAATTATTGGTGAAAAGTAAATTGTCTCGTTTTTATTGATAATCGGTTGGAATATATATTTTTTCTTTTGAAATATCACTTAACTTGTTAAGGTGGTGAGTATTTGTATTAATTTTAAAAATGGTAAGTTTAGTGGGAAAAGAAAGAAAATTCAACGGTGGCTAAAAATTTCTAAAAAATCAAGTTCTAAAAATTTGTTATATCTATATTGCTTAACAAAGTTTACATTTTTTTAAAAAAAAAACAATTCATCTCAATTATTGTATTGTCTTTTGGCTTATTAAAAATTAATGAAAATTAGCTAAATAATCAAATGAAATTTTCGTTTATTACCACATCACGAGAATTAGAATAAATTTTCAACTTTTAAACAATGGTAAGTAAAATTTAATTATTTAAAATTAATTGTTAAATCTTAAAAATAAAGAGATTTCAAGAACCATTTTTTTCCAATTTTGAATGAAATTTTTTTTCAGGTTATTTTTTGAATAATCAATAAGAAAAAAGTTTAACCTATTGGTAAAAAGAAATGAGTAAATTTGAAAACAGTGATTTGGTTTTGTATTTTTAGAATATTTTTAATGTTATTATTTTGCATTAAAATTTCGATCCAAAATTGTTTTAAAATTACTTAAAAGTGGTAAATTTTACAAAATAATAACAAAAAAAAATTTTTTTAAATGATACAAATAATTGATTGTTTTGGATTAATATTGAGAAAGCTTTGAGGTTTTTTCGGAATTTTTTTTTTTGATTAGAAAATTTTTATTGAATTTTTTAAAAAAAAAAGTTCCTGATGGACACACTTTTAAATTATTTCAATAGGTTTAGCTCTATTTGGTAATGTTTTAATTAATATCAAGAGTGTGTTCGTAGAACAATTTTTAAAAAAAAATTTATTTTTTTTTTTTTTTTTGATTATGATTATAATCTTGTTTGAAGGATTCAAATATTTTTCTTTTTTCCTTCAAAAATATTTGTCAGCATTTTTGTTATTTTTTTTAGGAAATTTTGATCAACATATTCAAACAATTTGAAACACCAAACAATTTTCTAATAAGTAAAGCATAAAGATATTCCTGAGTAATTTTAGAATCTATGGATTGAACACCACCCGTAAATTAATACAAAATGGTTTAAATTTTCATTGGGAAACTTTATTTGTTTAGATTGGAAATTTTCTATTTTTGAATTTTATAAAAGTTTTCTTTTGGGTAGAATCAAATAAACCAAAAATTAAAAGAAGCCCTTGGTTAGCCTTGAACATTTTTCAAAATTATGATTCACCATTTAAGCAATTCTTAAAAATTAATAATTCGTTCACAAAAATCCACGGTT
The DNA here is from genome assembly GCA_027625915.1 of Anaeramoeba flamelloides. NCBI lineage: Eukaryota > Anaeramoebidae > Anaeramoeba > Anaeramoeba flamelloides. Next base: position 1,354,120 of record JANTQA010000063.1, read on the forward strand.
GAATTCCCATCCTTTTGTTACCAACTGTGTTTCTTAAATGACAATTAAAAAACCAAATTTTAATTTACTATACAGAGCAAAAAATGATAACTTAATTTTCAAAGTTTAAAGTTTATTGTTAAGGGTTAAATGCTATAAAAAAGGCACTTAATCTGGTAAAGAGTGTATTTTGAAGTGACTAAAAGTGTGTCCCCGTATTCAAAGGGTGTCTAGACTACGCATAGCCATTAATTTTCAAAGTTTTTTTTAATAAATTTGTGTACTTGAAATTTTAAATTCAAAAAAGTTTTTTGATCTTTTTTTTTTTTTTTTTTTTTATTTTTCAAAAAAGTCTCAAAGAAATACATTGAAATTGATCATCTCATTGATAGGAATATACTTTTTATTGTTTTTTTTTCGGTGTTTTTTGGTTTAACTGGCAATCCTAATTATAAGGAATAATATGAAGAATTGAAAAAAGAAAACAAGACAAAATTTTTAAAGGTAAAACCCCAGAATTTTTTCACATTATCCCAAAAAATAGACACAAATTAGTTAATAAACTTCAAGAAAATTTTCATAATAGACATCCCGTTCTCTACATTTTCAAAACAATTTTGGTATTTAAATGTTAAATGGGAAAAATTTTCACTTCATTTTCAATTTCCTTTTGAAAACAGAAGCCACAAATTACAAATTACTTCTTTGAAAACTCTATTTATGAAATCAAAATCTGGAAAAGGAAAATAAAGTGGAAATTTTTTCCCATTTAGAATTCAAATATCTTTTATACCAGCACAAAAACTAAAAATTAAAAGTAAACTGGTCTGTAAGGTGTGTTGTTGTTTGTGTATTGTTTTGAAAATGTTGAGAATGGAATGTCTATTATGAAAGTTTTCTTGAAGTTTATTAACTGATTTGTGTCTATTTTTTGGGATAATGTGAAAAAATTCTGGGGTTTTACCTTTAAAAATTTTGTCTTGTTTTCTTTTTTCAATTCTCCATATATACTGATATTTTCCAATTAATAAATGAAAATTTTATCTCAAAGTTTCGAAAGGAAGCTTCATTAAATTTCTAAAAATATAACAGTCATTGTTTGATGAAAAAACCCAAAGATCTCCACAAAACCAATGAGAAATGATATTTTTCAAAATTTAATGATGCTTCCTTTCGAAACTTTGAGATAAAATTTTAATTAGGATAAATTGGTTTTAAGGGTAGTAATACGAAATTGAAAAGTCCAAAGTAAAGGAAAAAAACTATACCAATTTTTGGCTTGTAAAATATGCTGGTATTTTAACTTTTAAATGTGATAAAATTTTATTTGGTTTTACTTTTTTTAATTCCAAAATATTTCAATCATTTGCGATTCTTAGTTCACATATATGTAGAATAAAAATCCTCAAGCAGACGAATGGAGGTGACACAAATTACAATCTATTCCTTTGAAAACTCTTAGATTTCCAGAAAAATAGGAAAATGAAGTTAAATTATTTTTTGATCTATTACTGTCTTTTTCCAATTAAGATTGAAAAAAATTTTATTTCAGATTCACAAATATTTATCCAACGATTGTCTTAAAAAAAAAAAACAAGATCTTTTTCAAGATCATTTGATCATGATAATCTTGAGTTTTATTAATTTGATTCTCTTTATTTTTGAGACTTTGAGATAAAATTTATTTTTTTTAATTATAAAGTAGCACGTAGAAAACCCGAATTAGTTATGATTTTAACCTCAAATTAATTTTTTTTACAAGATCTTGGGCTTTTGCAACAAATAAGGACTGAAATATTTAGAACTTGAAATAAACTTCCTGAGTTTACTCTAAGACAAAATTTTTACTCTGCTAATTTGGTTGTAGAAGTAATAATCCATATTATTTTTGGGAAACTTTGTTAAAATTTTCATTTATTAATTGGAAAAAGACAGTACGGTTAATTGTAAAATCAAAAGATCAAAATTTTCATTCAGCTTTCCGAAAAAACAACAAAACCCAAGAATTAAAATAAATTGTCAAAGATCGCAATTCAAAAGAGGGAAATTAATAATTTAAACTGTTCTCGATAGGATTAAAAATTTGAAAGATTACAGGATTTGTTATTATCTTTTTTTGGAAAGCTGAATAAAAATTTGGTACCATTTATTTTGCAACAAATAGTATTCGTAACCCAGTGTCATTTGTCCGTGCAATAAAATTGGTATGATTTCAATTTTGAATTTTACTTTGTACAATGAGTGTATTGGTTGCCTGTGTTTTTTTTTATTTCTTTCAGATCTAACCACACCACCTATTGTTAAATAAAAGCATTTTGATCTTTTTTTTTTATTTATTCAAGAGTAAACAATAAAAAAGACGTGACGATGTGGTTATTTTCTTTGGTCGAAAATCTTGTTTTTCTCTGTTTTTTTTTATTACCAACCAATTCCATAATTTCAAAAGAAACTGAAAACACAAACTACTTTTTGCAAGAACAATCTTGTTTCCCAATAATAAGATCGGTATTTATTAATTCATCAAAATTTCTTAAAGGAGAAAAAGAAGAAAAGATCAAATTTAATAAAAAAATTTAAGAGCATTCTTCCAGAATTTTTTTGACCTAGCGTTCCAAAATTACAAAACAAACCCATTTTTCACTTTGAATTACTAAAAAATTAAAAGAGTTTGTAAAGATGAATTAAAAGCATACGTTTAAGGTTTTGGATTTCTTCTTGAAACATTTTTCGATCATTAAATGCTGCTTCTTTGAGTTGTGAAAGTTCCTTTTCAATTTTTTTTACAAGAGTAAAATTAGTGTCTGTTTGGTCAAGTTTGTCTGAGTGAATTTCTTCATCTAAATCCATTTTGAGAAAGAAAAATAATAAAAAAATAATAAAATAATGTTTAAGTAATTTGAACAAATAACAAAGTTCTTTTTGGTGTTGTGTTGTACTTGTTTTTGTTTGTGTTAAAAGCTTTTTAAAAAGAAAATAATCAAAGCCTTCTTTTACTTTTTATTTGACAAAACATAACCTGCAAATGAATTCATGTTTATTTTCACAATTTGAAACTACAACGTTTTATAGAACTACTTGTAAATTTCAGAAATTCGTAAAACCAATTCCTGTTTTCTAAAAATTATCAAAAAGTCGAATTCTCGACATTGTTTCAAGCAAACCAAAAATGCACCCTTTTACATTTTGAATACTTGATTAAAAAATTCCAGACACCTTCAAAAAGGGCCCGAGATTCCAACAGCAAAATGACAATTCTTTTCTGTTTGATGAGAACTGAGGTTTTTTAACAATTAAAATTTAAACAACTTTTTTCAAAAGTTAAGACACAAAGAATCTTTGACACACATCAAGTTTGATATTTCCACTATTAATCTTATTTTTCACAACCTTTGGAAAAATAGTTACTTTTCACTTTCGATAATAAATACTAATTATCAAACAACATTTTAAGAAAGTGTGATTCTGAAATTTTGTAGTCAATTGAAAAAATGTTCAGTTGGTATTTCTTATGAATCTGTTTTTTGAGAGAAAACAACTTTTAAAAGTGTGAAATTAATCAACAAAAATAGTTAAGAAAAGTGAATAAATTCCTCTCTTTTTCACAATTTTTTTCCATCATAATTCTTCAATAAACGAGAATTAGATGTAAAAAAATCTTTTGATGGAAACACTTGGGATCTAGCAATTTGAGATTCCTTTTTTTTATTAATTATGAAAAAAAAGCGCAAATATAAATTTATTTTCCAAAATCTATTTTACACAATTGAAAAAAAACTGAGGAATTTTGTTCTTTGGTTGAGTGTGTTCAAGAACTTTTTTTATTAATTTTCGAAATTTTGGGGTTTTAAAAATATGTTATGGATTTTTCTTTTTGTTGTTTTTTTTTTAAATTTGCCTTCCTTTTCTTTTTTTTTCGATTTTTGCTTTTGAAAATTGAAAATAAAAAAAATAAACTTCAAAATAACCTCACATCTTTTATAAAATGATACAATAACGAAAGGAAGATGTAGAAAATTAGTTTTAATCCTGAACAAAATTAAGAAAATCAATAAAAAAAGTAAATAGTCGAAAAGTGGAAAATTTATTCTCTTTTTATTTCAAAAACAAAGAAGAGATTATTTTTTTAGATACCATCGTTGTTAAAAGTGTGTTTCTCTTTTTTTAAAATAAACAAGATTAAGAGTATTTGATTTCAGGAAGCACATCGTGAGCTCTTTACTGGTATTTGAATAATAAATGGGATTTTTTTTCACTTCATTTTTAATTTCTCTTTTTTAAGAGAACATAGATCGACAACCTCTTTCTTTAAGAACTATATTTATAAAAAAAAAATATGGAAAAGGAAGTGAAAATTCTTTCCCATTTAGAATTCAAATACCAGTAGGATTTTAATTTTTTCTTTAATTTTTTGATTGGTTTATTCTTGTGTTAGTATGTGTCAAATTATTGATAACAAAAACAGACTTATGAAGTGAACTGAAATTTAAATTCCAACCAAAAAAGTTGATCAAAAAGCCAAACCAATTTGAAGATCATTTGAATTTATCTTTGAAAAGTCTAGTTTTCCCAATACTTTGTGTTGTCTTTTTCTCCATATGTTTTTTAAAAATAAAGGCTGTCAAAAGAAATAATTACAGGTTTTTTTATGATAGTTATTGAAGAAAATAACAAAACTATATTTTTCAAAGAAAGCAACACAAAAAACAATTATAGGTTATTTGTATTTTAAAAACTCTTTTTTTGCTCCGAAATTCTACTACGATAGACACTTCTAAAATCCAAAATTATGATCAAAAATCGATTAATCTTTCAAAAATTTTTAGTGGACACTTGTTCAAATAACCTGAAAACGTATCCATTAGTTCTTGACCCAACACAAAACCAATCAAAACGAAATTAAACCTAAAAAAAAAACCATTAACTACAAAATGAATGAAAAAAAGAATTCAAAACACAAACTTAAGGTACTAGTAACTCTTTGTGGATTTTTTCCAGACTCAAGGAATTTCATGTTACTAAAAAAGGGTATTATGGAATTACACCTCTTTTAAATGCTGAAATTCAATTAACAAAAAAAATTTATAAAAAGGAACTCATTGGAAAAAAATTCAATGAAAAAAAAGTTTAAAAGTATTCTCAATTATTTAAGGACTATGGTTCCCACCCTTGACGGTTGTGTAATTGTGTTACTTCACTTTCTTTTCTCATAAAAAATTTTCACACAAAAGAAATTGGATAAAAAAAAAACATTTATAATCATCTTTACCTTTACATGAAGACTTTTTTTCTTTCTTTTGAAATGAAAAGAAAAATTGAAAATAACAAAAAAAAATAATTATAAAAAATGGCTTTTGGGGATTTTCAAGTGCGTTTCAAATTTGCGAACATTTTAAACTTCTAAAAGCAAATTTAAAAAATATATAGAACCACCCAAGTAAATAGAGTGAGTTTCGGAAGTTAAAAAGGAAATTCTAAAATATTAAAATCAAAATTTTGAATGATATAACAAGGTAAAAAATATGAAAATTGTTGAAATAGCGAAAATTTCACATTTTTTTGAATAAAAATTCCCCTTGGATAAATATTGCTTGGATAAGATAACTCTTTCAAGGGTGATTTTATACATTATTTTATCCTTTTCACCTAAAAAACCAGTCCTTAAAAAAAAATTTTTATAAAATAATTAATTAATTCTTTTTCCAAATATTCAAACCGTTAAATTTCTTCAATTTCAAACAAATTGTTTTCTTTAAGTACACAATCAATTTTATCTGATTCAATCCAATTTGTGGTTATTTTGTAACCCTCTACATTTGACGGGGGATGGATTTTGGAACATTCTTGAGATAAAAATAATTCTAGGTAAAAAAAAAAATGATCAAGATCTCAAAAAGAGACTAAAAGAGACCTTTCAAAACTAAAACGGTTGTTTTCAAATTTATAATTCAGAATTTATAAATTGGGAATTGGTTATCTCTTTGTGTTTTTTTTTTTTTTCAAAATGTCCTTGTTTTTCATTATTGATTTTAATAGATCCATCATACTTTACACGCTGATTGATTTTTTATTGATATGGGGCACTTATAAAAATTACCAACATTTATATTTTTAAATTTAAAAAAAATTATTTTTAACTCCAATTACTGGTCTTTAATGTGAATTTTTTTTTGTTTGATAAATTATGCTAAAAGTTTAATCGTAAAGGTTGCACACATTGTCTTAAAATAAATTTAAACAAAATAATACTTAAAACACAATTAAATCAAAGATTAGTTACACAACAAAGAAACATAACTTTAAAAGTGATAACAAAGTTATTTTACTAATGCTATTTTTTTTTTTACGAAAAAAAGTAAAGCATGTAAGAAAAACCAAAACAGACTTTATCATGGTAAACTTAAGAGAACACAAAAATATCAATCAAATTAATTAATAAAAGATAAAAAAAACAAATAAAGATAAAATCAATGTCCCAACACAATAAAAGTATCTTTAATAATATCTTTTAATTCATGGGGTTTTCTTTGATTGATCAATCATTAAAAAATTTGTTCAATAAATTGACGATTTTTGAGATTCCCAGAACCACTCAAATGATTTCTATAATCAATGAGATTTAAAATTTTTTTAATGATTTGTTTGGATTTATAATAATATAATAGATTATTCCTTCAAATTAAGTGTAAACTGATACCAACTTGTGTTTAAAAAATGTTTAAAAATACTTATATCATGTTTAAACTTGATATTGATTAAAAAAATATCTATTATTAGTAAAAATTATTTTTCAGTCATTTTTTTTTTTTGATTGTTAGGTCTTTTTGATATCTTTGTTTTGTTTATCTAGATTTTCAAATATTGGTATTATAACTACCAAATTAGGATATTGAATAAAATCTATATAATCAATAATATTGAAACAATACCACATTTTGTTTTTAAAATATCAGCATGGTACTTCTCTAAAAATTTGAATAATTGTTATAAAAAGTCATTTAAAAAAATTAATGGTGATGTATTAATATTCTCTTTTTTATACCAATTTTACAAAAATTCAAAAAGAGAAAAATTTTATTTTATCAAAAAAAAAAAAAATTCTTAAATAAAATAAGAAATTTATTGAAAAAATAATAAACCAGAAACAAAATAAACCAAGTAATCAGTTCAATGTTTTTTTTTTTTGTATTTTATTTTGATTTGGTTGACAGACCGACCCATTACTATGATAAAAGTACCAAATAAAATAAATCACCGTTTAGAAGGCAATTGTAAGATTATAATTTACTTTAAATAAAATAGCTTTGAAAAAAAAAAAAAACACTTAGAGCTGACTTTTTAAGAAATATATTCGTAGATAAACCGTTTACCTTAGGCAATTAAATCTTTTATCTATTGATAATCATTTAAAGGGTTTTTTCAATAACATACTCACAGTATTTAACAATTATTGATATTTTTTGTATAATTGTTTTCTTCTTTTTATTACAACCAGTTCCCTCTTTATGGTACAAACTTCAAATGATAATTAAGGCATAATAAAAATCACAAATTAAGGCACGAAATTTGGATTCCAGTAGAATTAATCGTGTAAAAAAAAATCCAAAAAATTTATCTTAATTTGAGCTTTTTTTATGTCTTAAATTTCTGTTTAAGTTTTTGACATAAAAAAAGGAATTGACCATATTCTCATTTCTTTGAATTATACAGAAAACACAAAAAGATTGTAAATGAATTTTTTTCAATCCACCATAAACAATTAAGAAAATTCCTCTTTATCCTGTTTCTGGATTTTGAACAATAGAGGCAATACCCTCATTTTTAAAAATTAGGACATTTATTTTATATTCAAGGACATTTTCCTAGTGGATTCGTATTTTTTTATAGTTAATTTCAAATAAAATTTTACTTTTTGAAAAAAGAAAATAATGAAAAGAAAATTATTTTTTTTTTGATTGAGTAAAAAACAACAAGCTTTTTATAATTTTTCAAGCCCTCAAAACCTTTCAAACACTATATACACTTTAAAACCCATCAAAAAAGTTTCTAAAATTATTAAAGTGTTAAAGTGCTAATTATTAGTAAAATTTAAGGGATTTTTTGAAATGTATTGTAAAAAATAAATATTCTTTCTCGCAATTTTTATTTATTACATCAAAGGTTATTTCAAGTTTTTTATCATTTTTTGTGATAATTTTTAAGAATTATGATTTTACGATATTATGTACAATTTATTGTTGATATAATGATAATACATATTATCATCAAAACCACTGTTTTCCTATTGTTAAATATGCGGGATTATCACCACCCTCAATTTTTATATAAACAAATTGCCTTGTAATTATGTGTAAAGGAAAATAGACTGAACCCTGACTCAAATTTCGCTCAAAGATCGATTATAAATCCTATTTTACAATATATTTTAACATTTTTTACTAATGAAATAACAATAAAAAAATGTTCTTTTTCAAAATTATTTTTTAATCCCTTTTCCAAATCTAATATAAGAAACTAAAAATAAAAAGTCCCCCTTAGTATTTAATAATTCATATTTAGAAAATCCAAAATCAACCATTTTTGAGATTTTAGAATTTAAAAGATTAACTCAATAATCATCAAGATAAAAGCATTAAGAGTTATTAGAGTTTTTTCTGTTTATTAATCAAAAGAATTATAACATTAATATATTTCCAAGATTTGTAAAATAACTTTTGTAATTATATCCTAATTAAATTATTATTATTTTTTTTTGGAAAAAATGAGTTTTTTAGTAACTAATCTAAAATTTACAACATATTTAAGAAAGATATTTTACAACTTTGGAGTCTGAATATTGATGACCCAACCTTATATTCATGATAAAATATGGATTTTTTCTGAATTTGTTAGTGGTTTTCAACCAATATAAAGATCATTTTTAATTGATGATGATAAAAAAACATTACTAATCTTCTTTTTAGTGGCACTTGAACCATGAACCACTAAGGGATTTTACACCTCATAACAACATACTTTAATCTTGGGGCACTCCTTGAAAGAGGCTTATAGCTTAAAAATAAATAATGAAGAATTTTACTCTTTTTGACAAAACATACTTAAATTTTAATAAACAATTTTTGTAAAGTTCACTTAAAGTAAATGATTGAATAATCATATTTTAGTTTTATTCTTTGGAAAATAGTCAAAGTTGGGATATTGTCCAATTCTGAAAAAAATACTAATCACTCTCTGAAAATATATTTAATAATTTTTTTGAATGATTAAAGCCACTCTAAATTTGTCTATAATTAAAGTGTGTTGTGATTTGAGAAAATCATATTTGTGCTTAATTGTTCAAATTTCTCAAAAAAAAAAAACGTTTAAAGTTTTTATTGAATAACAAATTATTGGATTTTTAATTAATAATTTATAAGATTGAAAAAACATATGAAATGAAAAAAAAATAATCTAATGTAAATCCTGAAAAAGTGTAAGCATGGTAATTTCAGTATAAAAAAATAAGAATTTTTGTTTTAAATAACAAAACCCAATTTAAAAAATTTCAAGTTTTATTGATCTAGTGTAATCTTACTCAGAGTTTAAGATGATTATTTTTCATAAAAAAAGTGAAAAAAAAATTAAAATATTCTTGTAAGAATTTAACAGTATCAATTGGAAAAAATTAGTAAAAGTTGATTTAAAGATATAGACTGTTTGTTAAATTGATAAAAATGATTAAAAAATTAATATTTTTTTTATTTCGCACGCCTATGTTTATTCAACAAACAGGCAATGTTTTTAAAAAATAAGAATAATAAATTTATAAAAAGGAAAGGAATGAAAAAAACAAAAAAGAAAAGAAAATAAATTTCTCAATTTGAAAAAACTTGGTATTTTTCAATAAAATAAAAAAAAAATCAATTAATCAATTAAATCAATTAGAGGGCTGTGAAAGAATTTTCAAAAGTAATCACAAATATAATTCTAGTCATAATAAATCTAATTCTGATTAAATTCTCAGGTAGTTAATTAAATTCGGTTTTTATTTTTAATTTGGAAACTTCCCTTAAATTTTCATCGCCATATTTTTCATAAGGAGATTTGTATTTGGAAGTAGGTGCGTTTTTAAATGCCTGTATTAAAAAGGACATGCATTCTTTCAATTCGGTATCTGTATATCCCGTATAGTGTTCCATTGTTTTATCCCACCAATGCTTCTTCTCGAGATCGTTGTTTTGATCATACAAAATCCATCTTGCAGCTGCCACGCAGCATGCTGCGATCATTGACGGCTTGAAATATAAGAAAAAGTATTCGAGGGATTGCAACTCCAAAAGATAGTTAGCGATGAGCATGACCTTTATCGATGCAGACGACGCTCTTAAATACCACCTCAGGAAATGCTTTGGTGTGACAACGGTGCATTGGAACCGTAAGCAATTGAGGATTAACGTTTCGGATCGCAAAATTTGCACCGGCGTGCAAAAGTTCTTTGTATATTCACTCAGCTCTTCGATTTCGGGAGAATAGATCTCTTCATATTTGGATGCAATAAATATACAGGTTATGGCTACCAATTGTAAATACCTCTGTGGGGTTTCTTGCTTCGTTAAGAAACGATCAAAATAATTGATTGCCAAATAATATGTCTCAGAATGTAAATTCAATTCTTGGCAAACTGCATTCATCCAATTAACCAAGATCTTCCTTTGTAAAGATTGCAAATGCTTTTGTTTATCTTCTAAATAAGTTGGTGATGGTAAGTGATTTGTTTCCCTTTTTCGATAATTTTCATAAATCTCTTTGCTATATTCTGAAACAAATAAAATATCATTTCGATGGTGAAAATTAATGTCCAGAATTTTGTCAATTTCTTTATTTTTTTCAATTTCTTTGACACACCCCTCTTCATCCCCATCCTCGTACTCTTCTTCTCGATATTTTTCTTCCTCTTCCTCTTCCTCGTCTTCTTCATCTTCCTCTTCCTCTTCATCTTCATCTTCATCTTCATCTTCATCTTCATCTTCTTCAACAATATTTTTCTCTTTTTGATCAAAAACAAACTCTGATTCATATTCTTCTTCACTTTCTGTTTCAGTATTGTTTTCTGATTCAATTTCATCATTTAAACTTATATCATTTTCAGAAGATATATTTGGATTTGTTTGCGACTCATAATCAGATAAAGACGATGGTGAAGTGAAAACTTCTTGTTCTTTTATTTTGGATCCCATATTTTCATCATGTGATTGATCATAATTTTTTTCTGATTTTTTTTTTTTATTATTTTATTTTAAAAGATATATATTGTTCAATCAAAAAAAAAAAAAATAAAATAAATATTTAATGAGGTTTGTGTAATTTTTTTTTATGTATTTTGGAACTAATTGCTAATGTTAGAGAATGGATTTTTTTTTGTGATTAGTTCTTTTTTTAAAATTTTTATTTTTTTTCTTTAATAGAAAAGTTGCACATTTTTTGATTTTTTTAATACAAAGGTTTTAAATTGGATAAAGATGAAATAATAAATAGCATTTTATAAAATATTATCACCCTCGCAATTAATATTGAATTGAAGAAACTCTTTCTGAAAAAACAATGTAAAAAGTAAAAAATTGTTTTGTTAACTTCCAGAAAATAAATAGTAAAAAATAAAAAAAAAAAGTAAATATTCATTAGCTTTAAAATGAATGAACGAATCAAAACACAGTTTTATTTGAGTGGCTTTGTCAAAAACTTGATTAATAATTTCAAGTTTGGAAATTATTTCAAAAAAAAAAATTATGAGGGATCTTTTTCCTAATATTAATCTTGATTGAAGGGTTATCAAAAATTAAAGAAATTTAAGTTTTAATTTTTTCGCATTTTGCCGAAAAAAATGGCTTTTCTTAACTTTGTTTCTTTTTGATGGAAACAAAAAAAATTCAAGATATCAATTATTTTTTTTATACATTGCCTTCTAAGAATAAATAAGAAATAAGTAGAATAATACAAATCAAATAAGTGTTGGTGGATGTGTGAAACAAATCTAATCATTCTACATATTCTCTTAGAAATTTAAAAACCAACAATTCTTAAGGATACATTGAGAAAAAGAACCAGAAGGTTCATTTTGATCTTTAATTGAAGATCAAATAAAATCACAATAGAAATAAATATCATTTCTCTACAATCATTTTCACTATTTCAATAAAATTCGAGTAACACCTTTACTTAGTGACTATTTATCTTTAAATAAAAAAAAATTTTGCAATAGTATTATGTATAAATGAAAAAAATCGAAAAAAGTAAAAATCTGCAAAAATGATTTTAATTTTGGAAATTTTCCAAATTAAATTTTTTCTTTTAATATCCATTCAAACTCTTTTTAAAATATGTAATTTATTCTTTACACTTGACCAAGATTGAAATATTTTTTTATTGAAAAATGTTTTTTGATAAATAAAATCACTCCTTTTTGGACTGAAAAAAAAAAAAAAAAGTACAAAAGAAATCACAATTTTATTAAATTGTTAAAATAAGAGTGGGTGAACTCTCAAATCACAAAAATTAACAATTTTTTTTTTTCTTTATTCGTTTATAAATAATTAAAAGTTAATTTTCTTTCTTCGTTCTAAGTAATTAAAGGTTAATTTAATTTCTTCGGCTTTTGCGAAAAAAAAACGAAGCTATCAATCATTAATAATATTTCAAAAAAATGATCTTATATTTCAGAATTGTGAAACTAGTGAGTGATTTTTAATCTTGTTAATTAAACTTTAATTTGATAACCCACATTATGATTTAAAACTTGAGAAAAAAAAAAAAAAACGTGAAACACACACAATAAAACTTTTCTTTTAACTCTGACTATTTGAAAAAAGTGGCACACAAACTTTGGTAAGGTTAGTTTCCCTCAAATGAATTAAAAGACTAAATCAAGAGTGTTGAATAACTTCTAATACTGAAAATTTTAAGTATACAAGTTCCAAATGAATACTGAACATAAATTGCAACTACTACCCCTTCATATTGGTATTGGTTTTTATGATCTTATATCCAGAAACTAAAAAAAAAATGATTTTTTTGTTTTTATTTTTTTAATTTTATTGTAAATACCACTAACCAATTCTTGAAAAACAAAAACCTAAAGAAGATATTTTATCCCGTTGGTTTTTTTTTATCAAAGTAAGATATAAGTTCAAAAGTACAAATATTCCAGGTGCTATCTATGATAAAGCCACTGCAGGCGGCGTGTGTTTCAAAACATGGTTGGACTATTTCCTTTTATCTCTTAAGATCAAGAAGAACTATATAAAATATACAAATTTTTAGGAATTTGTAGTTTTACACACACTATTCCTTGGGATCCAGAAGAACTATATAATTTTAAATTTTTAGGAATTTGGAATTTTTCCTTATCGAGATTCTTAATTTTGAGTTGGCAGTGTTTTCCCAAGCCTAGCCACTATTTTTGTTCTAAGACAACTATATCCGAGTTTCGAATAAAAACCTTTTGAAAAAAAAACAAGTCTAAAGATCAAAAATGGTTTGATTGTAGTTTTTAAGAACCAACTTACAATTAAGAATCTTGATCAAGAAATTTTACATTCCAAAAATTTTGAAAAATCACTAGTTCTTCTGGATCTAAAAATATAAAGAGCATAATTTAACAATTATTTTACTCATAGGTTCATAATAGTTGCTTTATTTGGAATAATGCTTCATAAAATTTAATAATTTCACCACAAACCAAATACAACCGTTCATTACTACTTTATGGCATATAAGTATTCCCAAAAATTAAAAAAATAAAAACACAACAATCTATTTTTGTAAACAATACTTTTTTTATCTTTGGATAAAAGATCGTCAAAACCTTTACCAAAAATAAAATACGAATTTTGTAATGCAGCTGGTGAATTTGTTTAGAAGGTACTTTCTTCAAAGAGCTTAAAAAAAGAGATGAAAATAATTTTTAAAGAAATTTGTTGCTGATCAACAAGAGATTTAATTTTGTTTTTGGTACGTTAAAAAATCGGTGTGGTTTAATGAAAGCCAAAACTAAATGAAAATTTCTTTTGAACGTTTTGATTGCTTACTTTATCAATAATTATTGGTAATTTATCTTTTGAAATATAGAGATGTAAAAGAAAAATCTTTTTAAATTATTCAAGTTTACTTTGACATCAAGTCAGATGGAAATTTATCAAATATTTGAAATTTTTTTGTTCTTCTGTTCTTTTTTTTCTTTTTTTTTTTTTTTCCTTAAAATAAATCCTTAACGTCTATTTTTCTTTTACATTTAATTTTCTTTTTTGAGGGAAACCCTTCCTTGTTCACAAATTTTCAAAAGAAAAATGTAATACTTACTCTGGAGAACGTGGTGTGAATGTTTTTGATTCAATGATTGTTTTTGGTTTCTCGCTTTGTTCTTTTCGTTGATATTTTTGTTCAAATTGGGAAAATTCGAGATGTCTCTTAAAGCTCTTTTCTCTTTTGGTGGTAATTGGTTTTGAAATTTTGTTATTATTTTGTGTTTGCTCGATTCGTTTGGATCTTCATTTTCTTTGTTGTAAAAGTTTGAACTTTTTTTGATTCGATAAAACATGTGATCGGTGGTTAAAATTAAGAACAGTTACAATTGATAATTTATTTTTGTGTGAGACAAAAAAGAACAAAACAAAAAAAAAGCGTTTTTTTGGGACTGATTATTAAAAAAATGAGATAATTTTTATTTTAAAAACCCAAATACAACTTGTGAAACAGAAATGTATTATTTTCATTCATTTTCTTATAGAATTCACCTTTAAGAAAATTTCAAATGATTTAAATGACAATTTTCTAATTTCACGAAAAAAGTGTCGAGAAAATTATCTATTTTGATAATTTCTATAATTTTAAGGTTGATACAAATTACACCAATTTTTGTTATTTGGTAAGTTCACAAAAGGTTATGCAGTAAACCAAAGAAAAAGTTTATAAATCTAATGGAGGAAAATATTCATTATTTTTTGGTAGACATATTAAAGTGGACAAAAATAAAGTCTATAGTGATCAAAATAATGCGTGCTTAACAACAATAATCCGTATTTCAAAATATAATCCGTGTTTTTTTCATCTTCTTGTTCCAAGGTAATATACCTTTGACTAACCAATAGTATACCTTAGTTCAAATCAATTTTGAAGGTAAACATCTGGATATTTTTAATAAAATTTAAATTGTGAATGTAATTTGTTGAAAATTTTTCATAATTATCTCTATTTTTTTGAAATTTTTTGTTTTTTTGATTATCTAAAAATTTGCTCAAAATTAACTTTATTTTTTGGGATAAATTTTCCAAATTGATTCTTTATTTTTAGAGTTTTCTTTTTAATAAAAGAACTTAAGGAAATAAATACCATATTTATTTAGGGTTTATTGTCAGTTTCTTTGATCGGTTGATGTATAGGTCTTCCATAACAAAAAAAACACACTTTTTATTTTGAAACACAGATTAAATTTTTTTGCACACTTTATTTTGACTATAGTAATTCAAAATTTTTTAAGACAACAAAATTCAACCATTCCAAAAAAATTGTAAATAAATACCATTCAAAATTCAAAGTATTCATCAAAAATCCAAATACTTTGCCAATATACTTGATTGGGACTTAGGTATAATTATGAATATAGAATTAAATTTTACATTGTAACAAACAGAAAAAAAAGCAATGATTTCATTTACAAAATATGTTTAATTCTTTAGTCAATCAAAAACCAAAATTGAAATTTTACAACATATTTAAACGGGGCAAAGAAACACCATAAAATGATTTCATTCAAATTGGAAATAATTTTGATTTTTTGAAAAATTTGAAAATCGATTTTTTTATCTTTTATTCTTATTTTTTATTTTGAATTTATTGAATTAGGTAATTTGTTTCGTTGGATCAAAATTTTTAATCAAGTTAGTTGATATTGTGTTAAATTTGAGTTGTTACAAAATAGAATAAATTAAATAAAATTAGTTAATAGTATCTAGCCATTTGATTGATTATAAATATATCCTTAATAGAATTTAAATAAATTTACCAATTTATTTTATATTTTTTTCTCTCCAAAATTTCTAAGAATGATAATTTTTTTTTATTGATAATATTTATTTTGTGTTTTGTGATTATTGTAATTTATCAACAATTGTTAACAGTACAATATGTTAATGATTCTAATTTGGCATCATTTTAGAATTGATTAAATAAGATTTTTTTTTTTTTCAAAAATTGAATTTTGGTGTGTTGAAAAATTTTTATATTACTATAGTCAAAATAAAGCTTCAAAAAAAAATTTAAAAACCTGTTTCCAAATAAAAAGTGTTTTTTTTTTTGTTATGGAAGACCTATACATCAACCGATCAAAGAAACTGACAATAAACCCTAAATAAATATGTTATTGTTTTTTAAAGTTCTATTATTTAAAAATAAATTCTAAAAATAAAGAATCAATTTGGAAAATTTATCCCAAAAAATAAAGTTAATTTTGAGCAAATTTTTAGATAATCAAAAAAACAAAAAATTTCAAAAAAATAGAGATAATTATGAAAAATTTTCAACAAATTACATTCCCAATTTAAATTTTATTAAAAATATCCAGATGTTTACCTTCAAAATTGATTTGAACTTAGGTATACTATTGGGTAGTTAATTTGATGTTGAATTGGAACAAGAAACAAAAGTACATATTATATTTTCAAACGGATATTTTATAGTCGTTGGGCAAGCGGTATTTTGTTGAATTTTTTTATTCTCGGTTTATTTGATCATTTAATTTAAATCAGGCTTTATTGTAGAAAGAAAAATACGGCTATTGTTTTATTCGGTACCATTTGTCACAAAATAAATTGAACACAATTTCCATTCAACTTTCCAAAAAAAAGATTTTTAAATAGATGCAATATTTCGAATTTTTCATTCATAAAATAGGTTTTATTTATTAATTTCTCTGGTTAAGAATTGAGCACGGTGATGTAAATATCCTATCTTGTTTATTTTAACACATTATTAAAATTTAACTCTTGCAAAAAAAATTGGCTGACTGTAGAAATAAAAGAAACGGATCAATGTGATGACAACAGTATATAAACAAGAAATAGGATTCTTTCAATAATTTTACAAAAAGAATTATGAAGATATTGAAAGATTAAAATGTAATTTTTCGACAAAAAAAAAGCTAAAATTTCATTTTTTGAATTAATTTGTATAAAAAAATCATTTTGACTCAGAAATTTTTTAAATATGAAGAAATTTTTGAAACAAAAGCATTTAATATTATTGAGTCATTTAGAATAGTCAAAGATCTAACCTCGAATGTCTATTCAAATCCGAGTCAAGAATATACATATGCCTTCCTATCTTCCAATGCCTAAGTCTGAAAAAAAAACAAGAGTTAAATTTTAGTAAGGGGTTAAAGGCTGTCAACATGCATTATTTACACCTCTGTACTTTATTAATTTATTTTCATAATTGAGACTTTTTTTGGGAAAGCTGAATTAAAATTTTGATCCATTAATTGAACAATTAACAGTAGGTTTACCAAGTTTGAACTGTTTGTTTGGGATACTGTAGAATATTCTTTTTAGATGGCCAGTCCCTTAAATATAAAAAAAGAAAAACTTACTCACCGTGAAAAGAAATAAAGAACAGTTTCACATCTTTCTTCTAAAAGAGAAATTTAACAGGTGTTTTTTTTTCATTTTGTTTTGAGAAATACGTTAAATAATTTTAATTTTTAAAATTCAAAACTCTCTCCAACAAAATTTTTACAAAAAAACTAAAGAAGAAAAACCAAAACTGAAATTAAATAAGAGTTTTAATTTTATTTCAGAATAATAGTAGTTTCTCAATTGATTTTCATGGAACTGAAAAATCAATCTTCATTTTTATTCATTTTTTTCTTTTTTTTTTTTTTTTTTAATTTAAAAAAACCAAATCTTTTCTTCCAAAATGGGGATCTTCCAAAAAATCGGAAACCAAATCCTAAACTTGGTTTTCTTCACTGTGAACACATATTTTTTCTATGTCATTTATAAATTTTTGTCACCAACAAATTATCCATTCCATTTCGTTCAACCGATTTACGATCCTGAAGTCTTTTTATCAAAATATTTGGATACAAACGCCAAAAGGTATATGTGGAACGGTGGGCTCCTTTTCCTCTTTTTCTTTGTGCAGCTTTTCATTCGAGTCTATTTAACACCACTCTCGCGCAAGTTAGGCGGAATGAAAATGTGTGTCAAAATGACGACGACAATTAGCTCCTTCACGATCATTGCAATTGTTATCTGTTGGATACCTTTAATTAATGAACAGATCTATTGGCAATTCCAATCAGCGTTCACTCCAAAGTTGTTCTTCATTTTTGGCTTTTCTTTTACCATCTACCAGCTCGTCAAATATTATTTAATGAGCTTGTTTGGAGTAAACCTTGCTCTTTATGGATTGTTTGATGCAGACAAATTGGACATCAACAACAAGTTTAATCAATTGCTCTCAAGAGACAAATCACCAATCTTCCTTGGCCCCATTTTGATCCTCTTCTCCTCACAAAAGATGACACTTGACCGTTTAATTTTCGCTTTGATCATGTCCATTTATCTTTTAACCACCTCCTTGGCTGAAGAAGAAGATATCCAAAACGGCAAAGATTTCATGTCCTCAACTCTTCATCTGTTATGGGAAAAAAGTAACCCTTACAATATTTATAATCGTTACCTTCAAAGAAGAAGAAATAGGTATTACCATAAAAATAACTAATTTGAAATTGTCTTTTTTGTGATCGTTTATGCAATTTAATTAAAATAAAATAAGAATAAAAAACATTTTTTTTTTTTTTTTCTTTTTTTTTTACTTTTAAGGCGGACTAACGAGCCTGAATTTTCTACACACCCAAGGGAGACTTACTCTCTAAAAATCGGATTGTGAAAGTAGACTTCTTTTGGCTCAAAAAATAAATAGAAATTAAGGTAAAGATTCATAGTAATTCAATAATGAAATTTAAAGGATGGTGAATCCATATCAATTCTAAATTTCAAAACAGAATTTAATTATTAATTTAGTTAAGGTTCTTTAGGATCTTTGATTCAGAGATCAATTAAAAAATTTTTTTTAAAAAAAGAGAGGATTTTTTTAAACTAAACTATTTTTCAGTCAAAGGGGCCCAGTTGTAATGGTATAATACACGTGTTTAAAGGGTTTGTATAGATATTAGAAGAAAAATTTTATTTTGGAAATTTTCAAAATGAAATCATTTTTTTACATTTCTATTTTTTTTTTTTACATATTTTTGTTTTTTTTTTAAAAAACGTCATTCATTTGAAAAAATTTTTTATTGCAAGATCAATAGTCACTTGGTAAAAATGTGTTATTCTAATGTCATTGAAACCATGTAAAGTTTGTTGAGAAATCTATTGATTTCTATTGCAATTCAATTCGATCTTTGATCTTGATTTTTGTTTAATAAATGTGAAAAATTTTCACTTCATTTTGATTTCCTTTTTCAAATAGAGACCACAAATACCAACAAACTTTGTTTGGTGGCTTAATTTCTAAAAGAAAAGGATGGAAAATGAAGTGAAAAATGTTTCATATTTATTATTCAAATACCAGTAGAAGTTCAAAACGAACATCCTTGTTTTTCTCAATAGGGGACTAAGAATTTGAGTTTTTCAATTTTTAAGAAAATCTATTGATTAATTAGTTTTCTTTCAGACATGTATCAACATTTCTTTGAGGTATATTATTCTGTTTATTTCTTATTTGTTCTTCAAAGGCCAATTATATAAAATAATTGATATTTGAAAAAATCCGTTGGGCCCCTTTGACTGAAACAGAGTTTAATTTGAATTGTTTTTTATGTGATTTTGAAAATTCTAAAAAAATAATAACTTGGTATTTAATAGCATTATGGAAAAATTATTCGATTGTAATGGGTAATTAATAGCAAAATATTAATCACCAAACCAAATTAACATGCAATTGGACAGATATCTTATTTCTTTGTATCTTTTGGAATTAGTAAGTGAGAATAGAGATTAGAATGAAAAAAAAATATAATTGATAAAAATAGAATACTAATTAGTTTAAAAAAAACCCCCCTTTTTTGAATTTTTTTTTTTAATCTCTGAATCAAAGATTCAAAAGAACCTCAACTAAATTAATAATTAAAAATTGGTTTCCAAATTTGGAATTCATTTCAAATAATTATTCTTGTTTATCCATAAAAAACCAAAAAAAAATCTCTTTTATAAGTTAATATTCTGAAATGATTAGATTTCTTCAGTTTGGATAAATTGTTTTCTTTCATTAAAAAAATTAAATTTAATTTAACAAAATTTGTTATTATTCTGTTATGTGTTGTTGTTTTAAAAAATAGAGTTCTTTTTTTTTTTTTTTTTTTTTGTATATATGATTTTTTAAAGAATTAACAGTTTTTGAAAGTTTTATGCTTTAATAGAGTTGGAATCTTTTTTTAAAAAAAGCACTTTCTTCATAACAACATCTTCTAAACCATGTTTAAAATGTTATTTTTTACTTGTTTAAAATGTGATTTTTTACTTATTAAAAAATAAAATTTTCTTAAAAGTTTTTATTCTAAGAAATTCTTGTCAAAAAAAAACTATAAATTTTCAAAAGCTTTTTTTGAATAAATTTCAATAATTTTAAATTTAATTATTAAAAAACTTAAAATATTTTTGAGATTCTATAAAATGTCAAAGGGAGAAACCACAAACGAAAATAATTATATTCAAAAGTTAATGATAATTCCAATTGCAAAGAATTTGTTATTAAGTTATATTCCTTTGGATTTTTTTAAAAGTTCATGTTATTCATAGATTTTTACATTTTCTCATTTTTTCTTTACTTGTGAAAAGTTGTATAACACCTGTTAAAACGATAAAATCAAGTATAAACTCAAAAAATTTAAGTTAAATATAATAAATAAAATAAATTAATTATATTTCGTTTGTTGAAGATATTAAAAAAATAAAAACAATAAATAATACAAGAATTATAAATATTTTAATCATATTCAATTCCTAATTCAAAAATTTCACAAAATATTAATGAATTTTCCTTCAAAATTGATTTTACTTTGGGTATATTATTAAAGACTAAATAATATTTTTTTTTTTCCAATTTATTATTTCAGTTGAAAAAAAATAGTTTAAAGCAAAGATTATTCTATTATATTATATACATTTCTACAATCGAAAAAAGGTATAATATCTATCTATCATTTGCCTTTTTCTAAACATAACAATAAATCAGTTATTAAATAGAGTATAATAATATAAATATACACATAATGCTAATTATTCAAATAAAATAAATAAAAGGGAAAAAAAATAAATAATTGTATCTAAAATGAAGGAGAGAGCAAAACAAAAAAATAAATTGGCTTTATAGTTAATGGCTAGATGGAACCCCATCTAATCTGTTAAAGAGAGGATTTTGAAGTGAAAAAATTTGTGACTTCTAATTCAAAGAGTATCTATAATATATATAGCCATTGGAAGTAATTGAATCTTAATTAAGTTTTCTGAGAAAAAAAAAAATATTGGTAAATTATTGAAATTTCCACCAACAATTATTAATCGATCAAATGGTTGGATATCATAAAATAATTGTATGTGTGATTTTTATTTAACTAAATCCACAGTGAAATGTATCTCAACCAATAGAAAAATTGGGTGATCGAATGAAAACCAATTCCTTCATTGGAAAAAATGAAATGAAAAAAAAAACTAAAATATAAAAAAATGGTATTCATATTTTTCATTAATTTAAAATTATTTCCTATTTGAATGAAATTATATTATTATCATTTTTTTAACAGTTTAAAATATAAAAAAAGTAATTTTATTTTAATTCAAAATTCCCAACAAAATATTTTTTTAGAATTATTCTTTAATAATTTGAAATTAGAAACTAAAAAAAAACATATGATGTGATCTGTTATTTGAGATGAACTTCTTTAGTTAAAAAAAATCAAAAAATTCAACAATTTTTTTTTCCTGGTTTCACGTTTTCAAAAAATATTGGGATTGTTTTTTCCTATTTATACATTTGCTTCAAGAGGGTAATATTTTTTCAAAATAAAATGAAATCATATTAAGATATCTTTTTTTTTTGAAATTTATGTTTTAGTTTATGAAATGGATGAGTAAGACCCATCTAAACAATTTATTAATTTGACTCTTTTTTTTTAAAAATACAAAATACGTATACTTCCTATATAAAATCTAACAAAAGTAATCTATTATTTTTATTAAAAATCAATTTTATTCTTAAATATGTGTAAATATTTTTTTTTTTATGTTGGAAAGTCTTGATTTAGAAAGACAATACTTTTATTTTTTTATTATTTTTAATAATTATTTTTCAATCCAAAACCCAACCAATAAAACTAATTATGACATAGATGATTAAATAAATGGATATTGTATAAAAGTTTCCAAAAAGTTGATCAATTAAATTGAGATCTATTAAGAAAAATTATTTTGTATCTTTCCAGGTTTGAAAAAAGTGGTTTTCTGGTTTTCAAAAAATGAAAAAACAATTACAAAAAAAACTTTTAACTAATTTTTTTGTGAATTGTTAATTCTTATTCACAAGATTCTTTCGAAAATCCAAATCCGTATGTCAGAAAACAATTGATTTTGAATTTTGAGGATAATAATTTCTTAATCACAAAATATCTTCAAGGAAATTTTATTGTTAAAACTCAAATTTCATCTTAGAACAAAAACATAATTTCTAACTAAACTTTGTAAATGACTAAAAAAAAATATTTTTTATAACCGATCTTAAAGAAATACAAATATTTTGTAATCAGTTGGATAAGACAATTTTTTGGTTAACTAAAAGAAGTGTCATAAAAAAGAGAAAAAACTCTTTACATTAATAGATGCGGTAAAAAAAAACTATTATTGTATAATAATGATTGAAACGGTAATATAGTCGGCAAAAACTTTTTATTATGTAAGAAAAACAATGTGAATTTAATTATTTTTTTCTAAAAAGTGGGAAAAAAAATGATGTTATTTAAAAAAATATTGTGTTTTGGGTTTTTAGTTGATCAGATTTTTTTGAAAATTTAACTCCATTTCACTCAAAGGTGCCCAGCCAAAAATGAAAAAGTCACTTTATTTTTAAGAATCAACCAAATTAGATTGTTTAGAAATACGAGAAATAATAAAATTCTTATAAGAGTCTATAATTATAAAAGAAACCCCTGAACAAACCATAAATTTCAAAAAAAAAAAAATGTTAAAAAATTTTTTGGGCCCCATTCATTGGAACTTCTCGTGCAAAATTCTCAATTTCTTTAGGAAAATAAAATCGTTGATAATAAGATTTTTTACTTGTAAATGTATGAATTTTAACAGAACATACAAAACTTAACTTTTCTTAAGGTTTATTTCGTTTTTCAAACATTTTTTTTTTCAAAGTTAATTTTTAAAAAAAAAAAAAAAAAAAAAAAAAAAAAAAAAAAAAAAAAAAAAAAAAAGCAAAAAGCAAAAAACAAAAAAAACAAAATTTTTCAAAATGAGAAAAAATGATTTTGATCTAAAAATTGAAAATTTTAGTTTGATAAGAGTAATGAAATAAACTCATAGAATGTCTTCCATTTCTTCAATAAAAATAGGCACCTTTGACTGAACAAGAGTTTACATACACAAAATTTCGAAGGAAAGAATTTCAACAATAAAATAAATTATAATTTTAGCTTGTTTTGGTAGATTACTGATCCCTAAACCAGTTATGCATATTTTATAGAAATTGATATAAAAAATATATTTATAATGATTTTATTAATCAATAGTTTATATTATATTATTTTCTGAATTTTGATCATAAATGTTTTTTCTTTTCTTATTTTCCTTAAGAAATTTTCTTTATCTTGGGAAGAGGAGATAAAAAAACTCAAAAGTTGTTTGATACTAATACTGATATATCCAGGTATACGAAAGTATGGATTACTAGTAAATTAAACAAAAGAGAAGAAAAAGATAAATATAAATGATACCAAATGTTGGAAAAAAAAGAAAATTAGATAAAAAAGAAGAAAAAATGAAAACAATTAAACAAAGGCCCATATAATGTAAACCAATGACCAATTATCTTAGTAAATTAAATTAACCAATAATATAACAGTTGTGATTTTAGGATGTTCTTAATATAAAATATTTTTTTCTTCTTTCCTTTTTTATTGAATTACTTCTAAACTTCTTTTAATTTATTACCCTTTTTTGATTTTTTCTTTTTTTCTAACTAATTTTTTTTTTTTTCTTTTTAAACCCTAAAAATAAATTAGAATGTATTAATTCTCATTAAAATTGTTATATATATATTATTTTATGTTAAATTTTCTTTTACAAATTTGAGTATAAACGTCTATATATATATATATATATATATATATATACTTTAATTTAGACTTCTCCAATCACTTCAATACAAAAAAACAGAAAATCTTTCAATTATTTATCCCCAAGTATGTTTCATAATAGAGGAAAAAAAATAGACCAATTTTTTTTGGTTTTTGTTATTGACCAAGAAATTTGTGAAAATGGAAATTAATAGTAGATTTTTAATTTCCATATTATTACAAAAATCACAGATTTAAAATATTTAAAAGTAAATACCTTAAAATATTTTCAGGTTTGATTTTTCTTTTGGTTTTTTGAAAATTAATTTTTATCTTTGTTTTATACCTGAAAATATTTATACTTATGATACAAGATAAATTGAAAATTGTATGTTATGATATGATAGAAATCGAATTTCTCTTTGATAAGAGATTTATTTCATAATAAGTAATGAATCATCATGACTTGTTAATTTTTTATTTGACTAGGTTTATACCCCCATGAATATATGAAAATAATTTTAAAATTATAAGCTGTTAAATTATTTATGATTGATCATGTTATCAAAGATCCACCAAAGTGTTATTTTAATTTAAAAGTATTCTCAATATTGTATAGCCATTAATTCTTTCAATAATTTATTTGACAGATTTGTATAATTTTATATTATAAAAATTGAATGAGAATTGGAACAAAAATCTCTAAATTTATAGTGTCGATCCAATTCTTGAGATCCATGAAAACCAGATTCACTCTCTAACTTGTTTCAAAAATATATCTAAATAAATCAGGAGTTTGTATTGGGATGCGGATGAGGGTTTCAAGTGCCATCAACTGTCTAGGTATTTTTTTATACTTTCAGAAATTATAAAAAAACAAAGATGTATTTTCATAATTCAAAGGAATTTAAAAAAAATCAAAGATTTTTTGAATTTTTATAAATTAATGGAAAGTTAAAGGTGTTTTTTTTTTTTTTATTTTGATGTCAAAAGGATAGAGAAAAATAAAGGATTTTACTCAATTGCCGGAAGGGTTCACAAATTTTCATTTTTGTTCTCATTTTTGTTCGGAAAAAATAATAATTATCTGATCAAAATAAAAAAATAAAAAAAAAAAAATGAAGGTTACCCTTCTTATGGTTTTCTGTTATATCGATATGATTGATGATTATCCGAATAAACAACAAACACAAGAAAACTTAACAACACATAGGGAACTTGTAATAAACACTTTTTTAGTGGAAAAAAAAGAAAGGAAGACCATATTTTTGCAAAATGGATATAAAAATGATAAGATAATGTTAATTTTAATATTTTAATACCCCACTATTTTTATTTGATGAAAATTTCTTTAATTACTAATTTCACCCCCCCAATATTTTTTTTCTTAAATTTTTAGGGTTAATTAAGAGGGCGGTAAAAATAAAATGTAATAAAATGGTTGTCGGTATGGTTAAGAATATTCTTGATAAAAAATTGCAACATATTTATGGAAAATTTTGTCCAAATGAAATCAATAAACTCCTATTTTACCAAAAAAAAATCTTGTTTTAAAATTTTATTCTTTGAATTTTTTTCATTTTGTTTTTTCAACTCAAAAAACCAGGAATTAATCAAATTCAAAAAAATGCTTTTTAAGAGTATTTGAATAAACCTTGAAATAATAAAAAAAAGTTTTGTCAAACAAAATTAGAAATAACTAAAACAATTTTATGATTTCTTTTAACAAATTAAAAAGAGAGAGTAAGAAATTACTTTGAAATGTATCAAAGTATCATTTTACAAATTGAAAAGATCAACTTATTTATTATTACAAAAGTACCCCTAAAAACATTTGATGTATAGTACACTGCAATATCTTAAACAATCCAATATTTTTCTATTATTTTTGAGAATTTAACAATTTACTCAAATGCAAAAGTATGGATTACTCAAAGGGTGTAGTTGTTAAAATAAAATCAATAAAAAAAAAAAAAAAAAACTAAAATTTAGAAGGGGTTTAAACTTTTATTTTTTATAGTTTAAGAATTCAATACATGATATCAATCTTTTTTATCAGTCTGTTATGACAGTTATCGATTGAAAAAAAAAAATAATAATAATAATTATTGTTAAAATATATTCATAATTTCAAATAAAAATTTTTTATGAAAGAAAGAAAGAAAACTCAAAATGATTACACATTTTTAAAACAATCGAAAATATAAAGCAAAATTTAATATATTTCATGATCTCTATAACCTTTAAAAATGGAATATTTAGAATTCTCCTTTATCTTTAGTTAATTAAAAGGTAAAAAATCAAATGGGTATATGTATATATATAATATATATCAAGATTTGTAATAAATAATATATCAATCTATTAGAAAAAAAAAAACAATCTATAAATATTTGTATGTTTATGTATATGTATACATGTGCTGTTGTTTGTGTGTATGAGAAGAATATGTTTTATGATTAAATTAGTTTCGGTAATGTGATTTTAAATTTACAAGCAGCCAAACTAATTCCCCTTCTAATTCTTGATCAGTTTTTGTGTGTAATTGTTGTAAATATGAAAAATTTTCATCATCATTTTGTGATCTCATCTCGTTTGAATTACTCCTATCTTTTGTGAGAACAATTCTGCGCTCCTTAGTTCGTAATTGCTTTTGTGGCAAAATTGTTTCTCTTTCAATTTCTTCACCAGAGCTTGAGGAGCTATAGCTGTCTTCTTGATCAGTTAATTTTTGGCTACTTGAGTGTCTTTTTGTTATTCTTCTCTTTCTTCTCTTTGTCTTTGTGGTTTTGCCAGAACTTTTCTTTTTGAAAGTGTTTTTCTTTTCCAATTTCGAATTTTGTTCACCAACTTGGAACATTGAAATTTGAGAATCTCCAGAACCGAAATCATAATTCCTTCGGAAAATCATATTTTTCCTGTTTTTGTTTGTCGCGTTGATACAATTGAATCTTGCAAGAAAAAAGAAGGAAAATGCACGGTACACTTTTTTAATCTGTGAAGACGTGTCTATTGTTGAATCCTCAGTGCAAAATTTTTTTAATTTGTCTTTATCGATATTAACATTATTTGGGATGCGATATGAATCGCTGAGATGTGCTGGCTCTACTCCTTGGAAATGTGTCGAGTCTTGTTCATACCAATACCTTAGTCTCCTTGTTATTGTGCCCAATTCCTTTTCAAATTCATCGGAGTCAATCAAAGTAATTAAGGAATCCATATTCTTTTGGGCAGCGTACTTAAATTTAACCCATTGGTCAGATGGTTTGGCGCCCTGCTCTTTTTCAGAAGAGTGATCTAAAAAGATGTTGAATTTTTTGATCATGAAAATGTGCAATTCCCTTTTGGTGACCTGTCTCTTGATCGAAGTATTGTTCTTGTTGTTTTTATGATCATTTTCGAAATCAATGATTGCTGTTGACACAAGAACCTCCTTGGGGCAATTTGGTAATTGTAGCATTGTTTTGTTTAAACCTTGAACAGCCGTTGGATAGTCTCGCAAAAGTTTTTCAATTCGTTTCTGATTTTTCGTCTTGGTTCGGAGCTTTGTTCTTTTGAACAGTCGTTGTTTTGGTTCTGTTTGGTTCATAATCGTTTGTCTTGGTTTTCTTTTGTTTTGTTTGGTAGAAAAGTGAAAATATTGAATCAAGTGGATTGTTTTGTTTTTGTTTTGCTTTGAAATTTTATTTTGTC
The DNA here is from genome assembly GCA_027625915.1 of Anaeramoeba flamelloides. Classification (NCBI taxonomy): domain Eukaryota; family Anaeramoebidae; genus Anaeramoeba; species Anaeramoeba flamelloides. Next base: position 1,382,159 of record JANTQA010000063.1, read on the forward strand.
AGTTGCTTTTTTTATTCTTCAAAAAAAAATTAATTTTTCCTTTTAGCTTTAGGATTTTGAAAAAAAAATGTGTATTTAAAAATAAATGAAATTTCTTGGAGACAAAAGCCTGAAAATTGTTTTTATCTTTAATACCTTTTAGTTTTGTGATCCTTTTTAGTGTTTATAGCAATTTCTTCGCTTTTTACAAAAATTTGTAATTTTTTTCAAATTTTGTGAACATAAAATACGAGTATTTAGTTTTGGTTTCAGTTATTTGCATCCAAACTGGGGGTTATCTTTTTTTTTTCTTCATTACAAGATCAAATACTGTTATTTTCCAATTAATAAATGAAAATTTTTATTTCAAGTTCCAAAATGAATATTATTAATTACTACAACTTATCAAATTAGCAGAGTAAAAATTTTGTCTCAGAGTTAACTAAGGAAGTGTAGTTTATTGTCGAAAAACATCATTTCTAAACGGTGTTGTAAAGATCTTTGGTTGTACTTCAAATTATTAAACCAGAAAAATATTTTGGAATGTGAAATAAAAATTTTCATTTTTTAATTGGGAAATAATAGTATTTATTTTTAACTGAAGTATTTCAAAACAAAACAAAATCTTAACTTATTTTGTTTGTGTTTAGTTCCAAAATACGTTTTTCCCTTTTCCAAATTAGTTTTTCTTTTGGTAAATATTTTTTTTTTTTAATGATAAAGGTGAAACAATTAAGTACTCTTAAAGATTTAACGGGAAGTTACTTTGTCAACAAATTCAAGGATTTTTCTTCAAGTGTTTGGTATTTGAGGAAATTTACTCAAATATTGAAAGAGATTTTCGAAAAAAAAAATTAAACACCCAACAAGAGTGTGTTTGACATATTTTAGATTGTTGAATAACTTTTTAACCATGAACTTTTTTACTTTTAAATATTTTTTAATAAACTGAAAAAAAATTATTTTTTAAAACTTTTCCAAACATCTAGAACACAACAGGTTTCCAATGTCTTTAATATTTTAACTCCATTCCCATTGTTCTGTTTTTTTTCGATATTTTCCTTATTTATAAAGAAGAAAAATTTTTTTTTCTTTGCGAGTAAAACATTTTTTTTTTTATAAATTGCAAAAAAAAAATTTTTTTCCTCAATTTAATTTAAAAAAGATAAATTTTAAATATCTTCCTTTTTCAGTTGATCTGTTCAGAAATGACAACCAAATGATTACTTTCAAAAACTGAAACAACTTTATTCCAAACGTTAAATATTTTTTCCATTTGAATTCTTTTTAATTGACAAATATTTCTAATAAGGCAAGAATTCATATTAAAAACCATTTTGAGAAAAGGAAGAAAATATCTTAACTTTTCTTTTCATTCAATCTGGATCTATTAACTTGTGAACAAATTTTGATTTTGGTTTTATTAGTTGTTAAATGTTAATGCGAAAATAATTACTCACATTCTTTTAAAGATGCAGGTAATGTTTTTATTATGAAAGTGACACCTCAAATCAAGGGTTATTTATCAATTTACATATTGTATAGTTTGTTCAGTAAAAATCAGTTAAACTTAAACGAATAAAGTTTTCCTTCCGATTTGCAATAATTGAAAATTTATAAAAAAGAGAATGTTGCCACTTTTTAATTTGGCTTTTTAAGAATCAGAAATTTTATTTCGCCCAATCTCTGATGTTTTAGATGAAATTACGTTCAAAATTAACCAAATTAGGAATAATATAGAGATACAAAATAAGAAAAAAAGTCGATCGAATTTGACATTTTTTGTGCTTATTAATCAACTAGTATTTTCCAATTAAAAAACGAAAATTTTTATTTCTATTTCCAAAAATTTTTTTCTTGTTCATAAGTTGAAGAAAACTCTAAAAATATTTAACTAATAGTTTAGAAATGATATTTTTAGGCATTAAACGAAATGACCTTGGTGGACTCTAAGACATAATTTTAACTCTATTCATTTGTTTGTACTAGTAATAATTAATATTCATTTTGGAACGTGAATTATAAATTTTCATTTATTAATAGGAAAATATCAGTATTCGAAAATATCTAGATTTTTGTTTGGATTTCCAATCTCTTAAATTATTTAATTTATTCAAAATAAAGACTTTCGTGAATTTTTAGGTCAACTAATATTATTATTTTCCAATTAAAAACTGAAAATTTTTAATTCACATTCAAAAATAAATATGAATTATTACTGTTACAATCAAATTTGCAGAAGAAAAATTTTGTCTTCGAGTTAACTCAGGAAGTTTAATTTATTGTCTATAAATATCATTTCTGAACGATGTTATAAAGATCTTTGCGTTTTATTCCAACTTCTATAAACTAGAATAACATTTTGGGAATTGAAATAAAAATTTTCCTTTATTAAATGGAAAATAACAGTAGTGTACAAAAGTTGATGATGAAACCAGTTTTTGCAAGTCGGTGTATAGAAAGTAAGTTACATCAATTCAGAAACTGGTAATTTAAGGGATTAACGTCGAACAAGGAGAAGTCTAAGATTAAAATATTTTGTCAGTGGGCTTTAATTACATTAGTCCGACAGGTTTTAAATGCCTCTAAAAAAATGATAAGTAAAGTGTATTATTTGTTTGATCTCATCAATTAAAAATGATCCTTGTATTTGTCAAAAACTCAATAATTTCAGAAAAAAATCTGCATTTTGGCCATAAATTTAAAGGTGGAATTATCAATATTCAGACTACAAAGTTATAAATATCTTTCTTGAATTTGTGGTGAAATATAGATTAGTCGTTAAAAAATTCATTTTTTTTTAAAAAATTAAATAATTAACTTATTAGATTTTTTTGGCTAATTATTTCTGAAATATTGGAAATATATTGATGTTACAAGTATGTTAAATAAAAATATAACAAAATTAATCATTCTTTGGGTTTTTATATTGATGATTATGAGTTTATCTTTGAAATTATAAAATTAAAAAATACTTTCTTTTATAAGTTCTAAATAAGAATTATTAAATAAAGGAAATATTTTTTTTTTTTAATGTTTCTATTTTTCGGTTTGGAAAAGGAATTAAAAAAAAATTTTATCAACAAAGAAATTTTTTAATTGTTGTGATCTTTGGTAACAAATGTAATAATTTATTAGTAATAATATTTATATACGATTTTTTAGAGAAATTTGAACCAGGTAGTACTAATATTATTTGTACACAATTGCAACAAACTTTGAATTTCGACAAATCTAGGATGAGGCTAATCCATCAACTCAACATTGTTTTTATATTTTTTGAATTTGCCAATTTACTAACTTTTTAAATTTACAATTGAACGGATGAGTCCATCTAATTAAACCTGTTAAAATTGTACCATTAATTCCCAAATAGGTATAAATGTATTTTCCAAACTTGACTAAATTCGCTGATCTGCTTCTGAAAAAAATTTATAACATTTTTAAATTATAGCAGGCAAAAAAATCCCGGACAAGATTTTTAATTGTGAATATTATGAAAATTTTTGTGTAATTTCATTTATTTACAATCAAATCCTTTTTTTAAGAATCAAACTTTTTAAATTATAACTCACCCACTAATTAGAATAACGATTAAAGGAATCACACTTGTTCAAAACACCATTCAATCAATCAAAAAACAAGAATAAAAATTATCATTTTCCAAACTCTTTGCAAACCTCTATAAAACTTAATAGTTTTTCAAAAAAAGTTGATCTACTTAGACTATTAAACAATTACTTGAGAATTCTAGAGACACCTTACTTTGATGAACTTAAGGTAGGTTTATTACTAGGTTCATTAAAAAAATTGGTTATTTATAATAAGGGTTTGATTAAAAAAAATGAAATTACACAAAAATTTTACTAATATTTACAATTAAAAATCTTGTCCGGGATTTTTTTCATGTTGGGTATTTTTTTCCCTGCTATAATTTTTCTTTTTTCTATCAAAAAACTAAAGTAAAAATTTAATAGATTATTTTAGAATTTTATCATCTCAATTGTTTACTATAATCTATAAATATATATATTATATGGATTATCCGTTAAATATTACCCCATTAAAACCCTTTTCAACAATAATCAGTATTCCAATCACTATTATTATTTTCCAATTAATATAGAACCCCAAACTTAGAAATTTACTTTTTTTTTGATCAGTAGAAACCATTTGTAAAATTTAAAAAAATCTATTGTCATTTTATAGATATATCTATATATTATAACCATAAAGTTTTTAATTGAGATATAGATCACAACTGAGATCTTTATTAATTTAAACCTTTTTATTATAGTCGAAATCAAAAAAAAAAAAAAAAAACCCTTCATAATTAATAATAAAAAGGGAAATTTAATATTGTAATCACACCTAAAATAAAGTAAACTTGATCAGAAAACATCTATTTCGATAATAATTTTATTTTATCACCTATTAAAGAAGATTTTTATCACCCTTAGATCATCTATTTAATATTTTATAATAATTTAGCCTTTAAATTGATGGACTTTATTGATTATTTTTGTAAATAAATATTGTTCCTTTTTTGAATATAAATTCAAGATACCTAATAAATTTTTTTTTTAAAACATCTATATAACATTTTGAGAACAAAATTTCCTTTTAAATGATGATTTTTTCAATATTTTTTTAAAAAATATTCTTATAACAGCTTATAACATGTTGCATATTTAATAACACATTTTATTACAAACATTTATGTAATAAAAGTTGTTATTATAAAACTTTATAATATTTTAAATGTTTATAACACCTTTACAACACAAATATACCATTTTATAAAAAAATTTTTTTATCAGGGATAATAAAAAACTTTCCTAAAATAAAATATATTCATTTATTTTCAATTGATAATAATGATTATTATTTTATACATTTAATACTATATCAAATTTTTTTCTAGTAAGCTCTAAAATAAATTTTTCAGATTTGTGATTTTTTTGATTTATAAATTTATTTCGTGGATAAAATTGATAGATTTAGTCAACATTCCAATTATAATAATTTCTGACCACTAGATAATTAAATATATTTCTAAAAATCTAAATAAAATTTCAACATTTTGCTTATAGTTTCAATATAAAAAACTTTTAAATTTTCTATTTTTTTTATTATTTTGATTTCATGCCCTTTTTAAATTACAGTTTAAGAAATGAAAATTTTTTATTTTAAGGTACAAAATATTTTAAAAATTATTGAAAACCATAAATATCTCTTCACAAAATAATTAGAAATGGTCTTTTTGAAAGTTAGATTCAGTTTCCTGATGTGTGTCCTTAAGACGAAAATTTTATTATGACTATTCTATTTAAAAATAATTTTCAATTTTTGTTGAATGACATTTATTGAAAAGTGTAAAATTGAAGAAAAAAAAATTATGATAATTTAAAAAATGAAGTTAAAAATCAAAAATTTTCAGAAATTTTCAGATAAAGAGAAAGTAATGAATCATTAACCAATGGGTGTCCAAAGAATTTTAATAAAATTTTTTTGCAAAAATGAAAATTAAAATATAAAATTGAAATTCTTGAAAAAATTCTAAACTTTCAAAATATATGTCATTAGATTCATATGTTTTCTGTATGATAACATTAATTGTAAAAAAAAAAAAAAATAATAGAAAATCAAATTTGTTGTAGACTTTCTTAAATTTATTTTTCAAGAAAACCAAATTGAAGTTTAAAACAAATTAAAATTCATTTATAAGAAATATTTCTAAAATAATGCCAAAAAATAAGCTAAAATATTTTTCTTGTGAATGTTATCCTATATTTATTAATATTAATAAACACATAATTTGATCAACACCTTTTTCGAAATATTTCACCGTTTATTTTAATTGTATGTTCAGAGTCTATTTTTTTTTCAGACAAATATCATTTTTTAATGATTTAAAGGAATGTTTAAGCTCCATCCAAAAATGTGGGGCAAAAAATATCCATCAATATAAGAATAAATTCTTTATTCAGTTATTAAACTCAAAACTTTAGACAAAAAAAAAAAACGAAGCTATTAATAATAATAAAACTCTTGATTAAAATTTGTGTTTATTGATCAAAGTTCGAAGAATAAAAAATAAAAATAAAAAAAAAAAAATTGCCCCTAATTTTTGGAAAAATATCCAAAATTAGTAATGTATATTTAACAATCTTTAGTTCGATCTTTTTTCAATTTTTTTTTTTTGATAATGTGTAAAATCATACTTCAATATATTTTTGATTTGATCTTTAGATTTTTTGTTTTTCATTTGATCATTAACTTTTTGTTTTTCCCATTAACTTTTTTGTGTTTTTTTTTTTTTTTTTTTTTTTTTAAAACATTTAAAAAAAGCAAACTGAATGAAAAAAAAAAAAAAAAAAAACCTTTATTTTTATTTTTTTTTTTTTTGTTTATCTCACCTCTTTAATTGAAGTGTACAACTGTTCTGAGCAATTTTTCCACCAAAGTCCATCGAAGTCAACTCAATTGTTTAGAATCAAAAGAATTTTTGGTTGATTTCTTATCACATCTCTTCTGAACTTTGTTAAATTTTGGAAAATAATAATAACAAAGTAAAAATGAAAAAAAATGAACAATTCGAAAAAAATAATGAAATGAGAAATTTGACTCTATTATTTTTTCAAAATTAAAAATTTTGCAAAATAATTTTAATTCAAAAAAAAATATTTAGAATCCATTAATAAAACTTCACAATACAAGAAATTAAGTATGATATGTTAAAAAACATATTATTGTTGTACATTTTGTATAATTGAATTAATATTAAGAAATAATTATTGAAATAAAAAATGCCCTATATTATTTGAAATAGCTTACATTGAAACCATTCTTTATTTTTATTGAAAATTTTCATATTTGTTCAAAAAATTTTCACTCTAATCTAAATTCAACATAAAATATTTAAAGCTCCCAAAATCAAATTTATCTTGGTTGACATACTTGTCACTTTATTTTATAATTGAAATATGTTTCGTAGATGAATATAAACCATTTTTTTAATAATTTTGACTCACTTTATCATGTTAATGAAAGTTTTTTGAGGGTTTATTCGATATTCTTATCAAAGAAAATAATTTTAATGCTCAGATCAAAAATATTTCTTTTTTCAATTTTTTTTTTTCTGTTTTTCTTTTTCTTTTTCTTTTTTTGAAAAATTTTTCTTTTTGTTTTTCTTTTCTTTTTTTGTTGTAAAAGATCAAGTGGAAAAAAAAAAGATCTTCGAAAAGACAAATAATCACTAAGAAAATTGAGACTATGTAATCTTGTTTAAAATGTTCAGAAATTATTAGCAAAAATTTTCTTGTTCAACTTTTTTTTATTGAAAGTTTAGTAATAAAAAATATCAGAATGCTCTTTTCAAAAATGGTGACTCACTTTTTTTTAAGTTTTTGGTTTTATTTTTTTGATTTTTGAAATATCAAACTTTTTATATATTTAGAATGATTTAAAAGCGAATTATAAACCACATTTAATCATTGGTTATTGTTGAATAATACAGTCAGTTCCACTTTTGAGACACCAACTTTCAATGAAATTTAAGCAACAAAAAAATCTCAATTAAAGTATATTTTTTAGAATTTTTTTTTTCCACAAAAAAATTTGGCTTGAACTTGAATTCTGTAAATTAAATTGAGATTTTTCTTGTGCTTTGTATCTAGACGAAAGTTTATGTCATATAAGTAGAACGGAATGTGTTGTATGTATTATTTTTTTCAATTTATTATTACAGGTGTTTAACAATTTTTGAAAGGTGTTTATATTTTCAGATAAATTGAAAAATAAGTGTAATATGATATATAAAGAATCCCTTTTTGTTTTTTGTTTAAAGTAAAATTCCAATAAATGTTTTTAAACAATTTAGTTTATTTTCGTATTATGTATTATTGTTCCTGGGATTTAACAGGAGAATTTTATTGGTAAAAGTGTTAAAGCGCTTTGTCAAATTAATTAAACTTTGGAGTATTATATTACAAGAACTTCTATTGAAATTGGTCTTATTAGATTCCTAAAAGGGTTATTAATTTCTAAAATTATTTAAAAAATTACCATATTTAAAAGTATTTTTGTATAGAATGTTGAACTTTTCTGGGTTCAATACATTCAGTTCTACTTTTATGGCATAAACTATCAAACAAAATTTAAACTAAAAAAAAAATCCAAAAAAATGAAATACTAGTATTTGAATAATATCTGATAATTATTTTCAATTCATTTTCAATTTCCTTTTTCGAACAAAGTCACAATTCACAACCTATTTCCTTCAAAACTCTATTTATTGAAGAAATTTATGAAAAGAAAGTGAAAATCTTGTCCCTTTTATAATTCAAATACTCGTATTTTGACTTTTCTATCATTCACTCTTTATATACTATTAAATCGTTGTTATCTATTAAAGTATTATATTTCAATCCTCTCAAAACATAAAATTAGAATAGACCTTAACTTACTTAAATTAAACATAACAATTGCTGATAAATCTTCCAAAATTCAAATTGTCTTTCAACCAAGGGAAATATTTAATTTGAGGATCCTTAATTCATTTTTCAAAACTCTGGAAACTTGCAAAAAAAACTCAAAAAAACAAAGGAAAAATACTTGTTCAAAATTAATTTATTAAAATTGAATATTGTAAACAAAAGAGTAATTTCGATTCTCATTTAAAATAAATGACTTCAAAAGATAAAAGACAAAACACAAATCACAAAACAGAAAAGACAAAGAAAAAAATGGCAAAAGAGCAAGTGAATAAATCTAGTATTTGATCAAAGCAAGATAGCTTTTAAAATTTATAAATGGTTTTCGCATTTTGTCTAATTTGTGAGTAAGCTTCCTCTTTTTCAATTTCCTTAAGCTCAGCAATTTTGTTGATGATCCAAGGGATTCTCCCTGGGTGGGCAACTTTCCCTCTAAATGGGACGGGGCCCATAAAGGGACCGTCTGTTTCCGACAAGATCCGATCTAAAGGTACAATTTTGACTGCCTCCCGTATTGGGTCACAACTTTTTCCCTTAAAAGTAATGATTCCTGTAAATCCGACGTACAGGTTTGGGAAGTGATCCAGCATTTGACGAAGAAAGGTGTTTGAGCTTGTGAAGCAATGGAGGTGAATCAAATGCTCTTGGGGCACGTGCTCTTTCATGATCCTGAGGGTGTCTTCTTCGGCCTCCCGTGAATGAAGGACAATTGGCTTGTCTAACGAGACGGCTATTTTGATCTGCTTAATAAAGACCTCCTGCTGCGTGTGTTTTGGCGAGTGCATGTAATGGTAATCAAGCCCAATTTCGCCAACGGCAACAACCTTGTCCAATTTTGAATACTTTATTATCTTTTTTTCCAGTCTGTTTGTATAATCCTTTGCGTTGTGTGGGTGCACACCAAACGATAACCTAATTTCGTCAGTTTCAAAATTTAAAAAGGAATGAACTTCTGTAAACGTTTCTGGCTCACAGCCAATAATTAACATTCCTTCAAAGCCTTCTGGAAATTCAAGCTTGTTTTTAATCTCCTCGTACGTTTTGTCTGTGTGTGTAATCTTTAATTTTTTCAGAATCATTTCTAAATGACAATGTGTGTCGACATAAGGGAAGTTTGTTGTAAGTGTTTTGCTTGTTTGTTGTTTTTTTTTTTTGCTGGTATTATTGTTCTTATTATTTCTGTTATTATTCTTGTTATTATTTTTGTTATTTTTTTTTTTATTATTTGTTTGATTATTTGTTTTCTTGTTCGTTTTCTTGTTCGTTTGTTGAACGGTTTGCTTATTGGTTTTTTGGCTCATTGCAATTTGTACAATCTAAAGTATTATGAAAAAAAAATGAACTTTCGAATCCATTTTTTTTTTTAACTGGTTATTTGATTATGGTTGAACACAAATTTGTTTGAAATATGAAATTGGAAAGATTACAAAATATTTTCCAACTTAAAAATCTTAAATACAAGAGACCAAATCCTATTTATTTTCAATCACGTCATTAAAATAATTATTTTTTGTACATAGCCTCAAAGAAAAATTAGATCTATTACTTGAAAAGAACAATAAACTGAACCAAGTCAAGTTTTTGGTTTCTCTCATTGCCAAAACAAAAAATAAATCTTTACATGTAAGTAGTCTTTGCCAAATTCGGTTTTTATGAACATTTGAATAATAGAAGGGAAAATATTTTCGCTTCCTTTTCCTTATTTTTCTTGAATAAATCGAGATCTTTGAAAGGAAATAGGTTGCAATTTGTGTTTCTCTTTTATTTGAAATAGGAAAAAGAAAAGTATGTAAAAATTATTAGTCTTTATAATTCAAATTTCAGAAGAGAATATTTAATACTACTTTTTAATTTTTTTGTGTGAAACAGTTATTTTCAACCTAAATCGTTCTTAAATTTGTTAATTATTCTGTCTAACGTATTTTCATGATTGTTTTATGATAGACTACTTATACCTTCAAATCTGTACATTACCATTCGCGAAAAAAAGTGAAATAGGGAAAAAAAGTGAAACTGGAAAAAAAGGGAAATATAGCCTTTAATTGGGACATTAATAGAACCTAAAAAATGAAAAGTATAATCAATAAAAAAAAAGAAACCAATTAACTTCAAATAATAATCCATGATATTATTTTCAATCAACCCATCAAATACAATTAAAATCTACTTGACTTATCTAAATTATTGATGTGGTTTTGGAGATCTCCTAAAATATTCAATTTTTTCAACATATTTTGAATAATTGATCAATCAATGAAGAACCTGCACTAAAGGATATAATTAAAAAAACTATTATTGAGCTTAATCTCTTCATTTTGTTTTTATTTATTAATTTATTCTTTTTTTAATTGATCATACTTTTAATTTTCAGGTTCTATTGAGGTTCCCAATTAAAAACTTTATTTCCCTTTTTTTCCAGTTTCACTTTTTTTCCACAATAGTTGGTTCTTTTTTCACCTGATCCCATTAATAATTGTATCTAATAACATGAAATTTATAAAGAAACCAAGTTAAACCATCACACTGTTATTCTATTTCACACTTTTAATTGTGAGTATAAAGTCAAGTTTAACTTCAACAACCAAGAAGTCTGAATAAAAAATCAAAATGTATCTGAAAAAAATACTAAAAGATCTTAAGGGAGTAACTACATCATAAGACCTCAGAAAAATTTGTGAGAGATGAGATAAGAGTATTTTTTTTTTTAGTGATGTGTGATCCTAGATTCTCTAATATTTTTTTTATGTAATGTTAAACAATAAAAAAAAAGAGATTATATGGATAAAATAGTTGTGATTTTTTTTTTTTTTTATTTAAATAAACTTAATTCCAAAAATTTGGGCACATTGAAAACAGTCGAAAGAATAACATCAATACCATACTTTACATTCAATATGGGAATATTTTTGATTTTATAAACTATTTCATTTTTTGTGTTTTTTGTTTTTATTTTCATTTCCTTTTTAACGAGTTACGAAATCTGTTTTGTTAGATCTGGAATTTTTTTTTCAATGGTTGATAGAATGTTAGTGTTGGGTTTGTAAAATAGAAAAATTACATACAATTGGTCCAATTATGTCTAATCTTTTGATTGATCAACAATTGTTGGTGTAATTTCAACAAATTTACCAATATATTTTTTGTTCAGCTCGTTTCATTATTTTGGACACACAGGGTTTTGATTTTTTTGTTTTATATTGTTCTTTTTTATTCAGATGGAAATGATTACGCATAAAAAAATTAATACTATGTTACTTAAAGGTGATTTAATATTAAGTTTGGAAAAATATAATAAATTGAGTTTTTGCTTGCCAATTTTTGATATTAGATGTGTCCAAATTTTTGGAATGGTGTTTAGTTATTTTTTTTTGAGAGTAGATAATTTTAGATTCTTAGAATAAAACTTATAGTCATTTTCTTGTTCAAAATTTGATAGAATATAATCATATTCACTTCTCCAATTCCACTAAATTCATCTATTTAAAATCCTAACGAGTAATAGTTTATGGGATAATTATTATTTTTTGGAATCCTTCTAGCTTTTTAAGCCCGATTCGTGTTTTGTTTTGTGATTCTCTCGATTGTAATATTACTATTTGTTTCAAAATAAATGGAACAAATTTTTCATTCAGCTTTCCAAAAAAAATTTCTTTTATAAATCAGGCTAACCTTTCAAATTTTTAAATCTGAAAAGAAGCGTTGGAATTAATCATTTCTCTTTTGAATAATTGGGATTTTTGATGAGCTTTAATTCTTGAGATATGTGTTTTTTTTGAAAGCTGAATGAAAATTTTGATCTTTTTAAACTAAATTCATTAATCCCAAATATCACTGATAAAAAAATATTTCATATTGCTTTTTGGTTTAATGATTAAAAAAATGATGAAAAAAGATGAACAAAAAATAAAAAATGAAAAAATTCAATTTCACAATAGAATGTTGAGATAAGGACAAAAGCTAAGTCATTCAGCATTTTAAACACTATTTTAAGAAATTCAGCACAACATTTTATTGTGGTAATTTCTTTGAGATTTTTGAAAAAAAAATTTAAAAAATCTAATGAATCAAGTACTTTAAATAATATCAATCAATGAGCTACAACCAAAGTAAAAAATGTTATTTTCTGATCGTTTTCAAAATTGCATTAAAGTGAAAAATTTTCCTTTATCGTGTCTACACCCTTAAAGGAAATTCTAAATCTATTCTTTGTTCAAAACCGATCTAATAAGATCCAAGAACATAATCCGAAAAAAAGATTAATTAAAAAGGTTTGTTCTAATTAAATCAATATTAGCTCGTACTATAAAACAATTCAAATTTCAAGAGAATGTCAAAACGATAACTAAATTGAAAAAAAAGTGAAACTGCGATAAAACTAATGATTAAAATAAATTGCATGGTTAGAACTTTAATTAGAAATAGGCTGTTAATTGAAAAATAATAAAATCAAAAATTTTTGCTCAACTTACCAAAAAAAATCTATTCCCAAGAATAAAAACAAATCACCAAAGCTCCAATTCAGAAAAAGGAAATTAATAATTAAGCTTCTTTTAAGAATAAAAAAATTTGTAATGATACATGATCATATTCGCTCTTTTTTTTGAAAAGCTATATGAATATTTTATTTCCTTTATTTTGTAACAAATCGTTTCTATACGAGTTAGAACTCACTTCAATATATTCAAAGGTACTTTGAGGGATTGTTAACATTTTTTTTAATTTAAAAACTCTGTGATGAGTAAAAAAAAATATAGAAAAAAAAAAGACTCTTCTAGTCTAGGAACAACAAACGAAGAATCCCCTTTTTCAGATGAGTCTTTTGACAAAAAAAAAAAAAAAAGACGAAAATCGAAGAAAAAAGAACAAAAATTGAAATTAAGAAAAGTGAAAAAAAAAGACAAAAAAAAAAAGAAAAAGAAGGAAAAAAAATTGGTTCTAAAAAAAAAGAAAAAAGAAAATAAAAACAAAAAAAAAAAAAGGAAGAAGAATGAGAATGAGAAGGGATCAAGAAAAAGGCAAAAGAAAAAGAAAAAGAAGAAGAAAAAATTTAAAAGGATTAAAAAAAGAAGGATGAACTCTACTTCTAGTTCGGGTTATTACACAGATACAACATATGTCACAAACAAGAAAAAATCTTATAAGAAGAAAAGGATTAAGTTACGAAACAAAAACTCTAAAAAAAAGAACATTTATTACAAAAAGAAAAAGGAATATAAAAAAGATCAAAAAAACAAGAAAAAACAAAAGGAAAAGAAACAATACAAAGAATACAAAAAAAAAAAATTGCAAAGAAAGAAAGACAAAAAGAAAATTAAGAAGAGAAAAAAAGAGAAGAATAAAAAAAACAAGAATAAAAAACCAAAAATGCTATCTAATAGACCTCAAAGGCATTCCATTTCTGGGGCTTTTTATCATTTGAATACAAACAAAATACAAATGAAAAAAAAAATGAAAAAAAAAAAGAAAAAAAAAATGAAAAATGAAAAGAAAAAAAAAAAGAAAAAACAAAAGAAAAATAAAAAGAAAAAACATCCAACCACAAACAAAAAAAAAATAAATGTTAACCCAAAAAAAAAAAGTGAACAAGATTTGCAGATACAAAGAAACTACTACTTACAAAGAATGCGCATTTTTAAAATCTGCTTTTTAATTTCTGAAAACAACCAAGAGATCACTCAACAAATTTTACAAAATCTCGGAAAATTAATAAAACAAATTTTGACCAATTATAAGCATATCAAGAACCATTCCAATAAAAATAAATTGAAAGACAAAACAAAAAAAGTAAATGTGGAAATAGCTATTATTATAAACCGCCATATTGATAAAAAAACAGATGAGCCTATTCCTCATATAGCATTTACACAATCCTACACGAAAATCATGAATTTTTTGAAAAACTTAGATTTCAAATCTCCTCTTGAGAATAAAAGCAATCAGAAAAATGCTGAGGAAAAATACAATTTGAATGATTGGGTTAGTTTTTATCAAGTCAATTTATTAGAATGGGGAAATTATGGGAATTTATTAATGCACATTCATGGTAATAAGTCATATTATTATGTGAACGAAAAAAACACAAATTTTTTATTAGAAACCATAATAGAGACCCTATTTACAAAGAAGATTGATTATTACTTTTGGAGGACCTCAAATATTTTTGACAACCATTTAAAGCAGTTATATAAAAAAATAACTCAAAAAGTTAAGGATGACAATATCATGAAAATTATTGATTATTCAGACCAAAAGGATTTTGAAAAAATGACTTTAAAAATATGTAAATGTTTCCAATTTGGTCAAAATCCTTTAAGGATTAAACAAAAAGGTACTTTTTCCCAAGGGATTAGACCTCGATCTTTAATAAGGCATCATACGAACCCAAGAGAGGAACGCTCAAATAAAAAATTAAAGTACACAAGCACACATAAACATAACAACAAACAGAAACACAAAAATAAGATTCAAAGCAACATCGAACAGAAAAAGCATACCAAAAACTTTCATGCCAACCAAACCCAAATACGAAAATTACATAATGTTCAAAAAGATTCATGGTATGACTTTAGTAATGCAGAGGTATATATTATTGATCGAAAATTTACTAATTATGATTCGTGTGTGAAAAAAGAAGGTGCATCTCATTTTAAATTATATGAAAAAAAGGACTTTTCAATAACAAAAAAGGCGCAAATAATGGGGAAATCAAAGAATATCTATTTTCTACAAGATAATTTTGGGAGAATATTCATCGGCAAGGTTTGGAAAACGACAAAACATTCAAATGAAATGATAAAATTGTGTCAGCAAGAGCTAGTAATCCAATACATTGCAAAAAAAACTGTTAACCGCTTTTTATCAAAATCGCCATTGAAAAGCGTAGATGTACTTGAACAATTTTTTGTCATTTTTCCAAAATGGAAAAGATCGAATGTCTTTTTATGTGAACCTTATTATGGGGTTACAAAATTTATCCATTTTAATAACACGTTGAGGGATCAACTTGATTTTGAAAAATATACATCAGTTTATGGCTTTATGCATTTTTCTTTGGTAAATTCTGGGAACAAATTATTATTTGATGATTTAAAAGGTTGGATTTATAAAGATAAAAGTTATTTATTCACAAGTCCAATAATTCATTCTGAAAGCTTAGAGAATGTAAATACGAAAACAAAAAAAACAGAATATAAAGATGAAAATTCAATAACAATTTTGAATCCATGTGTAAAGTTTAATTCTCTTGATAAACACAATGCTGGGATCAAATATTTTAAAAGTTGTCATAAATGTAGCCAAGTCTGTTCTAATTTGGGTTATCAGAAAAAAAACCTATTAAATTACAACACAATTTATAGAAATGAATTGTTTTTCTTATTTTGTTCTAATATTTATTGTTCCAATATAGTAGATGTTAAAAGTGAGAGGTTTATAAAAAAGGTTATTAATAACAAAGAACCTAATTTTTTTTGTTCCACTTGCCAACATAATTGATAAATTTGTTGTTGTGGAAAAAGTGTGAAATAAAACTTGAAGACACTAAAACCTACATTTTTAAAAAAGAAATTTTCATGGTTAATGATTGATTTTACTATTTTATTAAAAAGGACCATATATTTTACAATTTATTAACCAAACCAGTAAAGTTACTTTATTAAGTTTTACATTTCAACTTTATAGATAGGGTATATCTTGAAAGTTCAGTTTTTTATATTAATAAGATTTTTTTTTTTAAATTATCTTTTTTTTTTTTTATTATTTTTATATTTTTTAATAAAAGTATATTTATTTTTTGCAATTTTGTCAAATACTGTTAACAAAAATTCAATTACAAGATAGTAATTGACAATATTAACGAAAGTTCGAGTGAAGAATTGAAAAATTGTATCGGAATTTCGATTCATTTCCAGTTATACCAGTTCTGTTCAGTTTTGTTCGATTGTCTAAGTCAAGTCCAATTTGTTCAAGATCTCATTCAGTAAAGTTTAATTGGTTTAAGATCTAATCCAAAACAAGATTATTATTATTATTTCCTTTAAGCTCTGATAAACACCTAAAAGAAAAAAGAGGAGTAAATGAAATAACTTAAAAAAGGGAAATTTAGAAAAAGTAAAACGTCACAAACAATCAATAATTAATGAATTATTTTTTCCCTTTTTATTTTTTATAATTTAAATGGCTGTATTAGATTATTAATATATTATCCTTATATAACACACATACACACACACACACACACACACACACACACACACACACACACACACACACACACACACACACACACACACACACACACACACACACATATATATATATATATAAGGTATATAAAAGTACTATTTTTTTTTAGAAATTTACAAATAATCATGATAATTTTAAAAATTATCCAAAAATTTATAATGAATCCAAATATTGTTAAAAATTTAAAATTAAAACAGTTATAAGAGATATAATATTTATGAATTTATTAAGTGAAAGAGAAATAATTGAAAAAAAAAAATCAAAGAAGTAAAAGATATTTTTAAAAAATAAAAATTATTTTTAACCAAAAAAAAAAAAACAATTTATTGAGTAAAAAAACATATTTCAAAATCAATATACACCATTTCTATATTTGATAGATTAGTTATCATGAATCTGACAAACAAAAATATTTCCACACAATAAATGATTGGATAAATAAAAAAGTTACAAAATTTTTTAAAATCAACCCACATTCTTCAAAAATGATAAATAAAATTGAAGCAACTCTTGACCAAGTCAGAATCTCAAATTACAAAAGAAGAGATCAACTTGAAAAAAATACAAACTTTTGTGATGGATACTTGAGTAAATTAAAATTTTCCAAAAGAAAATAAAGATAATGAAAATTTTAATTGGAAATAGATAAACTACAGCCAATAAATATAAATCTAAACAATTTAGAGAAAATCTAATAATATACCATTATAGGTGGAAAGGTCAAGAATTTTTAGAAATTATTAAATAAAATAATATTAACAATAATAATTGTTTCGTAAAGTATATTAAAGTGCTGTGAAGTGTCCTAGAAAACATAGCTTGTCCTGAATTGAAAGAAAAAAAAAAGAGAGAGATAATCATGGATTTTGCTCAGTTTGAATGAATCCTGAAAAATATAATTGCAGTTTTCTTGAGGTTTTCTATTTTATTCGAAAAAAATATTTATTTCAGGAATAACCAAAAAAAAAACAACAATAAAAGCAAACATTGTTTTTTTTTTTAATTTCAGTTATAATTATAAAAATTTATTTAATATTCTTTTACTATCAAAAATTAAAAAAAAAAAAAACTAACATAGATTTTTGTATTTTTTAAAATTTAAAAGAAATGGATAATATATGTTCATGTATATATTGCATTTTTTTGTGTATGCAATTTTAGAAATAATATTTGTAAATGTAAAAAGTTTTCTCCCAGAAGAGTCTCGTTAAGTGAGGACAAGGTTAAAGTTCTTTGTTTTTTTTAATTTTTTTTTTCTTTTGAAAATTAATTGATTTTTGAAATAAAAACAAGAATTTCATATATATATTAATAAATTAATAATCAAAATGAGAAATATATACACAAAGAAAAAACATAAAAATAAAGTAAAGAGTGAAATTAACCATTTAAAGTTTTGTATTTTTAGTTAACGTAAATTCCATTTCACTCAAAGTCCTAACCAAAAATGAAAAAGTTACTTTATTTTAAAGAATCAACCAAACCTAAATTGTTTAAAAATACAAGAAATAATAAAATTTATATAAGAGTCGATAATCATAAAAGAAAACCCTGATCAAACCAGAAATTTCAAAAAAAAAACAAATGTTAAAAAATTTTTTGCACCTCATTCATTTAAACGTCTCGTACAAATTTCTCAATTTTTGTAGGAAATTAAAAGTGCTGACAATAAGATTTTATACTTGTAAATCTATGAATTTTTTAAGAAAATACAAAGTATAACTTTTCTTAATGTTAATAAGGGTTTTTTTTTTTTTTTTTTCTTCTTTTCTTTTTTCTTTTTTTGTAAAAATTAAATTTGAAAAAAAAAATTTTTGAAAAAAAATTAAAAATCAAAAAACAAAAAAAAAATTTTACAAAATGATTTTGATCTAAAACTTGAAAATTTAGTTTGAGAAGAATAATGAATTAAACTCATAGAATGTCTTCTATTTCTTCAATAAAACTGGGTCCCTTTGACTGAAAAAGAGTTTAGTTATAGTCCTTCAATAAAACTTTTTATAACTTATAAATTGATTTTCTTTTATTCAAAATTATAGGTTATCAAAAAGCAATAAGGTGTTCTGAAAGTTTATCATAAACCATAAAATTTATAATAAACCCCAATTCAAAATTTTTAACACACCAAAATTCGATTTGTGAAAAAAAAACTTATTTAATCACTTCTCGAAGATTTACCAAATTAGAACCATTCACCAATTGAAATGTTAACACCTTTTTATAAATTACAATACTCACAAAACAATAAATAAATAATTATCAATATAAATAAATCATGGATGTGTTAAAAATTTTGGAGAGAGCAAAACAAAAAAATAACTTGATAAATTTGTTTAAATTCTATTAGGAATATTGATCTATCAAAAGGTTAGATACTACCAACTAATTTTATTTCAGTTCTTCTATTTTGAACAACTTGTCTTTAACATAATATAAACCTTGTAGAAAAATTTTGATCCAACCAAGCAAATTACGTAATTCAAACAATGAAATGAAAACAAAAACTAAAAGATGAAAAAATGATTTTCATATTTTACAAAAATCAAAATTATCTTCAATTTCAATGAAATTGTATTGTTGTGATTGTTTGGAACGTTTTAGGTGTGTGGAAAATTTTGAATTTTAGTTTAGAAGAAAAAAAAATATATTTTTAATCTTTTAGTTCACCGGGGTATGAAAATAGACAAAAAAAAATAGATAAAAAAACTTAAATTAATGAAAATATTCTATTTTTACAATTGTACAAATAATAGATTTAAACCATTTAACAGTAATAATTATAAAAAAAAAATCTTTTATATTAGTTCTGTGATATCTTTTATTATGAATTTTTTTTTTTTTTTTTTTTTTTTTTTTGACAATAAACAATTTCTCTAACGATTTAAAAGAAAAAGAATTTTTATTTAATGATCTGATAGAGAATGACATTTTGAAATCATAAAATATAGTTTTATTATCAAAAACCAATCCAGATTTCAGTTGACTCGAAGTGTCCAACCCTCAATGAAAAATATTTTTTTTTCTATGTATAAACCGACCTACAATTGTTTAGAAAGAAGAGAAATAATCAACTTCAGATTAGAGCTGATATTCATAAAAGAAGTACACTGACAGACTCTGAATATTCAAAAAAAAAAAAAATATTAAAAAAGGTTAAAAAAAATTTGGGTATTTGAAAGTAACCTCTCATTTAAAATTACTCAATTTATTTAGATAATTAAAATTTTTAACAATAATATTTTTAAAAAGTAATTGTATTAAATTTCAAAGAAAATCCATTTATTAAATTTTCTGAAAGTTGTTTCTTGGTTTCAATTATTATTTTTTTTTTCTAAATTCACTTCTTAAAAAAAAAATAAATAAAAAAATTGACTAAAAATTAGAAAATGAGAAAAAATAAATTTAGATTTCAAAATTGAAAATATATTTTGAGAATAATGAAGAATTAAACTTATAAAATATGTTCTATTTTTTCAATAAAAGTGAGTCACTTTCAACTGAAAAAGGGTTTTTGTCCCTTCTAATTTTTTAGTGTAGGGTTATAATCTCAATATTTGATGTAAATTCCACCAAAAAAATACAATGTTGACCCACTTTTATCCATTTCAGTAATTTTTGTAGAAAATCAAGTTTGAGTTTATCTCTTGTTTTTTAGATCAAAACTTCAAATGTTAAATATATGATAAGATCTAATATAACAAGATGAAAATTAAATTTTATAATTGAAATAACAATCTCTCAAATTGAAAATTAACCCAAGTTGAATTAATTATCAACATAACTATAGTTTATTTAACTCTAAGAAATATACGATAATGTTAGCTTATGATTTATTGTATCTTTGATTTTCGTCGTTATTTCAATTCTTAAAAATGACAAAATATAATATGTTCAAATTTTGCCCAAATGATAAAATTTTATTTTATTTTTGATAATAATTAGAAATAAAAGTAATATATATATTGATATATTAATAAATTGATGATTTTATACAATTATCTTCAAAAAAGAAGAATAAATAGTAATAAAAAGGGTACACAAACACACACATACACATACATATACATATAGTATATATATATATATATATATATAGTAGTAGTAGTAGTAGTAGTAGTAGTAGTAGTAGTAGTAGAATTGTTGTTCTCGATACAATCTTTGAAAAAGGCATAAATTTTTATTTATCTTCATATCTTTTAAATGTAAATCCGACAAATTTATTATTTATATCCTTCTTAGAAAAACTTTTTGGTGTTCCAAAGTTTGTAATAACTGTTTTCAATTGACCATCGAAATCGTCAAAATATGTTGTGTCGAAATATGAAATATCCTTTTCATTATCTAATTCAGGAACAAATGGTGGTGTTGATGTTCGTAAATTCACCCAATCGATCCCTTCAAAAAATTTATGTTTTTTAAGTTTTTTTATAAATACTGATTCTTCGTCTTTTATTGGGACATCAAGTAAAACTGTGATTAAATCCCATGCTTCTTCACCTATTACATTTTGTCCGTCGTTTGTTGTTGGTGCTGTTAATGTTTTTGTATGGAAAATAATATTCCTATAAACAAAAAAGATAAAAAGTAATTACAAAAAGAGATTTTATAATATTTTCAGTTAGTTTGATTTTTTAAAAGTATTTTTGATTTTTTTGAAGAAAAAATTTTGTTTTTTCTTTTGGGATTAAAGTTTAAATATAATTTATGATCATAAATTCTTTAAAAAACAATTACCTAGAATGAAATATAATTTGTCCTTTAATTACAAATAAAAAATAATGTTTCATTTTGAGTTATTGCCCGTTTTTGAAAAAACATGATCAGATCCGAAATATTAAGAGGGGTATTCCACACAACAATATTTTATTATTGAGAAAAGACTTCATAATGTGAAGGGGTTAGTCTTAATATTATCTTTTTTGTCGAGTAAAATCTAATAGTTTTTTTTTGGAAAAAAAAAAATTGTATTAATATTTGACTCTGACAAAAACTTTTGGGATGGTAATTTGGGAACACTTAAAAAAACTTCAAATTCAACAAAAAAAAAAGAGTGTAAACTCAAAAAGTAGATTCATTAAAAAAAAAGAATGGTACAATATAAAAAAAGAAAATCTTTTATTAAGAGTAAAGCATATATTGTATATTTTTTTCGAATCAAACTATGTTTTCATGCAAATCCAAAAAAAACCTTTCAGGTTCATTTTTCAAACTATTTTTTTGTACGCCTTCCACAAACATAACAAGGTTTTGCTTTCTTGATCATATTTTTTTTTATTTTTTGTATTTTTGCGAAAAGTTGAAAAAAAGCAACTTTCAAAAAAGTGAAAAAATAGAAAAATTTTTTTATTTCTATAAAAACAATAACTAAATTTAATGAATGTCATTTAGCAAAATTTCATTAATATACTAAGAATTTTTTCACTTTGATTTGAAATCTAAGTAATTGACAAAAAAAATTACAAATCTCTATTAAATTTACCAAAAAAAATTTAATATAGACTAGTCCCTTAAGGAAATTGTATATAAATATACATTAGAGTGTAATTTACACCTCTTCAATAATAAAAGAAATTGAAGGATTTTCTTTTTGTTTTATTCTTTACACATACACACACACACACACACACACACACACACACACACACACACACACACACACACACACACACACACACACACACACACACACACACACACACACACACACACACACACACACACACACACATATATATATATATATATATATAAGAATATCTATTTTAGTATTTTTTGAAATTTCTTAGTTTTAAAATTGAAGTGGAATCCTTCTATTTTTTTTGTAATTTTTTTGTCATAAGATTTTTTTATTTCTAAAACTAAAAAAACTTCAGTTATCTTTTCTAGAATTTAAAAGAATAGAATAAAATTTTGGATTTCACCCAATTCTTTTGAATTATGGAAAAGCCGGACACTTTATGACACTTGGCGGCAGGACAGTTTATTTATATTGGTGTTATAACTTATATTTTTTTAAATATTCTTGACCGTTCAATCCAGAGATATTGATTATTAGATTTTTCTTGAAATTGATTTAGATTTTTTATTTAATAATTTTAAGTTATATATTCACCAATTAATATTTTCATTATCTTTTTTTGAAAACTTTAAATTTTTATGAAATGTGATAAAACTAAGAATTTCTAATTTCTTTTTTATATTTATACATTGGCTAATATATTGAAATTTTGACTTGATCAATTTTTTCTTCAGTTTTATAAATTATTTTTGGGGAATCTAAATTAATTATTCTAAAAAATTGTGTAGTTTTAATTTAGACAAACATCTATTGAATTGAATTCATTTTTGGTTTGATTAAAATAACTAACGCATATAACCCGAATTGAATGTTAAATATTGATTTAATATTTTAAAATTCATTCCATAAGTTAAATTTTCTTGAATTAAAGAAAGTAAATTTTAATTCGGGTAATCTAACTCTCAAAAATTTTTTTGTGAGGGATAAAATAAGAAAATGTAAGTTTTTTTTTTGTAGATTTTCTTAAACAAGAGAAAACTGCTGGTAGTTTTTTTTTTTATCATTAATATTTTAAGAATGAAAGGTTAACCATTTTCTGAACATATTAAAGATTGGAAAAAAAAATTGTGAGATTTTGTTAATTATTATTTTGATTAGAAAATTAATATATTCACGCTGCAAAAACGATATTGAAAAAAAGAAATTGCTGTTAACATTTCTCTGGTTTTCTGTTTAGTACAAATTTTGATAGATTTTCTAATCAAAACAAAAATAATCATTAAAATAACTTTTAGGATTTCCATCATTAAAAAAGTATAATTAGATATTTTATTTTATGTTTCTTGTTCGAAATTCTGCAAACTCAGTTCCTCTGCAGCACTAACAAAAAGTTGAATACAAGGGTATAAACATTTTTTAATGAAATTTAAACTTTTTTTATTATGTTTTGATTATTAATTGTACCTTTTCTGGAATATATTTCATAATGACACCTTATTGTGGAATTACTCATTATCTTTTTTATTTTGTGTTTTAAAAGATTTATTAGTATGAGAAAAGGGGTTTTGTAAAAATATCAAAAATTCAATTCTAAAATAGAATTTTTCAAAATAAAACAAAACTAATATGAATTTAGTGTTAGTAATTAGTTTAATTCCTCTAATTTTTAGTGTAAAAAATTTTTGACAGTATTAATTTTATTCAAATTTTTAAGTTTCATCAAACATATATGAGATTCTATTGATATCAAACAAAAAAAAAAAAAATGAAAAATAAAATTACCTTAAAGTTTCTTCAATTTCATCACCAGAAAAGGGTGGAAATCCAGCAAGCAATTCATATAAAATACATCCAAGAGACCAAAAATCGACAGAATTGTCGTAACCCTTTCTTGATAAAATTTCAGGGGACACTATTCATTTACATACATTTGTTGATTATCGAAATGGTATATTTATTTAAATTTATATATCTCATCCCAGCTTTTAAAACTGTGAAAAAAAAAAGAAGAAAAAATTACTGTAATTTGGTGTTCCTACTAACGTAAAATGTTTCTTTTTATTTAATTCCTCTTTAGTCATTCTGTCGATTGTGGCTTTCCAATTTTTTTGATCAGGAAAAATATTTTTAGAAAGCCCAAAATCGGTTAATTTTAAATGTCCTTTTGATGAAATTAAAAAATTTTCTGGTTTTAGATCCCTATTATTTTTAATTTAAAAATTGTAAAAAAAGTTTAATTATTGAAAAATATAAAATATTTAATAATTGTTATCAGGAAAAAAAAAAAAAAAAAAAAAAAAAAGTAGCGAGTAAACAACTGGTTTAAAAAGTGTGGGGTTTATTTTTTTTTTTTTATTATTTAATGGAGGAGTTTTTAATTCCTCTTATTTGCCCGAATTCCTAAATTTTGGTTTAGAAATAAAAGTGTGGTGTTTAAAAGGTTAGAAACACTGTTGTTCAGACTGTTTGATTCACTTTTTAAGCAGTTTGAGTAACATTTTGGAAAAGTTTTGTTCCTCGCTTTTTTAACACATCTTGTGAAGTGCTATTCGTATTTTATGGTCTGTTCGGGTTAATTTTATGACTAAAAGTACATTTATTGACTTAAAAGAATGTTGAGCCAAGAATTCTTGTTCAAATTTAAAATATAATTCTTTTTCGAAATTTTTAATTTTGGGTAAAACCGTTTTCTCAATTATCCAATTTTGAAATTTTCCTTGAAAAGGGTTGAAAACTCAACTTTTGATTGTGTTTTATTCTCTCAAAATTATTTTAAATTGCCCTATAATTTTCTTCGGGTTTATCAATAAACTAGAAAATAATTTTACGATGGATTGACATAATATCAAAAAAAAAAAAAAAAAAATTGATTTAAAACTTTGCCTTGTTTTGTTTAGGATTTAATATTTTTTTTTTGGATAAATAAATGTTGTAAGTTGTGGAAAAAAAGTGAAATGGAGAAAAAAAAAAGGTGAAACAGGGTTTTTAATTGGGGACATTAATAGAACCTGAAAATTCAAAGTAAGATCAATTAAAAAAAGAATAAATAAATAAATCAATAAAGACAAAATGAAGGATTATTCACAATAATAGTTTTTTAAGCCTATCTTTTGACCTGGGTTTTTCTTTGATTAATCAATTATGAAAATTTTGTTGAAAAAAATTGACTATTTTTGAGATCTCCAAAACCACACCAACAATTTTGATATAAAAGTAGATTTAAATTGTATTTGTTGGTTTGGTTGAAAATGATATAATGGATTATTATTTGAAGTTAATTGGTTTTTTCTATTAATTGATTTTTCTTATCATTTTCAGGTTTCTGTGTTTTCGGTTTCAGTAATATTCACAATTAAAAACCGTGTTTCACTTTTTTTTCCACAACGGTTATATTCAATTCCTTAAAAATCCTAAAATTGTAATATTTTGATTTTCCTTTAATTGGCATTTTTTGAAATCATTTTTTTGGTCAAGGTATTGTATTTCAATCCCTTGTAGAGTACAAATTATGAATATTCCTGGAGAGTTCTTAAATATTTGTTTTATTTTATCTGATGTTGAAAGGAAAAGTTTTCAAGAATGTGTTTATTTTTAAAAAGGAAGCCTGTCTTGAGAATAATACTGTCTTTCTCGGAGTAATAAAAGAAATTTTTTTTTCAAAGTTGTCAAAATATTATTTCTTCTAATTGATTGAAAAATTGAAAGATCTTGTTATCCAATGAGAATTGATATTTTTAGAGATTTAATTTGCTCTCATTATGAAAATGGTTGAAAATGAATTGATTTTTAAATAATTTGGTCATTGGGCATGTTCTTATTGAATTTTAATCAGATAAAATATTGGCTGGAAACTTTTCATTCAATATGAAATATTGCTTCATTGAGGATTCTTATCTCATCCAATATAGGCAAAAAAAAAGAACGAAATAAATAAATAAAGGTGGTACATCCAATTTCAAGATATGGTTTGAAGACGATTGGCTAAAGGAAAAAAGGAAAATGTAATGAAATTTTTTTTTCATTTATTTTTTTCAAAAAACTTTGAAAAATTAATATATTATTTTTGGACCATGTGGAGATACCAGTAAAAAAGTTTTTAAGAAGCTCATTTTATCCTTTTTATTGTTTTTTTTTTGTATTTATTCCAATTGAAAGATTTGATTGTTGGGGATTTTTGTGAAGATTTGTTTAAATTTGGTTGAATTAGATCTCTTTTATGAGGAGATTGGTCTTGAAGGTTGTAGAAATACACTTTGATAATATGATCTATTGTAAATATTGTTTGATTTGAAAGTATAGTTTTTCTGAACGATATTTTTTATTAAGGGAGTAAGTCCAATTTTCAAATTTTGAGTACCACCATTTATGTGAAACTGAATTCTTCAAATCATTTCTTTAACCAAATACATTGATATTTTCATAAATACAAGGGTGAAATATATCCTAGTATAATATATTTACTTACCAACTAAAAAATGGAAATCAAAAAAATTAAAAAATTGAGCTTGTAAAAATAAATAAAAATCATTTATTTCTTGATCTTATCTGTAAAATTTGATACAATTACTTATTCTTAATTTGGTTTTGTTTTGAATTCTTCGTGGAAATACTTTTGTTTGGAAATTTTTTGAGAAACAAATTACTTTGTATTTTGGAAAGAAAGAATTTCCAAAATGAATTTAAAAATCCTATTTTCATTTAATTCTTCTAATTCTTGATGGGGTTCTGAAAATAGGATATTTTTTGAAATTGATCTTCACAAATCAATATTTATTGGACCAAATTCGTTTGATTTTAGAATTATTTAATTTCTATTAAAATAAGAACGAAAAATAATGCTGAATCTGATTGAAATTTTTTCTCGATTTTTCAAATATTTCGGGTTGAATCTTTTGTGACTGTTTTTTGATTCCGAGAATTCAACCCAGTAATTTTAATTTTGAAATAGTATTCTTTATTTTGGTTTTGTTTGATAAAAATATTTGAAAAAAGAATTTTGAAAGCAAATTTATAAAAAAATGTTTTGTAAAATAATAATAAATAGTAATGGGGCTAGAAATTCAAGGTAACAAATTGTTTAGATTCACACAAATTAAGAAGATAAAGAAGAAACAAATCTTCGAAAATAGGCTTTGATCGATTTATTTTTACAATTCTTGATTTCAACAAATGTATTTGGAAAGGTGATCTTTCATGTTTGGAATTCTAAAGAAAAATATTTGTTTCAAATACACACCCTTTTTGGGTCCATTTTATCGGTTTACTCTAGGATTAATTTGAAATCATTAGTATCAACACATTTCTAGATCCAAAACCTAATTATATAAAACCAAAAATTTAATAAAAAAAAAATGTTCAAAAAATCGAAAAATTAGAGATTCAACTCTGAATTAATTTGGGTTCGTTTTTTTTCCACAAATAGAACTGCAAATGATGTTTTGGTTTCAAAGTTTCATTATCTGCTGGCACTCAAAAAATATTTTTATAGTAAGGTTTACTCAAATAAAATTTTTCAAAATGGTAAAATGTACTTACTTCCTTAAAGAATAAAATAAAAAAACCACAGCTGAAGAAAAAAAGAAAACGTTTCAAAAAAAACAACAACTGTTATTTACAAAAACAATACATCACAAGTGTAAATAAGGAATGTTGTAAAAAATAGAGTTTTTACAATCTTGGAGATAAATAAAGATTTTCATTCATTTATCCAAATTATGGAAATAGTAAACCAAACGTCCAGTTTGATTTTTAAGATTGAGTGTAATTTCAATATATAAAATCGTTTTGGTGAGCACCAATACTATTGTTTTATCGGGACTAGTCTCTATTAATTTTTTTTTTGACCAATAACTAAATAAGGAATCCTTATCTTGAAATATGTTTAAAATTGAAAATAGACAGATTTTTTCACTAGTAGAACTTTTAGTTCTTGTTTTTTTAAAATTTTACAATTCTGTCAAAAAAAGTGACTTTTAAAAATTTTTTTTAAAAAAAAGATCTTTAACTGACGAGAATTTTTTGATTAATTTTCGATTTAATTATTTTCTCAAAAATAATATTTATTCTCATTTTTAAAAACGAAAAAATAATTTAAAACTGGTAAATATTTTCTCTTTCACTACTATTCATCCAACTTGACTCTATAAAGAACTCAATTTGTTTTATCAATAATTACTTTTTTAAAAAATAGTTCTTATTCTTTTCTTTGATTTTTTTTGACTCTGACAAAAACTTTGAGAATGATAATTTGGGAACACTTAAAAAAACTTCAAATTTTACAAAAACAAAAGAGTGTAAACTGAAAAAGTAGATTCATTAAAAAAAAGAATGGTACAAGAAAAGAAAGAAAATATTTTATTAAGAGTTAAGCATATATTGTATATTTTTTTCGAATCAAACTGTTTTCTCATGCAAATCCAAAAAAACCCTTTCAGGTTTATTTTTCAAACTATTTTTTTGTACGCCTTCTACAAACATAACAAGGTTTTGCTTTCTTGATCATATTTTTTTTTATTTTTTGTATTTTTGCGAAAAGTTGAAAAAAAGCAACTTTCAAAAAAGTGAAAAAATAGAAAAATTTTTTATTTCTATAAAAACAATAACTAAATTTAATGAATGTCATTTAGCAAGATTTCATTAATATACTAAGAAGTTTTTCACTTTGATTTCAAATCTAAGTAATTGACAAAAAAAATTACAAATCTCTATTAAATTTACCAAAAAAAATTTAATATAGACTATCCCCTTAAGAAATTAGAAAGATTGGTGTTCACCAACTTATTTTTTGATTAAAAATATTAGTCTATTAAAATAACCAGAAATTATATCCACTATTATCGAAATTTAGATAAATGCATTGAAATCTTTATTTATCTAGAAAATTGTAAAAACTCTATTTTTTACAACATTCATAAATACACTAAATAATTTTTAAAAACACAAAAAAAAAGTGAACTTGGGTTATTCAACAAACTAATTTAGATATTTAATTACTAAAATTAAATTTGAAAAAACAAAAGAAAAGACAAAAGACAGAATTTGAGAGTAAGTGTTTCAATTTGTTTGAACAATTTTTGTTTGGACTATTTTCAGAAACTTTACAAAATCATAATATGTTTTCTATACGTTAACAATTTCTTGAAAAATTTTCACAAATTTGTGCAATTTTTTTCAAGTTTAAGGAAAAAACACAGCAACAAAAAGAAAGCAAATGAAAAAATCAAATAAAACAATAGAAAAAAAAAAAGTGAGAAAAACAAAAAGAGAAAATTAAAAAAAAATATAGCAATTACCGATGAATAAAACCTTGTTTGTGTAAATCGTCGACTGTTAAAATCATCTCTGCCAGATAAAAACGAGTAGAGTCTTCATTTAGAGAATTAATTTGATTTAAGAGGCATTTCAAGTCACCACCAGAATGATAGTCCATTACAAAATATAAGTACTTGTCGTCTTGGAAACTTTCATAAAGCTTTACTAACCACGGTGAGTTGTGTATTGCCAAAACTTCTCTTTCTGTCCAAATGTTTTGTACTTGTTTTCTCGTTTTCAATTTCTTTTTTTCAACACGCTTGAGCGCATAAATTTCTCCCAAAGTATTAGTTATTTGGTCAGACTGTTCTGATGTCTCTGAAAGATCAGACGGTTCAGATCCTTGCGATTCTTGTGATTTCTTTTTGTTTTTACTCTTGCTTGACTTTTTCTTTTTCTTCTCCTTATTCTTATTTTTGTTCTTATTCTTTTTCTTTTGAACTTTCTGTTCCTTTTCTGTTTCTTTTTCAATTTCTTTTATTCTTGTTTGTTGTTTGAAAGATCTGCTTGTATTTTTTTTCACAAGAAAGACCTCACCAAAACTTCCCTCACCAATCTTTGCAAGATTAACAAAGTCTTCGACAATTATTCTCGAACGCTGGTTGCGGAGAAACTCTGTTTCATTGAAAAATACTTCTTTAAGGATCACTTTAGCTTGCTTGTTTTCTACTTTGTTTTTGGTTATTTGTCTCTTTGCAGTCACAATCCGTTTTTTCCGTTTGTACAAATAATAGTTGGCCTCCAACATGGTCCTTTCTAAATATTTTTTGCACAAAGCTGCTTTTCTTCTTCTTCTGGAAGAGATTTTTTTTTTCATCTTTGTGGTTTTGTCATACATATCCCAAGAGGTTTTTTTGGATTTCTTTTTTTCCTTTTTGGATTTTTTTTTGGACTTTGTCTTTGACATACAGAAAGTTTTTTAAGAACTAAAATATATTTATAAATTTTGGAAAAAGAATAAATTGTTGGGAATAAATATTTCTTTTAGCATTTAACAGAAAAAAAAACAACACCAATTCAAAGTTTTTATCACACTCTCTATTATTTTCACCAGTTAACTTTTTCACAATTATTTTTATACCTTCTTAAAAGTTATTTTTGGATCATTATAAACAAGTTGGAAATTAGCTTTTACTTTCAAACAACGAATGTTTTCACTATTTTTGAGCCACCTTTTCCAAAATAGAGAGTTTTTGAAACAAAAAATGCTTGACTTTGTCTTTTAGATAGTGTCTATTTTATTTCTCTTTCACATAAATCCATTTATTTTGAATTATTATTTAAATTTGAAAAATCGATTTTTGAAGTGATCAAGAAAATTGAAATCTGCTTTTATTTTTGATTTAGCTGTTTTAAAAAAGTGTGTTCTCGAAGTTTTGTAAGTAGGGCTTAAAACTGTCTAATTCATATGTTTTAATCAGTTCAGTCAACATCTAACAAAAGTTTTGGTACACACTTTTCTAAAACAGCTGTACTTTTTAGATTCTATTTTGATGTTTAGTTTGAAGTGTCAAAATTTTTTTTTTACTTGAGTAAACAGTTCTTTGTAAGAATTCGAATTATTACGATTTTGGTTTGATTGAAATTGTAAACTTATAAAGAATGATCAGAGTAAAACTAAATGGGTTCCAATTGTGATTTAACGATTTCTACATGACTTCTCTGTCTGTTTTATTTTTCTCTTGAAAATCTATAGTCACATAAAGTAAGCTGTGTAAGAGCATAAGATCCTTCTTTGTTTTATGAAAAGTGCGTTTTTTTTTATCTTGTTCTAATTCGATATCAAATTAACTAAGAAACTATATACCGAAGTTCGTTCCATTATCAAATTCATTCCCTTAATTTTTAAAGTGAAATTTTAATTAATAAATTGAATTATGTACAGAGGTGTCAATAACCCGTGTTGACAAGCTTTAACCCATTACTAAAATTTAAATCGTGTTTTTTTTTAGACTTGGGTATTTAAATATAGGAAGATAAATGTATATTCTTGATTCGGGTTCAAATTGACTTTAGAGGTTAGATCTTTGATTTGTAAAAATATATCAAAAATATTAAATGCTTTTATTTCAAAAAATTAGTTAAATATTGACAAAATTTGAGAGTTTAAAAGATTTTTTTATCAAAATACAAAAAATGAAATTTTAATCATTTTTTTTTGTTAAAAAATAACATTTTAATCTTTCAATATCTTGATAATTCTTTTTTAAAATTTATTTAAAGAACTCAATTTCTCGTTTATATTATGTTGTCATCACATCGAATTGGTTCTTTTATTTCTACTACCATCCAATATTTTTTGCCTCCATTAAAATTTAGTAATGTGTTAAAATAAAAACACGGGTTATTTACACGACTGTTATTGGATTTTTTGTAATTTTTAAGGTTTTTTTGATGAAAAAAAAGTATAAAAAAAAAATATAATTACATTCAGTTCCACTTTTAAGGCACAAACTTACAACGAAATGAAAGGCACAAAAAAATCTCAAATTAAGCCACAAAATTTATAATTTTTTTTTTACAATTATTTTACTAGAATCTGAATTTTGTGTCATAATTTGAGATTTTTTTTGTGCCTTAAATTTTGTTGAAAGTTTATTCCTTAAAAGTGGAATTGACTGTAAAAAAGTAGATAAATTTTAAAATCTGAATTTAAATGTTATTTTTTGGACCCCATAATCTAGAATTGGTTGGTACTTGTTACATTTTATGTTGACAATTTCAAACACATATCAAAAATAATTTTTAATATAGAGATATAAATAACCAAACAATTAAATATTCAAAGAAATATGTTACATTTTAAGTTTTAAATTAGAACTTTCTAGATAATGTGAAAAATAAAATATTGATTATTAAAAATAAGAATTTTTTTTTTCAAACAATTTTTTTGTAGATTTATTTTTTTTCTTTCTGCAAGTTTATTATTATGATTATAATAATTTGTAAGTTCTTCATATTTCTTTCCCAAAAATACTATTCTATATTATTAATATAATTAAAAGATATACAAAAAAATCTAATAATCTTTGTTAACGTGATTTAAAAGACAAAAATTAACAACAAATACCTGAAGATAAGTTCTTACAAGTTGGTATAATCCACTAGAATTACACCATCTAATTTTAGTTGAATAAAATCTCTTTAGAAAAAATTTATGAATCTCTATAATGTTTTTGTATTCCCATTCATATATTTCAAACTCTGAAGATGAAAAATAAAATAAAACCAAATCACTTAAGAAAACAGGAATTTAAAAAAAGTCAAAATTATAAACATAAAAAAGTTTTTTTTTTATCCCGAAATTTTTTCACATCATTTAATATGCCCCTACGACCCAAAAAACACTAAAAATGAAAAACTGATCAAATACTTTCCATTAATACAATTAAAAAACAAAATGATAAAATAAAAAGAAATAAAGTTTCAATTTAGCTTTTTCTTGAAAACATTTTTTGCCAAAATCCTTGATTTCAACCTTGAAATTATGTATATTTTTAGATACACTATCTTGTTTTAACTCATTTACAAAAAAAAATTCTAAATTATGGGAATTTTCTTTTCACAAAGGGCACTAATTTGGTCCTCAAATGTTTTTTTTAGTTTTAAATGATAAAATAAAAAAAAAGTTAAACTAAAAGGATAAACTTTCTGGAAAAGCATTCTAATTTAATATATTAACTTATTCTTTTATTTAAAACTTTTCTCAACCCAAATTTTTCAAAAAAAAATAAAAAAGTGCACACTAATTCCAAAAAATATTTTCGATATTCAAAAGTTGAGAGTGTTTTTATTCTAAAAAAAAATTATCACAGTGGTTAATTGAATTAAGTTAGTTCTTAATTTCGAAAAATATTAATCAGAAAAAAATAGTGCTTAATTTTATTAAGGACATATAATATATTGATTATGAAAAAACATTATAGTTATTGATTTTAGTAGACCAAATAGAATATATAGTTTAATATTCACAAATAAGGTATCAAACTCAACAAAATTAATCAAAAATCCCATGGCCAAGATTTTGCGTATTATTGATAATACGATAACAGTTTTTGATTATTTTTTGTTTAATATAATGACTAATTATATATATATCTATATATAATCTATTTCCAAAAAAAGTAGCTTATCTTTATTTTATAATATCTTTTTAAACTAAATATTCTTAATAATAAATAGATATCAAAAATTATTAATAAATATTTATTTATTCCTTATCCATATTTATTTGTTTTATAATATGTTATTACATATATAAAAGATATTAAAATTTCATATCTCAATTTTTTCTTATATTTTTAGGAATGTGAAAATTTTTGTTTTTTTTACTTTTTGATTGAAATAATTTTTTTCAAAGTGGTTTAATCTCAAAAAAAATCAAATATAATAAAAAAATTATATAAATACATTACATTTTTTAAAAAATGGTTTGGTTCATTGTCATATTGCCCGTTTTTTAATAAAAAATTATAAATCATTGTGGAAAAAAACTGAAACCGGTTTTTTAATTGTAAACATTAAGAGAAGCACATATAAATTACAGAAACTTGCCAATTTATATCAATTAATAAAAAAAAAAAAATATAACCGTTTTGGAAAAAGAGTGAAACAGGGAAAAGTGAGACAGTGTTGTTAATCATGTGCCTTACTGTAAATCATAAGTAAAATCAATTAAAAAAAGTAACCAATTAACTTCAAAGTGTAATACAATCTATTATTTTCACCCAAACCAACTAAAACAATTCAAATCTCCTTGATAATTAAAATAAACTAAAATTCAAAATTTTACACACCGCCCAAACGTTCCAAAAAATTACAATAATACAATTCCATTCAAATTGGAAAATAATTTTGATTTTTGATACAAGATGAAAATCATTTTTTCATCTTTTACTTTTTTGATTTCATTTCATTTTTTGAATTACATAACTTGTTTCATCCGATCAAAAATTTTTTCAACAATTGATATTATATTAAAGTTGAGTTATTCAAAATATACGAACCCAAATAAAATTAATTGGTAGTATCTAACCATTTGATCGATCAATAATCCTAATAGACTTTAAACAAATTTACGATTGTCTTTATTTATTTTACTCTTTCCAAAAATTTTAACAAACTCTTTATTTATTTGTATTGATAATTATTTATTTATTGTTTTGTGAGTATCTTAATTTATAAAAATTGTTTACCTTTCAATTAGTGAAAGGTTCTAATCTGTTATTTTTTCTGAAATTGATTAAATGAGTTTTTTTCTTCACAAATCGAATTTTGGTGTGTTAAAACTTTTGAATTGGGGTTTAGTTCGAATGGCTTTGGAGATCTCAAAAAAGTCAATTTTTGAATAAATTGTTAATAATTAATCAACCAAAGAAAAAAAGATACCAAAATAAGGTATTAAAAAAAATGTTATTGGGATTAATCCTCCATTTTTTTTGTCTTTTTTCATTTATTTTATACTTTTATTAATTGATCTAACTTTTAATTTTCATTAAAGTTACCAATTAAAAATCGTGTTTCATTTTTTCTTCCCAGATGATAAGAGACAAATAACTTCTCGTTGATTCTTGATCACCCTTTTATATAATAGAAAAACAATAAAATTTACAAAAAATATTCTTTCAGAATTTTAATTATTCTTTTTTTTTCTCAAATATCAAATCATTTTTGTAACTTTTTGAAGTAAATATTTTTCAGCATCCTAAATCACTTTTGTAGACCAATCAATATTCTAAAAAAAAATAGTATAATGATGTAGTTGAGTAATTTCATAATCTACAGATTTGGTGCCACCCTTAAAAGAATAATTTATGTTAAAGTCACTTTTAATATCTTGTTTATCATTTTTTATTCCTATGCAAGAGAATGAACTCTTAATAGAAGACGACGAAAAAGATGTAAATTGGTATGAAGTCCTCCATATCAAACAAAATGCAACTGACCGAGAAATTCGAAGCTCGTTTAGGAAAATAGCTGCTAAGTTTCATCCTGATAAAAACAGCAGCAAAGAAGCTCCCAAAATCTTCAAAAAAGCAACTCGGGCCAAAAACCTTCTCTTAAATTCAAACACAAGAGCAATTATTAACCATTCTCTTCGAACAAAACAAGAAAAGAAAAAGAGAGAAGAACAAAAGTCAGCAAAACGATCCAAATTGAAGAAAAAACTTGAAAGACAAACCCAAGAAGCAAAAATGAAGAGACAACAAAACAACAAAGAACGGGTAAGTAAACAATTTAAAATCTTTTTTCAATAATTACAAAGCTTTTGTTTGATTTCTGTTGATCCTTTTTAAACCCAAAGAATGACTAAGAAAAAAAAAAACAACAAAAAAAAAACGACACATAAATCTGAAAAAGATAAACAAGAAAGTAAAAAAAGTTACAGCAATTCGAAAAAAGGGAGTACAAAAAGTTTTAAAAAATGTTCAAAAACTCTTTCAAAGAGCGAACCAAACAATTTGAGTAAAACTCTTCAAAAACTTTTATTCTTCACTTTTTGAAAATGGCAATAGTAACGATGAATTTAGAATTAAGCATTAAATCAAAATTATCAATTTAACAAACACAACGACCAAATGTTTTTTTAATTCATTCAAAAGAATATCCTTAAGGTTTACAATCCCTGAAATTTGAAAAAAGATTATCTTGTATTGGGTGTGGAGAGTTGTTAATTTGGTTCTTATCTGATCGATCTTTGACTTGGTATGGGTTTTACTAGTTGTTAAAAATGGCAATTTTTTTTTTTTTTTATTTTGAAGGGAGGAAATTAGTTTCCTCTTACAGTCGTTAGGGTTTCCCAGAATTTAAAAGAATTGAGTAAAATCTTTGATTTTTCTCTATTCTTTTGGATTCTGGAAAATCGCAATTAGCTTTTTTTTAATTTGAGAAATATAAAGAAAATTTTTGAAATTTTCTTTTAATTTCAAAAATTAAAAAAAAGCTAGGCACTTTCCCTAATTTCTAAATTTTTGTTTAGAAATTTCAATAAAGAGCCATAAATTTCTATATCATTAACTAATGATAAAATAAATAATGAGTCTTTATTTCGAATAATATCAAGTATATTATTCTTTAATTGTTTATTATTTTTGTTTATTTGAATTAATTCCTTAATCCAAAATTTTCGATTTTTTCAATAGAATGGGCGTAGTTAGGTTTTTTTTAATTTGAGAAAGAAACAGAAAATTTATTTAATTTTCTGTTTATTTCTTAAATAAAAAAAAACCTAGAACACTTAAAACATAAAACAGAAAACTTCAAGAAAACTTTGGTACTCTCGGTCGCTCTACCTACTTGAAGTTACTATAAGGTATCATTTTCCGGGATTTAAAAGAATTGAGTTAAATCTTGGATTTCACTCAATTCTTTTGAATTCTGAAAAAGCCGGGCACTTGACGGCACTTGACGGCACTTGATGACACGACTGTTTGTTGATATTATTGTTATACCTAATAATTTTTAAATATTCTTGGTCTTTCCATCCATAACTATTTATAATTAATTGTTCTCTGAATTGATTAAGATTTGCATTTAAGTAATTTTCAATTTTCTATTTCCCAATTAATATTTTCATTCATCTTTTTTCTTGAAAATTTAAACTTTTTTGAAAAATTTTAATTGTTGTGAAATGTGATCAAACCCTAATATTTCTAATTTCTTTTTTTGAGTTTATATCTTATTTTGTAAATTGATATTCTCGCTTTGTCAAGTTTAGTTTCAGTTTTATAAATTATTCTTGGAGAGTGTGGATTTATTTTTAAAAATTTTGTTTCTTTTTTATTTATCCAAACATCAATAAAGTCAATTTTTTTTTGATTAAATTAAAAATTACAAGCCCATAAAATAATTGGCTAATGCATACTGTTTAAAAAATTTGTAATTTTACTAAATTCACTTGTTTTGTTGGCTAAATTTTTTTTAATTTTTTTAAAACTATCTTTTACTTTTTGGAAGTTTTATTGTAAATGTTTTTCTTTTTCAAAAAAATTCCTAAAGATTTTATTTTGGATAAAGTTTTTGATTTTAGTGTTTTATCAATATTTGGATTCCTGAAAAATTCTTGAATAATTTTAAAAATTATTATCAATTTTCTACAATTTCTGACATTGGTCCTTCCATTATTAAAATCAAGTCATCTACAAACATCTAGACATGTTTTGCAAGATGTTTAATTTTTTCAATTAAAAAATGACTGATAAATCCAAATAATAAAGGCGATAGAGGGTCTCATTGATAAACCCCTACTCCAACCTTTCTATAATAATTTTTAAGCCATATTTTGATTTTTTCATTTCGAATATATTTATTGAGAGCATAGTGTACTAATATATTACTAATAGTATCAAATTTTATCAAGATTAAACCTCTTAAGAAAACGTATTTTATCATTCTCAAAAAGAAAAAAATAATCACTAATTTTCACACCCTAAAAAATATCAAGATAAAATTGTGATCAAAAATTTTCATATCTTTTATTTCAATAAGCGCCATACTAACAAACAAATTAAATTATTATGGAAGAACCAATTAATGATTTTTAACAATTTTGGATATTTAAATAGTTTTATTAGAATTGAGTTTAATAAAGATATTTTAAAATAAATTTGTCCTACTTTTTTTGGAAATAGCTTATACATCAATATATCCCTTAGAACCCCAAATATCCTAATTGCCTTTGAAATAAATTTTTTAATTTGAATTGTTATCAACGGATTATAAGATATAGAATTTATAAACAATTATCTTTGAAAGAAAATTTTATAATTAAAAATTGTATAATTTCAAACAATAAAAAAAATAACTTGAAAAAAATTTTTACTCATTTAAAAAATTACTCTTGGTTCTTGTGATTTAATTATTTTTCAATTCAAATTTTGTAAAAAAAAAAAATTATATTTTTTTTAAAAAGTTTTTCTCCATATCAAAAACTTATTAGTTTTAATTATTAAAAGACTTCATATATATTACTGAAAAATTTTTTGTACCCTTTTCCACCCCAACATTGCCTAAAATACTTTAATAAATAATTTATTCATTCCAAAAGATATTTTGACATCAATATAGAAAAATTTTTTTATCTGTTGATTACTATTCGATAGCAAAATATATATACTGATTCTTAACAATTCAAAAATAAAAAAAAATATAAATTAAATTCTAGAAAAAAATAATATTTTTTTTCATTGCAAAATTTGGAAATTTTTTCAACAAGAATTTTTTTAAAATTTAAATGATTTGACCAATAGTCCGAGTCAGATTATTAATTGATTTTTTTTTTAATTTTATACTATTTTTTAATTTTTCACTTTTTAAAATCTAGAAATAAAATAAATAATATTATTGAATAAGAGACCATATATCAAAAATTATTTTCCAATATATGGATTAATTTAGATTGAAAAATCAATTTTACAAAAATATTTTTCAAATTTTTACGAATAACAAAATTCAAAAAAAAAATTCTTGGTTTGATGATTATTTTTATTATCTATAAATAATATTTAAAAGTTCTATTTTATATTTTTTAAAAAAAATTAGGGTTGATAACTCGATTTAATAAGAAATTAATTTATATTTATTTAATTCCAATGAAATAAATGAAATTTTTTTACAATTTTTTTTTGTTTTTTCAATTATTTTCTATTGTTTAAATAGAAACTTTAGAAAATTATTCGTATTAAACTTTTAATTTTGGCCTAAAGAAATGACTTTCATTTTTCTCTTGAATTAATATTTATTAAAATTTTATCTAAAAAAAAATGAAATTTTCTCAGTAATATATTTTTTTGAATATTTTCAAATAATTAAAAACCAAAAAAAAATATTTATTAATCAAAAATACTTAAGTTATCCATCAAGCTCAACAATTCTAAAATTTAGAACATTTACTAACTGTTTAAATAGATACTACTATGTAATAAATAAAAACTCAAATAAATTTTGTCCTTTATGTTTAAAATATGAGCATAAAGAGAAAATAGAAAATATTGATCACCTTTTATGAGTATCTCCTTCATATACAAAAGATAGATTGATATTATTAAATAAATTAAAAGAATTAAATTTTAATGAAATAATTTTAAGTCAAGACAGCTTAAAATTATTTTCATTAATTAATAATCGATAGAATCTATGATTTTACACTTAAATTTCCTGAAAGGGGATTTAAGTAAAAGGGCACTTAGAGTGTAAATTATACTTCCTCATCAATAAAAAAAAGTAATATATTTTTTTATTTATTTTTTTTTATCATAAAATTAACAAAATTGTTTGATGGTTATTATTAAT
This sequence comes from Anaeramoeba flamelloides, assembly GCA_027625915.1. NCBI lineage: Eukaryota > Anaeramoebidae > Anaeramoeba > Anaeramoeba flamelloides. The sequence continues at coordinate 1,421,996 of JANTQA010000063.1, forward strand.
AAATAAATGTTTTGAGTTTTGAATTTCTATTATTGTAATACAATTTCTTATTTAAAAAATTAAAATAAAATAAAAATCTTTAAAAAAAATGTAAAAATGAATAATTATTTTTTTTCCAATTTCAAAAAAAAATACAATAACTTTTTTTATCTTTGATCTATTTTAACTTTTTATTATAATTCAGATCTGGATTAAAGAAAAATAAAAAAATAAATATATTAGCATATCAATATCATTTTAAATCTTTTCTTTTAAACTTGATGATATTTAGGCAAAACCTGTGGTGCGAAGGGAATTATATATATATATATATATATATATATATATATAAACTTTGTTTCTCTCAAAGTTCCTAAAAAAAATACAAATCAATTATTTTTTATAATTGAACTTTTAAAGAATAAATAAGAAATAAGTAGAATAATACAAATTAGGAAATTGTTGATATTTGTCTGAAGTAGCTCTAATTAATCAATAAATATTTTCTTAAAAATAGAAAAACTCAAAATTCTTAGGTACCCATAAAAAAAACAACAAAGTTCATATTGATCTTCAATCAAAGATCCAAAGAAAATTTCAATATGAAATCAATATAGTTTTTCTAAAATCATTTTCACTGTTTCACTAACATTCTTATGGCACCTTTTTACCAAGTGGTTATAGATCTTGTACTAAAAAAAATTTTTGTAAAATAATTACCTTTCAAAAAAAAATAGAAAAAAAAGAAACAATGAGAAAAATAGTTTTCAATTTTGAAATTTCAAAAATTAATTTTTACTTCTAATATCCATTCAAACCCTTTAAACATATGTAATTCACATCCATTGGAAATGGGTATCTTTGACTGGAAAATAGTTTATATCAATTAGGAAAACTCTTAAAAATATTTTTAATCACGCGAATAATAAAATTATACAAACAAAAAACCAAAATAAACTAAAATTCAAAATTTTTAACACAATTAAAACAGTTCAAAGAATCACAATAATACAATTACATTCAAATTGAAAACAAATTTGATTTTTTGAAAAATTTGAAAATCAATTTTTTGATCTTTTAGTTTTTTATTTGCATTTCATTTTTTGAATTATGTAACCTGTTTGGTTCGATCAAAAATTTTTCTAACGACTGGTATTATGTTCAAGTTGAGTTATTCAAAATATACGAACTCAAATTAAATTAGTTGATGGTCTCTAACCATTTGGTTGATCAATAATCCAAAGTAAAATTTATACATATTTACCAATACATTTATTTTTTTTTTAGTCCCACCTCCAAAGTTTTTAACATACCCATTATTTTATTAGTATTGATTATTTTTTATTTTTTATTTTTCTGTGGGTATTGTAATTTATAAATAATTGTTAAAATTCCAATTAGTGAATGGTTTTAATTTGGTATTTCTTCTCGAATCGGTTAAATAAGATTTTTTTTATATAATAATTGAATTTTGGTGTGTTAAACATTTTGAATTGGAGTTTATAATATATAGTCAAAATTGTTAATCAGTGAAATTAAGAACTTGAAAATTCTATTATTAAAAACAAAAAAATTATTGATTTTATCTTCCTCCAATATATATTTATTATTTTCTTTTTCCATTTAATTTTGATAATAGATGCAATGGCTTCAGCAACAAAGTGAAAAAAAATTTGAAGAAACATCTGAAAAAATTTTGAAAAGAAATTCCTCAAAAATAACTCATGATAAGAAAACAATCATTGCACGATGGAAAAAAAAAAATTTATTTAATGAAGAAAATTTAAGAAATGAATTCTCAATTTATGGGGAAATAAAATCAGTATTGTTGGGTGAAACACAAGCATTAATCATCTTTATCAATAATGAACCAGTTGAAAAATTAGTAAAAAAAAGGAAGATAATTGCACAAAATAATAAAAAAATTAGAATTAGAAAATTACCCGTATCAGAAAGTAAGGTCAGCACCTCTAAACAAAAAAAAAATCTTAAAAAATCGAGAAACAATCCAAATATGATCAATGAAGATAATAAATGGAAATATATGAATCATGATGCCTTTGAAAATTTGGTTCTTGGCAAAGTAAGAAAGTTAATAGAGGAGCAAGAAAAAAATTAAACATATAATTAAAAATTAAATTTATTCATTTTATTACTCTTCTCAGAGATGCTAAATGCATATTAATTTTAGATTTTAATTTTATTTAATATATATGGTATTTCCAAAAAAGTCCGATATAAACCCCAATTCAAAATTTTTAACTTATCGAAATTCAATTTTGAAAAAAAAAATCTTATTTAATCAATTTCTGAAGAAATACCAAATTAGAACCTATTCATTAATTGAAATTTTAACAATTATTTATAAATTACAATACTCACAAAATAGAAAAATAAAAAATAATCAATACTAATAAATCAAGGGTATGTTAAAAATTTTGGAGATGGGTAAAACAAAAAAAATGCATTGATAAATATGTAGAAATTTTACTTTGGATTATTGATCAACCAAATGGTTAGGGTCCATCAACCAATTTAATTTGAGTAAGTATATTTGGGACAACTCAACTTGAACATAATATCAATTGTTAGAAAAAATTTTTGATCGAACCAAACAGGTTACATAATTCAAAAAAATAAATTCAAAATAAAAAACTAAAAGATCAAAAAATGATTTTCAAATTTTACAAAAAATCAAATTTGTTTTCAATTTGAATGAAATTGTATTATTGTGATTCTTTGAACTTTTTTAAATTGTGTTAAAAATTTTGAATTTTGGTTTACATTTTTATATAAATATCAAATAATATTATCTTATAAAGCCGTTCTATTTGTAAATTGTTAATATAAAATTAAGATAAATATTAATACTAAATGAATCAAGAACCTATTCAGTGTATTTTAAAATATATTCATCAAAATATTTCCGAAAAAATGGAAAAAAAAATATACTAAACTCTTTTTCAAATAAAAGGGCACAAGAAATTTTCAAGAATTATTCATAATTGAATCAAATTAATTGTAGTATCATTCTAAAATATAAAAAACACTTTAAAACATAAAAAAAAAACACTCAACTGAAGATTTAAAACTTATTAAAACAAAACAATAACAATTAAAATTAAAAATTTTAAAAATTGATGTATCCTTTTATATCAAATGAGAAATCTCGTTTTGTAAATTGTAAAGAAAAAAAATTATCAAATCAATAACAACCTTTGAATGAGTGAATTGGGAAAAGGTTCTTTACAGGTTATTGATAACTCTTTACACGTCAAACTTTTGTTCTTTAAAGTCTCATTTTAAAGATAAAGTCACAATTCATCTGCGTCTTTTGTTGGAATTGATTTTTTGTTTTATTTTCTCTTTTCTTTGTTCCACACATCAATCTAATAATTTCTTTCTTAATTCCTATATTTAGCTCATTCGAAATCAAACTTAAACCGTTTTCATTTTTTATACTGGCAGATTATTTACAAATTGGTTTCTTCTTATCTTGTTTTTTCATTTTCCAACTGTTCAATATCCATAAATAAAAAAAGCAAAAAAATGAAAAAATGAATAATTAAAAGGAAAATCATCAATAAGTAATTATCTTATTAAGATCAAATTTAATAGTATAGATGATTTGAGAGGTGTACCCTTTTGTTTGAAAAAGAGTTTACTTTATACATAAAACGATTAACTACTGATTTCTATAAAAAATGGGACACTTTAGTGATGAACCAAACTATTTTTTAAATATTAAAATACTTTTTTAAGTTTTTTCATTCTATTCAATATTTTGGCTAGATTAACTCTCTTCAGAAAACAATTTTACCATTTAAACAATAGACATATCCTAAATATTCAACAAGACAATAAAACAAATTAATTGATAATGATCTTTTTGTAAAAAAAAGTTCAATTCGCTAGATTTTTGTCATTTTATAACATATCCAAAAACTAATTATTAAAAAATTTTTTGTATTGATTACAAAGATTTAATTTTATTTTTTTTCATCATGATTTTTATAAATTTTATTATTAAAATAATAATGAATAACATTATTTAAAATATTTCAAGAATTTATTAAGAATTCATAATCCAAGATATGTATATGTATATATATATTTATATATATTTATATATATATATCGGTAGATCGATAAATAAAGTTAAAAAAATTCAAAATATATCAGAATATTTTTTAAAATCCAGAGTATACAACTTCTTTTGCCTGTGGTTTCGGAACCAAATCTCTCTTTTCTTCAAGCTTTGAAAAATCAGAATAATATTCTATCTTATCTGGTCTTTTAAATTTTTTTCTTTCTTGTATTTTTCTATATCTGATTATTCCAGCAACAACTACCAATACAATAAAGCCAATTGTTGAAAATAAAATTAAAAAAAATTCAACAGATAACGCACATGACTTTTAAGGAATAAAATTATTATAGTTATTATTTATTGATTTTGTTATTTATAAAAAGATTTATGATATCCAAAATAATATTAATAATTAATTATAAATATAAATATGGGTATTAGTTTTTGAAATAATTTGTATAAATTTAATATATAAAAGAATTAGAAATAACAAGATTTTAAATATTTGTTTGAAAAAACGATCTTGCTTTAAGCGAGTGATTATTGTTTTCCTAAAAATATTTGAAGTGTAGAAAAATTAAAGTAACAAACAAATCTCTTAATATCTTTTTTAGAGCGGTGTTAACAACATCAAAACAAATATAAATCAATTATTTGAAAATATATTTTTTTTAAATTACTGTTAAATAGATTCAATGGAAATTTTTGGGCACTTCAATAAAGATTTGATTATCATAAAAATGCAATTAAATCATCAGTTGTTACTCTCTTAAAAAAAGAAAAAATAATAAAGCAATAATAATTTCCACAGAAAGATGGAAAGATTGAAATGCCATCATCTATTCACTAAAATAGTCAGAAATAAGGCAATTTCCTTCTTGATAATTCAACCCCAATTCAAAATTTTTAACACACCAAAATTCAATTTTTGAAAAAAAAATATTCTTAAATTATTCTAGAAGAAATACCAACTTAGAGACATTGATTAATTGAATTTTTTTAACAATTATCCTTAACGCAATACTCACAAAACATAAATAAATAATTAACAATAAAAATAAATCAAGGGTGTGTTAAAAATTTTGGAGATGGACTAACAAAAAAATGTATTCGATTTATTGTTAAGGGTTAGATGTTAAAAAACCTCGTCTAATCTGTTAAAGAGAGAATTTTGAAGAGACAAAATTTGAGAGTTCTGATTCAAAGGGTATCTAACAGATACAGTCATCAGAAGTATTTGAATCTTAATTTAGTTTTCTGAGAAAAAAAAACTGTATTGGTAAATTTGTTTTAAATTTCATTAACAATTATTGATCGATCGAATGGTTAGATATCATCAACTAATTTTATTTGAGTTCTTATATTTATAAAAACTCAACTGTAACAAAAGATCAATATTTCGAAAAGATTTTTGTGATCTAATCTAAACTCTATTGAACTGGAAAATACAAAATAATAACAAAAAACTAAAAGATCAAAAAAATGATTTTCATATATTTTTGAAAAATCAAAATTAATTTCGAATTTGAATGAAATTGTATTATTTTTGTGATTCTTTGAACTGTTTTAGCTAAATTAAAATGTTGGAATTTTAATTTTATAATAAACTTTGTTTCTGTCAAAGGTGCACAATTTTTGTTTTCAAATATCAATTATTTTATATAATCGACCTTTTAAGAACCAAGAATTAGTTGAATAGTAAACATCAAAGAATAGTTGATATCGGTCTGGAATAAAACTAATTAGTCTATTAAATTTTCTTAAAAATAGAAAAACCCAAATTCTTAATGAAATCACTATTGAGAAAAGCAATAAGGTTCATTTTGATTTCCTATTGAAGATCCAAATAAAATCCCAATAGAAATCAATATCATTTTTCTACAATCATTTCCACTGTTTCTTTAACAGTAGAATAACATGTTTTTACCAAGTGACTATCGCTCTTGAAATAAATAATTTTTTTTCAACTGAATTAGGTGTGAAAAAAATCATAAAAAGTAAAATGTGAAAAAATGATTTCAATTTTGAAAATTTCCAAAAAAATTTTTTTTTCTAATATCGTGTCAAACCTTTTAAGTACATGAAATTCTCTCACCAAAATTGTAATCCCCCCCCACTTATCTAGAAAATGGTTTTGATAAAAAAAACAAAAGTTTCTGTTCAAAAAATCATTTTGTTAAAGAAAATTTTAATTGGATTTTACAGATGATATTTTTTAAAAAAAAATTACATATCAAAATTGAGATTGTTTTTAATATGGATGATATCCTTCAAGTATGAGTTATCGAAATTGACCCAAAGAGATAAAATTGTAACTTGATGAAATTTTATTATTTTTCCATTTTTCCTTTGGATGAATTTTCTTTATATTGGGGAGAAGAGTTGTAAAGGAAGGGAACAAGTGGCTACTTGCTAATACTGAGATACTGAAACAGGAAAGTATGGGTTACTTGAAAATAAAAAACCAAAAAGCAAAGGCGAAAAACGACCAAAGGTTGAAAGCAAAACCAGATCAAAAAGAAAAAAAGAAATTACAACAATTAGACAACAAACTCCAAGTGAACATTCATTACCAATTATCAAATTAAGCTAAATTAATCAAAAGTATCGTACTTGTGGTTTTGGGTGTTCTTAGTTCAATGGTAGTATTAGGTTTTTTTTTTTTAAATATTTTTTTACCAATTGCTTATTATAAACCCTTTATTAAATTTAATTTTCTTTTTTTTTTTTGTCAATTTTTATTATTTTTTTTTTTTTTTGTTTTTCATTTTCACCGATCAAGATAATTTGGGTATTTCTTTTCCTTATGTATTGAATAATCGTTGATATCTATGATTTTCTGCTGAAATTTTATAAAAAAAATTAAGTAAAATAACATTTAGAGTGTAATTTACACTCCTTCAATAATAGCAATATTAATTTGATGAAATTTTTTTATTTTGATTAAAAATTATACATTTATTATTTATCAAAAAAACTGAAAAAAGAGGTAGGTCTAGTTTTGTACAGTTAGTATATCTATATTTTCTATTATTTTATCATATTTAAACGCTATTCATATCAAAATTTATTCCTTTCATTTACCTGGTTAACTTCCCTTGTTTTCTTATTATTGATTTAATAGAAGCAATGCTTCAAAAAAAAAAAAAAAAAAATTCCCATTGCTGGAAACATTATTAAAATATCAAAGATTTGTGAACACCTAGTTTAATTATTTGAAAATATTTAGAATCCAATAATAAGAATTTCAATTATTTTTCCGAAATTTAAGCTTTAAAAAAGAGAAAGTCATAATTATAAATTATGATTTGAAAAAAAGAAAAATAAATTTGAATTTAGAAAATCGATCGAAATTCAATATTTATTCAAGATTAAAATAAAAGATTAAAACAAGTCAAAATATAAATACAGTTAGTTCCACTTTTAAGACACAAACCTTCAAGGAAATTTAAGGTATAAAAAAATTCTCAAATTAAAGCACATTTTTTGGAATTTTTTTTTTTACAAATTATTTTACTAGAATTTAAATTTTGTGACTAAATTTAAAAATTTTTCGTGCCTTAAATTTCATTCAAAGTTTGTGTTTTAAAAGTGGAATTTACTGTACTGTACTGTTCCATCTTTAAATTAAACATTTATTGGTTTAGAAATCTATTGATTTTCTTTTTTTATTAATTCTAATAATTTTTTAGATTTTATTATTTACTTTTTCTCAAAAATTATTTTGTATAAATTTCTAGTAGAATGGCCAAGTGGAATTATTAATAATCATTTTCAAAAGAACGCGGAGTGGGTTTTAAACTCCCATCTTCTCATGGAAATGAAAAAGCTTAAAAAAAATCTCTTGAAAAGGAGATAAGTTCCCATTTTAAACTCCACATCTGTTTTATAGTAGTTCAGACTAAAAGTTTTAAAAAATGTTGATAAAATTGATGGGTTCACTCTGTTTTAGCAGTTTGGGTCACACTTTAGAAAACTTTGTGCACACATTTTTTTGAAACAGCTTTCCAGATGCTTTTTGGAATTGAAACATTCATTTTCCAATTAATAAATGAAAATTGTTATTTCAATTTCCCAAATATTATTCTATATTTGAAGCTGAAAAAACCAAAAGATCTTCACAATCAATTTTCCAAATGAAAATTTCAAGACGAATTTATTTTGATCTTTATTATCTTAATAATAAAATTGTATTTTTTTTTATTATGAAATTACTGGTATTTGAATTATAAACAGGAAAAAATTTTCACTTCATTTTACATATTGTTCTTTTTAAATAGACTTCTCAAAAAAGCAAGATTGTAATTTGTGGTATTTTTATTTTGAAAAAGAAAATGAAAATGAAGTAAAAATTTTTCCCATTTAAAATTCAAATACCAGTATGGTAAAATTAAGGAAAAATTGAATTATTTCGCTTTATTCTTTCAAATATAGCAAGTTAATTTGTGTGTATGTTTTTTAAAGCATGTAAAATGGTCGACATTCATTTTACAAATCTTTTTAAATGAGAAAAAAAAAAAATCAAAATAATACTGTTACTTGAACAGTACATGGGAAAAATGTTTCACCACCTTTTCCCTAATTGTCTTTTCTACAAATAGAGTTTTCAAAGAAATAGATTGTAATTGGAGTGATCTCTATTTATTTGTTTGGCCTTTTTTTTCACATATTTGGGTGTGGTACATTGGGTGAACTAAGAATCCGAAATGATTGAAAGTCATATTTCGAGAATTGAAAAAAAAGTAAGGAATCTACGAAATTTTGACCCAATTAAATTTCAAATTCTATTTTTCCTTTTTGTTTGGTTGTTGTTTCCAAAATGAACAAAAAAAAAAATTAAGTTTTAAAAATTCAAAACCTTAGTTTTGAGGAAAACATTTCCTAAAAGAGATTTTTTGAGAAACAAAAAGAAAAAAAAAAAAAAAACATTGAAAAGAAAACTTACACCCATTCCTTTTTGAGACTTTCTAATAAGAGAACATTTAATTGGGTTACTGCAACCAGCAGGGCATTTGTAATTTTTTGGACAGACATTGTCTCCAGAATTGATTGTTTTGTTACAATATGTGCCTTCATTACAAGAAACACAATCACTATCCTGTTTCGATCCTTTATTATCTGTAGTCTTCCCTTTACCACAAGCATTGCACTTCCACGTTGCAGGTTTATTTTGGTAAGATCCCTTGGGGCATTTATCACAAGCCGTCATGGCGATCATTGGCGAATAATGGCCCGACGCGCACGCTAAACACCTTGATCCCATTTTAGAATTAAAATATCCTAATTGGCACTCAACACACCCGCTGTGCTCTTGGTTATTTTCAAAACCCTTTTCACAAGGAATGCAAATACTTCGATTCGAAGAAGAGTAAAAACCATTTTCACACGTTCTACAGTCCTTTATGTTTGTACAAAATCCTTTCCAACAATTTTGGCAGTTAACAGGATCTGAAATCGTTCCGATGGGACAAATTGAGCAGCACTTTGAAAGTGGAACTAGAACAAGAACAATAAAAAATAGTATTGAACGGTTATGGTTCATCAGAAATTTCTGGTGTTGGCTTTGCAAATTAGAAATTAAATTTTTAAAAAAGAAATAGTTCATTACTGGGTTTATTAAAAAATGAAAAGAAATTTTGGGTAATTATATTCTTTACTTTGCTTTTAAGAACTGATTTTTGCTCGACCCTTAGTAAAGAGCAAATAGTCCTATTGTTCAAAGAGTATTTTTTTTATTTGTTCTTTTGAGAAATTGAATTTGATTTAAGGTGCAACAAGGAAGGTTTTAAGGTAGAAACTTTATGTTGAAATTTAAGTCATAAAAAAAAGTCTAAATTAAGGTTTACAATACTTGAAACGGGAAAAAAATATCTTTTGTGGGGTGTGGTGGGGTGTTTTTATGGTTATTATATGATCGATCTTGGACTTGGTATTAATTTTTCTTTTTTTCAAAAATGGTATTTTTCGTAATTTATTTTTAACTTACGGAAATCCAAATTTGAAGACTCAAAGACTAATAGGTTTTAAGAAAAGTTATAAAAAATTATGATTTTATGGGTTTTAAATTGAAATACTTTAATCCATTTTAGTCAATTAACAAGAAATAAAAAAAAAATAATTATTTACAAGCCCCGAATAAAACCTATCCTAAATAAAAATTTCATTTAACTACCATAAATTCTAATTTTTGATTAAATATCTTCGAACTGATTAACCTTAAACCGACCAAATTAGAATTAGGTTAAAAAATTCAATTTTTTTTTTTTTTTATTTTGAATGGAGGAAATTAATTTCCTCTTGCAGCAGTTAGGTTTTCTTGAGTTTTCTGCTAATTTGGAAATCAATCGATTTTTGTTAGGTTTTTTGAGTTTTTTGAAATAAAGAGAAAATTTATTAAAATTTTCTGTTTATTTCAAAAAGTAAAAAAAACCTAGAACACTTCACAAATAAAATAGAAACCTTCAAGAAACCAGCAGTTATATTTTCCATAATTCAAATGTTTTGGGTTAAATCTTTGATTTTACTGTATTCTCTTGAATTCTGGACAACCTGGGTATTTACTACACTTGACGAAAAGATTGTTTCTTGATATTGTTATTATACCTAATAATTTTTAAATATCACTAACTTTTAGATCCATAACTATTGTAAATTAAGTTTTCTTGAAACAGGTTAAGATTTACATGTAGTAATTTTAAATTTTCTACTTCCTTGTAATATTTTCATTATCTTTTTTTGAAAATTTAAACTTTTTTGAAAATTTTAACTTTTTTGAAATATTTTCAAAAACAAGAATTTCTATTTTTTTTTTTTTGAGCTTATATCTTCTTTTAGATATTGAAATTATTATTTGGTCTATTTTTGATTCAGTTTTATAAATTATTATGGGAGAAGATTAATATTAAAATTTTTTATTACTTGTTTATTAGGAAAAACAAGAGGAATTAAAAGGCCCACCTTAAATAAATAAAAAAAAAAAATCATAACTTTTTTATTTAGTCAAACATCTATCTAGTTGAAATATCTTTGATTTGGATTGAAATTAAATAGACCATAAAATTATTAACTAATATATATATATATATATATTTATAATTGATTTAAACATTTATAAAATTACTCCATTGGTAATTATTTTTTGGTTAAAAATAATTTTGATTTTTTTGAAGCTATCTTTTACTTTTGTAACGAATTTTTGGTAAATTTTTCTCTTTTTTAAGCCAAATACCTAAATACTTTATTTCATATAATTTATTTGATTTTAAAGTTCTCTACATATTTGGGTTCATTCCAAATTCTTGGATAAATTTATAAATTAATAATAACTTTTTATCAATTTATGGAATTGGTCCTTTGATTATTTAGATTAAGTCATCGATAAAAATTTGATCACGGTGAACTAAATATTTTATTTTTCCAATTAAAATGTGACTGGTAATTACAAAAATTAAAATTAAAAGTAAAAGTGAATTGGTTTTATAGTTTTGAGAAACTAAGTAATCAAACTCATTTAATTAACCAAATAAATGAATATTTAAATAAGTAAGTTATCCCAGCTTACTATATGTATTTAACATTAAAAAAATGAAAATTTTAAAAATTAACAAATTGATCAAGTAAAAAATAAATACAAAACATTTTTATCTTGGTCTTATATATAAATTTTGATACAATTGCTACTTTTCTCTCTTTTTTTTTTAATTCTTTATTGGTAAACTTTTATTTGGGAAATTTTTGAGAAATAAATTATTTTTTATTTTTTAAGGACGTTTTCATAATGAATTGTAATTATAATTATCATCAAGTTTATACCATTCATATTTAGTCATTAAAAATATGATATCAGTTTAATTCCTTTTCAAAAAAGAAAAAAAATGTATTGGATTCATGTGTTTGATTTGAAAACTATTTATTTTACATTTGATTATATCAAAAATAATAATTTAAAATGTTAATTGAAATTTTTTCACAGTATTTTCTCAGATTTGGAATGTTTGTTCTTGTTTTTTGATTTCAATAATTCATTCATTTTCCTTTAATCTTTGAAAAGGGATATTCTTTTTTTTCTGGCTTATTTTTATAAAAATATTTGAAAAAAGAAATTTTGAAATAATCAAATTTGCAAAAAATGGTTTTGGTAAAATAATAATAAATAGTAATGGGGCTAGAAATTCAAGGTAAAAAATTGTACCGACTTATTCAAATGAAGAAAAAAAATAAAATAAATCTTCTTAAAATATAAATGGAATTTTTTTTTGATACTTGATTTCAATAAGTTTATTTATAAAGTCTATCTTTCTTTTTTGGTCTTCTAAAAGAAAATATTTGTTTCAATATGTACACTTCTAGTGTCTCATTTTTTTGGTTTTTTCTTTTGATTAATTTCAAGTCATTCGTATAAACATATTTCTAGATCAAATACATAATTGGATAAAAATCAAACATTTAATAAAACAAATATTCGAAAATAATCAAAAGTTTCTACTCTGATTTATGCTGATTATTTTCTTTCTTTTCACAGGCAGAGTAATCAGTAAATGGTATTTTAATTCGAAAATTTCAATATCTGGCGATAACTAAAAAAATTTATTTCATTACATTCTCTCAATTAACAATTTGAAAAATGGTAAAATGTCATAGCTTTCTTAACCCAAAAGTTTAAACCTTGTGAGAAGGATGCCAAACAACTAAAAAACAGAGTGCCAAATAGATTTCTCTGTAAATAGAAAAAAATTGGTTTGAACTGCTTTGAATCAAACAATCATATTTTAATCAAGTATAAAATTCGTCATGTAATTTTTTTTTTAAAAAAGTATATTTTTTAGAATAGGTCATTGTAGAAATGGGAGGTTTTAAATTTTTAAAGTATATTTTGATACGCCCCTTTCTAGAAAATAAGATTTCTTTCATCTTCCAAAGAAAATGATTTTTGAAAATTATTTCCTAAATAAGTTGAATTTTGAACTATTCAAAAATGAGGATGAAAAAATGGATAAAACTTTTTGAAGTCATAACGTGTTTCAGAAAATATCATTAAAAAGAAAGTTTGGTTTTGGTTGTAATCGGTTTTTTACTTTATTTTTACAATTTCAAGCTTTATAAAAAAAAATGAGAATAAAATAACCCCTTTTGACTTGTTTAGTCCATGCTTCAAATTTAATGACAATGTTTCTCCATCCAAGAAGTGAGATGAATTAAAAGATCAAAGAAAACCAACAATCAACAATCAGAAAATATGATATTGGTTTCTTCATTTTCAACCATTATAAAATAAATTCTCGCAGTAATTAAAAGAAATTGAGAACATTTTTTCAGAAAATAGTAGAGAAACTGTTAGAGTAAATTTTCAACTCAAAAGAGAACATTTATTTTGCAAAAAAAATCCAAAATTTCTAACAAATTTTATTCCGAATTGAAAATTTTTATCAAAATAATCAAGTTTACCTTTAATTACGATCTAGTCTTCGATATACTCGGAATAATAAATTCGATTTGTAATTCGAAATTGAATAAATATATAACACAGGTTTTATTTGAGATTAGGATTTTTGTCCTCAAGACAAATAGTTTTCGAAATTCATTTCGGTTAATTTCAAAAAAAAAAAAATGGAATCTTTTCAAAAAAATCACTTCATAATAATGAAAATAAAGCATCACAGATCCCAATTCTAAAAGGAAAAATGAAACAAACTGGACTTGTTTTAAATTATTAAACTAGTTCAATTTTGACATTTCTTAAAACCTTTTTTCGTAAAGCTGAATGAAAATTCTTTTTCTTTTTATTAGTCAACAAATAATAATCTTTTCAAAACCTAAAAGCCCAAAGTCTTTTAAAACAGTTATATCAACACTTTGAATTTCTTTTACTAAACAATTCAGAAACTTAAAAGGTACAAAATGAAATTTTTCGCAAAAATTTGAAATTCCAACCTTCACGACTCACAAAAAAGAAACTATCATTCAAAAATAATTAAAATTTGAAAGAACTACATTCAAATCGGTAAAATTTTGACAATGGTGTATTAAAAAATCCTGATCAAGACAAAATATTAATTCTAAAAGAGTAAAGAATTGGAATCAATTAGGACATTATGATTGAAATCTTTTTTCAATAATCAACTGAAAAAAATTACAATTAACGATACGACTTTTATTTTTTACATTTTTTTTTCAATTAATTGCAATTTTCATTACAAAGACTAACTGAATCAAAAAGTGATTAATCGAATCAAAAGTACAAATGGGAAATCAAAAATCAACAAATTTACCATTTTCCTCTTTTATTGATTCAGATCTGCCCACAATCGAGCAACTTGCAAAACAATCATTATTAGTGAATGGGAAATATAAAATCAAAGAAAAGATCGGCTATGGTTCCTTTGGTAAAATTTATCATTGTATCAGGTTGTCTGACAATATAGTTTTTGCAGTTAAATTTGTAAGCAGGTTTTAATTTTGTCCTGGTTTATTTGGTTCCAAATTAAAATAATCCAAGTGAAATCTCCCGAAAATAAAAAAAAAAAAAAAAAAAAAAAAAAAGAAAAAGAAAAAGAAACTGAAAAAGAAACTGAAAAAGAAAAAGAAAAAATTCAAAAAATCAAATTTTTCCAATTTCTTTTAAAAAGACTCATCGTTTTGCAATTATTTTTGTTACTTTTCTTGAAAATATTCTCTTTTTTTTTATTTTATTTTAATCTTTCACCCAAAAATAAAAACAACCAACACAAACAAAAATAAAAAAAAAAACCAAAACCAAAAACAAAAAAAAAAACAGGAAACGGAAAAACAGGAAGGACAATTAGAATACGAGAACAAATTGTACTGTGTTTTAAAAGATCACGTTGGTGTTCCAGATGTCTATCATTTTGGAGTCCACAATTATGATCACTATATGATTATGGATCTCTTGGGACCAAATTTGGAATCACTCTTTAACTATTGCGATCGGAAGTTTAGTTTAAAAACTGTCTTAATGATCGCAGATCAAATTTTGTGTAGAATCCAATTATTACACACAAAGTGCTTTGTGTACCGTGATATCAAACCAGAAAATTTTGTAATTGGAAAAAAAAACCAAAAAAACCAGATCTTTTTGATTGACTTTGGGCTGGCGAAATTGTATCGGGACTTTTGGACAAAAAAGTTTAATAATTTTCGAAACAATCGCGATTTAGTTGGAACTGTTCGCTATTCTTCAATCAATACCCATTTAGGCATTGAACAATCAAGAAGGGACGACTTAGAAAGTATTGGCTATTTGTTAGTGTATTTTTTAAAAGGCAGACTGCCTTGGCAAGGCTTCAAAGTCGCAAACAATAGAGAAAGAAATCAAAAAATTTCAGACAAAAAAGTTAATACACCATTGAGGGTTTTGTGCGAAGGAATACCAGGTATGTTTTATTTTCATTTTTTCTTTTTCTTTTTCATTTTCTTTTTCTTTTTCTTTATCTTTTTCTTTTTCTTTATCTTTGGGGGTTATTTATTTTTTTTGTGTGTGTTTTACAAAAAGTGAACGAAGGGTTTGTATTTGAACAAAACCGCAATTATAATGTATTTGAAAAAGTCAAGTTCAATTTTTAATTTCTTTTCTTCTTTTGTTTGAATCATACCAAATACTGGGAACAAATAGATTTTTTTTAAAAATTATAATTTATAGTAACCAATACGATTTGTCATAAGAAACAATTAAAAATTAACTGACACCCCTACTCATTTATCTGATAAATTTTCAAAAGATAATAATTTATTCATTCTTTCTTTCGAAATCTCGAAATTTTTAGCAAATTAATTAATCTCAACAAATTTGATTGGGGATCCTTTATATTAAGTTATTTTGTCATTAATTACAAGCTACCTGTAAAGACTTTTAAAAATATCTTTTCTCGCTTTGTAATATTTTCTTTATCGAAATTGCTTTAATTTTTGATTAAGAAAGGATATTGGTTTAACAATTTTTTGAATCTGGCAACATTTTTTACATTATTTTGTTTTAAAATAAAAAAATTGTGTTCGAAAAGTTCTTAGTATATATCCTAAAAATAGATCTATTGATGTTTGTTGACTGTTTTAAATTTCCTTTCGAAAACTTTTTGGTCAACTTTTTTAAAATAACTTTACAGCCATTTTAAAAATGCGACAACTTTATGAAAACTTTTATCAAGTTTTTTATTGTTTAAAAATGTGAAAACTTTTTTTAAAACTTTTATCAAGTTGTCTATTTTAATAAAGTGAGGGATCAACCTTTAAATGTGTTGTAGAGGTTGGTGTGTGAAGAAAAGCTCTTTTTTTTAAAAAAAGTTCACACTTTATTAAAATTGAAAACATTCAAAAAGTTTTAGTCCGGGCAATCTCTTAAAAAAAAAAAGTCCACACTTTTTTTAAATGACTGTAGTTATGGTAAAGTTGTTTTAAAAAAATATGATCATCGAATCTTATTTGTTTAAATCCAAATACACATTGCCAAAAAGTTTATTTTTCCAGATGTTCTTTGATATGAACTGTTTTGGGGATTGAAATAGAAATTTTTTCAATTAGAAATTCAAAAAAAATAGATTCAATAAATATTAAATTAGAATACAATAACTTCAATAATTAGAAAAATAGTCCAATTGTACTAAATTTAAAACCTTATTTATACACAAACACCAATTGAAATATTATAAATATTGAAAAAAACTCTCTATGAGCAACACATTTGTTTTTATTTTTAAGTGAGACGTTGCTTTAACTTATAAGGTTCACAAAAATTGCTACAAATACCGTTTTGTTGATCATCATCAATTGCAAAAAAAACATACTCTAATAAGAAATTCTATTTCAACAAACAACTTTTTGTACATTTTCCGTTTCTCTATTGTTCTCACTCTCTTTTGATCTTTCAAAATGACATTTTTTTTAATTATTCAAAAAAAAAAATATTAATTTATTTTTATGATTGAAAAAGTGTAAATTACATTCTAGATGTCCTTTTTACTTGGATTTTTTTTAAATGAAATTTAAGCCTAAAATGATAGATTTCACAATTATATCAGTTTATTTTATTTTTTTCTTTTCTTTTATTTCATTAAAGAGTGAGTACTAAATGCTTATCTGTTTGTTGTTAGGTTTTCCAGAATTTAAAAGAATTGAGTTAAATCAAAGATTTTACTCAATTCTTTTGAATTCTGGAAAACCTAGGCACTTGACGGCATTCCACAGCACTTGACAGCACAGCTGTTAGATTTTCCAAAATATAAAAGAATTGAGTAAAATATTTGATTTTTCATTATTTCTTTGAATTCTGGAAAAGTGCTGTTAGTTTTTTTTGAATTTTAGAAATTTAAAAGAAAATTTCAAAACATTTCTGTTTAATTTCTTAAATTAAAAAAAAACGCCATTAGATTTTTTTTAATTGTTGTTTATTTGTAAAATCAATAGATGTTCATTAGGTTTTTTTGAGTTTGTTATTTATTTTGAAAATCAATAGATTTTCGTTTGTTTTTTTTTACTTTAGAAATAAACCGAAAATTTTAATAAATTTTCGGTTTATTTCTAAAGTAAAAAAAACCTAGAACACTTTACAAATAAAATAGAAAACCTCAAAAAAACCTAGAACACTTAACAGATAAAACATAAAACATAGGCACCCAACTCAGCTTAATGGCACTTCTCGAATTCCTAATTTGAATTAGAGATATTTTTGAACCAAGTTAGAGAGCGAATCTGGTTAATTCTCTCAAGAATCTAATCTACTCCATACATTGAGAGGGTTTTGTTCCAATTCTTATTCGATTTTTATAATAGTCAAAAAGATTCAAATCCGTCAGATGATTTTTCTTCAAAAATTAGTGGTTCTATGAAGAATAAACCCGATTTTTAATTAAAATTACAATTTTTAAGGTCATTTTTGTAACTTTTTGAGAGAATGAGAAACAATCGAAAATAATGTGGTTACGAGGACTCAAACTACATGACCTTCGAATTGTAAGTTTGACATGTTAAATTTGATCAATTATTGATTCTCTAAAAATATCAATTTATTTATTCACTTGATCAAAGATTGAAAAATTTACTAACAACTAAAACCAAAGTATTGGAAAAAAAATATTTTTATGAAAATAGGACAAAATAACAAGATAAAAAGAAAAAATTCAATCCAATTTTTTTTTTTTGCCATTTTGAACAAGTTGAATTGGCCCAGTATAAGTATAGCCACAGCAACTTCGGCATTCATTATTATTTTAGAATATGAATATGATTTTTTAATCTTAGGTGGTGGAAATACAAACATTTTTTGATAAAGAGATTTGTAGTGATATTACAGAGTTTAATTTCTAAAGAGATTCTATTTAAACTTTGTTTCAGTCAAAGGGGAATCCAAAAAAAACTTTTTTTCAAATATCAATTATTTTATATAATTGGCAATTTGAAGAACAAATAAGAAATAAGCATAATAATATACTTTAAAGAATTGTTGATATCCGTCTGAAAGAAAATTAATAAATCAATAGATTTTCTTAAAAATTGAAAAACTCAAATTCTTTGTCCCTATTGAGAAAAACAAGAATGTTCGTTTTGATCTTCTACTGGTATTTGAATTATAAATAGGAAACAATTTTCACTCCATTTTCCATACTTTTCTTTTAGAAATCAAGTCTCCAAACGAAGTGTTTTGGGATTTGTGGTCTCTATTTGAAAAAGGAAATGAAAATGAAGTGAAAATTTTTCACATTTATTAATCAAATATCATCAGGATCAAAGATCAAATAAAATTCCAATAGAAATCAAAATGATTTCTCTACAATCATTTTTACAGTTTCAATAACCTTAGAATAACACGTTTTTACCAAGTGACTATTAATCTTGCAATAAAAAAAAATTTTTTGCAACTGAATGAAGTGTTAAAAAAAAAATCAAAAAAAAACAAAATGTGAAAAAATGATTACAATTTTGAAAATTTCTGAAAAAAAATTTTTTCTTCTAATATCCATGTAAACCGTTTAAACACATAAATTTCACCTTTTACAACTTGACCCCTTTGACCGAAAAATAGTTTATATTATTCATATTTTTCATTTTTTTATTCATATTTTTATTCATATTATAATTATATTTTTCTTCTTGTAAACTTATAGTCGAATTTATTGAATATCTTGATTATTGTAAGAATTTAAATTTTGATGAAACACCAAATTATACTTATTTGAAAAGAAAATTCAGGGCTTTATTTCTTAAAAAGGGATATGTCTATGATTACAAATATGATTGGAAGATTAAACATGATAAAAAAATAGAATTAAAAAAACGAAAATACAGTACTATTAATAAAAGTAAAAACAATGAAGAGGAATGTTTAATAGTTAATTCAAATTTAGAAACAACAAAAGGAAAATACGAAAATGAAAAAACAAGTTCACAAAAAAACGAAATAGGATCCCATCAAGAGGAGCATGGTGAGCATTCGTTTTCATCCGATTTTTCTATTTCCCCGAATGAAAACAAAAAAAATTTAAAAAAAGTTATGGATAAAAAAAAGAAAGAAGAAAGAAGAAGAAAGAAAAAAGAAAAACAAAGCAAAAATGAAAATAAAGACGAAAACGAAAAGGAGAAAGAAAATGGAGAAAGGAACGAAAAAAATGAAGAAAGGAACGAAAAAAATGAAATCAATGAAACGGAATTAGATCCAAATTTGGAAAATAAAATTAAAGACTTTAGAACAAGAATTAAATACATTGAAAAAAAGGCGAATAAAAAACTGAAACTCAAAATTGAAAATATGCTATTAAAAAAGCAGATCCTCGAAAAGGAATTAAATGAGAAGCAACAAAAACTTGAAACAACATATTTCTTAAGAAAAAATAAAATCTTTTCTTTAAAGTGTAAACAAATCTATGAAAATATTAGCGAAATTGAAGAAATTTTACAACAAAACCCAAAATATCAGGATTTCAAAATTGAAGAAATACTTTCATCTATTAAAATGAAATTAAAAACGCATTTAAATTTTAACCAAGTCAAAATTTTACAAAACGATTTAAATAATTTATTATTTTTAATTAGCGAAAAAAAAAGTAGTCTTGAAAAGGAATCTTGGAAAAAAGATGAAAAAAAAATGTTTATCAAAAATTACCAAGAAGACAGAATCGTCAAATATAATCAATTAATAGAGAAAAAAATAAATTTAATTACAGAATTTTTAAAAAAAAGAGAATTTAAAGACGAAATTAAAATTCATAAACAATTTGAAAAATTAAAATCACAAACAAATAAAAATCTTAATTTAAAACAATGCGGTAAAATTTCAAATAATCTTGATAAAATGATTACTATGATTAAAGAAAAATTTGTAAAAAAATAATATGCAAGTAATCATTTTTTATATTTTATTTATTTTTTTTTATAATAATTAAATAATAATAATATTATAATAATTTTGTTACTTTCTATTATTGTTGATTTTTCATTTTTCGATGGCTTGAGAAATTTTCAATTTTATCAATTTATGAAAGTAAGTACATTTTACCATTTTGAAAAATTTTAATTGTGAGAACATTACTGAAAAAAGATTTTTTGAGTGCCATTAGATATTGAAACTTTGAAATAAAAACATCATTAGCAGATCTATTTGTGAAAAGAAAACGAACCCAAAGTAATTCAGAGTTGAATCTTTAATTTTTCGATTTAATGAACATTTTTTTTTGATTAAATTTTTGGTTTTTATTAAATTAGGTTTTGGATCTAGAAATGTGTTTATACGAATGAGCGAAACTAATCAAAGAGTAAACCAAAAAAAAATAGACCCGAAAAGGTGAGCATTTGAAACAAATCTTATCTTTTAGAATATCAAACACCAAAGATCACCTTTCCTAATAAACTTGTTGAAATCAAGAATGAAAAAAAAAAACATCGATAAATTCCATTTTTGAAGATTTTTTTTCCACTTTATCTTCTTAATTTGAATGAATCCCAACAAGGTCATAACCTTGAATTTCTAGTTCTATTACTATTTCTTATTATTTTACAAAAACATTTTTTTACTCATTTGCTTTCAAAATTCTTTTTTCAAATATTTTTATCAAACAAAACCAAAATAAAGAATACCTATATCAAAAATTAAAATCAAGGGGTTGAATTCTTGGAATCAAAAAACAGTTACAAAAGATTCAACACAAAGAAAAGGATAATTTGAGAAAAAAATTGAAATCATATTCAGCATTATTTTTCGTTCTTATTTTAATAGGAAATAAATAATTATAAAATCAAACAAATTTACTCAATAAAACTTTAGTCTCAAGAAGAATTTAAAAAAATATCTGATTTTCTGAACTAAAACTCGAATTAGATGAATTAAATAAAAATAGGATTTTTAAATTCATTTTGGAAATTCTTTTGAAATAAACAGTAATTGGTTTATCAAACATTTTCCAACCAAAAATATTTTCATAAAGAATTAAAAATAAAACCAAATAAAGAATAAGTAATTGTGTAAAATTTTATAGATAAGATCAAGTAATAAATGCTTTTTATTGATTTTTCAAGATCAATTTTTTCATATTTTTGATTTCCGATTTATTGTTGGTATGAAAATATCTTATACTAGGATATATCCCACTCTAGTATTTATTAAAATATAAATACATTTGGCTAAAGAAATGATTTGAAGAATTCAGTTTCACATAAATTGTCGCACTCAAAAAATGAAAAATGTACTTACCCCCTTTTTAAATAATTTCCTTTTCGATTTTAGGTTTCAAATCAAAAAAAAATGGGAATCCCCCTTCAATTTAAAAGTTGGTCAAATTTCAAAATTGGTTATATTCTCATTTTTTTCTAAATAATCAATTTCATTGAAATATATTGACTGTATGAATTTTAAACCCTTTACTGGTAGGTTAGGGTATATTAGGTTAGGTTAAATTATTTTAGAGTATGTTATAGTAGGCTGGGGGTGGTTAAGATGACAGGCTAGAAAAATTTGGCAAGGATTTGGAAAAAAAAAAACAATTAAGAGACCAATTAGACTTTTGCAACTTGTTTTAAGATTAAAATAAAAAAAACTTAACTTTTAGTGGTAAAATTGGATTTTCGAAGAAATTATTAAAAATATTTAGTATTGGTGATTTCAAGATTTTGAATTTTCTGCCATTTAAGTAATAAAACACTACCAATTGTTAAATAATCTTTTTGATTTTTCCACACACAATTATAAAAAAACATTAAAAACAATCATACCAATAATAATAATCAAGAAACTCTTCAAAAATATAAAAAATTCAATTTGACCAATTTTGAAAGTTAATAATATAACCGTTTTGTCAAACCCTTGATTAATAATTTCAAAAAAAAAAAAACAACTTTTTTAAAAATAATTTATTATATTTTTCTTATTCAAATGGCATTTAAAAGAAATTTCATTTTTATTTGTTGGTTTTATCTGAAAAATAAATTTTACATCATTCAGTTTTTTTTTTTCAAATATAAAATAGACTATTTATTTATTACAAGAGAAAATTTTATTTTACTTTAGTGTGAGTTTAAGTTTTTTAGAATTTAAAAGAATAAAAGAAAATGATAAATTTTAATCAATACTTTTATATTCTGGAAAACTTTTTTGAACTTTTTTATATATTTGTAAAATAAATATATTTTTTTATAAAACAAAAACAAACACTGCCTGGTTTTCTTGAGTTTTATCTTTATTTTGAAAATCAATGAATTGTACAAATAAAACAAAGAACCTCAACAAAACCTAGACACTTGACAGTGCCCAATGTAACTTGAAGTTACTCGGGGACACAACTGATTGCAATTACAATTGTGTTGTTTGATTATTCTTAAGATATTATTTAGCTTTACAACTTTCAGAAAATTCCACTTTTGATTGTCAACAAAATAATTAATATCATATATAATATTTGTAATCACAAGTATACCTTTTAATATTCGTACTTTCAACTGTTCACAAATATAGAATCATTTTTATTTTTGACCAATTTAAGATTTCTAACAATTCAATAAATTTATTGTTTCTTTTGAATATTGATAATCTAACAAGATCAATTTTTGATTTAGTTTTATCAATTAATCGTTGCGAATGAATATTAATTTTAAAAAAAATTGTAATTGATTTATTGATAAATTTATCAATTCTCTCAAAATCAATTTGTTCCAAGTCAAATATTTCAAGGCCATAATAAAGTTGACCTTAAAATTAGATCTTACAAAGAGATTATTTTAACTACATTGTTGAGTTTATTTTGTTGAAACAATTGTAAAACGTTTTCCAAGGACTTTTCTACTTTTTTAAAATTATATTCAAGTGTATATTTTTTTCTAACCTAAATTCCCATGTTAAAAAAAATATCAATTAATTATTACTTTTTTTTTTTTTCAAGAGTTGTTTCTTCTGTCTTTTTATAATTATAAAGATCCTTTCTTAATTAATTTTTAAGGAGATTAAAGGACTTCATAATAATAATAAGGCCATTTACATACATTTGAGCCTGAAAACCAAAAGTTTTTATAACAGATTATGAGATATAAACAAGAAAAGAATTAGGGATGATCTTTGCTTGATAAACTCAAATTCCTTCTTTTTTATAATACCCTAAGAACTTATTTTTGATTGTTTCATTTTTTATAATTTTTTCAATAAACTAATATATTAGATTAGTGTTGAATAGAATCAAAACCTTTTTGTATAGTTATAATAACTGGAAAATATTCTAGTTTTATTTTTATTTTCTTCAATTTTCTTTGAAAATTTAGAACAACAATTCTGGTTCCAAATTATTTTTTAAATCCAAAATGTTTTTATGGAACTGGTTTCCTGACAACTGAATTCAAAAAGTACCTTTTATAAATTCTTATTGCCAACAGGGGAATCCCACGAAATCAGTTAATTGGTTTAGTTAAATTATATAATAAAAATATCATAGTTTTAGAAACTATACGCTAATTATTGTTCAATATCTAGACATTATTATCCTCAAATAGTAATTACTTTGGAATCAAATACAGTTTAAGAGACAATGTTTTTAAATTCACTATTAACTCATTCTAAGAATGATAACCTTAAAATATTAAAGATGTAATAAAAACAATTAGGAGTCAGGTATTCAATCATTTTTTTCCAATTATTACTTGTTATCAGTATGACCGAAATTACACTAACTGAAGAGATAACAAATAAACTTGACCTTAACTCCAGTATTGGTGTTGTTCCATTACAAGGACATAATATACCGTCATATTTCAAAAACGTTTTATTTTCGGTTCTTCATTGTGAAGGAATACTTGAATACTTCCTGGACAAGAACACAATTTTGAATTGTGTGGATGAGTATTCTGGAGAAATAAGAAAAAATTTTGCTTCTGCTTTTTTAGATTTTTTTGATGCCTTTTGGTTGGATGAACACGATTCCTTAAACTGTCTTGATCTTTTCCGAACGTTGGAAAAACAAAAAAGTAAGGAGATCAATAGTGATGACTCAAAATCATTTTTAGTTTGGCTAATTAATTATTTGGGATCACAATTTAAAACAATGAGAGAAGAAAACAGAAATGAAAATGAAAATGAAAATGAAAACGAAAATAATAATGAACAAGAAAAAAACAATTACCAGCTATCAAAAGAGAATTTCAAAGAATATAGTTCAAAACTTAATTCCTTTGTCACACGTAAGTAGTGTTTATTTTATTTATTTTTTCTTTGGTTTGAATGCAAAACAATTCTTTTTGTTTCATTGAAACAATTCAAACAACAAAAATAGGAATACCCAAACAGCCATTAGTTTTCAATTTGATTTTGGAAAAAAATCAGATTTGTATCGTTTTATGACAGTTGCTACCACTTTTAAGGAACAAATTTTGAATGGAAATTAAGGCAAAAAAAATAAGGGTGTAAAATTAGAAACAAAACTTGTGAGAAACATTTTTTTAAGGGACTAGTAACTCTTATTTATTTTTATTCCCAAAGGTAATAGAATAATTATTTACACAAGGGTAGAATTAAAACTCGATATAAAACTCCATTTATCAACTTTAGAGAAATGAATAATCATTATTCAAATAGTCCATTTTTACCAATGAAATTTTCAGTCAAAAGATCCAGATCCTTTTTTGTTGTGGTTTGAGGATCAAATTAGAAAAAGAAATATTTGCAAAAAATTTTTATTTTGAAGTAATCTCACTTTGAGTAATTTCTGAGCGTCTGTATTAAAAAATAACCTTGAACCTTTAATCTTATTTTAAAAATACAATAAAAATAAATCAAATATTGAATCCTTGAAGATCTAAAAAAAATTGATCATTAATTTTATTCACAAATATTTATTAAATTTCAAGAAATTTAATAAGACTTGTCAATATTCTTTCTTTTTCAAACATTAAGGATATCAAAAAGGAACTGTTATATTGAAAATCAGGTATTTGAATATTTTCTTATTTTTTTCTTATTAATATTATTAAATTTAAATTTGTTTTATTTGTTTGAAAATCTTTAAAAAATTGTGAAATAATTGTAAATTCTATTTGATACATTTAATCATTGGGTTGTTAATAATTCACTGAAAGAATTTAGATTGGGTTATTAATTATTGATTATAAATAATCAAATTAAAAATTATTTCTTTATGATTATAAGTTGAATTTTTCAGGTTTTAAAAAAGTATTTTGGGAGAATTTTTAATTTGATTGTTTGGTTTTTTTTCTCAGATTTTTTTATTCAACAAAATAAAAAAAAATGAATTTGGGCTGTTCTTTGAATCAAAAAATTATATTTTTTTCAGGTTTAAAATAATTATTGTATTTTTTTTTGAAATTAAGTAGATTTTTTCAACTAGGTTATTTTCTAACTTAGTGGTTTTAATTTTAAAGTGTATTTTTATACACTTCCTTTACAGATATTAAGATTTCTTTCTTCTTTCACGGGAATATATTTTTTTTTTTGAATAATTCAGAAATATGTTGGATTTTGAACTTTTCAAAAAAGAGAAAAATGTATCAAACTTTAAAAACAATAATTCATTCTGTGAATTCCATTTAAAAGTAAGTTTGATTTTTGTAGTAATCAGATTTTTGCTTTATTCTTTTAAATTCTGGAAAAGCTAATGATAGTGGATAAATTTTAATTTGTTCATACACATATATTATTTTTTCTTATATTAATAATTTTATCCATTTTTCTTCTTTTTTATTTAGTTAAACTTTGTTAGTATTTTCTTTACTTACCCCCCCTAATAAATCTTATTAATTTTTTTTTTAACACATACATATAATTATATTTAATATAGTTGCATTTCTTACACAAATTAAGGAGGATTTGACTTGTAAATTTTGTAATAAAACTAAAAATAGTTTTCAATTTTTACCCATGATTAATTTACAAATTCCAAAATTTTCAAAATTGGATTTTCGAATTATTATTATTTATGATGATGAAACAACGTTTCCAATGGAACATTTATTTCAATTTTCAAAATTTCCAACATATTCTGAATTTATTAATAAAATTTCAAAACAAGCAAATCTCAGTGAAAATGAAATTTTTTTATTTGAAATTGCCAAATCTAGGATATATAGAGAAATAAAATGTGATAAAGATTTTAGCACAGTAAATTCGGCAGATAAATTCTTATTAATCGAACATAAACAAGAAAAAAAAAAATTAAAAAAGGAAAAAAATCAACAAAAATATTCATTTATACAAATAATTAATGCTGATCGAGCTAAATTTAAAAATATTTTTAAAGAGAAAAAAATAATTAATTCCTTTTTTTTCCTTCCGTTCCAAATTAAAAAACGACTTGGATTTATACCATACCAAAAAATTGAAGATTTAATTATGAAAAAAATTCATTTATTTATTTTAAAAGAGAAAATAATGGAATTAAAAAAGAATCATGAAATGAAAACAAAAAATGTTAATGATAACAAAATTGGCAAAGGTGAGAAAAAGGAAAAGGAAAAGGAAAAGGGAAGAGAAGCAGAAAGAGGCAAGGGAAAGGAAAATGAACAGGGACAGGAGAAGGAAAATGAAAAAGAAAATGAACAGGGACAAGAGAAGGGAAAAGAAAAGGAAATGGGATAGGAGAAGGAAAAGGAAAAGGAAAAAGAACAGGAAAAGGAAAAGGAAAAGGAAAAGGGAAATAAAAGGGAAAGGGAAAAGGAAAAGAATAAGAATAAGAAAAGGGGAAGAGAAAGGGGAAAAGAAAAAGAAACGGGAAAAGAAAATACAAATACGAACACAAATAAAAATTTTAATGAAAAAGAAAAAGAAAACACAACTAAAATTAAAATTGAAAACAAGAATGAAATTAAAAATCAATTTGTAAAAACGGAAGTTAAGAAAAAAGAATCATATACAATAAAACTTTTAAAGAGAAAAATTTTAGATGAAGAAAAAGTTTTTCAAACAAATAATATGTTCCCATTATTTCAAATTGTTACTATGGGGGAAAATACAAATTTAATACAAAAGATCCATAACAGAAAAGAAAAAATATTAATTGATGAAAATACAATTTTAGGTATCAGGTGGAATCCATTATTATTTTTTAATAAGGATCCTGCAATTAATTTTGAAAAGGATGTACCAAGAATTGCAAAAAATTACTCTTTACAAGATGAAAAAAATAACAATTCAATTTCCTTGAAAGAATGTTTGAATAATTTTAAAAATCCTAATAAAATAATTAAAGAAACGGGTTTTTGTGATTATTGTAATCATGATCGAAAATTAAAAAGCAAAATTGAAATTTATAAACTTCCACAAACTTTAATTTTTTCTACAAATGAAATTTCCAAAAATTCATCCAAAAAATTAAAAATTCCCCGAAAAATCTCTTTAGCAAATATCCTAAAAACACCAGATTCCAACTCAAATCTGCAGTCATATAAATATACATTAACTTCTTTAATTATTCAAAAAAAGAATTCTTTAAACAAGCTTTATCAATTAAATATTAATAATGGTGAATGGTATAAATATTCTAAAGATAAAATCACAAAAATTAAAAGGTTAAAAACCATTTTTAATAAAAATACAAAGCCTAATATTTTATTTTACCAAAAACAAAATAATGATAAATTGAAATCAATTAACGACATTATTAAACAAGATTTTACAAAATTTAGGGGAAAATTGCTCTCTGAAAAAATAACGTTAAAAAATCAAATTATTTCAAATCCTTCTTTGTTTATTAAAAAGAAAGAAGATGAACTGAATGATAATAATAATAATAATAATAATAATAATAATAATAATAATAATAATAATAATAATAATAATTTTAACATTGAACTGGAGGAAGATTTTAATGAAATCGAAATTGATATCGAAACTGATTAAAAGGGTTAGCTTACCAAATAGACTATCAATTTTAAAATTCAACTTTTAGTCTGGCAATTTATTATTAAAATATCCAAAAAATAATAAAAAAAAATTAAAAATCTGAATTAAATTGTATTAACATCAAATTAATTTTTGTCTTTTGATTGTTATTTTTTATTTATTATCTAATGTATTTTTGTTTAATGCCATTTTCTAATTAAAGAGTGGAAATTTTTTATTCAAGTTCCCGATTCCTATTTACTAAAATTATTAGAGAAAAAAAAAAAAAAAAAAAGATCTTCACAAAACAAATTCAAAATTACAATTTTAGATCTCAATTAAACTCTTGCTTCAAAAAATTTTGGGATAAAACTTAATTTATTTTAATTTGGATTTTAAAGTAAATAATTTGATTTGAAATAAAATTTATAATTGAATTGAACGTGGTTAAACTTATACAAGTAATTCATTTAATGGATTTATATATATATATATATATATATATATATATATATTAAAGTAGTCCACGATCTTTTCTTTCTAAATCCAAAAAAAAAAAAATTGATTATCTAAGCAATGGCTTTTCAAATTTATTTTATGATGATTTTAAATTAAATGTTTAAATGGTAAATGTTTCAACAACAAAGGATATATTTTTGGTTCCGACTAAATTTATTATTATTTTCTATCAATTCTACTCTTATAACATACTAATACTATCCTTTTCAAATATTTTCCCCCTTTTCAACAGTTTTAAACATAAAATTCAAATTGTACAATAAGTATTCATAAATTATTAAAAAAAAATTTGGAAACTAATGTATTTTCAAAAAAGTTGCGAATTTAATTTTATTTCAATTTCATTAAAATCATCTTTGTAAGTGAAGGTATTCATTAATTGATAATATCAATTTAAATTTAATATTAATACCAATTGAATCAATGACAATTGTTATTATTTCAAAATATGTTGATCAAAAAATTTATAAATATATAAAAAATCTAAACACATTTTTTTTAAATAAAAAAAGGTACAACTAATTCCAATAAATCAAAAAAAAAAGATAATGTAATAATGGTGTAAATGATTTATTCAACTTCAAAATATAGTTATAAGTTTTTCCTTCATTTTGAATTTTATCAAGATTAAACCTCTCTAAAAAAATTTTTTTCTGATCAAAAAAAAAAAAAACAATTTCTAATTAAAAAAAAATATCTTAAATACTAAGAATTTGAGAAAAGAATCCTCATAATGATAAAAACAAAATAAAAAACTTGGAATTTTAAATAAATTTTATATCTTATAATAAAA
Organism: Anaeramoeba flamelloides; assembly: GCA_027625915.1. Classification (NCBI taxonomy): domain Eukaryota; family Anaeramoebidae; genus Anaeramoeba; species Anaeramoeba flamelloides. The sequence goes on from JANTQA010000063.1 coordinate 1,451,687, forward strand.
AAATTTTTACAATGGAAAAAAAAAAATTTAATTCTTCAAAGCAGTAACGTATAGCCAACTATTATATTCATTGAAATATATGATCTAACAAAAAAAAAAATTCCAAAGAAATTGATGTTTGGATTTATAATAAAAAAAAAAACTTAAATTTTTTGTTAATCAACACACACAATACCTTAACTTATTTATTAAATGGTGCAAAAATTCATAATGTCAGAATAAAAATTTATAAGAGAACATTTCAGTGAATTCAAAAATTAAAAATCTTATATTTTGACAAATGAATTAAATTTATTTCTTTTAGGAAAAACAGAATTTAAAAAATATTGAATCGAAATAATAATAACAAAATAAAACAAGAAATCATATTAGATAATTTCATAATTCAAAAATTAGAAAATTTTACTCATTAAAAACGTTCTAAAAATATTAAAAATAATAACTTTTAATAATAAATTTGATAAAATTTCCTGTTTAAAAGTAGTGAGGGTACCATATAGTGTATAGGTATTTTAATTTTAATTTTTGAAATGAAAATAAAATTTAAATGATTTTTTTTTTTATTTCTAAAAATCAAAAAAACCTTACTACATTTTTCCCGGATTAAACAAAATTGATTGAATTCTTTGAATTTAATCTATTATTTTAAATACTGGCAAAGTTAAAGGAAAGTACCTAGGTTTTTTTGATTTTTAGAAATAAAAAAAAAAATCATTTAAATTTTCTTTTCATTTCAAAAAGTAAAAATACCTAACGAAAATCTATTAATTTTTCAAATAAACAGAAAACCCAAGAAAATCTAACGACTCTTTTCCAGAATTCGAAAGAAAGTAGAAAAAACTTTGATTTTACTCAATTCTTTTAAATTCTGGAAAACCTAACGAAAAGTGCCGTAGAGTGCCTAGCTTTTCCTGAATTCAAAAGAATTGAGAAAAATCAATGATTTTACTCAATTCTTTTAAATTCTGAAAAAGCTAACGGCGGTTTTTTTTAATTAAAGAAATTAAAAGAAAATTTTTGAAATTATCTTTTTATTTCTCAAATTAGAATAAAAACCTAACGAAAAGTGCCGTAGAGTGCCTAGATTTTCCAGAATTCAAAAGAATAGAGAAAAATCAATGATTTTACTCAATTCTTTTAAATTCTGGAAAAGCTAACGGCGGTTTTTTTCATTTTTTGTTTTTGTTTCGAAAATCTATTGATTTTCTAATCAAAACAAAAATTAAAAAAAACCTAACGGCCAATAGAATGTAATTTTGTTGAATCACCTCTCTTTGGAATAAAAAATAAAAAATAAAAAAAATTGATTTTTTTTTTTTATTATTTTTATTTTTTTGTGAGTTTTTTTTTTTTAAACATTATCTGAAGAAAAGTCAGACGAATTTGAAATATTTATTTTTCCATTTTTATCTTCTACATCAAATGTACTTCTTTTCGTCGTTGAATAATCTGAGAAGGTTGAGCTTCTATTAGTGTCTGTATCAATATCCTCTTGTTTGGATTTGCTATCGCTCCAAAATTCTGAGTCATCAAATGGTTTATCTGGTTTGATTTTCATTAAATAAATTAAAAGTCCAATTATACATCCACCAAATAATGATATTACAAAGGACATTATAAAGCAGGCAGCTTGTGATTTTGTCTGGTTATCACTCCGGGGGAAAATTCTTTCAAATTCTCCATCATATAGATCATGATCCTTGGTTCCAAAATGTGTGGTTACAATACTTGCAATGCCACCGATAATTCCTATAAAAAAATTTTTTATCACATTTTTTGGAGATTTCAAATAAATATAAATTGGAAAATTGGAATTAAATGTTATGAAATATTTTTAAATTTTTACCTGGAATTCCATGTAGATTCATAATTCTGCAAGAATCTTCAACGTTAAATCGATTTTTTAATTGTTTGGAAAGAATTTCGTATCCAATGATAGAAAAAAGTCCACCTGCAAAGCCTATTATCATGGCCCCATATAATGATACACACAAATTTGCTGAAGATCCAATTGCAATTCCACCTATATATAAATATATGTATATATTAAAAAAGGGCAAGATTATTATTAATAATAATTGATAAACAGCCAATTTACTATTGTTAAATATTTTTTTTATTTCTTGTTTAAAAAATGAAATGAAAATATAATTTATATCAAACAATATATCCCTTAGGACCGCGGGTTTGTCTAAATTTCATCAAGTTTAAAAGAAAACATTTAAAATGATATTAATGTACTGATATATTTATTTTCTTATTTGCCTTTAATTCAGATTTGAATTATAATAAAAAGTCAAAATTGTTCAAAGATAAATTAAGTTATCTTAATTATTTTCTTTTTGATCTTGGGAAAAAAATTAATAATTTATTTTGTCAAAATTTTGTGGATTAATATTTTTTTTTAAATTTTTTAAATGTGAAATTTTATTACAATAATAGTAATTCAAAATACTATTGATTGATTGATTAATAATAACCATCAAACAATGCTGAATAATATTTAAAAGTTATTTTATATTTTCTTTGAATTTAGGGTTGATTAATTTTTCTATTAAAAAAGTTTTTATTTTTTAATTCCAAAATGAAATAAATGAAATTATTTTACAATTTTTTTTTTTTTTTTTTGTTTTTTCAAGTATTTTCTATTGCTCAAATTGAAGTTTTAGAAAATTATTCATATTAAACTTTCAATTCTTGATCTAAAGAAATGAATTTCATTTTTCTCTTGATTTAATATTTATTAAAATTTTATCTAAAAAACATGAAAATTTCTCATTAATATATTTCTTTATTTTTTTTTTTATCATAAAATTAACATAGATAATAAAAAAATCTTGGAAACCAAGAAATTTTTTTTTGAATTTTGTTATTAGTAAAAATTTGAATGATATACTTGTAAAAATTGAATTTTTCAATCCAAATTAATCCCGTTATTGGAAAATAATTTTTGAACTATGGTCTATTATTCAATAATCTTGTTTATTTAATGTATAGATTTTAAAAAGTTAAAAATTAAAAAATAGTAAAAATTAAAAAAAACAAATCAATTAATAATCTGACTCGAACTATTGGCCAAATTATTTAAATTTAAAAAAAATTATTTGTTGAAAAAATTTCCAAATTTTGCAATGAAAAAAAATATTATTTTTTTCTAGAATTTAATTGATATTTTTTTGTATTTTTTAATTATTTAGAATCAAAATATAGATATTGTTATCGAATGATAATAAACAGATAAAAGAAATTTTTCATGTGATGTAAAAAATCTTTTGTAATGTTCAAATTATTTATTAAAGTATTTTAGGCAATTTTGGGGTGGAAAGGTACCAAAAAAATTTCCAGTAAAGTATGATCTGTTTTAATCATTAAAAATACGAGGTTTTTGATATTGTAAACAAACTTTTCAAAAAAAAAAAAATTTTTTTTTTGACAAAATTTGGAAAAATAATAAAATCACAATAACCAAAAAAAAATTTTTTTAAATGAGTAAAAATTTTTTTCAAGTTATTTTTTTATTGTATGTAATTATAGAGTTTTTAATTATAAAATTTTCTTTCAAAGATAATTGTTTATAAATTCTATATCTTATAATGCATTGATAACAATTCAAATTAAAAATTTTTATTTCAAAGGCATTTAGGATATTTGGGATTCTGAGGGATATATATTTATTTGAATGCGTTTATTCTTAATTAAGTTATTTTTTTTTGAAAGCAAATTTAAAAAAAAATGATAAAAAATAAACTTTTTTCTCTAAATATTTATATTGGTTATTTCCAGAAAAAAAATCTTTGTTAGAGAATACTCTACTGATTATGGGTATTATTGTTTTGTTCTCTTTTTTCGTTTTTTTTTTTTGAGAAATAAATGGTTGATTTTTTGGTTAAAGTCTCTTAATATAAAAAATAGAAGAGACAGATGGATAGAATAAGTGTGAATTTTCTCTGGATCTTAATTAACAAGTTATGTTTTCCAATTAAAAAAAAAATAGAATTCAAAAGGTGTTGTTGTTGGATAGTGTTATTTATTTTGAGAGTTTAAAGAGGGTGAAGTTAATAACTTTTGAAAAATGTTTTAATTTATAAAAAGTTAATTTTTGAGTTGAGAGTAATTACTTTTAAATACTTTTATTAGAATTTAAAAATGCATCTGGTTTTAAGGACTATTCATAATAAAAAAAGCACCAAGTAATTTTTTATCGTTTTCTTTTGTAATTTCCATCAAAAAAAATACCTTAGTAAATACAATTGAGAAACTTGCCTTTTCCATTCATACACGTTTCCTGTGGGAGTGTAAAAGGGGAAACCTTTCCTCAAAAAGATTGAAAATACACCAATCAAGAAAAAAATCATTATTACTTTAAAGATCTCATCAAACAAAATTAATTTCAAAATTGAAAATTCAACAACGAAAAAATCAAAGTTCAAAACATTAGAAGGGGAAGGAAACGGATTCGATCTTTTGAAGCATCGTTGAACGAACTACGTCTAAAAATGACAAAGATGTTAAATATGTACCAAAAATGGTTGTGTCAACTGAAAATTTTCAAAAAAAACCCTAAATTTTCAATTTTAACAAGATTCCTTGACTCAAGGATCTTAAAAGTCAATAATTATGTTTCTAGACTTAAAAAGAGTATTCACCGGCCTTGGAATACGAATAATCCTTAATGATCTAAAAAAAAAGAATAAAAAAACTTTTTAGAATTTTTTTTATTTTTTTAATTAATTTTAATTCATTAAAGATCCTCACCATTCAACAAATAATAACTTATGCAATTTGACTCATTGTTTGGACAACAAGGAAAATATTTTTCAATTTGGGTACTATAAATATCACCCTCTCAAGAAAAATAAATTGCTTATTTTCTCAACTTGACATAAAAAACTACAGTTATTTTTATGTATTTCTTTCTTCGTTCCTTCCATTCTTTTTGAAAGAAATGTTAGCTCTCAAAAAAATCACTATTAGATTTTTCAGGGTTTTGTTTATTATAAAAAAATCGATAATCATTTTCCGGTTAAAGGAAAAAACTAAGTCAGAACATTCATTATGTTTTTTTTTTTTCATAATTATTTTGCTTGAAAAATCAATAAATTTTCTTAAAATAAGAATTAAAAAAACTCTATTTAAGTTTTTTAAAATTTAAAATAATGAATAAAATTAACAATTATTTTCCTCTCATCCATTTGATTAAGGATGTAGGTACATTTGACCAATTTTGAATGACATTAGTTTATTTCGAATTTGAATCATTGAAATCATTTCTTTAACTAAATACCTTAATATTTTAATAAATACTAGGACGAAATATGTCCTAGTCTCATATATTTATATACCAATTAAAAAAAATTAAAATCCAAAAAAATTGATCCAGAAAAAATAAATAAAAATCATTTATTTCTTGATCTTATCTATAACCTTTGATACAATTACTTATTTTTTATTTGGTTATATTTTTACTTTCTTATGGGAAAACTTTTATTTGAAAATTTTTTATGAAACAAATTACTTTGTTATTTCTAAAGAATTTCCAAAATATATTTTCATTTCATATTTTTGATTTAATTTATCTAATTCTAAATTTGTTTAAGAAAATCAGATGTTTTTTAAATACTTATTCATAAAAATATATTTGTTGGACGAATTCGTTTGATTTTAAAATTATTTATTTTCGATTAAATTGGTAACTTAAAATGATTTGGAATTTTGATTTCAATTTTTTCTCATATTTTCTTTTCTTTGAGGTTTAATTTTTTGTAATTGTTTTTTGATTTCGGTAATTTAACACCCTTATTTTAATTTTTGATATTATATTCTTTATTTTGGTATTGTTTGATAAAAATATCTGAAAAAAGAATTTTTAAAGCAAATTTGTAAAAAGCATTTTTCGTTAAAAAATAATAAATAGTAATGGGGTGAGAAATTTAAGGTTATAACTTTGTTTGGATTCACACAAATTAAGAAGTTAAAGAAGAAACAAATCTTTGAAAATAGGCCTGGGTCGAATTTTTTTTTTTTTTCGTTCTTAGTTTAAACAAATTTTTTTTGGAAAGGTGATCGTTCATGTTTGGTCTTCTAAAAAGATTTAGATTGGTTTAAAATGCACGACTTCTCATACTTTGTTTATTGGTTTACTTTTTGATTAATTTCAAGCATTATCATATAAACACATTTCTAGATCAAAAACATAATTTAATAAAAACTCAAAAATTTAATAGAAAAAAAATTTTCATAAAATTGAAAAATTGAAAGATTCAACTCTGAATTACTTTGGCTTTTGTTTTCTTTTCTCAAATAGATCTGCGAATGGTATTTTGATTTCAAAGTATCAATATCCATTGCCAACTCAAAAAATCTTTTTTTAAATAAGGTTCTCACAATTAAAATTTTTGCAAATGGGAAAATATATCCACTCCCTTTTAAGTGGTGTGACCAAAAAAATTGAGTGTTGTTCTAAAAATAATTTCAACAACTGTTATTTACAAAAACAATACATCACAAGTGTAAATAAGGAATGTTGTAAAAAATAGAGTTTTTACAATCTTAGAGATAAATAAAGTTTTTCATCAATTCAAGAGAGACTTTTGAAACTGTTTTTTCACAATTTATGGAAATGATAACTTTTTCTACCAAATAAAATAGAAGCTTTTTTCCACCCGGATCAAGAAACAATTATTTATTACTCGTCTCACAACCGATGAAAGTTTTCATTGAAATTACTTTTTAAAGACACAATGGGCTTTGACAAATTAGAGGTGGAAAAAAATTTGAAAATTATTTGGAATTTATCGGTATTTGGATAAATGAAATTTGAGAAACAAAGAAGGAAAAAGAAGAGTTGAAAAAATTTTAACAAACCTGCAAGTGTTGCTCCTTGTATATCAATGACATTAAATTTCCCTTTTGAAGCATAAGGTGTTTTTAATTTTACAAAGAAGAAACGGAAAAAGAAAAAGAAAAAGAGAAAAGTTACTTTGGGCAGATTTCCAAAAAAACAGAAAATTAAAAAAAATATTTGATGGTCGGATATAAAAAAAAAAAAAAAAAATATTTTTACCTTTATTAAAGAAAGGAGACAACAAGAAAGACGCACAACAAGAAGAGCATATCGCCAAAAGTGTGTTTATTATTGAACGGTAGCTTGATTGGGGTGTAGCAAGAGCTGTATTAAAACTCGGAAACATCACCCACATGATCAGTGTACCGATCCAAGTAAACATTTCTGAATAGCTATCAGAAATATATTTTTCATTTTGAAGTGTTCCATTGTGCTGGCGAAGGAAGACTGAAATTGCAAAACCAAAAAAGGATCCAAAAGTGTGTACTGTCATTGAGCGACCAAGATCAATCCCTTCTGCGAGCACAATACTGAAATAGTAATTGAAAGAATACAAGATTAATTCACAGAACGCAATCATCAACATTTGAAAGGGTGTGGTTCTTCCAAGAATTACACCAAAGCTAATAAGAACGGTAGACGCACAATATAGCCCCTCAATAAGATCGTCAATCGTGAGCGAGTGTTTCATGAAATTCCCATCGTGTAGCTGATCCCAAAACACTTTGAGGATGATCCCAAACTGAAGGCAAAAGGCTGTTAAAAATAACGTATAACCAACACTCGAGTATCCATAAAAACGTAAAAATGACCTTATGAAACCAAAGCCAACAAGAACAAATAGTGCAATATTTGTATAATAAAAATAATATCGATCAACACGAGAATCGATTATTTCTTGATCACCCTCATTATAAGTTTCATCAAAGGTCTCATCATATTTAAACCAAACTCCATAGATTATTATAAATACAATTTGGAGAAACAAAAGAAGGGAAAAAAAGATTTTTTGAGTTTGTTGGTTTTTCATACAAGTGTCTATTTGCAAGAAAACAATTAATAAAAAATGAATTAATTATTTATTTGGTATTTAATTATTAAATTGAGACAGACTAACAAGAATGGTGTTCCTCTTTTGGGTTCTATATATTTGCAAAATTAACGAAGATTTCAGATAATTAGGAATTTGGAAAGATAAATTATTTTTTCGAAATTATCTGTTAAGGTTTACAATCCCTGAAACTGGAAAAAAGATTATCTTGTATTGGGTGTGTCAACTTGTTATTTTGGTTCTTAGCTGATCGATCCACAACTAAGTTTGGATCGTATAGGTGGTTTAAAAAGGCTATTTTTGTGATTTTATTTTTTTTTTTTCCGAAATCCGAATTGATGAGTCTAAGATTAATTAATTGGAAGATATTGAATTAGTAATTGAGTTTTTTGTTTTCTATGTTGAAAATTTTATTTACGCTTTGTATTATTTGATGCTTGTAAAAAAATTTTTTTTTATTTACTCCTAATTCTGTAAAAGGAAAATGATAATTTCAATTGACAACCCAAAAATTAACACTTTCAATTCAATACCTTCTAATTAATTAATCTTAGACTCATCAATTCGGATTTCTGAAAAAAAAAAAATAAAATCACAAAAATAGCCTTTTTAAACCACCTATACGATCCAAACTTACACAAGATCGATCAGCTAAGAACCAAAATAACAAGTTGATACACCCAATACCAGATAATCTTTTTTCCAGTTTCAGGGATTGTAAACCTTAAGGGGCATAGTAAAACAGTAATAAATTGATTATTTGTAATTGAAAAAACTTTTTTTAGCTGTTTTTATGAGTACACAATACCAATTAAAAACAACCTGTAATGATGAATGATAGATCTCATTAAAAATCATCAATCAAAAAAAAAGGGTATTCATAGAATAAGTACCAAAGGGTTACACTCAATTCCAATTTTTATTGTTGTGAATTATATAATCGTGAAAACAACTGTGTTGGTTTTGAAATATCTCTCTTTGGTACTTTTTGAGATCTCGAAGATTTTTTTTCATTTTTTCATTTCTTAAGGGATTAGCGTTACCATAGATTCCTCTATAATCAAAGTATGTTGTAATTGGGTATAAATGATATTAGTACGCCATAGCTAAATTAGCTCTTAAAAAATCTATTATAAATCTTATTGCACAATAAATTATTACATTTTTTACTAATGATCACAATTAAAAAAGTTTCATTTTGAAAAATTTTTTTTTAATTCCTTCACCAAATCTAAAAATAGAAAGTCAAAATACAGTATTCTGATATTTAATAATTAAGATTAAGAACTTCCAAAAGTAACTATTTTTATAATTTTTGTATTTCAAAGATTAACTCAATAATCATCAACATAAAAACACAAAGACTTATTAGTTTTGTTTCCTTTTTATAAAGCTACTTGTAGCATCAATATATTTTCAATATTTGCGAAATAATTGGTCAAAACGATCTATTGGTTAATTATTTAATTTTTAAAAAAAACGAATTTTTTAGTAACTAATCTACATTTGGCAACAAATTTAAGAAAGATAATTTGTGACTTTGTAGTCTGAATATCGATAATTCAACCTTTAAATTTATAGCGAAATGCAGATTTTATTCTGAAATTTTTGAGTTTTTTACAAATATAAGGATCATTTTTAATTGATAAGATCAATAAAATATTACTACTTGACTAATCGGTTTTTTTGAGACATTGGAACCATGTAGCATGAATTTGGTTAGGTCTAATAACAACATACTTTGTTCCTAGGCTTCTCCTTGGTAGACACTAATCCCTTTGATGAGATAGTTTTTACTGAAAGATTATTTCAAAATTCTTAGTTGAAAAAAATATCTGATGACCAAATAACTACATAGTAAATTGAAATTGAATTAAATTAAAATTTTACTAAGAGGAATAAATTTGTTTTAAATTGAAGAAATTTAAGCCTTTGGGAATATAAAATAAGAAAAAAGATTTTTTTTGATTGTTAGATTTGATTTTATAATTGAGAAACCTTTTGAAGTATTTTTTTTGAAATTTTTCCTGTAAATCTTGTGAATTCTAAAATTTCGGTTTTTTTAAATTTGAGATGGTTTTTTGTTTTTAATTTTTCTCAATTTGTTTCTTTTTCCATTAAGATCTTATGAATGTTAGTTTTATTTTCTTTATTTTTGAAATTGAGCTACTTTAAATTATTTTATTTGATTTTTGTTTTTTTTTTTCGATCCTCTAAATTTTTTTTTCATTTTCTTTTTTCATTTTTTATTTTCAATTTTTTACTTTTGCTATTTAAACATAAAAAAAATTGAGTTTGTTTTTTCGTTGGAAAATTGTGAAATATATGATTTTATGATTTAATTACTTTGAGGAAATTTCAGGAAAAGGACATTTAGAGTGTAATTTACACTACTTCAATCAATAAAAAAAAAAAAAAAAAAAAAAATAGTAAAGAATTTTTTCTGATATTCAAAAAATATATTTTTAGAACCCAAAATGACATGAACATCGAAAATAGGTTGGGAAACCCATAAAATTTACTCATAAAAAATGATATTTTTGAACATATCAAAGATTATATTTCAGTAGAAATCATTATTAAAATTTCAATATGAGCTATATTATCTTAATATTTAACTTTTTGAAAATCTTAACTCTTTTTCAAAAATTGTGACTCAACTGAAATAATAAATTGAAAAAAAAAGTTTATCCTTTAGTATTCAAGAACAATTAATAACTAAATCTGATTTGTAATTAACTTTTAAGTAATTCTAAATTTATAAAAGCCTGATATATTAAAAATTAAAAAAAAATAAAACCAAAAACTAAAAAAAAGTGAGTCACAATTTTTGAAATGAGCATTACCCATTTTTTATTACTGAACTTTCACTGAAAAAAAGTTGAACAACAATATTTTTTATGAATAATTAAATCTATTTTCCAAGACATTATATTCTCAATTTTCTTAGTGATTATTTGTCTTTTCGAAGATCTCTTTTTTTTCCACAAGATCTTTTTTAAAAAAAAAAAAAAGAAAAGAAAAAGAAAAAAAAAGAAAAATTTTTCAAAAACCAAAAATTTGAAAAAGCAAACAAAAATTTGACCAAATTAGAAAAAATGAATATGATTCTGATCCAAAAATTTGAAAATATTTTTTGTTAAGAATACTGGAATAAACCCTCAAAAAAACTCCCATTAACATTATAAAGTGAGTCAAATTTTATGAAAAATAGTTTATATCAAGATCAAATTTTGATATTGAAAAAATTTCACAGTATCCTTGGAAAACTATATTTTTTACTTTTTAATCAAAGTACTTTATTTATCCAATAAATTAAAATGCAATTAATAATAAATAGGGCGGAAGGTGTTGAAATCTAAATTTTATAGCTTTTTATAAAAAAAAATATACTTGCAAAAATTAATTTCCTAAGATAAAAGAGAAATCTTCTTTTGTTCAAAGTAAATAATTAAAAACAAAAAATTCAGTCTATATATTAAAAAATATATAAAATTTAAAGATAAGAAAAGATTAAGGATGTAAATAGGAGAATAAATCTTTGAGACAATCATTCTAAATTTCTTTTTCATGTGGTTCAGTCATTGAAATAACTTGAAATTTTGAAATTTCTCCTTTTGCTATCCATGATAATTTTGAAAAATTATTTAACTGGTTAAAAAAATTGAGAATTTATTAAGGATTGATCATATATAAAAGTATTTTATTCAAATAGCAAATCATAATACCAACCAGTGGAAGATTGAGAAATAATAATTTATCATCATTTTTTTTTGAATTTAATTTTAAATATATATGTCTTTAATAAAATTACGCACTATTTTTTTGCTCGTTAATATTTTTCGAAATCTAGCATTATAATTTAACTCATTTAACAGATGGGATAAATTTTTTTTAGAATAAAAACACTCTCAACTTTTGAATATCAAAAATATTTTTTGAAATTAGTGTGCACTTTTTTATTTTTTTTTTGAAAAATTGGGGTTGAGAAAATTTTTAAATCAAAGAATAAGTTAATGTATTTAAATTAGAATGCTTTTCCAGGGAGTTTATCTTTTTAAATAATATTTTTTTTAATTTTACCATTTGAAAATAAAAAAAATATTTGAAGACCAAATTAGTCCCTTTTGTGAAAAGAAAATTCCCCTAATTTAAAATTTGTTTTAGTAAATGAGTTAAAACAAGAAAGTGTATCTAAAAATATATATAATTTCAAGTTTGAATTCAATGATTTTGGCAAAAAATGATTTCAAGAAAAAGTTAAATTGAAATTTTATTTATTTTTATTTTTTCATTTAGTTTTATTAATTGTTTTAATGGAAGTTATTTGATCAGTTTTCCATTTTTAGTGTTTTTCTGGGTAGTAGGGACATATATATATATATATATATATATCCCTTAGCAGACACCATTTGCCTAAATTTCATCAAGTTTATAATAAAAGATTTAAAAGGGTATTGGTGTACAAATATATTATTTTTGGTATTTATCTTTAATCCAGATTTTAATTATAATGAAAGGTCGAAATAATTCAAAGATAAAGTAGTTATGTTATTGTATTTTTATTTTTTTTTGGAAAAAAATTAATAATGATTCATTTTTACTTTTTCTTTAAAGATTTTTATTTTTATTCTACTTTTTTAAATAAGAAATGAAATGCAATAATAGTAATTCAAAGTACAATATATTGATTTATTAATAGTAAAAATCAAATTGCGTTGTTAATTTTATGATAAATATCATAAAAAAAATATATATATTACTGAGAAATTTTCATTTTTTTTTCTAGATGAAATTTTAATTAAATATTAAATCAAGAGAAAGGGTGTTTGAAATATTCCCTAAAATACTCGAAAATTTTTTACTACATAAAAACACTTTTTGAACAACTTCTAAGAAACCTAGTACAATATACTCAGTTTAACGGTAAAATAACACTTTGACTTTCAGACAAAATATTTTTTTGAATATTCTACTTTAAACTCTACTCTAAAGATGTTTTGGTAACGTTTGAGTATATTTGAGTAATTGTTGACACTTATTAGTGTACTTTTATGGGTATGTAAGGGTATTGGTATGGGTTGTGTTAGGTTTGGTATGGTGTGTATCTGTCTGTTTTGGTTAAAACAGTTCCTTCCATAGAATTGGGATTAAATAAAGTTTGGCTTGGTTCACCTTGTGTAGGGTATGGGTATATATTATACGATTAGATATTATTCAGTTATTTTTGGATCATATTTATTATTACAAAATTATGAGTAAAGTTACATAATTAGAAATTGTCATTACAAAGATATTTGCTTTCATTTAATTAATACCTTTTTAAAATGATCCGAAATATTACAGTCATCCAAGATACCAACCCCTTTCATACAAAATGGGTTGAATACCATTCCCTAAAATTTGACTTTTTTGAATTTTGATATTTTCAGAAAAAAAATTTTTTTCTAAAATAAAATTCCAAATTTACTTTTAAACTGAGTATATTGGCACTAGAGTTTCTTAGAAGTTGTTCATAATGTGTTTGTATGTGGTTATAAAATTTTCGGGTATTTTCGATTTTCGGGTATTTTCGGAAATATTTGATAGATTCCAAGAGAAAAATAAAAAATATTTCTTAAGATCTAAATTAAAAACTTATAAAATGAAAAAAATCAAGGATAAAAAAAAAAAAAAAATAAATTTATTAATAAATAATTAGAAATAATTTTGAGATCTTACAAATGGTAAACAATTTAAAAACAATAAAATATAAAAAAGAAAAATAAAAAAAAGAAATAAAAAACTTGGAAAGAGGAAAACAAGAAAGGGTTCAAAAAAATAAAAAAATGAAAAAATAATTCATGGTGAAGTCTAAAAATTACTTTTAATTCATAGATATATATATACGAATAAAAATAATTTATTTGAAAAAAATTTTTTTAAAAAACAATAGTTAAATATAACATAATTATTAAGAAACGAACACATATTATTGATTTAAAATGTTTTTTTTGGTATTAAAATTTCTTGTTTTACCTTACATAAAATATCGGTTTATATCTGATTTGATGACTGTGTTCAAGACGCTTTCAATTACTTTTTTTGTCTAATAATTTTACAAAAAAGAAAGAAATGTTAAATTACAGAAAAGAAAAATAAACAGGGTTGTATAAATAAATAATTAGTTTTACATGCAATAAGAAATAATAATTAATGAAATAATAAAAAAAAAAAAATAAAAATTACCATATCTGTATTTGTTGAGCAGGTAAAATGACAGTTGATTTTACGTTTTTTCTTTTTTTTCACTAACGAAAGATATTGTTTTTTAATATATTTTGAAGTTTCCTCAAAATTGTTTTTACCCGAATATGCAGGGAAACATTTTGTGATTGGGTATTTTGCAATTTTTTCTTTAAAAAGGTCGATTTTATTTAATAAAATAACCAAATCCTTTTTCTTAAAGAATTCATTGTTTACATGCTTTTTAAATACTTGCAAACTTTCTTGCATCCTGTTTGTATTCTGTTCTTCGTATAACAATTGGTTGTATTCGCTTGCTGCCACAATAAAGATGAGCATGTTGACGTTCTCAAATTGGTGGATCCATTTCCTTCTTTCAGATCGTTGCCCGCCGACATCAATAAGTCTCCAGACATGATCGTTTACTTCGAAATTGATTTCTTTCACGCCCACTGTTGGGATTCGGCAAAATAAAATATCCTTTTCCTTTGGTTTAAAGTTCTTGTCTGCAATGGTGTCTATTTGATCTAGAAAAAATTTTGCTGCGTCTGGAAGCTGGAATTCGTCCCTTCTTGTATAGGCCTCTTTAAATGCCTTATCGCCCCAGAGGGTTTTTAAATCCTCCCGAAGTTCTTCTGTAATTTCTGGGGAGTTTTTTCTGACTGTTTCCAAAAAGTCTTGTGATAGTACTCTATTCTTTTCATCGATTTCGATATTAAGTGTCCCACATGCCTTAATTAATGTTTTGATATATGATTTAACATTTGATCTTATGACATTTTTATATATTTCAATTTCATCCTTATGAAATCCCCCTTTATATAAGATTTGCATTTGCTTTACAATCGTTGATTTACCAGAATCGCCAGTTCCTTTAGTAAATAAAAGACGTTGATATAAGATTATAATATTTATAGCAAAAAATGAATATTTTGATCCAAATTTAATATCAATAAGGAAAAATGAGAAAAGAAAGAATATTCAGTTGTAAGTGCTCTTAAAAAAAAGTGATTTTAGAAATTTCTAAGTGGTTTAAGGCAGTGGTAATATAAATCCACAGATTATCAACATTTGATATTAATTTCATACAAGTAGTTCTGTGCAATAATATTTGAACGAGTGAAAAAAAAAAAAATAATAATAATTAGGATTTGAAATTTGGGATTTTTTCAAATCAAAGTAATTATTAGTGATTTTTATGAACAAATTTTTATTACCCTCATTTTCTAATTAATAAAGGATTGGTTTTATTTCAAGTAACCATATATTTTACATATGGTTAGTTGAAAAAAAGAACAAGATCTTTACAGAATCAATTTGAAATGAAATTTTAACATTTAAATGCGCTTTCTCTTGAGTTTTGAGTGGAAAATTGTTTTTTAGAATTTGGATCTAACAGTATATGGAGTTCATTTGAAAAAAGTTGGACAAAAAAGTTTTCAATATTATCTAACGAATGGGTGACAAACTCTAGAATTACTTACTATCGGGGTTATATATATATATATATATATATATATATATATATAATAACTTTATATAAGGGTAAAGGGGTTCAATTTAATCATGATACAAAAAATAAATAAATAAATTAATTAATTAATATAGCAATTTTAAAAAAGTGAGTATCCTTTTTTTAAATTTTTCCAAGTTTTCTATTTTCAGAAAGTGAACACTTTTTCAGAATTAAAACTTGTTGAAAGTTTTCTATTTTTTGAAAGAGAGGAATTTTTTTTTTTTTGATTGATCAAATACAGACTGTTCGAAAAAATTACTCACTTTTTGTAAAATAGATTGACAATCATTTTCCAATTAATAAAAGAAAATTTGTATTTTAAATTTCCAATAGAAACTTTGTTTCAGTAAAAGAGGCACATCATTTTTTTCAAAATCTCAATTATTTTTTATAATTGACTTTTGAAGAACCAAGAATTAGTTGAATAGTAAACATCAAAGAATGGTTGAGATCAATCTGAAATAAAATTAATCAATCAAAGAGATTTTTGCCTTTAAAATTGAAAAACCAACAATTCTTAAGTGTACTTATTGAGTTAAAACAATAAGGTTCATTTTGATCTCCTGTGGAAGATCAAATAAAATTCAAATAGAAATAAAAATGATTTCTCGACAATCATTTTCTCTGTTTCGATAACAGTAGAGTAACACGTTTTTACCAAGTGACTATCGATCTTATAATAAAAAAAAAATTTGAAAATGAAATTAAGTATGAAAAAAAAATCAAAAAAAAAAAGCAAAATGTACCGAAAAAATGAATGTAATTTTGAAAATTTCTGAAATAAAATTTTTTCTACTAATATCTATGCAAACCCTTTGAATACATTTCATTCATCCCCTACAACTGGGAATATTTGACTGAAAAATCGTTTATGTGAGGAATTATAAGAAGAAAACTCAACAAAAATCTTCATTGAACCCTTTAAAGACGATAATTGCACCTAATGTGGTTTTTACTTTTTGAACTTTGGGATAAAATTTGAACTAATTTATTTGAATTTACTTTTATTTGAAAAAAGTGAGAACTTTTGTTTTTTTTTTTGAAGATCAAGAATAAATACTTTTGAAAAGTTTTCTGTTTTAAAAATAGTGTGGACTTTTTTTAAAAAAGGTACTTTTCTTCATACTCTAGCCTCCACACTCATATTTAAATGTTGATCCCATACTTTTTAAAAAATAGAAAACTTTCCAAAAGTTTTAATTCTGAAAAAATTTTCACTTTGTGAAAAAAGTAAACTCGAAAAAATTATTAAAAATTATACCCACTTTGTGAAAATGACTGCAGTCAATTCTCAAAAGTTTCTTAAGAAACTTGTTGAATCAAGTTTAATTCTACCATTGTAAAATTACGTAAAGTCACTTATTTCTATTAAGAAAGTTTTTAGATTAATATCAAAAAAGCAGGTGAATTCAATGATGTGTTCATGAAAAAAATTGTTTTTTCAGAACATTTTTTTATGAAAAAAATTGTTGTACCAAAAAAATTAAAAGGTACTCTATGATTTAACTCATATTCTTTGGGTTTTCGTGTGTGTTTGGTTTCATTTTTAAGATTATTTTTTGATTTTACAAAATTAATAAAAATTCACAAAACTGGTTTTAGTTTTTTGATAAGTATTTGATACCAGTGTGTGTGTACATAGATTTTTTTATGTTAGTTTTGTTTTGAAGAGTGATATTTGGTCAAGAGAAATCTTGATATTACACCATTTTAAAACAAGTTATACAAATTATTTTCAAAATTTGTATATAAGACAACATCACAGTGAAACTTTAGGTTTGATATTTTTAATATCTGACTTTTTTAAAAGAAATAAACACGAAAAATATTCGATTTCTGTAAAAAAGATAAAAATTTGAGAGGAAAAAAAAAAAATGAAGTAAAGAGATATAAAAGTAGATTTTTGATCAACAAAAAAAAAAAAAAAAAATGAAGTTGGCAAAAAAAAATAGAAGAAAAAGTCAGAAAAAACATTACAAAAAAAACAAGACAAAAAATGTTGAGTTTTCAAAATCACAAGATACAAGATTGAGTAAATCACAAAAATTACCCGTTTGCAAAAAAAGTTTTTGGGATTTGACTGTCTGTGATTGTAGTCAGAAGAGTCATTTTTTTGTGAACGAACATTAGGTATTTAATATTCGGAGAAAGTTGTTGAACTTCCTTTTCAAGAGTAAACTATAAAAAAAAAAAAAAAAAAAAGTATGAAGAAAACAAAACAAGAAGAATCTTACCTAATAACAAAATCTTCACTTCATTGTCGTCTTTATGTTTTTGTTGTTCAAATTGCTTTTGAATTCGTTTATTCTTTTTTGTTTGTCTTTTGTATTCCTTTCTTTTTTCTTTTGATTGTTTTTTACCCATTTGAATTAAAAAAGTGTAAAGTTTGAAAAAAAATAATTTTTTTGAAGAAAAATAAAAAGGTAATTTCAGATTACAAAGCAAATTTTGAAAATTTCGAGGTTTAACAGTATTTATTTGCCAGATCGAAAAGAAGTTCTGATTTTTTATCAAGTAAGATTTTATTATTTTTCTCTGACTAAAAATTTTCTATAATGAAAAGTCATACAGGGAGGGCCACTGCATACTACCTGTGTTGGGGATTTTTTCATTTTTTAATTTTATTAGGTATCATTTTTTCCTAAAACATCATTAGGAATTATGAATCAACCTCAATGTGATACAGACAAGAAAATTGTTTATATTTCTCAATTTCTTCAACTTATAGCCAAATTTCCAATTAATGTTATTTTTTTCAAACTTTTTGTTTCATATCGAAAACTTACCCCAACCGCACACTTAAATTAACAACAAACCAAAATTAGAATTATGTTATTCCTGAAGAATTTGATCAATTTCGGATTTATTGACCAATTTAGAAGTTTTAAATCTCAAAACCAGCTTTTGTTTTTTTTTTGAACATAATAATTCTTACAAATTTATAATCTTAAATGTGATTAAACAAAACACCACAGAGGGTTTGTGTTTAGGTTTGTTGTTTTTCTTCAAAGAGAATAAGAAAAATGTTTTGTCACACTTTTTTATTAAAGAAAAGATTAATTCTTAGTTTCAAAATAGTTTTTACCAAATGAGATTGTAACCTCAGAAAAATCCTCAAAGGATTATAACATTGAATAGGGCTTTGAATAATTCTCATTCAATTTTTAACATTTGGAATCTCATAAATTAGTTGGGAAAAAATCTTTTTTTTTAATTATATAAAAAGAATCTTGGAAATTTGTTTCAAGAAACAATTTTTGAATGAATAAGTCAGACTTTTAAATGAAATAAGATTTCTTAAAATTTATAAGGCAATCAAAAATTAAAAAATCATCGATTTAGAACATCTTCATTTTGTCCCAAAAAAAACTGAGTAAAAAAAACAAGTTCACAATTACAAATTGTATTTTACATAATTTTTCACTTTTTGAAAAAGGTACTTTTTTTATGATCAAGACAAAATTGAGACACCAAACGAACCAAATGTGTTTTCTTCTCTGATCGCAAAAGAAAATTTTCTATGCTCAATACTACAAATTTAAAAATGAAAAAAAATTTTTTTTTTTTTTCTTATTTTTACAAATTTTGTTTTCTAAAAAATAATTTAGAATTTGTGATCTAGATTCATTTTTCTCCTTTGGCCACTTTGTTATACTCTAGAAATAGGAAAATGAAAATCCATAATGAAAAGCAGATTTACAGGAAATAAAAAGAATATGAGCGAAAATTATGAAACAATTTAAATATCCAATTACATTAAATGAGAATTGTTTTATAAAACTTTATTTATGGATAGACGAGAATTAAAAACTCATTTTTCAACAATATCACTTTCACCAACTAACTCTATTTTAGAAAAACAAAAAATCATTTTTTAAAAAAATTGAAAAATAGTTGAACACTTCAACAATAAGGATCAATCTCCAACAATTACATGAGAGAGTATCAAACACAGTGGGGATTATAAGGATCTTTATTTTGTTTAACACTCTTGGTTTGCTGAGACTTTTTGCCTCTATTTAATAATGATGAATTCCAAAAAAATGATGAAGAATTTTTGGTTATTTTTTCATTTTATTAATTCTTTTAACTTTAGCTTTGTAAAAAACATTTTATTGTAATAAGCGCCCAGTTATTTTTGTAAAATTAGTTGGCTTTTTGAAATATTATTTGAAAACACCGATTTTAAAAGAGTGTTGGAAGGTTTTGAAAATTTGTAATAAAACTTCAACTTGAAAAAAAATTATTTTCGAATTACTCAGTAACAAGTTGAGAGAAAAAAAAAAAAAAAAAATAACTCTGACCAAGTAATATATTTGAAATACTTTGTTCTTTTTCTTCCAATTTTGTCAAAATAATTATCTTGTTTAGTCTTAAAAAATAAGAATTTTTTTAATGAATTTTGAATATTTTTCTTACATATTCTTTATTATTTTAATCTTGTTTCTAAAAAAGCTTCAAACAAATACCTGAGAAATAAAAGAATAGAAAAGTAAGAATTCGATGAAAAAATTAACAGATTTTTCTTTGGAGCATTTTTGTTTAATTAGTGGCGTAAATAACCACCATGTTGACAACCTTTAACCCATTACTAAAATATAACTCGTGTTTTTTTTTCAGACTTGGGTATTTGAAGATCGATGGACACCCATATATTCTTGGCTCAGAATCAAATTGGCTTTAGAGGTTAGATCTTTAATTAACCAAAATGGCTCAATTATATTAAATGCCATTGTTTCAAAAATTTCGTCATATTTTTAAAATTTTTTAGATGAAATGTTTTTTTAATAAAAATCCAAAAAATGAAATTTTGTTCATTTTTTTATCAAAAAATTTCGATTTTAATCTTTCCATATCTTCATAATTCTTTTTTAAAATTTATTTAAAGAACCCTATTTCTTGTTTATATACTGTTTACACCCCATTAATTTGTTTCTTTTATTTCCAGAGTCAGCAAATATTTTTTTCAGGAGTTGAATTTTGGTAATGGGTTAAAATAAAAAACACGGGTTATTTACACTACTGTAGTTAACAAATATTAATGATTTTTGTTGTAATAGAATAAAAATATTTGAAATAAAGCTCATTCATAAATTCTCTTTCAAAAAAACTTATTTTAAGTACCATTGTTGCTTATTTTATGAGTTATATTATTCTTCACTTAAAAATTTAAGTTGTATTTGAACGATTTAATTCCAATCAAATATCAGTTTTTAAAACATATTTTTCTTGGTTTGAGGTTTTTTGATAAAGAAAATCCCTTTTTTGAATATTATTGGATTTATAAATTTGTCATAAAACACATATAAGTTTTATTTTTACTTAACTGGTAACATAAATTATTTTTTTTCCCAAAGTTAATATAGTTATTATTTCCTTAAGGATACTATTTAACTTGATATATAAAATTTCTTTATCGAATTTTTTGATATGATTAGATATTTTGAAAAGAATTTTTTTTTAACAATTAAGGACTATTCGAATTTTAGGCTCTGTGAGGGTTTAAATAACATATAGTAAATGTTTCAAATGGAAAAAAAGTTATAGGTTATGCTGAAAGTCAAAATTTGCAATTTTTGGGGAAATTCACTTCAATTTTTGATCTCAAAATATTTTTTTAATTTTCAAGAAAACATTGAAAATCCCAAAAAGTGCAATATTTTAACTTCCATCAAAACCTATAACTTTTTTGCCATTTGAAACATTTACTGTATGGTATTTAAACCCTCGCAGAGCATAAAATTCGAATATTCCTTAAGTGGATTAGTATCAACTAATGAGAAGTCGAATATTTAAGTATGCTTTTATTGGGTGAAAATAACATTAAAACAATTCAAAATACTCTAAATGTCTCGAAAAAATCAGTTAGTAAAGTGGTACTGATATTGATCCTCATTGATTAAAAATGTGTTTGTATTAGTAAAAAAAAACCAACAATTATATAAATTTTTGAAAAAATTGATATTTTACCTAAAATTCTACTCCAAAGTTACAAAATATCTTTCTTAAATTTCGGGGAAAATGAAGATTAGTCACGGAATAAATCATATTTTTTGTTAAAACTAAATATTTAACCGAGAGATTATTTTTAACAAATTATTTTACACATATTGGAAATATTGTTTTGTTAGAACAATCTTTTAGGAAAGGAAACAAATATAACAAGTATTTGTTTTTTTTATGTTTTTGGGTTATTGGGTTAACTTCGGTTTTAAAAAACAGAAAAAATTATTGCTCTCGGAGGTTCTAAACAAGAATTATTAAATTATCGGGATACTATTAATGCGTTTTTCTATTTAGATTCCGAAAAGGGATTAGAAAAAAAAATTCCAAAATGAAAATTTTTAATAGTGAATTTTAGTAAAAAATGTAGTTATAAATTGTGTAATAATATTTATAATTGATTTTTTAGAGCCACAGAAACTATTTGAGCCATGTAACACCAATACAATTCAAACACAGTCATAACATACTTTGATTATATAGAAATCTACCGGAAACATCTAATCCCATATTTTTTAGTAAAAATATCTGATCCTTTTTATTTGATTTTTTGGATTGGAAAAATGAAAAAAGAAATATTTGCAAAAAATTTTTATTTTTACTGAATCTAATTTTTAATAATTTCTAATAGTTTTTAGGAACAAATTAAATAAAAGTTCAATCTTATTTTAAAAATACATAAGAAAGATACATTAAATATTGAATCCTTGAAGGATCAGAAAAAAATCATCTTTTAAATTCTTCACACTATTAAAAAATTTCTTGAAAATAAAAAGTTTATGAATTATCTTTTTCAAATATTAAAAATATAAACAATGAACTGCTATTACTATAACCAGTTCTCTCATTATCTTCAATCATTTTATTTAAAAATTTATTTATTTGAATTTGTTTTATTTCCATGAAAAAACCTTGAAAATGAAAAAAATAATTGTAAAATCTATTGAAATGTTTGAATCTTTAGATTATAAATAACGTATTGAAATACTTAAGATGATTTATTAATTATTGATTAAAAATAATACAATTAAAAAATATTTCTTCCCATTTTATCTTGAATTTTGTAGGTTTTAAAAAAATATTTAGGTAAAATTTTTGTTTGAAGAGGGATAATATCCAGAAATTGGAAAATGATATCATTGTATAAGGTACAAATTAATGGTTTTTTGGGTCTTATCTAATATTTCTATAACATGATATGGTTTTTAATAATGGTTATAGAATGAGCATTAAATATATTTATTGTTTTTTTTTGCTCTTTCCAGAAAATTGAATTGAAGAGAATACGACTTATAGATCAGGATGTAAGATTATAAATATGCGGTTTGTATCCTTTAAAATAAAATTTTCATTTTGTATTTTACTCAATTACCGAAAAAAATACAATGTTTTTTTTTTATAAATATTCCAGTGAAAACTAAAAATCAATAAAAATTTCAATTGGCAACCTAAAAATCAATTTTTAGTATTGAATGCCTTCCAACCCATTAGCATTTACTGAAAAATTCAGATTTCAAAAAAAAAAAAATAAACAATTTATTTTTTTACCATTAAACTCCAAATCACTCAAATTTCTATTGACATAAAACTGAAAAAATAACCCTTTTTTAAAAGAAAAAACAACACAAGATGGCTTAGAATTAAGGTAAATAATAAAAATTTAGATTAGAGTTGATTTTTGTAAAATATGACCCCTTCAGACAATATAAATTTTGGAAACAAATTAATGTTAAACAAAAATTTTGGGCCAATAATATCGGAAAGTTTTCTTCAAAATTTCCCAATTTCTTTGTAAAAATAAAAATTTTAACAATGCAATTTTTTATAATTAGCGGATTAATTTAAATAGAAATTAAAAAGTTAATTCAAATTTTTAAAAAATAGTTTCTTTTCAAATAACTTTAAAAAAAAAATAGAAATGTAAAAAAAAAAAAAATAGTAAAAAATGATAAAATAAGAAAATAAAAAAAACAAAGTAACCTTGTTTTATCTCTTAATAACCACTACACCTCAAATAATTTTTATTAAAAGTAAAGAAATATATCATACAATAAGTCTATTAGCTTTAAAATTTTATTCTAATTTTGATTTTTTTTATTTGTTTTTATCCTTCGAAAACACATATAATTAAAAAGTTATAAACTAAATTTCTTATTCCACTTTTCAATTTTTGGAAAAAAAATCTGAAGGATACTCAAAATCAGGAAGGTTCATACCCGAATTGGAGATACTAAAATTTACAGAGGATCTTAGTTATTGTGTAATTTATAATTTATTTAAACCAATGTTAAAAAAAAATCCGAGTTGACTCAATACAATATTATTTCCAATTAAACGAGGGGTTTCTTTTTTATCAAAAACAAATAACTTTTGAGGATAAAAAATTTGGAAAAATTATTAAATTTCAAATTTGGTCAAATTTCAAAATTGATAAAAATCCCAATTTTTTCAAAATAGTCAATTTCATTGAAATATATTGTATGTAGGCTTTTAAAAAACCCTTTGCTCATAGGTTAGGATATTTAAAGGTGTGTTATGTAGGCTAGAGTAAGTTAGGGCAAGTTTTGATTTTGTTTAAATGGTATACTAGAAAATTTTGAAAAGGATTTTCAATAAAAAAATAATTAAGAGACCAATTAGACTTGCGCAACTTGTTTTAAGTGTAAAAAAATTTCAAAAACTTTTTGTCGTCAAATTGATTTTCGAACAAAATTATTGAAAATATTTTGTATTGATCATTTCAAGATTATGTATTTTCTACAATTTAAGTAATAAAATACTACCAATCATGAAATAATATTTTTGATTTTTCCACCCACAATTCTTAAAAAAAACCATTAAAAACAATCATACCAATAATAATAATCAAAAAACTCTTCAAAAATATGAAAAAATTCAATTTGAACAATTTTGAAATTTGATCAAATTATTTATTTAATGATATACCATCAAAAATAAACACATTAAATAATAAAAAAATAGTTAATAATTTGATAAAGATCACCTATTAAAAAAGAAATTTATAAAATGAAAGATCCAATTTCGAATATTACTCAAAGTATAGAATTATTTTTAGAAAAAGTTTTCCATTCTATTATAAAAAATAATTCTTTTATAAAAGTAGTTAATTAAGAAAGATTTTAAACAAATTTAATTCTTAATTTCGAATATTAGTTAAATATCAGGAAATTAACCTTCAAATTTTTTTATCTATAGATCTATCACATTACACTTAAATTGAATGTTGTATTGGAACAAGAATAAAAAAAAAAAAAAAAAAAAAAGAATAGGCCTAATTTGAAACAGGTATTTGAACCTTGGATATTAATGTATTTGTTTAGAAACAGTTAATCTTATTCAAAAATATTTCAAAGATTAAAAGAGTGTTCACAAAGTTAAAAATGTTTTTTGAACCAATACATAATAACCAAGGGGTTAAACAATAAAGATTTGAAGACTATAAGATTAGACAATTATTTAAGGGAATTATAATTTAAAATGTGACTCAAATCTAATTAAACACAATTGATGTTTGAATAAGTAAAAAAAGTAACAAAATTTTTACAAATTGATATGAATTATTTAAGAATAATAAATAAAACTGAATCAAAAATAGACCAAATGGAGAATTTAATTTCTAAAAAAAGAAAAAAACCCAAAAAAAAATTGAACTTCTTTGTATTAACACATATCAGAGAAATTAAAATTCTCCAAAAAAAAAAACAAATTAACATTTTAATCGGGAAATAGAAAACTAAAAATTATCAAATAAAAATCAAAAGTAAATTTTGAAAGTAAATTTCATAATTAAAGTTCATGATGGAAAAGTTAAAAATATTTAAAAATTATCAGATATAATAATAATTTCAACAAATAGTCATGCTCTCAAGTGTTGTAGAGTGCCTAGTTTTTTTTTTTTTGAGGTTTTCTATTTTATTTGAAAAGTGTTCTAAGTTTTTTTGAGGTTTTCTATTTTATATCTAAAGTGTTCTAGGTTTTTTTTACTTTAGAAATAAACAGAAAATTTATTAAAATTTTCGGTTTATTTCTAAAAGTAAAAAAAAACAAAGGAAAATCTATTGATTTTCCTAATAAATAAAAAACTCAAAAAAACCGAACGAAAATATATTGGTTTTCTAAATAAACAGAAAACTCAAAAGAGTCTAACAGCAATTTTCCAGAATTCAAAAGAATTAGAGAAAAATAAAAGATTTAGCTCTCCTCCTTTAAATTCTGGAAAACCTAAAAGATCAATCAAAAAAAAATATATATTTTTTTCATTTCAATATAATAAATTATTCGTTAATATCCAAAACTATTGATTAATATATTTGAAATAACTTTATTAAATATAAAATACTTTCTAAATACCAAAATTATTGTTTAAATGAGACAAAAAAATTTTTCAAATTTTTATAATATGAAGTTCGAAAAAAATATTAGTTTTTCAACTTAAATTGAAAAATATCTTTCAAGATAATTTTTGATACCAGATCTCTTATTAACCAATAATTTATAATATTAGTAAAGTTAACCAAAAGGGAAAAAATAGCAAATTTCTAATTTTCATTTTGAAAAAAATTTTCCTCATAATATTACGACATTAAAACATTTTTCTCCAAAGATGAGGAAATACTTAACCCATAGCTTTTTCCACACATGAAAATTTTAACATTCACGATACGCTTTCGTGTTCATTCTAAGTATGTAATAAAAAAAATCACAAGATATCATTTTTTCTTCATTTTCCAACAAAGACATTTTTTTGTATTTATGAAAATTCTTTTTGTAATCCTTTTATTATTGGCTTCTCTTGTTTTCACAGAAGTAGAGCAAGGAAACTTAATTGTAGAAAAAGACATTTTAGTTACAACTTTGCCACATACTAAAGAAGAATTTACAATTCTTTATACGCTTTATAATGTCGGAAATGGGTATTTACTTTTTCCTTTTTTTTTTTCTTTTTTATTTTACAATTTTCCAATTGATTCCAAAAAAGAACAAAATCAACCCATTTCTGAATCAAACAAATCAAAAAACAATAAAAGCCCAGTATATGATGTTAGATTACAAGACTCAGACAATTTCCCAAAAGACAAATACTCAACCGAGTTGTCCCAAATCGATACAAATTGGGATCAAATCGAAGCGTAAATATTTTTTTTTCTTTCTTTTAAACTTCCATTACAAATTAAAAAGATCCTTAATTTGGATTTTTCTTTGTTATTGATAATTACTAAATATTGATCTCTCTCTTTTCTTTTTTTTTTTCATATGCTCTCTGTTTACTGAACAATTGGAACAAAACTTTTCAAAAAATAAAGTGAATCCAATGCAACACACGCAGTCATTTTAAAAAGACACTCTGTTGGCAGTGACTTTCTTGGACCAGCAACAGTTCTTTTTAAAAACACACCTAATGGGCAAGATCTCACTTCAACATCGACGTATATTGGAAGATTAAATTTTACTCCAAAGTCACCTGGCGAAAGTAGAAAAAGCCCCAATTGGGAGCACTGGATTATCTTTTCGGTTGTAGCTGCACTCGTTTTAGTAATTCCCTTTTTATTGTTCAAAAAATCTGAAAAGAAGAAAAAAAGATTAGCTATGAACTTACGAAAAAAAAAATAATCCTTTTCTTTGTTTTATTATTAACCCCAAAAAAATCAAACCACAACGATCGTGGTGCTGTAATGGTGTTTGTTTGATGCGGCTTTAGACTCTCAACAACAATACATTTCGTTTTCTTTTTTTCTTTTTTTATTTATATTTTATTTTCTTTTTTGATTTTTTGCTTTTTTTTAATGAATTTTTTTTTCCTTGGTTCAAATAACAAAGACTAAACAAAAAAAAGTTCCAATATTTTTTGAGATCCAGACTTTACTATTAAAACACAAAACAAACACAAAGAAAAAACAGAAATGGCTCAAATTTTTCTTTACACAAACAAAACGAAATTAATTTTCGAACACAACTTATTAATTTCTTATCAGATGGTACAGTATTCACAAACTATCACAAATTCGTTTAATATTCCTCTTTGAAAGTGTATGATCTGACTTTTTAAAATGTCTTGTTCATTTTCAAAACGATTTTATCAGAAATAAAACGATCAGTTTACAAGTCAATATTTTTAGGCTTCTCACATTTAGATTTACTTTACCCGTTTTTAACCTTATTCAGAATAAATTCCCTGAAAAAAATGTTCTCTTAAAGCACTAGTACAAGTTATAAAAGCAAAAAATGGTCATTTTTTTTTAAATTAACTTTTTTGGAATATCGTAAAGTTAGAGCATTTGAACCAAGTATTTGGTTAGGTTTGTATAGTAGTCATGTTTACATTTCAGACAACCTTTTGTTCATGGGGTATTTGAAAAAGGAGATTGAAAAAAAATGACAAAAAAAATGGACATTTTTTGCTTTTCATCTGGGAATAGGGACTTAATAGTAAGTAATCTTAACTAAAAGGAAAAAAAATTGAAAAATCAAATTATGTTTGTTAAATCAGGATAACAATCTTCTCCTTGATTAATAACCACAAGGGCTATACATAATATTATCTAAATCATTTCACAGTGAAATTAAAAAATAAAGATTCAAAAACACATACTTGTATTTGAAATTTAAATAGAATAACATTTTATTTAGTTTCTTTTTTTCAATCCAGAAAGATGCTTCATTTAGGTGGTTAGTTCAGCCAATATACAACAATATATAGCACAAAAAAGTTACAAACAAATAGATGTAGATCACATCAATTCCAATCTCTTTTTTTGAGATTTAATAGGATTTGTAAAAGAAAAAAAAAGGAAATTGAAGTGATGATTGTGACCAATTTATTGTTTAAATACCAGTAAAAAAACATTGAGAAGATTTAGTTTTATATACTTTATAGTCTATTTTTTTCACATAACTATATTTTTTAGGTTTTTGTTTTTGTTTTTGTTCTTTTGTATTGTGTGTCACTTCAGATATTTTTCCATTAGAAAAATTATTAAAAAAAAAAACAAAAATGAATGCTTTTTTAAAAATATCACTTATTATCCTCTTAAAAAAAATATTTGAAAATATTTAAAATATATTTTTATAATAAACACAAAGATCTTGTTTATATTCTTTTTTATTAATCAGAAAATCATATAATGCTGTTTTTAAAATGTGTTATAATTATTTTTAATTGTAATATATTTCAGATTTTTACATAAATTTTTCATTTTTTTTATCAAAATCTATTATAAAATAATAAAATTGAAAATATTTAATCTCAATTTTTTCAGAAAAACAATTTTTTTAGGGAAAGAAGTTTTAAAAATTTAATAATTTTTTCTACCTAAAAAATTCAATGTTGGAACAATTTCAACAAGACTATATTGACAATTTTTTATTGTATATTTGTTTTTTTTTTTAGTCTTTTAAATTTATCAAACATTAAATAACAAATATTAATGTTTGTAATAGGTGTACCGTATGTTAAATAGCTGGTTAATTAAGATCTTGAGGAAATTCACATTTCTTCTATCCATCTGTCATTTTTGTTTTTACTATCAAGACACTATTTCCCAGAAATGAGCTATTTATTTCTCAAAATAACAAAAAAAATTAAAAAAAAGGAATAATACTCATAATCAGTATAGTATTATTAAATACAGATATTTTTTTCAAGAAATAACCAATATATGTGTGACAAGAAAAAAGGTTATGTTTTATCATTTTTTTGAGCTGAATTTTCAAAAAAATAATCACTAGATTTTTTTTTTAACTAAGAATTTTATTCAAATCTTTTATAACAAAAAAAAATAGATATATTTTTTTTACAAATTGTTATTTTTTTTGTAACATTGAAAAGACAAGTTTATTAATATTTTGAATATTTTGTCTTGAATGTTATCAAATTTTTTCAAAAATAAAAACAAAACTAAATTCCAAAAAAAAAAATTGGACACGCTTTAAACAGTTGAAAGAATAGTAATAATACTGTACTTTACATTTAAATTTCGAAATGAATTTGATTTTATTAACTATTTTTTCATTTTTTTGTATTTTCTTTTTTGTTTTGGTTTCCTTTTCCAGTTACGTAATATTATTAGTAGATCTGGAAAAAAAATTCGATTATTGATATAAAGTTACTGTTGGGGATAAATTTTAATTATATAAAAAAATAATCTTTAAATAGTTGATTGTATCTGATCATTTGATCAATCAATAATTGATGGTGAAATTTCAACACTTTTAGGAATTCATTTTTTTTTTTTTTTGTTCTGCCCGTTGATCTTTTTTAAACATGATTATGTTTTTTTGTTTTATATTTTTTCTTTCAATTTGGATTAAAAATGATTTCATATAAAAACATTCATACTGGATAACTTAAATGGTGTTTTATATTACGTTTGAAAAAATACAATAAATTGAGGTTTTTTTTACCTATTTTTGATTCTGGGTGTGTCAAAATTTTTGGAATGGGGTTCCTATTGTTTTTATTTGTAAAAAATTATCTTTTTATGAATTAAGTTTGATCTTTGAGCTTGAAAAAAAAATTATTTAATCGTAGGAAAGTTTTTTATTGATGAGTTAGAAGAATGTCAATTAATAATATCTTGTCATGGGATCAAAATCTTATTTTGAGTAAGGGGGGTGATATACGAAGGTTTATAAAATAAGATTATTTCTAGTACATGAAATAATAGGAGTTGCTATTTATTTTTTGAACACAAGATCTAACTTTACATAATAAAGAAAGCAATAATAACAAAAAAAAATAATATCAATAAATTCTTATTATTAAAGAACAGGTGTAAATAATAACATGTTGTTATTTCACTA
Organism: Anaeramoeba flamelloides; assembly: GCA_027625915.1. Lineage (NCBI taxonomy): Eukaryota > Anaeramoebidae > Anaeramoeba > Anaeramoeba flamelloides. Next base: position 1,482,146 of record JANTQA010000063.1, read on the forward strand.
GAATTTCATTTTATAAATTGAAGTTTATAATCTCAGATTTCAAATTTATTCAAGGAAAGGGCATATTCGCATTTTATTCATGGTTAAAAAGCATAAACATAAAATTAAAAAAAAAATTGTTTAAAAAAAAACAAAATAAAAATAAAATACTTTTTCAAAGCAAGCTTGGAAAAGTAATGTGTAAATTACAAAAATAAAAGAAAAAGTCCCTATTGGATAATTAAGAACATCTAAAATCATAAAGACTATACTTTTTAATAATTTAGTTTATTTTGATGGATAATGATTAATATTCTTTGGGGATCATTGTTTAACAGTTGTAATTTCTCTTTCTTTATTATCGGATTTACTTCAAAATATTTTGGTATTTTTTACATTTACATTCAAGTTATTTTTTAAATTATCCATATTTTTGTTTTGAATTATTTTGACATCTCAATATTGGTAAGTAAATGCTTGATCTTTTTTCTTTATAAGTCTTCTTCCCTAATACAGTCAGTTCCATTTTAAGGCACAAATTTTGGATTCTAGTAAAATAAATTGTAAAAAAAAAAATTACAAATTTTGTGCCTTAATTTGAGATTTTTTTGTGCCTTAAATTTCGTTTAAAGTTTGTACCTTAAAAGTGGAACTGACTGTAACTAAAATTCAGAAAAGGGAAAAATGATAAAAAAATAACAAAATAGTTCATTTTAATAACTGTGTTTCCAGGTAAAAACAGCTTAAGTGTGGATAAAAAAAGGTTCTTTAATTTTTTTCATAATTTCAGTTAAATTTTCTCTGAGAATTTCCTCCACAAAAATGGGATTTATAACATTTTTCACAAATTTACCCTTTCTTCTTAGATCCTTCCAACATTTGATTTTTTAATTTCCTAATTTCCATTTCAAAATCTATAAACACAAAAAAATTCCTCTGGCTGTTCGAAATGTTGTTTTTAGTTACTTTTACAAAACTGGAATGTTTTAAAATTAAAACTTTGACTTGAAAATCTCTTAAATTCCATTTTTTAAAAATTTTACTAAAAAAAAATAATTTTAAAAAAAAAATTTTTTTCTGATTAAAACTTTGAAATTAGTATTGTTTTGTAGACCAATTTCTTCAGAATGAAAATTCTTTTTGAGAGAACAAAATTTAAAATAACAAAATAACCAAACACCCTCCAGTTTGTAAATGTATTACTAGCAATATTTCTTTAACTGGATATTTTATAAAGTCAATAAATGTATTTTTAGTAAATAAAAATAATATTTATGAACTAACATATCATCAGAAAGTTGATAATTTACCAAAATTTCTTAACACCCTTGAGTATAATATCATTTAAATTATGAAATCAGATCCATCCAAATATTCTCCAATTATAATCATAAATCATTTTATTTGTAATTGTTATAAGAAAAAATTCTATAAGTAATTTTTAGAGATTGGATAAAATCTAAAATCCTGATAAAGAAATGTGATAATGTAAAAAAAAAATAATACTGGTATTTGAATTCCAAATGGGAACTATTTTCTCTTCATTTTCATTTTCCTTTTTCTAAAAGAGTTTTTAAATTACTACCTATTTCTTTGAGAACTCAATTTATGATTGAAAAAGATAAAAAAGGAAGTGATAATTCTTTCCCTTTTATAATTCATACACCAGTATCACTATTTTCAAGCCTGAAAAATAATGATCTTTATAAACACCCTCAATAAACAATAATACCTTTTGAAGATCACATTGTCAATGAATTTTGATCATTGTGTTACATAGGTTGTTCTATTATTTTCATAAATCATAACAAAATTAATGCTCACAAAGTAGTTCTGGCTTTCTCTTTGTTTTTGTTGGTTGTGGCTTTTTTTGCTTTTTCATGGATTGAAGTTCCCAATAACACCTTTTGGGGTAATATTTACTCTGTTTGATTTTTGAACTGAACACCTAGTTACCTAATACCCTTCATTTGGTTTATTTTTGTGTGTAAATTTTGATAAAAATTTTTTTATTTGATGATGTTTCTATCATAACAGAATTATTCACTTCGACACAATTTGTGGTTATGTGGTGTGGGATTTTACGTTTAAGATCTAATAAAAATTGAAGATTGTAAAAAGGAGTCAAGTTTTGTTATTTGGATAAAAAAGGAGTTAAGGATTACAATCCATGAAATTTGAATAAATATTATCTTGTGTAGGGTGTATTGCAGTTGTCGATTTGGTTCTTAGATGATTGATCTTGTACTTGGTATGGATTTTAATAGTGGTTCAAAATGATAATTTTTGACAATTTATTTTTTTTTATTAAGAAATCCGAATTGAAGAGTGTAAGATTAATAGACTGATAGGTGTTCAAAAATAACTTTTGAATTTTGGGTTGTAGAAAAGAATTTTGATTTACTTTTTTGGAATTAACGAAATGAAAAAAGATTGTTTTTTAAAAGCTCCCAATAAAACCAAACTTAATTAAAAATTTCAATCAACAACCTACAAACCACATTTTTTTCTAACTTAAGTTCCTGCCAATTAATCTTAAACTCTTCAATTCGGATTTCTGAATAAAAAAAAAATAAATTGTCAAAAATAGTCATTTTGAACCACTATTAAAATCCATACCAAGAACAAGATCAATCAGCTAAGAACCAAATTAACAAGTGGTAACAAACGACACAAGATAATCTTTTTTTCAAATTTCAGGGATTGTAAACCTTAAGTTCTGTTCATTTGAGAAAAATGATCTTTCTTTTTGAAAAGGTTGATATTGGTGAATTATTTTCCAACACCAAAGAGTTTGTAAATCTTTTTGCAAAGATAAACCCCAATTGAAAAAAACGAAAAAGAATTCCAAAAAAATGAAAAATCATTTTCTGATTTATTTTTTTCTCTTTTTTGATCTTCAAAATGTTTAAAACACCAATATTTAAAAAAGGAGAAATTCCAAAACACGACGTTTATGTCAATGGGCCAAATTCTTACAACTTTTTGAATCCAAACTCTTCAAAGTTACCCAATTGGCTTCCTGTTTTGACGATCAAAAAACCAAGGAAAATAGTAGGAGGAGAAAGTACTCACATTCTTGTTTGGTATGGAAACAACCAGCTTGAGCTTCATCACTCGACTTTAGGAATCAAAAAATATGAACTCGAAAATGAGCAAATCAAAGATATTATTACAGGTGCCGAACTCTATCTTATTTTAACAAAATCTGGAAGGGTTTATTCGTTAACTGACAAATACACCTATCATGAAAATCCCCTCTCTCATCCTGAACAGAGCACTTTTCAAAAGCCAAGGCTTTGTGATTTGTTAACAGATCTAAATTTGTTTGTTGAATCAATAGCAATGTCATATTGTTCAAATTTCTATCTTTGTAAAGGTGGGTTGCTTTATGGAAGTGGCTTTGCAAGCAGTGGTAAGTAAAATTTGTATTTAAAAATGTTTTTTTTTCTTTTTTTTAAAATTTTTTTTTTTTTTAATAATGTTTGAGAAAAAGAAAATAGAAAAGAGTTTTCAGGATAATGTAACACAAGTTAAGAGGGTAAATTTAAACTCCATTTCAAAAATTGTGACTCATCTGAAATAATAAATTGAAAAAGAAAAATTATTCTTTAGTATTCAAGAACAACAAATAATTAAATCTGATATGTAATTAACTTTTAAATCATTACAAAGATATAAAAACCTGATATTACAAAAATTAAAAAAAAATAAAAAAAAAAACTAAAAAAAAGTGAGTCACAATTTTTGAAATGAGCATTATTGATTTTTTATTATTGAACTTTCACTGGAAAAAAGTTTAACAACAAGATTTCTTATGAATAATTGTATTCATTTTAAAATACATTATATAGTATCAATTTTCTTAGTGATTATTTGTCTTTTCGAAGATCTCTTTTTTTTTTCCACATGATCTTTTTTCAAAAAAAAAGTATCAAAAAGAAAAAGAAAAATTTGAAAAAGAAAAAAAAAAAATAAATAAAAAAAAAATAAAAACAAAAAAAGAAAAAAGAAAATTTGATAACAAAAGAAGAACAAAAATTTGATTAAACAATAAAAAAACCTTTTTGCTCCAAAAATTGAAAATTTTACTTTTATCTAAAAATTGAAAGAAGGTCTCTAAGGAATGTTGATTGGTTGGTTAATAAAGAAGAAAAAATTTTCACTTCAATTTTTTGTTTTTTCATTTGGCTACCAATCCTTATCCAAATGCACCAGTTCGAACAGAGTTAGCTCGAATTAATTACAATACTTTCTGTTTAATAAGATTCGTTCTTGTTATTTTTTGGTAGAATGTTAACTTTACAATAACGAAACAAAGAAGAGAAAAAAAAGATAAGAAGAAAATTTTTTCTCATTTAAGGGATTAGCGTCTACCAAGAAGAATCCTAAGATAAAAGTATGCTGTTATTGGGTGTAAATCACATTAGGTGCCACATGGTTCAAATGTCTCGAAAAAATCAATTAGTCAAGTAGTAATATTGTTGATCCTAATCAATTAAAAATGATCCAGTGTATTAGTAAAAAAACTTAACAATTTCAGAAAAAAATCTGCATTTCGTTACAAATTTAAAGGTTGAGTTTTCAACACACTCAGACTTCAAAGTTGTAAAATATCAATATTAAATTTATGGCGAAATGTAGATTAGTTACTAAAAAATCAATTTTTTTCAAAATTAAATTATTAACGAATAGATTTTTTTTTGACCAATTAATTCTGAAATATTGCAAACATATTGATGTTAGAATTAATTTTATAAAAAGGAAACAAAGTTGATCAGTCTTTGTGTTTTTACGTTGATGATTATTGAGTTAATCTTTGAAATTAAAAAATTCAAAAAATAGTTACTTTTTTGGAATTCTAAAGACAAAGTATCAAATACTATTATACTGTTATTTGGAGTTTCTTTTTTGAGGTTTGGAAAAGGAATTAAAAAAAAAAAATCATTCAAAATGAAATTTTTAATTGTGATTCTTAGTAAAAAATGTAGTAATTTATCTTGGAATAAGATTTATAATATATTTTTTATAGTCACAGAAACTATTTGAGACATGACGCACTAATACTATTTACACCCAATTACAACATACTTTGATTATAGAGAAATCTAAGGTGAGGATAACCCCTTAATATTCAAACTCTGTAATAAAAACAAATCTAAATACATTTTTGTAAATAATAACTAATGATTCAATTGAAGACAAACACTTTCAGATATTTTTTTAATAATTTGATTTTTATTAGGGGATTACTCCAATTTTGAATAGGAAATTGTTTTTGGAAAATGAAATTTTTTTGAACAACTTCTAAGAAAATTTTAAGACAATATACTCAGTTTAATGGTAAAATAACAATTTTACTTCAGATAAAATATTTTGTTTTAGAATTTTCTACTTTAAACTCTCTAAAGAGTTTTTTGGTAACCTTTGGGTATATTTAGGCATGCTTGTATTTGCCAGGCTAAGTACATGTGTATGCAAGGGTATATTTAAGTTTGGTATGGGTATGTGTTGGGTTATGTTATGTTAGATTAAACCAATATATTTTATGGAAAGTTAAATAAGCTTTGTTTTGGGTCACATTAGGTCGGGTACGGTGTGTGTGTTGTACAATTAGATATTACTATTTTATTTGTGAAATGTATTTGAGATTACAAAATATTAAGTAATGATACACAATTAGAAAATTTCTTTACAAAAACATTTTCTCTCATTTATTTAATACCATTTAGAAATGATATGAAAGGCACCACATCTCCAAGGTACCAATTCTATTCACACAAAATGATTAGAATATTATTCCTCAAAATTTACAATTTTTCACATTTTGATATTTTTCATCCAAAAAAAATATTTTTCAATACAATTCCAATTTTACCCTTAAACATTTATATATGAATACTCAAGTTTCTTAGAGGTTGTTCAAAAAGTGTTTATAATTGATTAACAAAATTTTCTGGTATTTCCAATTTCTGGATATTTTCGAGGATCTTTGATAGATTCAATTTGGTCTTAATTAAAAAAAAAAAAAAACAATTTTCAATTCCAATTTCTGCTTTTTATTGAACTTATGTCGAAAAATTATTTATAAGATACAATTTTTCCATGAGAAAAAAAAAAAATTAAATAAATCTTAGCACTATTAAAAAGAATTATGGCTGATAAGGAAATTTCCAATCAAAATCAAAAAAAAAAAATTAAATATGTGAAATCAAGTGATGGCTTTAATACAAAGTAAACTCCTTTTCAGTCAAAGGGGCCCAGTTTTATTGAAGAAATAGAATACATTCTATGAGTTTAATTCATGATTCTTCTCAAACTAAAATTTTCAATTTTTAGATCAAAATCATTTTTTCTCATTTTGTAAAATTTATTTTTTTGTATTTTGCTTTTGTTGTTTTTTTAAAGATTAATTTATTTTTTCTTTTTTATTTTTTTTAAAAATGCCAATCGAATTTGAAAAAAAAATGTTTGAAACTCCAAATTAACATTTAGAAAAGTTAGGCTTTTTAGATTCTTTTAAAATTCGTACATTTACAAGTGAAAAATCTTATTGTCAACAATTTTAATTTCTTTAAGAAATTGAGAATTTTGCACGAGACACTTCTAATGAAAAGATCCCAAAAAATTTTTTAACATTTTTTTTTATTTTGAAATTAATGGTTTGTTCAGGCTTTTCTTTTATGATTTCGACTCTAATAAGAAGTTTATTGTTTCTCGTATTTCTAAACAATCCAAGTTTGGTTGATTCTTAAAAATAAAGTGACTTTTTCATTTTTGGCTGGGCCACTTTGAGTGAAATGGAGTTTATTATCCCAAAGAATATTACAAAAAAAAAAAAATAAAAAAATATTTATCAATTTAAAAAGTCTTATATTTCCCTTACTTTACCAAAATTGGAGTTTTGTGGAATAATTAATCAGAAACTAAAAAAGTAATTAAAATTTCACAAAATACAAATGAAAATATTCCACACTTTTAAATCACCGTTAAACAAATAAAATTTAACAATTATTCGAAAGATAAATTAATTTGTATTTACAAATCCAGAAAAGATTAATCGAGTAATTTTTTTTATTCATAAATTTCTTTTTTATTTCATAAAAAAAGATTTTGAAATAAATGGAATATCAAAATTAAAATTGTTGATGAATTTGGTTTTATATTTTGAATTGAAAAAAAAAAGAAAACAAAAAAAAGTTGAACCTACCTGATAGAAATAAAAATCTTTTTATTTTACAATTGATGATTTTTTTTTTTTTTTGAAAGGTAATCTTCACATTATTAATGTTGTCTTTCAATTTTAAACCACTTATAGTTTTTCTGTAGAAAGAAATTTTAATAATTGATATTAATTTTACATGAATTCCCAATTCTTAAACTTCAAAAGAATTCGATTGTTTCAATAAATTAATAATAATCAACAAATTCTAAATGAATTTATAAACAATAAAAAATTCATCATTTCCCAATTTATTATTTGTAAAAAAAAGTTATTTTTTTTTTTGGAAATTTCAAAGTTTGGAAGAAGGAACATTAAATTTAAACAATACAACATATACTTTTCAAATTTTGTATTCATTTTTTGACAAAATTCATATTTATACTGATGAAATGAAAATTTTATTTATAAATAGAAAGTTTGGAGGAACATTACAAGTTAGTAATTGCAAATGTTTTTCGAATTTACCATTCTAAATCCAAAAAAAAAAATGATGGAAATGGTTTTATAGATTTGTTTTTGATTCGATGAAAATTTTCAAAATTCTTATTTGATAGTCCTTTTTATTTTTATTATTTTCAAAAAAATATTTTACTGAATGTGAAATCTTGAAAATAATTTGATTCTTTTAAGGGTATTTTTTTCGTAATTTTTTAACCTTTTTTTTTGATCACAAAATTTGTTTCCAAAAAATGTTTTTATTAATTAATTATCACATTAGACTTCAGAAATTATTGTATATTGATACCCTGGAAATTTAAGGAAAGGAATTAAAAAAATTCTTTTTTTGAAAATGACAAATAAAACTCAAAATTTTTTACGTTATAAGCAATTTAGCCAAAATATTTGAATAGTTTTATCTAATTAAAAATTATTCATGTTTTCGCAAATTTCATCATTGTATAAATGAAATAAAGAAAATATTTCTTATTTGTAAACCCCATTCCAAAAATTTGGACACACCCAAAATCAAAAATTGGCAAAAAAAAAACTCAATTTATTATATTTTTCCAAACGTAATATAAAACCACATTTAAGTTACATAGTATTAATATTTTTATAAGTAATCATTTCCATCCAAATAAAAGAAAAACATATAAAATAAAAAAAAAAAAATCGGTTTGTCCAAAATTAGGAAACGAGCTGAACAAAAAATGTATTGGTAAATTTGTTGAAATTTCACCAACAATTTTTGGTTGATCAATTGATAAGATACCATCGACCTATTGTATGTCATTTTCCAATTAAACAAACTCAACACTAACCTTCTATCAACCATCAAAAAAAAAATTCCAGATCTAACCAAACAGATTAAGTAACTGGAAAAAACGAAATGAAAACAAAACAAAAAAGATAAAAAATGAAATAGTTTGTAAAATCAAAATTATTTCAAAATTGAATGTAAAGTGTGGTATTGTTATTCTTTCAACAGTTTAAACCGTGTCCAAATTTTTTGGAATTTAGTTTAGTTTTGAAAATTATTATTTATAAATGTTTTATAATTTATTCATCAAATTATTTTTATTTTATTTTTTTTATACTTATTTTTTGAAATTGAGTAACTTTTAATATTTTCTTTTTTATTTGTTCAAATAAAATTTATTTCTTAAATTTTCGTACTTGTAAACAAATATGAAAAATAAATATTAAACAAAAAATTCATTTTTGGTTTGTTGCTAAATATATTGAAAAATAAATATTAAAAATAATCAAATCAAAAATAATAAAAAATAAAAAGGAAGGCTTGGAGTAGATAAACAGACAAATCAACACAAACCACTTCTTGTTGCGAAAAACGTAACAAAGGTATTTAGTGGAGCACACGGTTTGGGTTTGTTTTATATTACAAATGATAACAAATTATTCACATCTGGAAGAAACGACGATGGGAAATTGGGATTAGACACTCAAGGCAAACATATTAAAACACCCGTGCAAGTTAAAAAACTACCTTGTGATGTATCTGATATTAAAATCATTCAAACTGGACAACACCATTCAATTTTATTAACAAAACAAGGAAAAGTTTATGCATCCGGAACCTCGAATGTTGTAGCAACAAGCGACAAGAAATCCGAATTCAATTTAATTTCAGCTTTAAAAGACAAAATTATTGTTAAACTGGCAATGGGAGAATATCATCAATTATTAATTTCCAATGAAAATGAATTGTATGGTTGGGGATTCCGTAACGCACCTTCAAATGAATATGACTCTTGGAAAATTCCCCGCAAAATAAAGTTTCCAAATTTAACTTCAACTGCGTTAAATACTGTAGATATGTTTTGTGGGAGCAGAATCACTGTGATATATTCTAATTTGAACAATAATCTCTCTCAAGATTTCAAAAAATTCTTCGAAAATCGAAAGTTTACTGATTGTGTTCTTGGCAATGGAATCAAATGCAACAAATCAATTCTTCAATTTAGAACAAATAATACTAAAATTGAAACAATCCAAGAAATTATGAAAGAAAAAACAAAAGAAGAAATAAATTCTTTTTTAAAATGGATTTATTATGATGAAATAGTCGATTTGGAGTTACTCGAAAATATACTCAAATCATTGCAATTATCAATCGATTTAGAAGAAAATTCTCTTAACAAGGATTTATTAAAATTGTACAATGATCAAGACTCAACAGATTTCAATATTTTAGTAAAAGATGATGATGATGACGAGGAGGAGGAAGAAGAAACTTATGAAGAAATCCCAGTACATAAAATCATTTTATGTGTTAGATCTGGATTATTTAGAGAAATGTTTGAAAATTTAAACGAAAACCAAACAACAAATTCCGTTAAGGATTATTCTGGCAAATCAATTGAAAGTTTAGAAATTTTAATCAAATATTTTTATACTGATAAAATCGAATTGACTGCTGATAATGACCCCATATTAGTTATTGAAGAATTAGAAGATTCAATAGAATACTACCAATTAAATGCAGATTCTAATTTAAAACACCAATTAAATAAATTGAAAATACAATATAAATTAAATTAACTTTTTTTATTTAAAAGTACCTCTTCGATATATCTTTTCATTACACTTGATACAATTTATCTGCAGGATATATATATATATATATATATATATATATATATATCAGTAATCAATTCAACATAAGTTATTGTTTAACTAATTTCATGATTGGAAAAGTATTTCTAAGCAAAAAATAAATCTTTTTAGTACTAGATCTTTTTTGAATGAATTTTTAATTTTTGTATTTATTATTTAGACTTTTGCATTAATTAGATGAAATGGAAAAAACATTTTTAATACATTTAAGTTTCAGATAAATTAGAAATTTTATTTTTTTAATGGAGTAAAACCTTAGACAATGTAATTTTTACTTTTTTTGAAAAAAAATCACAAATACCAATTGTTCCCAAAAGTAAAACTAATTGATTCAAAGCGTTTAAACTTCTTGTTACATTTTTTTGAAAAAATTACATATACCCATAAGATGTCGATTTTAACAAAAACTCTTTTTCAAACAAGAGTTCTCACCTCTCAAATCATCAATACTATTAAATTTGATTGTTAATAAGATAATTACTTATTGGTGATTTTCATTTTAATTATTCATTTTTTCGTTTTTTTGTTTTTTTATTTATAGATATTGAACAGTTGAAAAATGAAAAAACAAGATAAGAAGAAAAAAATTTGGAAATAATCCACCAGTATAAAAATTGAAACAGATTAAGTTTGGTTTCGAATGGGCTAGATATAGAAAAAAAAAAGGATCATTATTGGATTGATGTCTGGAACAAAGAAAAATGAAAATAAAGAAAAAAAAACAATCACAACAAAATACCTAGATGAATTGCATTTTTATCTATTAAATGAGACTTTAAAGAACAAAAGGTTGTGTTGTAAAGAATTATCAATAAAAAGTAAAGAAATTTTCCATCAATTCAACTTGTTCAACTTTTTTTATTGATTTTATAATTGTTTTCCACCGAACAATTTACAAAACGAGATTTCCCATTTCAAATAAAAGGGAACATCAATTTTTATAAATATTTAATTTTAATTTTTATTGTTTTGTTTTATCAAGTATTAAATATTCTGTAGAGTGTTTTATATATATATATATATATATATTTTAAAGAGTTTTTATTTTTCAGAATGATACTAGAATTACTTTGATTCAATTAAGAATAATTCTTGAAAATTTTTGTAACCTTTTATTTGAAAAAGAGTTTATTTTGAAATCTTCAAAATTAGTTAAATAATTATTTCTTGGATCTGACTTAAAATTCTTGTTTGACCTTTTAATTCAATCACATTTTACATACATTTTTTTTAATTTTTATATCTCATAGTTAACAATTATAAAAACAAAATCCTTACTCATGGTGATATTGTATATTAAACCCTTCTTTTAATATTTTTTGAAACAAATTTTAACCAAAAGAAATTATTATATAAGATTTAAAATTTAATATTATCCCATATATTTGTAAAATAGAGGATAAATTTGATGGTTTGTTGAGATTCTTGAAATCTTCAAATCAGGAAAAAAGTAAAATTTGGATTTTAAATTGAAATTTTTCTAATCCCAATTTATTGTAAAAAAATTGATCTGTTACAAAATTCTGAAAATTTGAAATTATTTGTTTTGAGAATATGTTTGATCAATTTATTCTAATCGAAAATATATTAATTAATGAATTAATTAAATAATTAATACAGTAAGTTCTACCCCCCCGATACGCAAAATTACAATATAATTCAGGAACAAAAAAAAATCAAATCAAAATGTAAAATTCCGAATATAGTGCAATAATCTGTGAGAAAAAAAAAATTCTAAAAATACTATAAATTTAGATTTTTTTATGTCTTCAATTTATTTGAAAATTTATGTTTTAAAAGTGGAAATGACTGTACATAAAGAAGAAAAGGTGTTGATAATTAATATTGATATGATATTTTTATATAAAGAACCTAATCACCTTCGGAAAGGAAATAATAATGAAGAAAATAAAGAAAAATTCATGAGATTTCAAGAATCTCTTAAAAAAAAAATTTGACTAGAGAATTGGAATTTTTGATCAATAAACTAATAAAGAAAAAAATTTCAAAGATAATCAACTGGAATTTTTTTTGCTAATTGTGAAAACATAATTAAAACACTTTTAATTTAGAATTGAATGAACAGTATCGTGTTGAAATTTGAATTTATAAAGGTTAAAAAAATATATATAGTCTGTTTTTGATCATATAAGATTTACCCAAAATAGATTTGTTATTAAAATAAGACCTATCTTGGAATACTACAATTTTTCGAAGCATAAAGAAGTATTTATTTTTTTTTTTGAATAATTTTTTTGGAAAACGCACTCTTACAATTTCCAATTCTAAAGGACAAAAAGTTGTTTAGCTTAGGGTTAGACTGGAAAATAGTATTTATTGGTTTTTTTTTGAAGTAAAATTTTTTATTTAAAAAATTAAATCTTTAACAGACAAAAGGTATTTTGTACTAATCTTCATTAATTCGATTTACTTTTTGAGATTATTTATTACCAAGTGAGTTTAAAAAATTACAAATAAATTTTGGAAATACAACCATTTGTAACTTGAATGCTTGGTAGTAGTTAGATTTTATCTTTTTTTGATTGATTGAAGAAAATAACAAAAAAAAAAAAATTATTTTCTTAACTCATAGAAAGAATAGTTTAATTCCAATTTTGGCTTTAAAATTGTTTTGTTTTGGTGGTGTATGTTTCACTGGGTACAGCAGTATAGGGGGTTGTATTTTTTCAAGAAAAAAATTCAAATGAAATTTCTACTTTTCCAAAAAAATAAAATAGTTTTCTTTATGTGTTCAAATTCTCAAGAAAAACAAGCTACTTTTATATTCTTTGGACTGATCTTTAAATTTATTTGAATAAGTAACGAAAAAATAATAAAACGTTGAAAATATTTTTATTTTTTTTTTAAATTTTTTACAAAAGATTCTGGGGGTTTGTTGAATCAAAATAGTGAATCAAGATCTGTTTTTAACAATATTCTAATTAAATTTAGATGTTTATATCCATTAAAACAATTTTTTTTTAAAAAAAACATTATTACCCGTATATTAAGATATATAATTAGCACAAAATAGAAAAAACAGACTTTGATTTTATTTTCAAATTTCATTTTGTAGGCAAAATTAATAAACATTTTTAAATTTTATCTATTCAATTGAATTTACTTTTGTCTGGGAAATATATTAAGATTTTTGTTGTAGATCAAAGAAATATAATTCAATAAATCATTTTTCGTAACATTTTCAATAATTGCCTTCATTTTTGATTGGTATTTTAAGAATGTGCAAGGAAACTTTTTATCATTTCTAATTTGGTGAATTTTCCAAGCCAGTGATTTCACATCAAAAGTGCATTCAACAATTTTGTCGATGTATTTTTCTTTTTCAAACTGATTATTGAAAGTAATTTTGTCAACATTTTTTTTCCCCTGTTCATAAGACATCACTGACAATGCTGCTGTTAATAGATCAGACGTTGTAGACAATTTACGAATAAAAAATTTTATTGTTAAAAAATTCGATGGTTTCCATTTCAATAAGGGGATATTTTTTATTGGAAAATATAATTGCCCAACGGGGGTAAAAACCAGACCATCAGTTTTATATTTTAATTTATTTCTTATTTCAGTTAAAAGTGTTGTAGTATGTTTTATTTGATACATGTCTTGAAATCGAATTTCAAAAGCTTCCGCATTAATTTCATCCTCGGATAAATTTTCTTTTCTAAATTCAACAAAATGTTTTGCAGCACCTAATCTATCAGGTAACATTCTTTTGAGATAAGATTTTTCTTGAATATACATTAAATCAGAAATCAAATAAACATATCTTATTACAATGTTCTCTAATTTGTTTTTTGATGTTAATTCTAACTCCATTGATACCTTTTTTTCATCTTTTTTTTTCATTTCTTCCCTTTCCTTTTCGTTTTCTTTTTCGTTTCCCCTTTTTATTTCTTCTTCTTCGTCGTCGTACTTTTCTTCGTTGTCGTTTTCTTCGTTGTCATTACCTTTGTTGTTGTTGTTGTTGTTGTTGTTGTTGTTGTTGTTGTTGTTGTTGTTGTTGTTGTTGTTGTTGTTGTTGTTGTTGTTGTTGTTGTTGTTGTTGTTGTTGTTGTTGTTGTTGTTGTTGTTGTTGTTGTTGTCGTAGTATTCTTCTTTAATTATTTTATTTTCCTTTTCAATCGTTTGAGGTGGTAAGTGTAGATGTTCTTCTACTATACAACCATCAATTAAAGCACTACTAATATTTGGAAAGGTTAAACAAACTTTATAAAATTTTAATTTTTTATTAATTAAATAGCAATTTCTTTCATAAATTAGCAGCATACATTTTTTACCTTTAGCTTTACATGTAACAAAATATGAATTTAATAATAATAGTTTTAAATTTGTTTTGTTTAAGGAATCAATTTTGATTCTGTTAAAAGATTTTTTGGGATTATTTTGTAACCACATTGAAATTATTTCTATTAATTCATTCTCTTTATCTTGGGTAATAGTTTCACCAATAATTTTGAAAATATTCTTTTTTGTTATATTTTTTATAGTTTTTTCTTTGTGAAAATTAAAATCTTTATTATTTGGTTTTTCATTCATATTTTGAGTTTTTTTATTTTTTTCAAGTTTCTTTTCCCTTTTCCTTTCCTTCCCATTCACCATTTTAGTTTCCATTTTATTTCCATTTTTTTCTCCATCTATCTCTTTATTTTCTTTTTCAATTTTACTTTCTTTTTTTTCTCCCCCATGCACCAAAAGTTTTCCCTTTCTTCCCTTTCTTCGTACTTCCCCCCCTTTTCTATTTACTTTACTTTTCTTTTTATCATTATTTTTTTTTATTTCCCCCCCCCATACTGGTAGTTCTGGAATTGAAAATTTATTAGGTATAAAGGTTTCCTTTGAGAATGTTCGAAATAATCTTGTAATATAATCTTTTTTATAAATACCGGGATATCTTGATTGTTTAAATAAATTTAATGCATCAATTAAAGTATAATCTAATATTTTAATTAAATAATTAACGATCAAATATCCTGTGATATTATATCCATCAGCACAATGGCATGCAATATATCTGTTTAGATTTTTTTTATTTTTAATGAATTTTTTGATAGTCTGATTAAACCGGTAAACTAAATTATAAGTTGGAACCGTTGAAGTTTTCTTACTGCAAGGTATTTTTATATATTCAATTCCCTTTTCAGTGAATATTTTGGAATTATAAAATTTTGTTACATACGTTAAATCAATAATCAATCCAATCGGTTGCTTTCTTCCAATTTGGAAATCAATAAACATTTCTGGTGTAAATAAATTTTCTTTATTAAGCATTGATTCGTATCTATTATTATTAGATGCAAATGTATTCGCATATATTTGTAGACAGAAATAATAAAAAAAAAAAAGAAATAAATTATTTAAGGTAAAATTAATTCATTTTTACAAAAAGAAAGAAGGAATAAAAAGATCTCTCTTAAAAAAAAATCAAAAAATGATGATTCTCTTTGACAAAAACAATGTTTCGTACTATCAAACTATTCATTTGTTTAGAGACATTTGAACTTTGAAGAACAACATTCATCCAAAGATCTTTTTCTCTGAATGGAGTTAACAAAAACATTGAAGTTAAATTTTACATTTTCATCATTTGAGACAAAACTTCGTTTTAATTTTACAGAGACAAACTAGATCGCCCATCCATTCAATGAGGATCTATTTCCTCTGTTATTTCACACTTGTAAGCCAATTCTCGAAAACGATCAAACTTCAAAACCTGCATTTATCTATTATGTGTTATTAACAATGAATTATTTTGAACATTCCTTTAAAATTTCTTGACTTTTTATAGTAAAAAAAAAATATTTTTTTTTTCATAAATTTATAATTTATTTTTTTTCTCCTTTCAAAATCTTTTATTAATGGTTTCTTCTCTCTTTTTTTGAAAGAAAAAAGAGAACAAATAAATTTTTTATTTTTTTCCATTTTTCCCCTGGCTGAATCCTCTTTTTTTGGGAAGAAGAGTTACAAAGGAAAAAGATCAAGTGACTACTTGCTAATGCTGTGATACCAAAACACAAAAGATTGAGTAACTTGAAAATAAAAACAAAAAAGCAAAGTCTAAAAATGATCAAAGGTTTTTTGCAAATCAGATCAAAAAAAAAATTGAAATTACAACAATTAAATAACGATCCCCAAGTGAAACATTCATGATCAATTATCAAATTATTAAATCAACCAAAAGTATTGTTGATGTAATTTTGGGAGTACTGAATGAAAGATACAACATCGATTTTTTTTTTTTTGATTTTTTATTGTTTGCTTCTTATAAACCCTTATTAAATGTTCTTTTTCTTTTTTCCTTTTTTATTTTCAATTTTTTGCTTTTTCTTTTAAAACCTAAAAAAAATTTGGGAGTGTATTTTCCTTGAACAATCATGGAATCTATGATTTTACGCGTAAATTACCTTTGAGGGAATTTAAGTAAAAGGACATTTAGAGTGTAATTTACACTCCTTCCATCAATAAAAAAAAAAAAAACAAATAAATATTTTTGTTTAAAAATGATTATGCTTTTTTTTCGAAATGTGAAAAAAATAGTGTTTGTATTTAGGCATTGTTTTGAAGAAAGAAATGGAATTTATTCGTTTTCCAAACATTTCCCAAATTATCAAGCACTTTTTTTTTTAGTTTTTATTGAACAAGTATTTTGGTTACTTTGGTACCAAAATATGGATTCAATTGGGTTTAAATTGAAACATTCGCTAATATCACTGTTATAAATTAAATAACGTAGCTAAAAAATTTTTTTAAAGTACTGTTAAATAACTTTTAATATCATATTTGAAGACAATTTTATTGGTAAAATACATCTTATTTTACTAGATAGAAAGGGAAATAAGAAGATCAGAAAATTTCCCAAACTTTGCCTAATAATACAAGGAATTCTCAAAACCTTTCCACAACAACTACAATACTATCTTAAACTTTTACGAGAGCTAATCTCTTTCTTATCTGTAGTTATCAAAAATTATTTACTTTTAATTTCACAAAGAAAAAGTTTCTGTTTAAAAAAAAATAAATAGCATCTATATAAAATGTTACAAAATTTTCAAACACTTTTTATAACAAAACAAAAATCTTATAATAATTTAATTTTTTTTATATGTCAATCTAAACACGATTGATTCATTTTAGAAATAATTACTTTTTTTTTCTCAAAATTTTAAAAATATCTCAATATATCAACTAAATAAATTCTAACTAATTTGTTGGTTAATCGTATCAATGATAAAAAGTTCAAATAAAAAATGATGAAAATTTTTTTTCCAAGTTTCTTTTTTTTTTTTTCGTTAAATTGGTTTTTTCACAAAATGAACCTAAGCTAAACAGTCTTTGTGATAATACATATCACATTCATCATATAACCAACTTTTACCAGAATTTCTTTTTAAAAATTACAAACAATAATAAGGAGATCTTCTTGGGTTGTTGTGAGTTAAATTCTGTTTTGTCTTGTACATCATTTCAGTTCGCAGAACTTAAATCTTTTTGGCAATTCAAACAAAAAAACAACATTATTTATTGTTTTCTAAACAATCAATCCATAAATTATCTTTGTGCTATACATTAATATATTTTAAAAGGATAACACACATCCAAATTATAAGAAAAATGTTCATTTTTAAAAGGTAATCATTTACACGTTGTTCAGTATTATCAATAATTCTCGTATTTGCATTATTTGGGGTTGTATAATCACCAGTTTTAAATTTTTTAATTTTCTTTTTTTATAATTTCCAATTTCTGTTTATCTTTTAATTTTGGTTTGTTTCACATTAATAATTTGTAATTGTTTTGTTTCCCTTTCAAAGTTTGTTTTATTTATTAATTTTTGGATTTGTGAAAAGTTTTGAATCGAAAAAAAATAATTTCATCAAAAATTGTCCAAAAAATTTATAATTTTACTTTTTTTAATCAATTGCTCGGCAGTAACCCTTTGACTTTCAGATTAAAGAGTCATAATTTTTCGAACATTTACACAAGCATTTTCCCAGGTTCATGAAAAACGTTAATTCTGAAAAAGTAAATTCTAATTTTCTTCATGAATTCTTAAAGGACCGATAAGATAGTAAAAACCAAAATCTTGATAAAACTCTTTAATGTATTCAAATTTGTTTTTAAAACCCGAAATAGGGAAAATATTTAAAAAGTGTGACAATTTTCCTGAATGTCAATGTTGAGATAAAAAACAATACACTTTTTAAAAATTAAATTTATTTGTGAGTTATTTTCAAAAACTATTAAAAGGCCATTAGGTTAAAAAACTATTTCAAACTCATTCTGATATTTAAAAATATTGTTAAGTTTCTCAATTGTTTTTAAAAATATAAGATAGGATTTTTTCTTTTTTCCTTAAAATTTCGATATTTTAAAAACTCAGAAATCGTAGAAACCGATATTGCGAGAACCAATTTTGAATGATCAGAAATCTCAAATACTTAAACACACCGAATAAGAGTGTAACTCTTGATAAATTAATTTAATTTCCAAATCGACGCTACACCCTGAAAAATAATTCAGAAAAAAAAAGTACTTCCTTTATCTAAAACAGTATGTATATATATATATATAGTTGAACTTTTTTAGTTGTTTTTTGATTTTAATAATCCATTCCCTTTACTTTAATCTTTGAAGCAATATACTTTGTTTGATTGGGTTGATAACAAGAATCCTTAAAAAGAATTATGAAAACAAATTTGTAAAAAAACGTTTTAATCAAAAAAATCAATAAATAAGAATAAAGGCAAGAAATTTAAGGTTATATAGGATTATGTTGGTTTTCTTTATATTTAAGAAGATAAAGAAGAAAGAAATCTTTTAAAATATACTTTAGTTGTATTTTTTTTTTGTTCATTCTTGATTACAAACAAATTTTTTGTGGAAAGGTGATCTTTCTTGTTTGGTAATAAGAAAGAAAAGATTTGTTTAAAACACTCATTTTCTCAGGTTTATTTTATTGGTTTACTCGTTGATTAAGTTCAAGGCGCTACCTGAACACATTTATAGATCCAAAACATAATTTAATAAAACCAAAAATTTAAATAAAAAAAAATTTGTTCAAAAAATTGAAAATTTAAATCTTCAACCTTGAATTACTTTAGTTATTTTTCTTTTCACAAATAGATCAGCTAATGATATTTTGATTTCAAAGTTTCAATATCTCATGGCACTCGAAAAATCTTTTTTCAGTAAGGTTCTCACAATTTAATTTTTTCATAAGTGGTAAAATCTACCTACTTTTGTAATAACAAACAAGATAAACTTTAAGTGTCGAGTAGATATTGTGAATTTCCTTCATACCCAAGATGCCTCTTACTCCCTGTGAATGGTGTTGTGAAAATGTTTTTCTTTTGGTTGAACAAAATTAAAAAGAAGGTCTGGTAAAGATACAAAAAATTTCAAGACTGAAAAATTAAAGTTTATCTTGCAAAGTTTCACAAGGGTTCTGGATAATAAAAATTCAAATAAAGAAAAAAAAATTTCAAAGGGATCTCAAAAATCCAAAAAATTTTATTAACAAAAAAAGTTTAAAAGAAATCCCAGTTTCAATGAAATAAATGAAATTTGAAAAAACAATCTTATCTTTTCCCAATATTTATCTTTAAAAATATGAAAATTTCTCGAATTTGAATCAAATCGTTTTCTTTCAGTACAAAATCGATTTAATTCAATTTAAACAATTTGTTGTTGTTCTTATGATTGTTGAAGATTTGAAAAGTAATGGATTGTTTAGATTCTTTTTGTAAAATTGAAAATTACTCATTTTAAAAATGAAAAAAATGGTGAATCTAAAAAATCATAGTGATCTCAAAAAACTTTCAAGGAGTGACACTTTGAAACTGTGATTATTGTACTCAAAATTATAATTCATCACAATTGAAATTGGAAATTGAGTGTCGTCTTTGTTATTTTTTTCAAAAAATGTTCTAGTTTTTCTTTGTTTACTTTTTGAAATCGATCATACATCATATACCTGTTGGTTCGTTTTTGATTAAATTAGAATACACCCATTAAATCTGAAAAACAATTTTCCAGTCAGTTTCACTTTAAAGACACAAACTTTGAATGAAATTTTAGGCACAAAAAAATCTCAAATTAAGGCACAAAATTCAAATTCTAGGAAAATTAATTGTGAAACAAAAAATTCCAAAAAATGTTCTTTATATTGAGACTTTTCTGTACCTTAATTTTCTTCAAAGTTTGTGTCTTAAAAGTAGAACTGACTGTAGGTTTGAAAAAGAAATTTTGACCGTAATGACAAGACCCTTAAAATATAAAGGAAAAGAAAAAGAAAAAGGAAGAAACAAAACAAAAGAAAAGAATAAGAAAAAAAATAACAAACTTTTTTGAAAGGGGAGTTTTAAGAGGAATTATTTTTGTATTTGGAATTAATTTCCCCATTCTTGGTATTTTTTCCCAACCAAAAGGAATTCTAAGTGTATTTTTTTTTGGTATAGTCTTAAACATTTTCTTAACAGGTATGAATTTCGAGATCTCTACAAGCGGTTTTTTTCTTTTACGTGTTTCGATCGGAAAAAAAAATTTGTTTTTTTCAATCTCAATAATTTTTTTTGTTTTATGAGGAAAGATCTGGATTGTGGAAAATTTTTTTCGAATTTGTTTTTCCCTTTCTTTTTCTTTTTCGTTTTCGTTTTCGTTTTCTTTTTTAATTTCTTCTTTTTTTTTTATAATCCCAATTTGAATTTTCTTTTTGTTTCCCTCTCTTTCTTTTTCTTTTTTTTCCTTTTGTTGGGAGCTGAAAATTTGTAGTATTTGTTTCTTTTTTCGAGTTTGCTCATGTTTCTTTGTAATAAGGGTTTTAATTTGTTTCATAATATGTGTCGATCGTACAATTTGTATTTGTGGTGAGGAAACTTCTTGTGGTTGTTTCGTTATGCTGTTTGTTTCTTTTTTGTTTAGAATTAATAATGGCCGAAACAATTCGTTTTTGGTTTGTGAATTTTGATCCATTTTTTTGTATCACTTGAAATTGTTTGGAAAGAGAGATTATTTCAAAAAATGAAAGAGATCCATTTGAAAATGTGAGAACTTTGATATTTCATATGTAAAAAGTCCTCAGTTCGAAAACTGAATTTACTATTTATAGGATTTGTACTAGTGGGAAAATTACAAAAAAGAATTTTTTCAAAGTGTTGAAAGTATATCATTTTACTTTGAAAGTGATCACTTTCCGAATAATGGAATCTTAGATTTGAACACAAGTGAATTATTTTCTATTTTTTCAAGGTTTAAAAATGTAACATCTCTGAAAACCCTTTTCTCAATTACCTGGATATTAGGTTTGTAAATTAATTATAGACATTTTTTTGATACATCAGTATAGTCTTTAAATGATCCTTTTGTTGTTTCATTTGAAAATGCTTCAGTAAAATAGATAATTAATTAATTATATTTTAATTAGATTTATTGTTAAGGTAGTGTCTGAAAAACATTGTGTTGTGCCCAAAAAAACCTCTTTTGGAACCATAAAAAAAGTATTTTAAAATAAAAGATCCTTTTTTTATCCAGGTTCTCAATACAAGAATTAATCCAGTATATAATAAAAGACACAAGCACAAATAATTTTTGAAGGTTAACCCTATGATCTTTTATGAATTTTTTTTATTATGAATTGATATTTGTCAAAAATTTTTGATAATTTTTTTTAATATTTCAAATTTTATCTTTTATTGAAAAATTTTCTTAGAATTGTATCTATTTTCTAAGAATAAATTTCACATCTAATTCTTCATTTATAGAATTTTATTTCTTATTTTTTTGAACTTTACTTATTTTATTTCTGTACTAACCTATTCTCCTTTCTTTTTTCTTTCTGTTTATTATTGAAGAATGAGAGAAAATTATTCTATAAAAGGAAAATGCAATTTTAAATAAAGTAATCAAAAAAGATGGTGATTTTGATTCAAATTCGCTTAAAATCCATCTGGAAATGGATTCTTGTAACTTGGGGATATCTAACCATTATGGTTGTTTTATATTGGGATTCAATTTTTGAAATTTTATGAACATCATTAGTTGTGATTAAAAATTTATGATTGATCCTTTATATTTCTCAATAAATAATAATTATCATAAAACAAAAAAAAACTGAAATCGTTTCAATTGACTGGAATATTCTGAATAACTTTTCTTTGTATTCTATAATATAGATTTAAAAAAATAGTAACTTCTCTTTTTTTCTTTTTCTCTTTTTTTAGTTTGAAAACAAAATTATTAATTATTTCTTCACATAAGAAAAGTAGGTGGTTATTCTTTCCTTAAAAATAAATCAATCAAAATAAAAGAATCAATATAATAGATAATATTTTTTTTTCTTTCTTTTTACTTTTTAAAACTTGATTTTTTTTATTATATTTTGAAGTCTTTCCTTTTTTTTTAATTATTAATTTTACCTTACAGTTGAAATGAACAAAATATTTTATAAACGGAAAGTTCAAGTTTCAATAGAAAATTGCTAAAATAGTTGTGATTTTGATTCAGTTTCAATTTAAATTTCATCTGGAAATGGATTCTTGTATTTGGGGAATTCTGATGAATATTGGTACTCTTATTACCAAGATTCAATTTTTGAAATTATTATAACATTATTGATGGTGATTAAAAAAATAATGATCCTTTATTTTATAAATGAATAATTATTATAAAACAAAAAAAAACTGAAATCGTTTCAATTGGTTGTAAGGTTCTGAACAACTTTTCTTTGTATTCAAAACTGAATATTTAAAAAAATAGTTACTTCTCTTTTTTTCTTTTTCTCATTTTTTAGTTTGAAAATAAAAATTATTAATTATTTCTTCACTTAAGAGAAATAGGTTGATTATTCTTTCCTTAAAAATAAATCAATCAAAATAAAAGAATCAGTGTAATGGATAATTTTCAAAAAATAAAAAAAAACAAGGAAATTATTTAAAATTAAAAATATCATGTATAATAGATTTATTAAGTTTCGTTTAATATTTTATTTTATTTTTTCTTTGATTGATTTGTCTCTAAATATAAACCCAACTCGGAAACATTCATTATTTCGGTATTTATATAAATATCACAGTAAAACGTTAATAATTACTCCTGTGAAAAAAAAAAAGAAAAAAAAAAATAATTATTTCAAATTTATCTAATGTTGCCATTTTAAAAATTGTGATATAAAAGCTTTCAAAAGTCACTATAAAACAGTCAACAAACTTCAATAAAACTATTTTCAGTTGATTAATAAAAACTTTTTTTTAGTCACATTTTTTTAAAATGGCTTTAAAATGGCTCAAATATAATTGATTCAGTCTTGATGAATTTCTGATTTGATTAACAATTATTTTAATAATTTTTCAATTGCATTTCTAATGATTCTTTCATTTTCTAGCAATTCTATTGCTTGTCCAACTGGCATCTTTGGGCGAATTGATAATACGATTGCTGTTGGTACAACTTTTTCTTTTTGGATGGCAACTTTTAAATGATTGGAAACCGGTGTATCGAATAATTGCTTTTCTTCGAGTTGTTTTTTGTTTTCCAAATTGTATATTGCCCTTAGCAAAGCAATTTTAGCATTTTCAAAGGAGACATTTGATAATTGTTGAATAATGTTAATTGCTCTAAAAAATAATTTGTTATTGCTTACTTTGAGGTTGATCATTCGGTTCCGGAATACTGTGCCTATTCGTATATGTGCGCCGGTTGTTATTGCATTTACAATTAATTTAAAACTAAAATCGGAATAAGAAAGGGTTTTATAATTGTCAATCATATCTAGCGAAGGGAATGCAAACTTGAGTAACAAATCATCCCCCCATTTGAATTGTTCGTTTTCAATTAACTTTGGAAATTTTGTTGATGAATAGCATAAGATGCCAGCGATCTTAAATTCCAATTGGTTTTCGATTCTGTATTTTTGGACCTGAGTCAAGAATTCTGCAATTTCGCCCTTTTGGAATTGATCATTGATGCCAAGGAAAATCAATAAATCGTTTGATTGAAGGATCGGTAAAAAGGATTTTTTAAATTCCTGTAGTGAATTTTTCATAAACGGGTTATTTGGATATATTTGTTCCATATCGCCTTCCTGGTTATTCATTCGTTTCCAACCAAATGGCATGAAGCAACGGATACTTTCAGGGCTTGCGCCAAATGTGGGTGGGCATTCTGAAGCATCAATCAATCCAATAATGCCTGCATTGCTTTCCCCAATATAATAGACGTGCCCTTTTTCGCCATTTTTGGGATCCTTTTGTAGGGCTAATTCAGCTAGGTGTATAACTTTATGCAAATCGTTTGATTGCAAATAGGTGCCCCTGAAGACACTTTCAAATTGTAATAAGATCTTTAAGCATATTTCCTTGTTGCTATTACCCTCAAGGTCATTCATTTTTGGCATCAAATTATGGTTCACATTTAGTGATGGCGTTAAATTATATGCCTTGCAGATCGCCGCAGTGAAAAGCGTGTCAAGAAGAATTTTTGTAATCGATCCAGACTTCATTCTTGTAGAGCCTGTAACGGGTTCTGGCCCACAAATTGGGTTTAGTATATGGAGATTTTGGCAGTTCTGCTGTACTTGACTGAGCGCCTCTTTGAAGCTATAATCCCACCCTTCAATTTTTGTGTTTCGAGACATCGAAACAGGATTAAAGCCCATTAAAACAGGAGTTGTGTTTTCGTTTTTGGAACAATACAGCAGTTGGCCTGCTACATAAGGCGCCGACATCCCGCAAGTGATCCCAATGTAAAGTACCTTTTTTGCATTTTTTGTGATTTCTTTCAAATCTTTAACACCTAATTGCGGGTTGTCTTCTTGGCCTTCTCTTGATTTTAGCAGTGCTGAATCGCCTCCTGAAATTAAGTATTTGAAAAAATCTTTGTCTTTTTCTTCTTCTTCTTCTTCTTCTTCTTTTTGTTTTTCTTCTTTTTGTTTTTGTTTTTTGTTTCTTTTTCTTAATTTTGAAATCATGCAATTGAAATTACGACTAACAAAATAAGCAAGCCTACCACTTGTACCACAGCCACTAAGAACTACTAAGCCTTCATTGTTACTTGATAGTATTGATGAAACTTCATCAACCAAGGAGCCTAATGTGTCGATAATCCTTTTATCATACAAAGATTCATAATTCAAATATCCATTAAATATTTGGCTGTCTGTCGCCCGTAAAGACCTTGTGATTTCTAAGCAATTGTAAGTATCAATTTCTTGAGTTAGTGTGTTTGGAAGTTCAGTAATTCGTGGAACTGTTGTCATTTATTAATCGCAACAAAGTGTAAAAAAATGACAAAGATTACTAATTCCTTTATAAAGAATATTCTCTGAATTTCAAACCAGATGGTATTTTTTTCTTCTCGGGCAACGTTTGAACTAAATATTTCCAATTTGTTTTTTAAACAAAGAAAAAATTTTTTTCATCTTTTTTTTTTATTGAAATAAGGTTGACGGTCCCTGAAATCTGAACAAAAGGTTCTCTTGTGTAAGGTGTAGACCACTTGTTAATTTGGTTCGTAGATGATTGATCTTGGGCTTGTTATGGGTTTAAATAGTAGTTCAAAATGACAATTTGTGACAATTTATTTTTAATTGTTTTCCTAAAATTAGAATTGAAGATTCTAAGATTAAATGGCTAGAACCAATAGGTTAAAAAAATGAGTTTTATGGGTTGTTGATTGAAATTTTTGATTAGATTGGGTTTTATTTGAAGCTTTTTATAAATTTTTTTTTTTTCGTTTAGTTAATTGACAAAAAAGTAAATCAAGATTTTCTTCTACACCCAACAATTAAAATTTATTCGTAAATATCTTCCTGTCAATTAAAATTAGAATTCTTCAATTCTAATTTTAGGAAATAAAAATAAATTGTCAAAAATTGCCATTTTGAATCACTATTTAAACCCATAACAAGCACAAGATCAATCATCTAAGAACCAAATTCACAAGTGGTCTACACCCTACACAAGAAAATCTTTTTTACAAATTTCAGAGATTGTAAACTGTAATACCAATTCATAACTAACCAACTAATATATTACTTTTTTGAATTTTCTTGAATTCATATAACGAGATTTTTAGATTATTTTAAGGTGCTGATAATTACATCTAAAATTATCTAAATCTTTAAGGATATCAATAAAAAAAGTTTCAACTTTGTTTCGGTCAAAGGTGCCCAACAAAAATTACTAATATCAATTATTGTCAAATAACAGACCATTGGAAGGATAAATAAGAAATCAATAGAATAATATATACCAGAATAATTGTTGATATCCGCCTGAAATAAATCTAATTAATCAATATATTTTTTTAAAAATCATAAAACTCATATTTTCTAGGAAACTATTGAGAAAAACCTACAATGTTCGTTTTGATCTTCGATTGAAGATCGAAATAAAATTCCGATAAAAATTAATATCCTTTTTCTACAATGGTTTTAATTATTTTAATGGCATTAGAATAACAATTTTTTATCAATTGACTATAATTCTTGCAATAAAAAAAATAAATTATCAAAAGAATTACAATTCAAAAAAATATTGAAAAAAAAAATGGAAAAAGAGAAGAAATGATTTCAATTTTGGAAATGTCCAAAACAATTATTTCTTCTAATAATCATTCAAACCCTTTTAATACATGTAATTCACCCACCCACTCACCCACCCACCCACACACACACACACACGCACGCACACACACATTCAACTGAACTCCTTTGACTGGAAAATAGTTTATTTTAATTTTTCATTTGAAATTTTTATTATTTTTTCATTCAACAACAGGTTGGTTTGAAGTTTTTAAGTTGATGAGTGGTTTTATTTTTTAAAATTGTGGGATAGGACATTTTTTCCAAAATGCTTCAATTGTGTTCAAAATAATAGATAATTAAAAATAAAAAATAAAAAAAAAAGAATTATTCTTGAAATAACTCTTCACGTCTTTTAAAATACTGCAAAATTAAAAAAATAAAAAAAAAAATTTCAAATTATTAATACTTTTATAATTATTTAATATGACAGAAATCTTTTAAAAACCTTGGTATTTTTAATATTTTCCTGCACATTAGGTGTATAAATTATTTATATCAAAATAAATAAATGAAAAAAATCAAAGCAATTAATAAGTAAAAAAAAAAAAAATTGAAAATGATATTTGGAATTAAATCATTGTAAAACTAATTTTTTTACGTTGTTTATCATAAACAAATTTTTTTTTCTTGAAAACTTGTTTTTTTATTTTTTCAATTTCGTCTTGTTCAATGTTTTTTGAAATTTCTTCGATTTCGTTTTCAATTTGTGTAACCTTTGTTAGAGAAGATTTTATGAGTTGCATTTTTTTTCTTATAAGAGTTAAGGGATCTGATAGCTCTAACTTTTCCTTTTTCCACTTTCCCGTCAAAGCGAGAATTTTATTTCTATTTTTGGACCATTTCCAGATGTTTGCGATATATTTTGCAGAAATTTTGGGCAACAGTTCTTTGAATTCGCCAATTTGCTCAATCTGATCCAGCACGGGGTTCCAATCTTTAACGTTTAAGGGCTTTTGTCCATTATTCATTTGTTGAAATTCCTTCGAAAAAACGACGACTTCTGTAATTAAAATTCTTAATAGTAAAATGATTTTTTGATAATTAAGCCCCAATCCGGCATCTAATAAAGAACCGTACCAATAAGATTTGTCGTTTTTTTCGTTTGTATTAATTTTTTTTTTAAATATTTCCGTAATTAATAAATTTTGAAAATTTTGTTTAAATGATTTATATTGATTAAATGATTCTAAAATTTGATTAATTAAATTTATTCGGAATATTTCTTCTTCATTTAATTCGACATTAATTGTTTCAATTTGAATTTTATATATTGGTTCTTTTTCAATCATTTTTTTTCCAGTCTTTTCATCATCATCATCATCATCTTCTTCTTCTTCTTCTTCCTTTTCATCATCATTTTCGTTTCCAGTTTTTCCATCGTTTAAAAAATCAAGTTCATTCATTAAGTCATCAAAACTAACTTCCATTCCAATATCAAAATTTTGCTCGTCTGGATCATCTTCAATAATTTCATTCTTTTCTGTCTTTTTGTTTTCCATTTCCATTTCCATTTCCATTTCCATTTCCTGATCGTTTTCCCTTTCCACTCCCTTCCCCTTATTATTACTATTACTATCAGTGTTACTGTTATTATTATTATTTTTTTCGTCTTCTAAAGTTTTAAATTCATTTTGGTTATGTAATTTTCTTAAAGACTCAAAATCTTTATTTTTGATTTGTTCATCGGAATCATTACCAAGATCTTGTTCACCACCAAAAATAACAATATTTGGTGCAAATCTGACTTTTTTTTTGACTACTTTTTTATTTTCTTGTGGTTGGTCTTCATGAGAAGAAGAATTAGAAGAGTCTGAAGAATCATTATTTTTTTTTGATGATTTTTTGGATTTTTTTCCTTTTTTCTTCTTCTTATCTTTTTTCTTCTTATCTTTTCTTTTTTCTTCTTTTTCTTTCTTTTCTTTCTTCTTTAATTCTTCCATTAATTCTTGATATCTTTTTTCTTCTGCTTTTCTTTGCTTGTCAAATTCTTTAAATTCTGGTTGCTCTTCATTTCTTTTCATTAACAAATTTTTTCGTTTTTCCTGTTTTTCGTCGTCATCCCCAAAGCATTCGACAAATAAATTAAACCTTACCTTTCGAACGTTCTTTTTTCTAATTTCCCTTTCTTCTTCACTGTCATCACTTGTGTCACTATCGCCAATACCAATGGTTTGGATTGTTTTTTTGGATTGTTTTCCTTTAGATTTCTTCTTGTTTTTTTTATTCTTTTTTTTTGATTTTTTGTTTTTTTTTGAATTTTTTGATGGCTTGGTATTATTTTTTTGTTCATTTTTTTCATTATTTTTTTTTTGTTCATTTTTTTCGTTGTTTTTGGAAACTTCAATTTGTGGCATTAATTCTTCTTTTTTTGGTAAATTTAATTTTAATAATTTCATAACACTCATAGAAATAATTTCACTTGCAGTCAATTGAACAACATCACCATCATTGAAATTTGAAACTTTATCATCAAGATTATCTAAAAAATTTACAAACTATTTGTTATTTTTTATTTTTTATTTTTTATTTTTTATTTGTTATTTTTTAGTTTTTATTTTTTAGTTTTTATTTTTTATTTTTATTTGATCAGTAATTTTAATAAATAAAGAATGAATTAAATATTGGTTTTTGAATATAAAAACATAAAAAGATGAAAAATTTCTATTTATTTTTTCATTTAGTAAAAGAACGTCGCATTTTTAAGATTGAAAAAAAAAATTTGTTCAGCTTTTAATAAATAATTGAGAAATAACACAGAACAATTTATTTCTTCTCTTTGTATCTAAATAGTATAAATGGAATTGATTAATAGATGGGAAAAACCCAAGTCAATCAAAGTGTTTATTCATTTTATTTTATTATTTTTATGGTTATATCTTCAACAACACAATTAAAAGGAAATTCATATTATTATTAATCAGAAAACTGTAAAGACAATTTAACCAGCTGGTTAGTTTTAGGATTTTTTGGAAAATAATAAATCAGATTTGCTGAGCGGAAGAAAAAAATTGTTTTTGGGTTTATTTTTTCAAAATGGAATAGGTGTAAAATAAAACTTAAATTTAATACAATTTTTCAACTTAAAGTATTGAATAAAAACAAACCTAGACATGAAAATAATCCTCTAGACATGTTTTTTAATTGTTAATATTAGGAAAATTGTTTTGTACTTGGTTTATAATTTATTTTTTTTTAAGAATCAAACTTTTATAATTATAACTATACACACTTATTAGAAAGATGATTAATTAAATTGCGCTTGTTCAAAGCAAGATTCAACCAATCAAAAAAACAAGAATAAAAAAATATAATTGTCCAAATTTATAGAAAACCTCCATAAAACTCGATTTTTTTTCAAAATAGTTAGATCTAAACTCTTTTTCAAACAAAAGGGCACACATCTCAAATCATCAATACTATTAAATTTGATTGTTAATAAGATAATTACTTATTGGTTATTTTCATTTTAATTTTTCATTTTTTCATTTTTTGTTTTTTTATTTATGGATATTGAACAGTTGGAAAATGAAAAAAACAAGATTAGAAGAAACCAATTTGAAAATAATCCACCAGTATAAAAATTGAAACAGATTAAGTTTGATTTCGAATGAGCTAGATATAAGAATTAAGAAAGGCCATTATTGGATTGATGTCTGGAACAAAGAAAAATGAAAATAAAGAAAAAAAAAACAATTCCAACAAAATACCCAGATGAGTTGTGACTTTATCTTGAAAACGAGACTTTAAAGAACAAAAGTTTGACGTGTAAAGAGTTATCAATAAAATGTAAAGAAGTTTTCAGCAATTCAACTTGTTCAACGGTTTTTATTGATTTTATATATATATTTTTTTCCCTACAATTTACAAAACGAGATTTCACATTTCAAATAAAAGGGAACATCAATTTTTAAAATATTTAATTTTAATTTTTATTGTTTTGTTTTCATGAGTTTTAAAGATTCAGTTGAGTGTTTTTTTTTTTATGTTTTAAAGAGTTTCTTATTTTTTAGAATGATACCACCATTAATTTGATTCAATTATGAATAATTCTTGAAATTTTTGTAACCTTTTATTTGAAAAAGAGTTTACTTACGGTTATCAAATAATTAGTAAAGTATTCTATAGATACCTCTCTTTAATGAACTTTAAGTGGGTTTATTACTGAGTTCATCAAAAATTTATTTAGTTATAAAAAAGGATTTGATTGTAAATTTCCCGAATGATAACAATTAATAATGGTGACCAGGACTTATTTTCATTCCCGGTATTTTTTTCAAAACAATAAATTTTTCAAAGTTTAAAAACTTTCGAACCAAAAAAGATAAAAAGATACAAAGAAAAAAACGAAAAAAGAAAAAATAGAAAATAAATACAGGATCTGTTGCTGTTGTATAAGAAATTAAATCTGAAAATGAGTCTTCAAGTTTTGGATTTTCATCACCAAATTCAAAGATTAAAAAAATTTTATCATAATAAAAGATCATCTTTTCAATCACAGACAAAGCATTTGGGTGGCTTTTTCTTTTCTTTTTTTTCGCTCTTAAGAGGATTGGTGTGATAATTGAAGCTAAGGTGTTTGGTTTCATTTTGTTAAATTTACTTTCCAGTGATACATTTCGAAAGAACTTCATTATGTAAACCAAAACTGAGAGATTTACTTGTGGTAATATTTTTACAGTTTTAATAATAGTATCGACGTCATCTTTTTGAAAAAGTATAATCGTAGGTTTGTTTGTTTATTTGTTTTTTGTTTTGCAATATTAAAATTATTCAAGTTTGCAATTTATTTGGATTTGTATTTAATTCCGTCATCAAATAATATTATGAGAAATAATTATTAAGAGAAACAATTTTTCCAAGAAAAAAGAATAAAAGAGGAAAGAGGCCAAAAGAAAAAAGAAAATGGTTTACTTGATTTAATAAATTGATCATATAGCTTAAAGGTTAATAATGGTTCTTTTAAGTTTTGAAGAACTAATTTTAATAATGTGGTTAATGTATAAGGATCTTTGACTGAAAGGGTATTAATTGTTCCCTCTATCATTATTAAAAAAAAATGTGGTTCGTTTAATTTAATCAAATACATTATTTCAAGCCATGAATAGGAAATGAGTTTTATAATTATTGATGTTTGTTCAAAGAAAAAAGAGATAAAAAAAATAATTGAAAATGGAAAGTTTTTTTGTTTGACAATTGGTTTTGATTTATTTTACAAGTAAAAAAGTTTAAATCAGCACTTACTTTTATTAAGTTCAACCACTTTTTCTTTGATTAAGTTTTTATTACCAGAATTTAAAAATAGCCCTTGTTTGCGTATATCTTTTTTTTAAAAATTTCCCAAGTTTTAGGTTTATTGAAAAAGAAAAAATGAAAATTTTTTTTTATGTTGGATGTTGGTGGTTGGTAGTTTTTAAAAAGAAGATTTTTAATAAAAAGAAAAGGAGAAGGAGAACAAAAATTTGAAAAAGCAGAGATAGAAGAAGGGAATAAGAAAGGGGGAAGAGGAAAGAGAAAGAGAATGTGAAAAAGAAGAGAAAAAAAAGGAAATTTACACAGTTCTTCAATCGTTCCGACCAATTGAGTAATTATTGATGGTATATTTTTTTTTTTTGAAGGTAGTGTTTTTGCAAGTGTTTTGATCGATAAACCAAAAACTTTACTTTGAAATATCTTTTCTCCATCAGAAGACATTGTGTCAGAGTCTTTTTCATTTTCATCACCTTTTTTTTCTTTTGAATTTTTAATTTTATTTTGTTGTTTTTGTTGTTGTTTTTGTTTATGAAATTTTTTTTTTTTTTTTTTTGTTTTGGTTCCAAAATAAGTTTTCAAAGAAGAAAAGCAAGAACAAAATTGAATTAGAATTTACTTTTGCGAAATAACCTTTTCACAGACATTTTTACAAAATTTGACAAGAAGGAAAAATGAAAAAAAGAAAATTTCGAATCTCCTGAATATAATCGGAATTACACGTCGAATTAAGACAAAATATTAATTTGTAGTACTGTTGATAACTTTTAATTTAAGGGACTAGTAGACAATAAAAAAAAATCTTCAAGAAAAATACATACTGGTATTTGAATAATAAATGGGATTTTTTTTCACTTCATTTTTATTTCTCTTTTTTAAGAGAACATAGATAGAGAACCTCTTTCTTTAAGAACTATATTTATAAAAAAAAAATATGGAAAAGGAAGTGAAAATTCTTTCCCATTTAAAATTCAAATACCAGTAGTAAATTCTATATAATTTTATGGTATTTTGAAATTGAAAAATGAAGAAAAGATCTGATTATTGTAAAACCTGTTTTACTTTTAAAGACATTTTTCGAAATGAATTCTTGTTTTTAAAAGTTTGTTTCAATTTATCTCAGATTTTTGACAAAGTTCAAAATCCAACATATTTCACAAATTATTTCGGAAAAAAAAAAACTTATTTCCAATGAAGAAGTAACTTATCTTATTGTATACGAAGTAATTGTACAACACTACCCATTCAAAATAAAATCACTGATTATTCAAATAACTTGCTTTAAAGTATATACATAATTATAAACATAAAACCAATAATTATTTCAAACCTTTAAAAAGGGAATTTCTTTATGAATTTAACATTTTTAATCATATTTTTCAAACTTTGTTGAACTATTAAATAGACCAAAAATCTTCAAAACCACTCATTAAAAATGTTTCCTTAATCCTTTGTTAAACCCTGTGAAACTCAACTTAAAACATAAAGAAATCTATTTCACAGATGTTGCAATTCTACCATGAAGCATTTACTGAATCAAAATTTAAAACCAATAAAGATTTATAAAAAGTTGAATAGAAGAAGAAGAAATCTAATATTGAGAAATTTTCTATATATAAGTTCATACGAAACGTTCTCTTTTGGGAGGATCATTAAAATAAATCATTTTGTGAAGAGTAAATCTTAGGTCGTTTCTCAATGAATTCATGATTTATAAAACCATTTTGGGAGATGAATATAAATATTTCTCATATTTGCTTATTTAAGGAAATTTTTTTTTCAATTTGAGATTTCAACTTCTATTAAAAATTTATAAAAACATGTATTCAGAACACGATTTAATTCTTCTTCTAAAATATTTCGTTTTTAAATGAACACATTTAACATATTTCTAAATAATAATTAACGGTATACATGTTATTATTATAGTAAAGAAGTAAAAACTGAAAGATTAACATATAAATATTTTTTACTAGAAGTTCTCAATTCTTTAACAAAATAAAATCAATAACAATAAATTATCTAATTGAAGAAATTGTAAGATTTTTATATTAGGCAGTATTAAAAAGATTTAATGATTGTTATTTTTCTCATCTTGAATATATTAATTTAAAAAAAAAAAAACAATAAAAAATTCAAATAATGAATCTGTCAATTGCTTTCCCTTTTCAAATAATTGATAATTGATAATTGATAATTAATGATGATGAAAATAATATATCTTGAAACCCAATTGAAAAATAAAAATGAAAAAAACAACATCTTATAATAATTCAGAATATATTTAATACTTGATTAAACCGAATAAGAAATTAGCAAATTATATTTCAAAATGATCAATATTATTTATTCTGAAAAAAATTATGAATAAGTAAAGTTATATTATAGACCCATTTCTCTAAAATAAAGTACACCAAAAATATTTTTATAAATGTTATAATAACTCATTGGAACCTGGTTGGGAATTTCGTCATAAATTTAAATTTGGTTTTAGAAAAAAATATGATACTCGCATTGCAGTATTGAATTTCTTCAATATTTATAATAAAATCCAATTAAATAGTAATAATGGAAATAATAAAAACATATAATTTAATGATTTATATAGTAAAATATTTTGATTGGACTGATTTTCAAAATATTATAAAAATAATTGTAAAAATTATTTTCACAAATATTATCAAAAATTTTTGTCAAAATATTCTCAAGTGAAAGAAATTGATATAGCAAAAAGATTTATTTATTGTCTATTATATTAATTGCTCTAATATTGCATATTTTTTATTAAAAACTACACCATTAATCGACGTGTTGTATATTTTTTTTACCGTTGTTAATCATAATTCTAAAAAGAAATAAAGATTATGTAAATTAAAAATTAAATCCAATAAATGAAATTATTATTCTATTAGGTTAAAAGTTAAGAAAAACCAAACTTGAATTGGGAAAGATTTTCAAAAATTAAATATTGAAGTATTTATTTAGATAAAATACTTCAGTTGTTCCAAGGCTACCATGAAATTTTTTCAATATCAAATTTTGATGTTAATATAGATTTTTAAATCTAAGAATATATGAATAAGAAAACTGATATTGAAAATATTTTTCCATTAATCAGTTGATAAGAAAAATATTCTCCTAATGTGATATAGAAATAAATATATTTTTTAGAGGAAATTTTATGTGGTTTCTCTATGAATTTTTGATGTTTAGAGTCATTTAGGGTTCTGAAAATTTATTTTTTGAAAATCAGAAAAAATTCTTGAATATTAGCTCATTTAAGAATTTTTTTTTTCAAAATGAGCTTTATTATTCTCATATTGAACTTTTTAAAAATTTATATTAACATCAAATTTTGATATTGATAAAAGTTCAGGGTAGCTTTGGATTGACTCTACTTTTAGTTTATAATTTGAAAAATTAAAAAATTAAAAAAAGCAATAAAAAAATTCAAAAGTGTTTGATCAAAAGTAATTTGTAAAAAAAAAAAATAAAACAATACTATCTTATTTAAGAACACAAAAATCACATCTATGATGATTTTAATTAATTTATTTTAGTTTTATTTTGAATTTCGAATGTCCATTAAGGGATTTCATATTGGTTTTTTTTTTTTTTTTTTCATTTCTGTTTTCGTTGATCTGATTTGCTCTAAACATTTGGCTATTTTTTAGTTTTTAATTTTGCATTTTTATTTTCAAGTTACTCATAGTGGTATATTACAATTTATTAATATTAATATGGAACCACAAGATCTTTTTACTTTGTCTATCTTCATTCCAATATCAAGAAGATTAGTTTAGTAGAAAAATGAAAACATATTTTGATTGTTTTAAGAGGGGTCATTGTATTCAATATTTTTTATAAACCTATAATAAAAAAAAACTTTGAAATTGTTATAAGCTTTGAAAAAGGTATTTAATTTTTGTAACTAAACTAAACCCCATTAATTTTTACCCATTCAATTTAGTTTAAAGTAAAAAGAATTCCAAAATTTTATTAAATACTCAAAGAAATTGATTTATAACTTGCTTTGATCATGTTTGGTTGTTTCTGTCTTGTTTTCAACCCCTTCGATATTTATGCAATCTATTTTGTTAAATCAATTTTTTTTTTTCTCTCAATAATTGATATATGTAATATTTGGGTTTAGTTAAATAGAAAAACTACATAAAATTAGTTGATCATTTACAATATCTCATTTGTCAATAATTAATGGTTGCGATTTCAACAAGTTTAACTATCCATTTTTTTAATGGGCCCATTTCATTATTATTAACACATTACATTTTAATTTTTTGATTTTATATTTTTTTCTTTTATTTGGATAAAAATATATGTTTTAAAAAAAAAAAATTAATAATAATAACTTCAAGTCAGTTTAAGGCTTACAATCACTGAAATTTGAAAAAAAAAAAAAAAAAAAAAAACATCCTATTTTGGATGTGGTAACTTGTTAATTTGGTTTTTATCTAATCAATATTGGGATTTGGTTTGAGTTTTAATTGTTGTTCAATAGGGAAATTATTGACAATTTATTTTTTTGTTTCCAAAATATGACACAAAAAATGTAATATTAAGAGGTTGGTAGGTATTTGCGTATAAATTTAGATTCTTGTGTAGTTGAAAAAAAATTTGTTTGACTTTTTAGTCAATTAACTAAATGAAAATATTTTTTTTTATTTTACTAAAGCTACAAATACAACCAAATTGATTATTACCAATCAATAACCTAAAAAATCACATTTTTATACTAACTCAAGGGATTGGCGTCTACCAAGAAGAATTCTAAGATAAAGGTATGTTGTTATTGGGAATAACCACATTAGTGCCACCTGGTTCGAATGTCTCTAAAAAATCGATTAGTCAAGTAGTAATAAATGTTGATCTCATCAATTAAAAATGATCTATGTATTAGTAAAAAAACTTAACAATTTCAGTTAAAAATCTGTATTTTGTCACAAATTTAAAGGCTGAATTATCAATATTCAGACTACAAAGTTGCCAAATATATTTCTTAAATTGGTCGTAAAAATCAAAGATTAGTTGCTAAAAAATTCGTTTTTTTTAAAAAAATTAAACAATTGACAAATAGATTTTTTTGACCAATATATTCTAAAATATTGGAAATATATTGATTTACCAATTAACTTCATAAAAAGGAAATAAAACTAATAATTCTTTGGGTTTTTATGTTGATCATTATTGAGTAATTCTTTGAAATTAAAAAATTCCAAAAATACTTACTTTGGAAGTTCTAAAGATGAATTATTAAATACTATAATACTATTATTTGGAGTTTCGTTTTAGATTTCAAAAAGGAATTAGTAAAAAAAAATTCACAAAAATGTAAATTTTTAATTGTGATTCATAGTAAAAAAATGTAATAATTTATCTTGGAGTAAGATTTAAAATAGATTTTTTCGAGCTATTGCGAACCATGTAAACACTAACATCATTTATACCCAATTTCAATATAATTTGATTATAGAGAAATCTATACTGACACTGCTCCCTTAACTGCATATATATTATTCCTACATTTTTCAAGCCCCAAGTCTTTTGGGAAACAAAAAAATAAATTGTCAAAAATTGACTTTTTGAACAACTATTAAAAATTAAACCGAAACACAAGTTTGATCAGATAAGAATCAAATTGACAATTTGCCACATCCGAAATGGGATAGTGATAATTATTTAAATTTCAAGGATTATAGACTTTAATAATATATTTGAAAAAATTCAATAAAATTTTATAATCTCATTTTTTTTTTTATATAAAGTGTGTTTAGATTTTTGGAATGGGTTTTAAAATGTTGTTTATGATATTTTTGAATTAGGAAATTTAATATTACAAATTTAAAATTGTTTTTTTTATTGAAAATATTTATTTGATTAATTATAAAGAATCTTGTGAATAAGATAAAAAACCATTTTAAAAATATTTCAAATTCAATTTTTTTTTTTTTTTTTTAACTTTTTATCCTTTTTTTGATCCAGAAATCGACTTTTTTAAAACTTTATTAATTAAAAATTTATTACTAAATATATCTTAATTTCTTTCAGAAATATTAATTAAACTCCAATTAAATTTAGAGGGGTAATGTATCTACATCTCTATTGATTTTATTGTTTTGGGATTTAAATTGAAATACTAATATATAAATATATAAAGAAGGTTAAAACAATTGATTCAAAAATAATGTTTTCTAATAAAAAAAAATAAGAAAAGAGGTGGAAAAACTCAAATGTTAACTTAATTAGTGAAAATATGAAGATTTAATTTGAAATATGAAAAAAAAAAAAAAAAAATAGAGTTTGAAAATAATCACAATTAAAGAGAAATCTTTATTAAATATTACATTTTTTTTTTTAATTTTGTTATTTTTTATTATATATAAATATATATATTATTTGATAGATAAAAGGTATTCAATGTAATAATAATAAATAAGAGAGAATATTCAATAATAAGAATAATAGAAATAGAAAAAAAAATATTCCAAGAAAATGTTCAAGGTGAAAAATTAAACATAATTTAGTAAATTGTGAAGCAAATTGCAATAATAAATTCCTTCTAAAAAAGGTGATAAATTCCAAATAATAAAAAAGTTTATCATTGATTTTTTTATATTATAAATATTTAAGTTTGTATATTCCAAGTGTGTAAAGGTTTCTTAGTTTTTAATCAATATCAAATCAAATTTTGAAAAACCTACAAACAGAAAAAAAAAAAAAAAATGATAATATATTAATATTATTTTTCATTATTTATAATTGAATTTTCTTCATTTATATTCGAAAGTATTTCTACGTACTTCGAATCTACACCAGGGAGTTGGAAAATCAAATTTTCAATGAATTCTTTGTCTTGGTACAATTTTGAAATTTCTGGATCAATTTTCTTCTCTGGGTCAGGAACAACAAGGGACTGTTCAAATCCATTTAATTGGTTTAGGCTCATTTCGAATACAAGCTTCAATTGCTCTTCTTCTGATAACATATTATAATCAATTTTTTTTTTTCTTCCTGAACTTTTTCTTTTTTTTTTTAATTTCTTTTTTGGGTTGAGTAATGAAAAATCAAAATCTTCTAATCGGAATCTTATCTCAGTATTTTCTTCATTATCAATAAATTCACTTTGTGTTTGAACATCAGGAATAGTGTTGTCGGTTAAATTTTCTACGTTTTCTTCTTCTTTTTCTCTTTCCTCTTCTATATTCTCATTTTCCTTATCTTTCTCATTCTTGCTCTCTTTAAGATTCTCATTTGGGTTATCATTCTCACTTTGATTGTGATTAACTTCTGACATAGATAATAACATTGCTGTTCTAATCATTTCATCCTCGATATTTTCTAATTCTTTTACCAAGACTTCATTTCTTTTTTCATTTTCTTCAATTTCGTTATTATTTTTAGTTTGTTCTTGAGTTGTTTCAGTTGAAGAACCCGCCCCTTCTTCTGAGAATAATTGTTCTTTTTGCCATTTGGTTTCTTTTTTGGTTTCCTTTTCCTTTCCATCTCCCGTTTTTTTCTCCTTCTTCTCATTTTCTCCCTTCTCTGGCAAGATTGTTTTTTTCTTGGATATATTGAATAGGTCTGGTATATGCGTGATTTTTTGAATGTTGTCTTCTTTTGTTTTGATAAAAATTATGAGATTTTGAGAAAAAAAAAACAACAAAAAAATTAATTTATTAAAAAGAAAAAAAACATTTTAAAAAGAATTTTGAAAAATTCAAAACCCAAATATTAGGGCTTTCTCAGTTTTTTTTATTTTATTTTTATACCATATTTACGACATTTCACAGTGAAAATAGACAAAATGTGGATTAAAATACTCTTGAAAGAGCCTAATAATCTCAGCTAAATTTTTATATCACGAGAATTTATTTTTACAAAAATAAATCTCAACTTTTCATAATTTTACATTTCTTAAAAATTTTGTTTTTAATATTTATTGTTTCCATTTCGAACCTATAAACACAAAATAATTCATCAAGCATGTTCTAAATATTCTTGATAATTACTTTTACAAGTTTGGAATATTTTCAAATTTGGACTTGTGCTTGGCAATCCTTTAAAGTCATTTTTATTTAAAATTTTCATTTGAAAAATCTATTTTTTTTTTTTGTGGTTTTTTTAACTTTGAATTTTGTAATTTTTTTTCATCCAATTTCATCATAATGAAAAATCTTTTTCAGAAATGAATGCAAAATTACACAATAACTAAACATTATCCAGTCTGGGTTTACAGACCTTATAAAAAAAATTTTTTTTTCAATACAATTTTTATTGTAACATTAGTTTTAAAATTTTGAAAGGTAAGCAAAAAAATAATTTTAAGAGATCTTTTGAATTTTTTTTAAAATTAGATAATTATACAAATAAAATGTGTAAAAATTTCAATTTTATTGGTTTAAAGTTAGATTTTCAATTGATCTACAATAATCGATGAAGTTGGTATATTTTTTGTTTAAATTTAAAAGGGGATTCTTCAAAAAATGAAATGAAAATAATTAGTTTAATGAAAATTTCTTACAAATATCATGATTCTTTTTTTTTTTTGTAAAATGTGTTGAACTTTTTTTTATGAATAATTTATGGGTTCAATTTCAATCATTTTATTTTCAATATGAGAAAAGAAAAAGATCAAAAATGAAAAAAAAATTAATTAAGTAAAAATTTAATAAATAATAGTTTAAGAAGTCGGGAAGAGGAAAACCAATTTTGAATTTTACTTTTTCATCAAATGTCTAGATATTTACTCCAACTATACAAGAAAAAAAAAAAAAAAATCTTTAGTAAATTACTTGAATAAATATTCAGATTAGATCTGAAAGATTAAAAGGTTGCCTATATTTATTTAATCCATTATATCCATTTTTAATGATTATCATTTTATTTTAAAATCAAATTATTAAATATTTTAGTTTTGAGATGAATTGAGTAAAAAAATTGATTTTTCCTTACTTTAATTAAACATTTTTGAAATGAATACATTATTAATTTCAAAATGAGAAAATGAAAATAATCTCATCTAGATTAAAAAAAAAAACAAGAAGAATTCTAGACGAATAAATCAACAATTAAAATTTTTGTTAACTATTTGAAATTATTTTTAAAAAAAATATTTCTTATTCTTTAAATGTTTTTTACCATTATTTAGGGTTAAATATAAAACTAAATAGAAATATTTTTATTGTAAAAGAATGTCTAAATAATTTTTTTTGTAAAATTAAGTGTTCAGAAACCATTTTTTTAAAAATAATAATAATTTCTAAAAAATTGATAATTTTAAGAAAATATTTTTGCCGAAAATCTCCCAGTCACTGTTTTAAAAAAAATTGTACAGATCAGAAAAGTGGGTAATTTATTTTATAAAAAATTAAAAAAAATTAATTTCAGAACCTTTGTAAAACTGATTAAAATCATCAGAATTTTTTATAATTTTTTATAAAAAAAGTGACCCACTTTAATGATCTGTACCATTTTTTTTTTATACAACAGAAAGTTTTATCAATAAAAATAGAAAAAAAAAAGTGTTTATTAGATTTGATTAAAGGGATGAAATTAAATATTTCAATATTAATTATATTTTTTATCTTTAAATGTCGAATTAGAATATTATTATCACAATATAATTGTTTTTTTTTTTATATTTTAAATTTACAAGAGTGAAAAAGATGACTCAAAATATCTTGATGTGAAATTTAATTGTCAAAATATAATAAAATAAAAATAAGAAAGGGGCAAATCGTTACTTGAGTCAATTTCTATAATGTGTTTCTTTACATTTTTATGTGTGAAAGATCTTTCTTCACAATTAATTTTGTGATCAAGGGCACTTTTTAAATAAATAAAATCAAAATGTGTGTTGGTTTTTTTGATTAAATTAGATACCCTTTTGATTTGTGTTGGGTTTAGATTCAGTTCAGAAGTAAGAAATATTACAATTCTTTTTTGTAGGTTTAATTTAAGATCGCAGTCAAAAAGATTTTGATGTAAAATTTCTTCTTTTTGAATAAAAGTCCGATTCTGGTTGCAATTTGGATTGACATTTCCTTTTTCTTGTTCGTTATCATTCTTGGTATCGTTGTCTTCTTCGTTGTCATTAAGATCCTCATTCCCATTCTTATTAACATACTCCTTCGTCAACTTGTTATTTGATTTTGAAGAATCCATATTTTCGCTTTCATTTGGGTTTTGTAATTGATTAGTCGATGTTAAATCAGAATCAGAGGTAACACAGCTTTTGTGTTGGCTATTATTTGTATCTGTGTCAGAGTTCTTGAATTCTGTCAAGGATTCTTCAAATTCGTCAACCAGTTTTCCGTTGTTTAATTTCCGGATTGCCAATTCAATCGAAGAAAGGAGATTTCTGTTTTTGCAGAACTCCAATTGGTTTAGATATTCGGACACTGTTAACTTTTGGTTGTTGTCAGTTGACTCAAACAATTGAATCTTTTTTTGATTAGTACTAGTTGGGATTATTGTAAAATTTGCCAATGTATTTTTTTCAAGTAGACAGTTAGCTATTGAGCGTATCGTGTTAAGTTGAATTGTTTTAAGGTTGAGGCCCTCCTTTGTATGATTAGGGTAATCAATGTTATCAATAATAATTCCTAATTGTTGGCTAGTCATTGTAATAGAAAAAGAAAATCGTTGGTTTTTCTTATTGATCAGCGAAAGGTGATGTTTTTCTTTTTTTTTTTTTTCAAGTTAAAAATCGGATTGTAAGAAGGTTAGTTTTGTGTGATATGATTTGTGAACTTTTTTTGATGAGACTTAAAGAGTTTAGTAGATATAAAAAATGAATGATTAAAGAAGGAAGTAGTGATATTCGAAAATGACAAATAAAAAAGAATATTTGACAGCATTATTCAATAAGCTTTCCCTAATTGGTGTTTCCATTCTGTTAATTGTTCAAAAGCTTTTTAAAAACTGTGTGTGAGAATCTATCAAGAAATTTAAAAGATAATTTTTCCAATCACACTTTTCAACGTTCGATTATTTTGAACACAAACCTGCAATAAAAAAACCTGAAATTTTTGTTTTTAATAATTTTTTGACTTTGGAATTCTATTATCATTTCTTTCGTTTTTTATCAAACTCAAATTTAAATATCACACACAAATTGTTTTTCTATTTCAGAAATAAGACTTTTTAGGGGGTGTAAATGAATTAATTTTTGAAATTAGTTAGTAAAAATATTTGATCAATATGTCTGAAAATTTATAGTTTTTGACGATTTAAGGACTAAACGAAGGAAGGTTCAGTTGATATTAAAATTCAATCTTTAATCCAATCCCATTAATTTCATTAATTGTATCAAGAAGGCACTTCAAAATATTTGTCAAAAAATGATTTTTATGATCAAAAACAGTTTACAATTTTTTAAAAACAAATAAAGAACTTTCTAAAATAAAAGTAATACAAAGTGCTCACTTCTCGTTATGGCTTGATTTTAGATAATGCTTAAGATC
Source organism: Anaeramoeba flamelloides (assembly GCA_027625915.1). Classification (NCBI taxonomy): domain Eukaryota; family Anaeramoebidae; genus Anaeramoeba; species Anaeramoeba flamelloides. The sequence goes on from JANTQA010000063.1 coordinate 1,525,755, forward strand.
TCTTCAAAAAAGCAAGTAAAAAAGAAAAAACTCAATTTTTTGCACAACAATATTATTTTAATCTATTAACCAGTATTAGAAAAAAGATCTCATACTTATCAAAGGGAAATTTAAATTAATTGTCTTTTTTCATCTTCATGTTGTGGTAAAAATGTGTGACAAAAACAATAAATCAAAAGTTTTGGTAAATGACTTGACACGTCTCGGTACAATTATTTTATGAATAATTTGTAAAAGCCTTTTTTGGTTCTTCGTTCGTTGCCAAAAATTTGGAATACCCTAAATGAAAAATAATCTTTAAAAAATCAATTTTTTAGATTTTTCAAAACATAAAATTAAGCTTTACAATCACTAAAATTTGAAAAAAGATCGTCTTATGTGGGATGTGGCAGCTTGTTAATTTGGTTCTTAACTGATCTGTATTGGGCTTGGTATGGGTTTTAATAGTTGTTCAAAAAGGTAATTTTTGGCAATATACAGTCAGTTCCACTTTTAACACTCAAACTCTGAATGAAATTTAAGACACAAAAAAAAAATCCCAAATTAAGTAACAAAATTTAAATTATCATTAAATAATAATAAATTTAAAAAAAAAATTTCCAAAAAGTGTGTGTTAATTAATGATTATTTTTGTGTCTTAAATTACCTTGAAATTTTATTTGAAAAATAGTTAAAAATACCTGTAAAGAAATTTTGATTTTTGGGTTTTTTATTGTTTTATTGACTTTTTACTTAATTATCTCTAAAAAAACAATAAATTTTTTTAAAAAGCTCCAAATACAACCAAACAGAAATATAAATTTCAATTAACAACCCACAAATCACATTTTTTTATAACTTAACTACCTAACAGCCTATTGGTTTTTACTCTTCAATTCGAATTTTGGAAAAAAATATATACATACATTCAGTTCTACTTTTAAGACATAAAATTTCAAGGTAATTTAAGACACAAAAATAATCATTAATTAACACACACTTTTTGGAAATTTTTTTGACAAGTATTATTTAACGATTATTTCAATTTTGTTCCTTAATTTGAGATGTTTTTTTGTGTATTAAATTTTGTTCGAAAGTTTGTGTCTTCAAAGTGGAACTGAATGTATATTGCCAAAAATTGCCTTTTTGAACAACTATTAAAACCCATACCAAGCCCAATACAGATCAGTTAAGAACCAAATTAACAAGCTGCCACATCCCACATAAGATGATCTTTTTTCAAATTTCGTGGATGGTACACCTTAAATCGTGTTAAATTTTAACCTTAATAATGTTTTTTTAAAAAAAGCCATTTTTCTCCAGTTAAAAGAAAAAAAAATAAACCAAAAAAATCATAATCTAACAAATCAAAATGATTAAACTAGCTTAAAAAAAAAAAATGTAGTGGTAAAATTTGTTGAAATATCATCAACAATTATTGATTGATCAAATGATAAGATACCATCAACCAATTTTATGTGATTTTTCTCTTTAACAAATTCAAAACCAACCTTCTACCAACCATCGAAAAAAATTCCAGATCTAACTAAATAGATTACGTTATCTGGAAAAAAGGAAATGAAAACAAAACACTAAAGACATAAAAGATAAAAATAGATTGTAAAAATCAAAATTATTTTCAAATTGAACAAAAAGTGTTGTGTTGTTATTCTTTCAACTGTTTTTATTGTGTACAAATTTTTGGAATTTAGTTTATATTTTTATTTTTATTTCTTCTTTTGTCTTTTGGCTTTCGTTTTCTCAGTTTAGGTTGGATGATCATTTTGGACTATTTTGTCTTTTAGTTAGTTGGAAAATATATTATGTTTTGGGTATTTTATGTTAATAATAATTTCTTTTTCAAGATCTTTAAAAATTTTCAATCAAATAAGAGTAGTTGTTAAAAATAAAAAAAGATCATTTATTTTCACATTGTATTTTTCAATTGAAGTTGAAAAACAATATTTAAAAATATTGTATGAAGGTTTCGTTTTTTTTTTTCATTTTATATTATTTCTCCAGTTTTTCAACAAATTTTAAATTGATTTCCAAATTATGGATTTTCAAAAAGGGATTTAGGATATTTACAAAAAATATCTTATGATTTTAAAATCGACTAGGGGAAACTTTTAGCAAAGCCTTAAGCTCTTATTACATTTTTTTTTTGAAACCAAAGAAACTTTCTCCAAAAAAACAAGTTTGAATATTTATATTTCTACTTTTTTAAAAAAGGTTGATTTATAGCACATAAGGCGATAGTACTTCCTTTGTACATATTTTTATACAGAGAAAAATTCGCTGGATATTTTTTTTCTACTTGAAGTAAAAAAAAAAAAAACAACTATTTTTTGTGCAGAAACAAATATCATATAAAATTGTGAACAGAAATGTTGATATCTTTTATTACAATAATGTCATATCTTACAAAAAAAATGGAATATTATTAAGAATAAATTTAAATTATAAATAACTGTTTTGGATATTTAAATAGTTATATTAGATTTGAGTTTAATAAAGAGATTTTAAAATACATTTACCCCGCTTTTTTGGGAATATCTCAATTATAATCAAAATTGTGGTAAATAAACCTTTTTATACGGTGTGGTTTGCTTGATGTTTAATTGTTATAAATTTTTTATTTGTCTCTCAATTGCAATTTTCTTTTTTTAACTTTTGCTTAATGGCTTTTTAATTTTGTTTATTCATTAATTTAATATTATTTTTAATCACTATTATGCTATTAATTGTATTCTGGAATTTTTGCTAAAGCGAATACGTCTCTAGATTAATTTTCGATTGAGATCGGAAATTCTTAATAGGGATCTATCCTGGTAATTTTTGTAATTTTATTGTTTCCAAACTAATTGACAAAAATGTATTTAATTGTTTTTCTGTTTCTTAATTTAATTCATCATTTTATTAAAGATTTTTTTATTTTTTTTAATAAATAAATTAATCTAAATATTTTTCAATTATTAATAAGGTATAATTTTAGAAATGATTTCTAGATTATGAAAGCTTGTTATATAAATATCAATATTTATTTTTAAGTAATTAAGTGTTTGAAAACACTTTATACATGTCAAAGAGAGGATTTTGAAGTGGCTAAATTCGCAACTTCAAATTCAAATAGTGGATAAGCACATCGATTAGAAGCATTTTAAGCTTGATATTCTTTTTCTAAATCTGGTTATTTATGTAATATTTAAGATCAATGATCAATTCTTTTCTTATTTTCTTCTATTTCTTTTATTTTCTTTTTTGTTAACTTTTTTTTGGAATTTTTAATTAATAATTTTTTTATTCTTTTCATTGTTAATTTTTTTATTGTTTTCATGATTAATTTTTGATATTAAAAAATAATTTTCCAATAAATTTTTCAAATACAATTTTCGTAAATTAGTTAATATATTTAATTTTTTAGAGTTGGTGAATATTTCTTGACAATTTAACAAAAAATTTAAAACAATTTAAACTAAAATTCAAAATTTTTTAACCCAGTTAAAACAGTTAAAAGAATCATAAAAATCCAATTTCATTCAGTTTGCGAAATAATTTTGATTTTTCTGAAAATATTTGAATCGTTTTTTTTGTTTTTTTGTGTTTTCTTTTCATTTCATTTTTCCAAATTACATAATAGTGTTTAGTTCGATGAATTTGAAAATATTTTTTTGAAATGATTAATATTGCGTTAAAACTGAGTTCTTTTAAATAAATAGATGAACCCAAATAAAATTAGTTGGTGGTATGTAATCATTTGATCAATCAATAATTGTTAATAGAATTTTCAACAAATTTATTAATAAATTTTTTTGGTGTATTCTCCATCCAAAATTTTTAACACATCGATAGTTTTTTTATTTTGATTTATATTTTATTTATTTTTCGTTTTGTGGGTATTGTAATTTATAAATAATGTTTAACATTTCAATTTAGTTTATGGTTCTAATTTTGGTATTTTCCAGATAATTTATTTAAAAAGCATTTTTTTTCAAAATCGAATTTTAGTTTTCTATAATTTTGAATTGAGGTTTAAACCATCTTTGTAAATTTGAATTAAATCTGGTAAAATCATATTGGTTGTTTTAATTATTGCTTAATATAAAAATGAATAAAAAGTCTAATAAAAATAAAGATTTTATTATCACGAAGCAGATATTTTTTTGATAAATTTTCAATTATTTGGATTTTTTTTCCCAATAAGCAATTCCTTATGTTGTCTTATCTTTCTTTTTCTTTTTTTTTTATTTGATAATCATTTTCAATTTTTGTCTTCTTCTTCTTCTTTCCAATGGTTTAAATCTTGATTTTGTTGTTTTTTCATTTTTTTTTGAATTTACTTGAATTTTTTTTTGAATTTACTTGAATTTGTTTTTGAATTTACTTTTTTGATGTATTTTTTTTGTAATTTTTAAAAATCAAACAAATTTTGTTTTGATAACAAATAAATAATTCGTTATTATAACCAGTTTCTGTAGTTTATATGTATTTTTTGTATGTTTTGTTTCTTTCTATATTGTACTTATTATTTTATTTTCACATGTTTGTTTTTTTTTTACTTGTAATGAATAAAAAATTTTCATATCAATTTCCATTTTACAAACAATGTGTTTTGTTATTTTCCATTATATTAATTATTTGTTATAGTTGGGTTTATCTTCATTTTCACATTTTTTATTTACGTGATGGTTAAGTTTACATTTCTTTTTATTATAACAAAACATATTTCAATAATCATCTGTATTTGAATAAATTTTCATATTTCTTTTTATTGTGTTTTCTTTTAATCTTTTTCATCTTTTTCATTATTAAAGCCAAAATTTGAATTATGAATATTTTGGTTTTCATTATTAAATGTGTTTTTGTTCTCAAGTCGTGAATCAAAATATTGATTTGAATTTAATTTTGGGAATTGATTTAAATGGTTAAATTCTTGTTGTTGTTGTTGTTGTTGTTGTTGTTGTTGTTGTTGTTGCCGTCGTTGCGGCTGCCACTGCTGCTGTTGTTGCCGCTGTAATTCTTGCCCGTATAGTTGTTGTTGCTGTTGGTGGTATAATTGTTTCTGTTGCTCGAATTGTTGTTGTTCATATAGTTGTTGTTGATATTGTTGATATAAATGATAGTATTGCTGGAATTGTTGTTGTTCATATAGTTGTTGTTGTTGTTGTTCATATTGTTGTTGTTGTTGCTGCTGTTGTTGCAATTGGTATAAATTTGGATCTATTCCCTCATTAAGATTATTTTCACTATTATGAAACTGGGAAAATTGTTGGTTAGGATTCAATCCAAGTTGATTTTGAAATTGATTTTCATTCACATTCACATCCAGATTTCCAAATTGTGGTTGGTTTTCATTTTGATTTTGATTTTCATTTTGATTTTCATTTTGATTTTGATCTTTATATTCATTTTCATTTTTGATGAGGTATTGGAATTGTGTTGATTTAGAATTGGATTCATTATCGCTTTCCTCTGATTGGCCTGAGCTTGACTGATCAAATTCTGGTATCAAATCAGAAGAATTTGAAGATTCGCCTTTACTTTCGTTTTCACTTTCTTCAGACGAAGGCCAAGCAAAATCATTAAAAGAAAATTTTTCTTTCTTATTTTTTTCATTTCCATTTTCGTTTTCATCCATAATTAAATATTTATTATCTTGTTGTTGTTGTTGTTGTTGTTTTTGACGTTGTTCTTGTTGCTGTTGATTATATAATTGTTGTTGTAGTTGTTGTAATTTTTGTAATTGCTCTTCATATGCAGAAGTATTAATTTGGTTTTGCATGAAATAATTTGGTTGATTTGTAAAAAAAGATTGGTCATTATTGAATGTTTCGTTTGGATCGCTTTGGAGACGATTATGGTTGACATTAATCTTTTCAGAATATTGAGAATTTGGCCTTTCAATTTGAATTTCTTCATAGTTTGAGCTCTCATTTTGATTTTCACCTGAATTCTTGTTCTCAATTTTTTGATCCATTAAAAAATTAATTTCAGTATATTCATCATCGCTCGAGCTTTTTTCCTCGTAATAAGACAATGTCGAATCCGAGGAGTCAATGTTGTGGGGATTCAAAAAATTTGTGTCTTGGTTGTGGATGGCGACAAGTGTTCGGTTATAATCAACAATGTCAACATTTAAAGAAAAGTCTATTAAAAAAATAAATTCAATTTCGAGTGCGTTCACTTCTTGAATTTCCAATCCTCCAACTTTACCCCACCCTTTGTTGTCGTAATAAAAATCATCACAAAATTTTGATGAAATCAATACGCTTTTGATTTTTGTTTTTTTATTCGATTATTGTGTTTTTTTTTTAAAAAATCCATTTTTTCACCCAACCGAAAGTTGAACCAACAACAAATGATATTTTTTTTGTGAGACAAGCAAATTGTCCAAAAAAAAATGGAAAAGAAAAAATTTCGATCAAACAATTAATAAAAAATTAAGAATTTTCGATTGGTGATGGTTTTATTGTTTTGTTTTGTTGTTTGAGTGATAAATATTTTTTATTTTGTTGTTGTGTTTTGTTGTTTTGTGTTTTTTTTTGTTTGATTGTTTAAAGGTTTTTTTTTTTTTAGTTTTGGTCAAAAAAAATAAAAAATAATAATAAAAATTAAAAAAAGATTTTTTTGTTTTTAGTTAATTTTTTGTCTTGTATGAAAAAGAAAGAGAAAACAAACGCTGTAAAATAAATCCTATGAATGTTATTCGTATTGAGTTTAATTTCTGGGTGTGACAATAAAATGCGTTGTAAGTATTCAATTGCATACACAAAGCATTGTTTTGTGCACGGACACCATTGAAATAAACGCTTTACATAATCCTTTAAGGCGATTGGAGGGATATCGTGGGAGTAAAACAATGATTCTGTGCTGTTGGCATTTTCTTTGAGGGAGCTTGCCAATGATAAGAATTCGCCAATGATTGCAAATAATTCACGACACTTGTCCATTTAAAACAGAAAAAAAAATTAAAGAACAAGCGCTAAATTGTTTATTTTGTTTTGTTTGCGAAATAAATACCAAAAAATGAGAAACATTTTATGTTTGCTAATTTACAAACAATCAACTGACTTTTTCCAATATTGCACTCTTTTCAAAGCATTCTGACAATTTCCTAGCCTTTTAAACACTCTCAAATACCTTATAATCCGGAAAAGATTTATAAAAGTGAAATTATTTTGAAAAGTAAAAAGAACTTTTATAGCGCAGGATTTTCATCAAGAACTATTCATTTTCAACAAAAAATTCTCTCGATAATTCACTTTGTACAGATCTTTCAAGAAATAAAAGTATAAATTTTGTCTCCAAAATGTAAAAAGGAAAAACTGTACTAAATCAAATTACTTAAAAAGATCTTACTTTTCAGTTTTAATTGGTGTTTTTTGACACTTTCGTCAAATTTCAAGTTTTACTAAGCAAAAAATATTTTGTTAATTTAAATATAAAATTTTTCGTTTACCATTGTGAAAAAAATTTGGGTAATTAAAAAAAATTGGGTCAGTCAAAAATTTGTTTTCGTTTTTTAAATAATAAATATTAGCAAAATGGATTTTTGATCAAAATAAAATTTTATGAACAAATCTTACATTTAAGTAAAACCAAAGTCACTATCAATAATAATTTTCAAAAGTAAAATTAAATTGTTGTATTTTGAGCTTTTAGAATTACTATGGAACTCTAAAAAAAAAAATTTACTTTTAATTGTAAACTTTACTAAAAATAAGAGAACTATTTAATAGGAAATATTAAAATCTATTAATTCAATAAGATATTTATAATTGTTAATGAACGCAAATCTATCACGGTTAATCTTGAATGACCTTTTAAATCAAATTGAATAATAAAATCTTCCAAAAAAGCTGTTTTTTTGAAAGAGATTGTTTTCCACTAATGTTTACAATCAAAACTTCAAAATACCAAAATATCAAGATTTCAGAAACCATTTAAATTCTTAAAATCCCCATAGACAAACCTTAATTTAAAATGGTTATTAATTTTTGGTTTTCCCAAACAATGATTAACTTGATCTTGGAATGTAATCTAATAAAAAAAAATCAACATTTTTAGTAAAGTTTACAATTAAATGTAAATTTTTGTTTTTTAGAGTTCCATAGTAATTCTAAAAGCTCAAAATACAACAAGATAATATTGTATTAGAAAATTATTATTGATAGTGACTTTAGTTTTTGTTAAATGTAAGATTTGTTCATAAAATGTTACTTTGATCAAAATCCATTTTGCTAATATTTATTATTTAAAAAACGAAAACAAATTTTTGACTGAACCAATTTTTTTTAATGACCCAAATTTTTTTCACAATGGTTATGAATTGGAAAATGACATGAATTATTTTTCTTTGGAGAATACTTTGAAAAAATTTGTAATTTTCCATCTTGAAATATTCGGGATACAAATTATTTTCTTTTGTAGGGACAAATTCAATTTTAAATGGTGTTTCCAAACAATATATTTTTTAATCCTCAAAATTAAAAATTTAATTTAAAGGGTTGTTTCTGAACTTTTCTTCTTTGATCATTCAGTTATTAGTTTTTTGAAAATTCTTTTGACATTCAAGAATCGGGAAATTTCTTCCATTTTGTTGTTTGTTACCGTAAAAGTCAAAAAATTTTTTTTTTAACAGAATTATACAATTAATTTTTTGCTTTGAAAAAATTTATCTTTTTGATTTTACGATTGCAAAATTCCATAATTTAGAATTCAAAAGATAGAATTTATTCTTTGGAGTTTTTAAAAAAGATTTTGAAGTTTAAATGAAAAAATTTATAAATATAACTTCTTTTTGACAAAAGTGAAATTTGAAAATTATCATTATCGTTTCAGAATATCACTCTTAACACCGATTTTGAAAATCAGGAAAGAATCAAAAAAACATGAAAGAAGATTTTCTGGTTGATATACTGTGCGGAATAGAAAATATTAAAAGAACAAAAATCTTTAAAGTTAGTTAAGAAATCTACAAATCAAAAAATAGCTCAAAATTTGAATTTATTTTTCGTTGTTATGATTGACTCGTCTTTATAAAAGACACCATTTTAAATAATGTTTTTTTTTGGGATGGAAGAGATAGTTTAGATAATTGTTATCAAAAAATTTGGAAAATAATTAACCCAAATAATTTTTTTTGCAAAAAATATTTTTGATTGTATTTGAGTAATAAAAGAAAACTATATTCAGGTCTTTTTCATTTATCTTCTTCAAAATTAGAGATTACCATAAAAATTAATTGTAATTTATAGACACTAATTATTGGTTTTGTATTTTTTTATTCTATATACACTTTTATATATAGTAGGGAAAAAAATACCGGACATGAAAAAAATCCCGGACAAGATTTTTAATTGTGAATATTAGTAAAATTTTGTCTAATTTCAATGAAATCCTTATTATAAATAACCAATTTTTTTATGAGATTAGTAATAAACCTACCTAAAGTTCATCAAAGTAAGGTGTCTCTAGAATACTTGAGTAATTGTTTGATAGCCTAATGTTGATCAACTTTTTTTTGAAAAACAATCCAGTTTTATTGAGGTTTACTAGAGTTTGGAAAATGATAATTTTTCTTCTTGTTTTTTGATTGGTTGAATGGTGTTTTTGAACAACTGTGATTTCATCAATCATCATTCTAATAAGTGGGGGGTTATAATTGAAAAAGTTCGATTCTTAAAAAAAGGAATTTGATTGTAAATAGCTGAAATTACATAATAATTTTACTAATATTCACAATTAAAAATCTTGTCCGGGATTTTTTTCATGTCCGGTATTTTTTTCACTGCTCTACTCTTATTTTCCAATTACTAAATGAAAATTTTTATTTCAATTTTCAAAATAAATATTAATTATAAATGTTAAAATCAATTTAGCAAAGTAAAAATTTTGTCTTAGAGTTTAAATACGGAAGTTTAATTATTGTCCATAACATAATTTCTAAAAGATGTTTTAAAGATCTTTGGGTTTTCTAACAACTTTAACAGATAAAAATATTTTGGAAAATTCAAACTAAAAATTTTCATTTTTTAATGGGAAAATAATGGTATTCGACAAACAAAGAATCTCTAACAAAATATATTGTTTAGGGATTGAAAAACAATAATCAGACGAAATAAGAGCCCGTTTATAATTCTAATACCAGTATTTACAGTTTGTTAAATAATCTGTGTTGACTTCAATAATTTTTTTTTTTCAACTTTTTAGCTGTTCTTTTGGAATATTATGGTTTTTAATTGTCCTTTTGAAAATTGTTCAATCATGTTTTTCGTTTTTAATTGTTTTTATTGAAATTAACAATTTTCAAGAGTGTGTATATTTTTGAAAAAATAGTATAGTTTAATAATAATACTTTACATTCATCCAGATATAACCAAAAAATTGTTTTCACAGAAACTCCAAGTATTTTTTTTTCTAATTGAATAAAAAACTCAAAGATCTTTTTGTAATCAATGAGAATTGATATTTTTAGAGATCTAATTTGCTCTTTTCATTCCGAAAATTGTTGAAAAAAATTGATTTTTAAACTTTTTGGCCAATATACTGCTCAGGTAGAATTTTAATGGTGTAAAAGTTCAGAAAATTCATTATTTTTCAATTCTGGAAATATTCCTTCATCTTGGATTCTTGGTTTGCCCAAAATATATCACCAGAAAGAATAAATTAAATAAATAAATAAAGTTTACTAATTACAAGAGATGATTTTAAGGACTATTTATTAAAGGTAAAAATTGAAAATAAAGTGAAATTTTTAAATTGTATATTTTCTTAAAAACTAGAAAATTTAAGAAACCATTTTTGCACATTTAGATAGATACTAGCAAAACCGTTTTTTAGAAAATCTATTTCCTATTTTTCCTTTTTTTTTTTTATGATCAAATTGAAAGATTTTGGTATTGTGAATTTTGGTGACAAGTTTGTTTAAATTTGATTGGGTTAGTTCTTAAATAGGGTGAATGTAGTTGGAAGGTTGTGGAATTATGATTTGATAAAATACATTATTATTTATATTGTTTGATTGGGAAAGTACAAATGTACGAGACTTTATTTTTAAGGAACAATAGAATAAATTTCAAAAACTTAATTAAAAGTAAAAAAAGATTCTTTAAAAAAAAAATAAAAATTATATACAAAAACAATACAAAAAAGTTTCAAAAACACCCATTAAAAAATCACCAGGGTTATTTAGCATGCTTTGTGATAAAATTGTTGTTGATTTCTAGTTTACTTCAAGATAATTTTCTGACTGTTCTTTAAAAAAAGAGCACAACAATATAAAGTTATGTGTAAATACCTAAAATTCTAATTTAAAAAAATTTTCTTATTGTTTAGAAAATAGTTAATTTTTTTGACAAATTTTTAAAATAAGATACTAATCAAGAAAAATCACTCTACCAAGTAATATAATATTAATTGTTAATATTTTAAATCCTCAATTTTGTCTTTGATCATTTATTTTTTTACTTTATGACATCCCCTTACTTTTTATTTTTATAAGGTTTCGAATTAAAAATCTTGTATAACCTTTTTACGCATATTTCGCTTAATTTCTAAAAGTGTTTAAGATTTTTTTGAAGAATTGAAAATAATTCACTGATAAATCATTAGTGTTGGTTAGATTTTTAAAATGTGCATATGATTAATAAAATTAATTCTTTCGTATATCTAAAACTCAATGGTGTATGATTGAATTATGGAATCAGTTTTGCTTTTAAGACACAAACTTTGAACGAAATTTAAGGTAAAAAAAAATCTCAAATTAAGGCACAAAATTTGATATTTTATTTTTCACAATTTATTTTACTAGAATTTGAATTTTGTTCTTTAATTTGTGAGTTTTTGGGGATTAAATTTTGTTGAAGGTTTGTACTTTAAAAGTGGAACTGACTGTACAATGCAGGACCAATCATGCCTTAACGAGGGCCTAAAACTTCTTATTCAATATTAAAAAAAAACTTGTTCCAAATTAAGCCCATTCTTATGTATTCTTGCTTTTAAATATTTCATACAATTCAATATTCCGATAGAGTACCTGGAATAAAACTAAATTTAAGGGTTAACTTCTTGATTCTTTGAGAAAATTATAAATTAGGAATAGATTTTGGTAAATACTTTTTGTACTTTTTTCAATAATTTTTTAAATTTTTTGTTTTTTTTATTCCAGAAAAGTCACATAATAATTATTTCTATTTTGCCTGATAAATTTTCATATTTGTACTTTCATTTTGCTCAGTTGTTTTTTTTAAAAAAATAGAACTTTGAAAAATCACTATATTAGTTTCGAATTGTTTATTTTATATTTCTTTCTTCATATAATTTATATAACTTTTTTCCTAAGAAAAAGGACCAAGACATTTAAAAATGTATCATGGGGTGTTAAGTCTATAGTTTTATTTGAAAAAACACTGGAAAATATTTTTCTTGGTTTCTTTTCTGCAATTATGATAACACATACACTGCTTTGTTAGGAAATTATACCCCCAATAAGAACATTGTATGGATATTTGATTTAATTTTATTTAGATAATATTCTCAGTTGGTTCACCAATCTTACTATTGGAATTGAACTTTCATAAGAACGATCCACATATTAAGTTCTCTAAGAATTGAAATATTATAAATTGAAAAAATGGTTTCAAAAATTCCTATAAAGGGGGTTGGTTCATTAATCCCATTTTGGAAATGTTGATTGTTGGCAAAGTTATTGAAAAAATGGTTTGCGGGATATCATATTATATTTAAAACTTTGATAACAAAATATCATTCCTGGTTCTATTTGTAAAAAGTAAAATAATGTAATTCAGAGCCGAATCTTTAATTTTTCAAAAAATTGAAAAATTTTTTTTGATGGAATTTCTGGTTTTCAAAATTATGGTTTTCAATCTAGAAATGTGTTTCTGAGTTTGTTTAAAATTAATCCAAGAACAAAACCCAATATTAGTCCTATGAAGATCTATATTTTAAACCAATCAAATATTATTCAGGGTCCAAAAAAAAAGATCACCTTTTCATATAAATTTGTTGAAATTAAGAATGAAAAAAAAAAAAATTCGATCAAAATATATTTTCAAAGATTTGCATTGCTTCTTGATTTTCGTAATTTTTATGAATCCAAACAAGTTATTACCTTGCATTTTTTGGACCATTGATATTTATTATTATTTGACAAAAAACTTTTTTACAAATTTGCTTTCATAATTCAATTTTCAAATATTTTTATTAAGTGACTAGTCTATATTAAATTTTTTAGGTAAATTTAATAGAGATTTGTAATTTTTTTTGCCAATTACTTAGATTTGAAATCAAAGAGAAAAACTTCTTAATATAGTAATGAAATCTTGCTAAATGATATTCATTAAATTTAGTTATTGTTTTTATAGAAATAAAAAAATTTTTGCATTTTTTTCACTTTTTTGAAAGTTGCTTTTTTTTCAACTTTTCACAAAAATACAAAAAATAAAAAAAAATATGAACAAGAAAGCAAAACCTTGTTATGTTTGTGGAAGACCTACAAAAAATAGTTTGAAAAATAAACCTGAAAAGGTTTTTTTGGATTTGCATAAAAACATAGTTTGATTCGAAAAAAATATACAATAAATGCTTTACTCTAAATAAAAGATTTTCTTTCTTTTCTTGTACCATTCTTTTTTTTCATGAATCTACTTTTTGAGTTTACACTATTTTGTTTTTGTTGAATTTGGAGTTTTTTTAAGTATTCCAAAATTACCATCCCAAAAGTTTTTGTCAGAGTCAAAATAAATCAAAGAAAAGAATAAGAACTATTTTTGAAAAAAGTAATTATTGTTAAAACAAATTGAGTTCTTTATACATTCAAGTTGGATGAATAGAAGTGAAAGAGAGGTTATTCACCAGTTTTAAATTATTTTTTCGTTTTTAAAAATGAGAATAAATATTATTTTTGAGAAAATAATTAAATCCAAAATTAATCAAAAAATTCTCATCCGTTTTAGATCTTTTTTCAAAAAAAAATTTTTAAAAGTCACTTTTTTTTGACAGAATTGTAAAATTTTAAAAAAACAAGAACTAAAAGTTCTAACATTGAAAAAACCTGTCTATTTTCAATTTTAAACATATTTCAAGATAAGGATTCCTTATTTAGTTATTGGAAAAAAAAAAAATTAATATAGACTAGTCCCTTAAACAAAACCTAAATAAAGAATATAATCTTAAATATTAAAGAGAAATCGATTGAATTAAACTATTAAAAAAATTATAAAAGATTCAAACTGGTAAAAGAATATTTTAGAAAAAATTTCAATCAGATTCAGAATTATTTTGAGTTTTCAATTTAATAGAAAATAAATAATTATATAATTAAATGAATTTGTCCAATAAATCTCAATTTCTATAGGAGAATTCAAAAAATATCCTATTTTCTCAAATAAAACGATAATTAAATAAATTAAATGACAAATAGGAATTTTAAATATATTTTGGGAATTCTTTGGAAATAAAATGTAATTTGTTTATCATAAATTTCCAAACAAAGGGTTCTCCCCATTTATATCTCAAAATAAAGCCAAGTAAAGATGAATTAATCATAAGATTTTACAGATCAGATCAAAAAATAATTAATTTTTATTTATTTTTTCAAATCAATTTTTTCATTTTTTTAGTTTACATTTTTTAATATGTTTATGAATATCATTTAGTCCAGGATATGTCACCAATGGTATTTATAAAATTACCATAATTTTGTTTAAAGAAATGATTTTAAAAGTCATTTTCGCATATATAGTGGTCTATAAAATTTTAAAATGTATTTATCTATTTAAAAATTATTCAAAATTTTATAATTTTAATAATTTTTGATCTTTGAAAAATTAAAAGAACATTTTTTGATCTAAGAATTTTTGAAATTCTCATACAAAATGGTGTAAAACATAATTTTTTGTTTTTACATAATTTTCAAAAGTCAATATGCCTTTTACTTCCAGATAAATAACTTGACTTCGACTTGCTGTAAAAGAAATTTTAGTGGTATTTTCGTGGACGCAATATGATTTTCATACCTATTCAAGGAAAATTTTGAAAATTTTGGTTTGTGGAAATGGCTCCATATCAAATTTGCAAGAATTTGAAAGAAAAAATCCAATTTTAAATTTAAATAAGATCTCTTGACCCAATATTCTATAAATACAAAAATGTGTTGCTGGTAATTAAAGTTTGCTTAGTGAAAATGAAAGAAAATTCATCGGGTGCATCATATTCAATTATGAGAAAATAAATTATTATTATTATTATCATTTAATAAAACTTTAAAAAAAAAATACAACCAAAATATTGTTTGTGTATTTTTTTTGGTTTAATAGCTGATAAAAAAAGTCGGGTTGGGTGTAGTATGAAACGGTTATCAATACTTTTTTTTCTTACTTTTTACTTTTTTCACATTTTTTTTTATCACTTCACATTTTTTGTACCGGGTATTTTTTTTTTTTGTTTTAATTTTCCAGCATTGACATGATTAGTTTCCATTTTATAGTTAATAACTACTTCATCTTTTTCCTTTTTAATTTTTCTAGCAAAAATAAAGAAACCTCTCCCGATAAAAAATGAAAAAAAATAAAAAAAAAACTATTTTTTATTATCTAAAATATCTTTTGAGACAAATTTCAAAAAGATATTTTTCAACTTTAAATTCTTTATATTGGTGATTGGAAGTTAAATTTTATTTTTAACTATTTATTTTTTTTTCAAAAATTCTCCAATTTTTTTATTACTATAGTCAAAATAAAGTATCTAGATAAGTTTTATAGGTATATCAAAATAAAATGTGTTTTTTTTTATATAAGGCCTGTAAAATTAACTGGTCAAAGAAACCAACAATAAACAATATTAAAATATAGTATTGCTTTCTTAAAGTTCTATTATTTGAAAAAAAATTTTAAAAATAAAGGATCAAATTGTGAATTTTATCTCAAAAAAAATGAAATTTTGGAGATTATTTCATTAAAAAAAAACAAAAAATCTATAAAAATTGAAAATTTTTAAAGAATTTTGAACAGATTGCATTTCTAATTTAAAATATACTTAATATATCAAGGAACTTTACCTTCAAAATTGATTTGGGTGTAGGTATAATATTGGGTGGTTAGAAGGATGTTCCTTTTAAACTTTTAGAAAACAAAAGTAAGGGTTATATTGTGAAACACGGATCATGGTCGTTTGGAACGTATTATCTTGATCACTGTAATACAGGCATCTATATCAAATAAAAATATTTTTTTTGATAATATAAAACTTGTTCTAAATACTATTTTCTGAAAAAAATTCATATTTTTAAAATATTGTTCCATTTTTCAAATCTTTGAAAAGTACTACATATTTTCAAATTATTTCCAAAAAAGAATTATCATCTGTATCATAAAAATCTTATAGATCTAAACAGCTTAAAGATTGACTCGTCAATTCTCAGGCTTCAAAATTGTAAAATATATTTCTTAAATGTGTCTCAAAATGTATATCAGTAGCTCAAAAAAATTCTGTTTTTTTACAAATAATGGATCATTTTTATTTGACAAAGTCTACAAATATTACTATTATGTAAAGAGAATTTTTAGAAACAGTTGATCCATGAAGATTTAATGTAATTAATACCCAATTACCTGAATTACTTTAATTTTAGATTGAAATTTGGTAGATTCTAATCCCTTAAATTTCAATAAAAATACAATTATTATCAAATTCTTTTTTCTCCATAATACCCCTCTATATTTTGAACTATTATTTGCAAACAAACAAAAAGATCAGTATTCTCATTCTGCTTTCCTAAAAAAGATTTTCCAAGATCATAGACAATTAGAAATTTGAAAAATTCTTAAATGAATCTTAAATTATTAATTACCCTTTATGAATTCGAAGCTTTTGAAGATTTGTTTTAATTCTTGGGATGGTATGATTTTGAAAAAACTGGAGGAAAATTTTGTTTTTTTTGTTTTGCAATAAAAAGTGATTTCAAAAAGCACAAATAAAATTATTCGAAGACTTTTGATTTCTTTGACGGTTTTTTATATTGCCTTATTAAAAAGTTGAAATTGAATAGTCTACTTTAGAAGAAGAAACAATAAAAACAAGAGTAGTAAACTAAAATAGCTCATAGCTATTAACCCTTAACAAATAAATAAAAATGTGAGAAATATTCTAAATTTACAAACTTACTTTTTTCGTCGATAGACGATCAATTGTGACCATTTGCGAGTAAGAGCACAAAATCAAAGATTAACCAATATTATTTATTATTTTATTTGTAATCCCAATTTTTTTAATTGTTACCTCTTTGAGTTTGCTTTTCACTCGAATTCAAAAAACGTCAATATTTTTTTCATTAAGAAATCAAAAGCACAGTTGTTGACGAACTTGGTGGAATTAGTTTGAAAAACTCCCATAATAAAACTTTTTGTGTCAAGAATGATTTTTTATGAGTAAAAAATGTCTTTTAAACCAATAAGAGCAAAGTGCCTTTTGTACACAACTCAAAAACAGGATCCAGTATCAAAAAACAACCTTTAGCAATCTTCA
Organism: Anaeramoeba flamelloides; assembly: GCA_027625915.1. Taxonomy (NCBI): domain Eukaryota; family Anaeramoebidae; genus Anaeramoeba; species Anaeramoeba flamelloides. Next base: position 1,543,278 of record JANTQA010000063.1, read on the forward strand.
GAAAATATCATTTTTTTTAGAAACATCTTTCTAAAAAGCAGACAAATGTGTCAATCTTGACATTTCAAAAGTTTTCTACATGATCTGAGACTTTAGATTATTAATTTTCTTATTTTGAAATACCAATTTGAGAATTTTTTAAAACATAATTTTTAATTCTTATTTTTTCATTTCTTCGAACAATATTCAATGAATAGATTCACTTCCAAGATCGTTCTTTTAGGCGATGCAGCGGTTGGGAAAACCTCACTTTTACAACGATTTGTTTCAGACAAATTCAGTCCGAACTCTATGAGTACTATCGGGGCAACATTCGTCAGTTATGAAATTGATTTAAACGATTATTTTCTCGAGCTTCAAATATGGGTATGTTTTTATTCTTTTTCCTACCCTCTCTTTGTTTTTTGATCTTTTGTTTTTTTAAAAAAACACCAACAATTCTTTCTGGGTTTTGGGTTTTGGCTTTTCATAATAATGACAAACCCCAAAATATAGGAAGTGTACTATACCTGAACTGTTATTTGAATTTAAGGGAGGTATTGTCACCTAAAAAAATATAGACTTGGGCTTGAAATTTTGATCATACTATTTGTTTCTTTATTTATTGAGAGTAAAGAGGAATGAGTAATCAATTAAAATTTACTACGAAAAAAAAGAGAAGAAGAAAAATATTTAAAGTATCCAAATAAAAAAAATAATACTCCCTTTTGTTTTGTTAAATTAAAAAGTACCCAGTGTCGTTAGGTTTTTTTTAATTTCTTAAATTTTATTTTAATTTCTTAAATTAAAAAAAACCTCCATTAGCTTTTCCAAAATTCAAAAGAGTTTACTCCATTCTTTTTAATTCTGGAAAAGCTAGGCACTTGGCGACACTTATCTTTAAGTTTTTTTTAATTTTTGTTTTGATTAGAAAAACAATAGATTTTTGAAACAAAAACAAAAAGTTAAAAAAACCCCCGTTAATTTTTCCCCGGATTTAAAAGAATCAATTAAAATCCAAGATTTCCCTCAATTCTTTCGAATTCTGGACAACCTAGGCACTTGGCAGGACCTCACAGCACCCGGTGACAGTTTCCCGTTAGCTTTTCCAAAATTTAAAAGAAAAGAGTAAAATTAAAGATTTTTTAACTCTATTCATATTAAATTCCGAAAAATCATCGTTAGGTTTTTGATTTTTAGAAAATAAAAGAAAATTCAAGAAATTTTCTTTTTATTTATTAAATCAAAAAAAAACCTGCCATTAGGTTTCCGAAATGAAATTTTTGTTTATATAAAAGATCGATAGATTTTCGTTAGTTTTTTTTTACTTTAGAAATAAACAGAAAATTTATTAAAATTTTCGGTTTATTTCTAAAGTAAAAAAAAAACCGAGAAAACTTCACAGATAAAATAAACAAAAATTAAAAAAATTAGTACACTTCACAAATAAATAGAAAACTCAAAAAAAACTAACCAAAATTAATAAATTTTACAAATAAAATATCAAACCTCAAGAAAACGGCCCTTAGCTTTTCCAGAATTTAAAAGAACTGAGTAAAATTAAAGATTTTTCCCCATTCTTTTGATTTTTGGAAAAGTGCCCTTATGTTTTTTTTAATTTGAGAAATAAAAAGAAAAATCAGAAATTTTCTTTTTATTTATAAAATTAAAAAAAACCTAGGTACTTGACATAACCCGGCTGCACACACCATTAATGCATATGATGGTCAAGAACCAGATAAAAAGCTTGCTGATAATAAATAAAAATTCGACAATATGTGATTAATAATTGGATATCCCACTTTCATTAACTTTCTTGGAGTATTCTGTTTGTTTTTAAAAAAACATAGATTTCCGGAATAATATAGTAAACCCCGAGAAAACCGCCATTAGTGTTTTTTAATTTTAGAAAAGAAAGAAAATTTTATTAAATTTTATTTTTCTTTCTTAAATTATAAAAAAAAAAAAAAAAAAACAGAGCATTCTCGGGAACTCTAAAACATTCATCGCGAATGCACATGTGGGGCAAGAACCCGATAAAAAAATATCGGAAATAAAGAACAATTCTCAAATATATGATTAATAATTGATTTTTAGCTGTTTTTTTTTTTTTTTTTTATTCGATTTTATTTTTTATTTAAATTGTAAAAAATTAAGTCAATTTGTTGTCAATTTTCCTCTATTCTTTCAAGCAGACGATTTTTTTTTTTTTTAATTAACAACATCATGATAACAAAGATTGCAAGATTAATTTAAAATATTTTTAATTCGTAAAATGGATACAATCAAATTAAAATAAATGATTTAAACTATGATAACTGATCTATCATCTTATTATGGTTTTTAATTCGCATATGGATATTAATTTCTTGAAAAAAAATTTATAATAATATTAAAATTAACAAAACTAACAATTAGCATTTATTAAAATCAATTTATTTTCTATTCTCTCATTTTCTACCAATTTAAAATTTACTTTAAATAGGACACAGCGGGACAAGAAAAATATCATTCTTTAACTCCAATGTAAATATTTTCCAATTGAATTCTACTATATTGATAATCTTTTTCGTTCTCCTTAATTTTTTGTAAAAAATAAATCCCCAATTTCCAAATTTAATATCAAAATATTTAGGTATTATCGGGGAGCGAAAGGCGCCATCATTGTTTATGATATTACAAATTATGAATCATTCGAGAGGGCTCGGAATTGGGTTCAAGAAATAAAATCTACTGGCAATACCACCACAACAATTTTATTAGTAGGCAACAAAATTGACTTGGGATCAAGAGTTGTAAAACAAGAAGAAGCAGAGAAATTCGCTTCCAATGAAAAAATATATTTTATTGAAACTTCTGCGAAAACATCGAATGGTGTCCAAGAAGCTTTTATTACACTATCAAAAAATATTTCTATTTCTCGCCAAAATAAGAGTAGCACATTTCTTGAAATATCTGAAAAGGAAATTGATGTGGATGAAGTTATTGTTGATATCGAGAAAATTGGTCCAAGAAATTCACTTGGATGTTGTTAAATTACCTGTTTAATATCAAAGTTCTTGTAAACATCAGCGCATTTATATACATATATTTTATACATATACTTATATACACACATTTCTACACACACATAATATATATATATATATATATATATATATATATATATAATATAATGAAATTTTTATTTTTTAATAATTTATTTGAAATATACATCAGAGAAATCATATTTGTTACGTTATTTATTTGATTTTTTTTGTTTTTAAAATGAAAATTGAAATTTTTGGTTTAATAAACCCCAATTCAAAATTTTTAACACACCAAAATTCGATTTGTGAAAAAAAAAACTTATTTAACCACTTCTCGAAGATTTACCAAATTAGAACCATTCACCAATTGAAATGTTAACACCTTTTTATAAAATAAAATACTCACAAAAAAACAAATAAATAATTATCAATACAAATAAATCATGGATGTGTTAAAAATTTTGGAGAGAGCAAAACAAAAAAATACATTAGTAAATTTGTTTAAATTCTATTAGGAATATTGATCGATCAAAGGTTATATACTACCATGAACTAATTTTATTTGAGTTCTTCTATTTGGAACAACTCAACTTTAACATAATATAAACCTTTTAGAAAAATTTTGATCCAACGAAGCAAATTACGTAATTCAAACAATGAAATGAATAGAAAAACTAAAAGATGAAAAAATGATTATCATATTTTACAAAAATCAAAATTATCTCCAATTTCAATGAAATTGTATTATTGTGATTGTTTGGAACGTTTTAGCTGTGTGGAAAATTTTGAATTTTAGTTTATTTCAAACAAACAAATAAACATATAAATACAATATAAATTATTCTTCTTTTTTTAAACATAAAAAAAAATTCTTTTGATTAGATTTATTTATATATCATCATCAAAATCTTATTATTATCATTACTTTTTGTTTATATATATATATATATATATATATATATATAAACTAGTTTAATATAAAAAGGTGTTGTATTTTCTTCATTAAAAATATACTTAATATCATTTCAAATTTCATCTTATTTTTTTAAAGATAGAAGAAAAATCAATCAAATATTGAATCCTTTAAGATCCAGATAAAATATATCATTTATTTTATTAACGAATATTTATTAAATTTCTCAAAATTTAAAAGATTAGGTAATAATCTTTTTCAAATACTAAGAGTATAAACAAGGAACTGTTTGTATAAAAATCAGTTATTTGTTAATATCTATTATTATTTTTTTTTACTAGAATTATTGTTTTGAATTAGTTTTATTTGTTTGGAAAATTAAAAAAAAATAGAAATAAATTAATAGTCCATTAATATGCTTGATCTTTGGGTCATTACCAACCCACTCAAAGAATTAAGAATGGGTAATTAATTATTGAATAAAAATACTCAAATTAAAAAGTCTTTCTTTAGCTTATAAGTTGAATATCCCAAGTCTTTTAAAAAAGTATTCTGTGACTATTTTTAATTTAATGCTTTTTTGAGTTAATTTTTCTTTGAATAAATAGAAAAATTGTTTTGAAATGCTCTTTGAACAAACAAATCAAAATTTTAACAAATTTAAAATAACTATTGTTATTATTTTGAAATTAATTAGATTTTTTATACTGTATTAATTCAAAACTTATTGATTTCGTTTTTAAAGTGTATTTTTTTATACACTTTAATCTTGCAAGTAATAAGATTTCTTTCTTTCTGAACGAAAATAATTTTTTTTGAAATATTTCAGAAATATTTTGGAGTTTAGTTTTTTTAAAAATCCAAAAAATTGATAAAATTTTTTAAAAATAATTAATTTCCACAAATAGCATTAAAAACAAACTTGATATTCTAACACTCGAATAATCAGATTTTTACTTGAATTTTCCATTTCAATATGTAGTAAACTATTTTTGACTTAATTATTTCTAAATTTACTAGAAGTTTTTTTTTTGGGCTAGTTATTTAAATATCTCAAAATAATTTTCAAAAAAACACTTTCAATTTTTTTAAAATTTATATACATGCAGGATTTACTTTTAATCTTTGTTTATTCAAAAATAATAAAAAAAAAATTCTCTTATGATTAAACTTAAATTAAAATTTTTATTTTACTTATAGAATTAATTTTTATATTTTATTAAATACAAATTTATAATAAACAACCCATTCACTGGTCTTATAAATGTTCACTGTAAAGTTATAATGACTACAAATAGATTAATCTATCAAATAATTTTTATCTTTTAGAAGCAAAATACTGTTCAAAATAACATTTAAATTTCTAATTTTTTTTATAAAAAAAATTAAAAAAAAAAACAAGTAACAAAATATTAAAATTTTTTATCCTATATATATATATATATATATATAAGCTATTTCCAATAATATAGGGCATTTTTTATTTCAATAATTATTTCTTAATATTAATTTAATTATACAAAATGTACAACAATAATATGTTTTTTTAGCATATATACTTAATTTCTTGTATTTTGAAGTTTTATTAATGGATTCTAAATATTTTTTTTGAATTAAAATTATTTTGCAAAATTTTTAATTTTGAAAAAATAATAGAGTCAAATTTCTCATTTCATTATTTTTTTCGAATTCTTCATTTTTTTTCATTTTTACTTTGTTATTATTATTGTCCAAAATTTAACAAAGTTCAGAAGAGATGTGATAAGAAATCAACCAAAAATTCTTTGATTCTAAACAATTGAGTTGACTTCGATGGACTTTGGTGGAAAAATTGTTCAGAACAGTTGTACACTTCAATTAAAGAGGTCCGATAAACAAAAAAAAAAGAAAAAATAAAAAGGTTTTTTTTTTTTTTTTTTTCATTCAGTTTGCTTTTTTAAATGTTTTAAAAGAAAAAAAAAAAAAAAAACACAAAAAAAGTTAATGGGAAAAACAAAAGTTAATGATCAAATGAAAAACAAAAAATCTAAAGATCAAATCAAAAATATATTGAAGTATGATTTTACACATTATCAAAAAAAAAAAATTGAAAAAAAGATCGAACTAAAGATTGTTAAATAGACATTACTAATTTTGGATATTTTTTCCAAAAAATTAGGGGCAATTTTTTTTTTTTTATTTTTATTTTTTATTCTTCGAACTTTGATCAATAAACACAAATTTTAATCAAGAGTTTTATTATTATTAATGGCTTCGTTTTTTTTTTGTCTAAAGTTTTGAGTTTAATAACTGAATAAAGAATTTATTCTTATATTGATGGATATTTTTTTGCCCCACATTTTTGGATGGAGCTTATATATATCTAAATATACTCTAAATAAATTTAATTTGAATAGATTTTGTTTGGATATGAGAAAAATGTTGTTTATGAAATAAATCTAGTTTCTTTCATATTGGTATCAAAACATTTTTGAAATATTTATTATTTTTTTATAAGTATCAATGAAGAATAAATATGAAATAAGTAAAGATTACTTATAAAAGAATAGTTGATATTAGAATTAAGAAAATCAAATGAATCTAAATATTTTCTTAAAAATTCAAGTATTAAAATTCTTTGAGCTATCAACTGAGTCTAAAATAAACAACCACAGCATATTTCATTATGATTTTTCTACAAATAATAGATCCCACTGTTTCCATAACATTAGAATAACATGTTTTTACTTGGTGAAGACAGATCTTGCAAATAAAAAAAAAATGACAACAATTATGAGTATTAAGAAAAATCAATAAAAAGAAAAAACAACAAAATGATTAAAAAACAGTTTCGATTTTGAAAATTTCAATTAATATTCTTTTTTCTCTTCCAGCACCGATTTAAACCATTTAAACACATATAATTTATCAACTACAAACTGTCCCTCTTATGACTGGAAAATACTTTATATACATTTAATTTCTATCATATCATCAGATAAAGATTTCAATTTCTGTTTTATCATAAGAGAAATATTTTTTTCGCAAAAAACAAAAATTAAAATTAAATCTCAAAAGAAAAGAACTTTCAGAAACTTGAATGTATTTTTTGATTACATTATTTTTCAATTATTTAAATCTGAGATTTTAACAATTTTGAAAATTGAAGATCCACATTAATCTTTGCTATTTACAAATTTGTTTGAAGATGCCAAAAAGCAAAAAATAGAGAACACCCTTAATTTTTATGATGATTAAAAAATTTAATTATAGGATAAACCTCCAGAAACAGTTTAATATTTATACTCAATTTTAAATTTTGATACTATTATTATCTGGAGAATAAATGACAATTTTCATTTCAAGTTTTTAAATATTATCAAGAATGAATAGTTGAAAAAATACTAAAAGATTGTTACAAAATCAATTAAAAATGAGGGTTCCAGGATTTTCCAAACTCCATTATTGCACTTTGAGATAAATAATTAAACAAACTAATTTGGTTTTAATAGTAAAGCACTGAAAAAACTACTTGACCTGAAAAAAATCCCTTACAAGATTTTTAATTGTGAATATTAGGAAAATTGTTGTGTAAGGTATTAATTTAAAATCAAATCCATTTATTTTAGAATCAAACTTTTTAAATTATAACTTACCCACTTATTAGAATGATTTTTAATTGAATGACACTTGTTCAAAACACCATCCTACCAATCAAAAAATAAGAATAAAAATTATCATTTTCCAAACTCTAGAAAACCTCTATAAAAACTCAATTGTTTTTCAAAAAAAGTTGATCAACTTAGGCTATAAAACAATAACTAAAGTATTCTCGAGATATCCCACTTTAGAGAACTTTCGGTAGGTTTATTACTATCTTCATAAAAAAATTAGTCTTTAATAAAAAGGATTTAATTGAAAATAACAGAAATTACACAACAATTTTCCTGATATTCACAATTAAAAATCTTGTCTGGTAATTTTTTCATGCCGGATATTTTTTTCCCCACTTTAACTTGTAATTTATCTTTTGAATGAAAATTTTATTTACTTTTTAAGATTTTTTCGAAATGGTGTTTTTTTTTAAAAGAAAACTAATTTCTATATTTACTTAAATTTCACGATATGGTTCGGACAGATATATTATAAGAATAAGATCAAGCAATAAAAACATTATATACCATTCTAATTTTATTACATCTTTGTAATTGGAATTTAAAATTAAAGCTTTCCTGATTTGTAATTAAAGAAAATTTTTTAACACTATTTTCGTATGAATATCAATTCTTTAAGATTAATTTCTTGTAATTTTTTTTGATAAATTAATTTATCCTTTTCATTGGGACCACATACTATAAAAAGTGATCAATATTTACTCTTTTTTCATTAAGTTGATATTACAAACATAAATATCAAATTTTGGTTGTGATTTTTTAATAATTTCACGATAATGCCATAATTAAAAAATTATCCCTTTATAAAAATGATGTCTTCTTTTTTCAAGTTTTTTTGATAAAATTTTATGATTTTTTCAGAAAGAATGACACTTTTCCGATTTATGTACAAGAAAGAAGGGATAAGAAAATTGTCAGAATCTCAAAAGTTCGTAGCAAAATCTAATTCCATTTAATAAACCATATGAGATGTTGGATTTGTATGATTTTAACATAAGTTTTTTCAATTTTATATGACGTTTCTACTCCACATCACTTCCTTTCTTTTTTAAATGGAATTGCATCTGAATGAATACACCAAATATGTCTCAAATTTAATGTTCTCTTGAGATAATATCAGAAAAGTAACACCGTTAATGAAAAAACCTAAAATTTATCAATAAAACCTGAAAAATTTACAAATCTTTTTTGTACATGCCAACTATATATCCTGAATTCTAGAATAGTTGGTCATGGTCTAGAACTTAAATATCTTTCAGGTTTAAATGAGGGATTGTGGTTGTATATTTTTCTGAAATCTATTTCTACTTTCCAACTTTTGAGATCCCAAAATTACATATTATTTTTCAGATCATTTTTGATTAAAGATAAAAAATTCAAAAACATATTTATACAAAACAAATTGGAAAAAAAACTCACGAACACACTTCCAGTTTAATAATTTTAAATTGTTTTTAAAGATCCCTAAATTAATAGCAGTCCTTCCTTTAAAAGTATTTATTGGATGTTGTTCACAAATATTTTATGGATTCCTTGATAAATAATCTTGGTATTTGTGAGTGAGTACACACTGATCAAACTTGAGTAATTTACTTCGTAAAATCAACAACTTGTTGAGAAAATAAAAAACGGGAACGTACCTTTCAAAACAAAAAAAGTTATGATTTAATTAACGTAGAAAATATGAAAAGATCAAAGCCACATAATAATTTAAATAAATGCAGGATTGAATTGAAAGAACGTAATAACTGAAACTATTGATACTAAAAAACACTTTTTTTAATTAACCTATCTTGTTAGAGTAAGATTGGTTTGTAATTAGAATATTTAACTATTTGTAATTCATCAAAAAAATTTTAAATTTTATTTAAAGTAAATTTGAAAAATAAACTTCCTCGATTGTGAGGGCTGTGAAAACACGAGTAATAAAAAACCAGAAAGAGAGTTTAACAATCAAAAAAAACAAATTCTGAAAAACAAAACATTTTCTGTTAATCTCTTTTCTTGATTGTTCAATAATTACTAACAATGTCCAGATACAATCCAAGAAAACGAACACACGACACCAGACATAAAAGGTACAAAGGAAGCAAGTACCGACAAACAAATGATAAAAGAAGTAAACACAACAGGTATTCTGAAAGCACATCCGCGGGTTCAAGCATTTCTTCTTCAGACAAAGACGATTCACAAACAAAAGAAATTAAAAGCCGATCACTTAATCGTAATCAAAACAAAATTGAATCTTTTCAAAATCAACAAGAATCCTCTGTTGATTTAAATTCAACATCATACTCAGAATATAGTTCAGTCTCTACACCAACATCATTCCCATTGGACAAAATCATAAAAAATAATAGCCCAGATCTGAAAGAAAAGAAAAAAGATGTTAATTCTCAAATTCAAACGAATAGAAAAAAAGAAAAAGAATTTATAAGCGATTATTATTCACAAAAATTAAATAGAGAACAAAGCAATACAAAAAGGAGTGATCAAAACTTCAAATCCCAAAACAATATCTACCAACAAAAAAACAGCCTTTTAGTTGGCACAAATGAAAAAAAGAATTTTTCAACTCGTTACTATCATAAAGAAAGAAAACGAGACAACAAAAGAAGTGAAGATTTTAAAAATAAAGAGAAAGAGTACCAAAGCAAACACAAATCTATAAATGATCGAGAAAAAGACAATTTAATGGAAAGAAAAAGAGATCGAGATAAAGATCGAGAAAGAGATCGAAAACAAGAACGCGAGGGCGAATACAGAAGAAGAAGAGAAAGAGAAAGAGGAAGAGAAAGAGAAAGAGGAAGAGAAAGAGGAAGAGAAAGAGAAAGAGAAAGAGAAAGAGAAAGAAAGAAAGTCAGAGATAAGTATAGATATAAATCACGTGATAGTGAAAAAGAAATGGAGAGATGTACTTTTAGAAATAAAGAAAGAGAAAAAGATAAATATCAAGAAAGAGAAAGAGAAAGAGAAAGGCAAAGGCAAAGGCCAAGAGAAAGAGAAAGAGAAAGAGAAAGATATAATGATTACAATAGGAATAAAAATAGAAGAGAAAATTCTCTCGAAAGATATAGGTATAGACATAAAAATATTAATAGAGAACAAGACAGAGAGAAACATAAAAGTAGATCTCATAAAAATACATCTTATCATTACGATAAACCAAAATATAGATTTAAACATCAGAATTATTATACAAACAATCATTATGAGAGCCATAGGCGAGATAACAATCAAAGAAGATTATACCAAGAAAAATATTATCATCAGAATAAATACAATTACAAATCAAAAGAAAAATCTGATCACTACAGTTCAAGAAATCAATCCAATCAAAAAAATTATTTAGGTTCTTCCAAAAGTCATAAAAACTCTGAAAAAAGAACATCCGTGGATAAAGAGGGACACTTCCTATTTGAAACAGGGGATGAGTTGACTCCTCGGTGTAAGTATTTTATTTAATTGTTTAAACTTTACCTTTTCTTGATATCAAGAAAATATAACCAATAAAAATCCAAATTCGAAAAAAAAAAAAAATGGTTCCACAAGTTTGGATTATACTTTACTTATGAGTTCCAATGAATTGAGTAAAAATTTTTGATAATTTTGTAAGAAATTTTCAAATAATATTTTGAATTTTCTCCCTGAATATTTCCAATAATGTATCCAGCTTTTTTATTTCTAGAAATAAAAAAGAAAAAAATATCAAAATTTAATAATTAATAAACAATCTAAAAGAACCTAAATTTTCAATAAATTTAATCAAAAAATAACAAATATCAAATAACAAATAACAAATAAAAAATAACAAATAACAAATATAAAATAAAAAATAACAAATATCAAATAACAAATAAAAAAAATAAAAAACAAAATCACAAAAGTTGACATTGAAAAAATTGCAGGCCGAGGAACTTTTTCAAAAGTACTGATTTGTTATGATAAAAAAAAAGAGAGAAAGGTGGCTATCAAAGTCATCAGAAACATTGAAAAATATTGCAAAGCAGCAAAAGACGAATATTCAATAATAAAAACTTTAAATAAATTAGATCAAAATGATAAATATGGAATAGTTCGTGCTTATGAATCTTTTGTATTTAATGGACATTATTGTATCGTCTTTGAAATGCTTGGTCCATCGTTGCACCAATATTTAAAAAGAAATAAGTACAGGCCTTTTCCTTTGCACCAGGTTAGAGATTTTGCATATAACAGTCTACGATCAATACATTTTCTTCACCAAAATAAAATTTCACACACAGATCTCAAACCAGAAAATATAGTTGCAATTAATTCAGAACACCAAACCATTTATACCAAATCTAATAAAAGTTTAAAAATACCAAGATCAACTAATGTTAAAATAATTGATTATGGCAATGCTACATATGAACATGAGCACCATTCAAGAATCGTTTGTACTCGGCATTATAGACCACCAGAAGTCATTTTCGAGCTTGGGTGGAGTTATAGCTGTGATATTTGGAGCCTTGGCTGCATTTTTGCAGAACTATATACTGGAGATGTATTATTTCAAACGCATCATGATTCTGAACACTTAGCAATGATGGAAAGAATTTTTGGTAAATTCCCAAAAGATTTGATCAGGCAAATATCGTAAGTTTAATTTTAAAAAAAATTTTTTTCCTCTTTCTTTACTTTTTATCATTTTTCTTTTTCTTGAATTTTTTCTTTATATTTTTCTGTTTATAATTGAATCATCGCAACTTTAATTATTTCTTTAATTTAAAATTAAGTTGCTAATTTTACATTTTATTTTTTACTTTGCTTTTCATTCTGACAAAATCTTTTTAATGGTATTTTATAATTATATATTTATTAATAATATTGTCATTTAAATAATAGTGGTGATGCATTGAAATATTTTGATAACCACAATTTGAAATGGCCTGATATTGCACCAGATTCAAAAAGTGTAAGATATGTAAAACATTTAAAACCAATTCGAAAATTGTTTTATTCTTACAAAGAAGACCAATTATTATTGGACCTAATTTGTAAAATGTGTAAATATCATAAAAATGAAAGATTAACAGCAAAGGAGGCAATGGAACACCCATTTTTTGCGATTGATTTCAAAAAAAAACACTAGAAAAGAAATTCATCGAAAGTTTATTATTAAAAAAAAAAAAAAATAAGATTCATACTTGTTTTTAATAATTTGAAATTTATTAACATAAATTTTAAATATTTATCTCGCTTTTTTTTCAAGAAGATATATTATAATTATTTAACCATAAATAATTTTTTTATTCTAGAATAAATAAATAATTAAAATATTTAATAATTTTTTTTTTCATTTTTTCAAAAAAATATTTTGTGATTTTGTGGAAATTCGATAAAAATTAACCGGACCTCGAAATATTAATGAAACTAATTAATTGATGTATTATCATTTCCATTAAATACACAATTGTTGTATATGATTTAGTATTAAACTAAATATATCTTTTTAGATAAATTTAATATCAATAATTGAATTTTTAAAGATTTATTTATTTCAAAAAATATATCGTTTAATTTATCTAGAAAAGTTGGATTAAAAGAAAAATTTATATATTATTTCAAATTAAAATTAAATTTTTAGTAATTACTCTATTATGCATTATCCCATATAAATTGATTTTCGCTGAAGAAAACAACAGTAATTTTTATAAATGTGTTTGAAGATTTCAATGGTAAATTAATTGTTTTTGGAAATATAATCATTAACTGAATAGAATTAAAGTTTTTATTTAGTAGAATTAACTTTTATATTGGGTCAACTATATATTCTAAAATTTTTTTTTTAATTATTAAATCGGTTTTAAAAAGAAAAATCAACAAATCCAGAACCCAAATAATAGGATTTTAACAATATTTTGATTTTCATTTTTCTTATTTGAGGAACTTATTATTAAAACTGATTTTTTTTTGATCAAGGTAATCAAAAAAATAATTTAGTCTTGTCTTTCATTTTTTTTTTACAATTGTGTTACTATTTGAAAAAAAGATTTGAATTTTTCAATTTTATCTATTTAAAGTTGAAATTACAAAATAGATAATATAATTAATGAAAACAAAGCTTTTCTGTTGTAAAATGAAATTTGATTTTCAACCAAAAAAAATAAATATGTTATTAAATAAAAAGTTCATTAAAGGGTACAGTTGGTTCCACCATTAAGGTACAAACTTCAATGAAATTTAAGGCACAATAAAAATCTCAAATTAAGGAAAAAAATTCAGAATCTAGTAAAATCAATTGTAAAAAAAATTACAAAAAATGTTCCTTAATATGAGCTTTTTTCGTGACTTAAATTTCATTGAAAGTTTGTACCTTAAATTTGAAACTGACTTTATTATATGTTTGTGTTTTTTGTATAAAGTATTAAACTTGTTTTTTATAAATAGTTAATGAACAGTGTCATTTTCTTTTCAATGTAATAAACAAAGATAATAAATAATATAAAGAATAAATGAAAAATAATTATAATTAAGCAAAAACAAAACAAAATATCAGTTACAAAAGATTCAGCCCACAATAAAAAAATTTTTTAGAAACGAGAACAATCCTATTTAAAAATTGTAAAAAAAAGCCAAGAAGAATTATTGACAAATAACTCACAAATTAGAAAGTTTTTATGCACTGTGGCAACGAAATTTTTTCAAAAAATTATTTCTTATTCTTTAAATTTTTGTACCAATCAGAAGGGATTAAATAGAATTATAATTTGAAAAAGTACCAAAAAAAAATGATTTTGAGACTTTTATTATTCCAAAACTTACTTTATACATTCATTTTTTCAAAAAAAAATTAAAAAATAATGATAATTTTAAGAAAAAAAAAAAATTTTTTTTTTCGTCAATTTGCTAATGTATCTTTAATACCTTTTTTATTTTTAGAACTACTAAAAATAAAAGTAAAAGTAAATTTTCATTATTTTGATATTTTTTTTAGAATAGATAAATTGTAAAACTATTAGTATAGAAGGAGAAAAAATATTAATCCAAATGCTTAAGTTATATATCTCTTTACAATCTTAAGCAAATTTCTTTCAGTTATTTTTTGAGTATTATATGGTAATCTTTAAAAGGAAAACTTCAGCTTTTTCTGGAGTTCAATGATTAGAAACTTCCCGTTGGTTATTAATCAAAAAATTATTTTTTCAACAAAAATATATATAATTCTCTCAACAATATAAAATCAATTACAATTCCCCAAGAGTATTGGGAAAAATTAGAACCCCAAGCTTGTTGGAAATTTCTTGTTTTGTGGGGATTTTGCCCACCTAATATTTTTTTAAAAATCTTTTCTTTTTAATTAATCTTTTTTTATTTTTATTTGTTAATAATATTGTTTAGAAAAATGAAATAAAAAATGAAAGAAGATACCAAATAAAATGGTAAATGCACTTTTTGTATGAATTTTAATGAGAGGCAACTAACAAAAAGTTATTTCAGTAAGTTTACGAAAATATCAACCAAAAAGAAAAAGAAGAGAAAATGTACAAAAAGGTAATTGAATTGTAAAGATGTAAATGTATTTTGAGACTGGATACAATTGTGAAACTGAAAAGAAGAATGAATGAAAATAAAAAAAAGATCCTTGAAAATAATTATTTATTTTTGTTTAATTAGTTAGTTTTGTTTGTTCTTGAGTTTCATTTTTTAGAGTTCGTAGTAAATCAAATGAATATAGTAAATTTATATTTTCCCGATTGTAAGTGAAGTATCATCATAATTAAAGCACTTGTAATAGGAAATCTAGTTATTTTATCCACAATACCATTTGTGTATAGCAATCCTAGTGTAACAGGTACTACCCTCAATTTAGATTACAATGACCTTAAATACTATTATTAAAATAACGAAGATGATCAATAGGCTCTGGCAAAATAATTTAAGATACTTACTACCTCTCGATAGTATAAGAACCCATATTAGAATTTATATACATATTGATAATTACACTGAGAAATAAATATAAAAGTCTGTTGGGGGTACTAAAATTTAGTATAATTTATTATTATGCGTTTTAACTAAGTTGTTAATTCAACTTTAATAAAAAGAATGTTGAAAGTAATCAATTTTTTGCAAATTTTGTTTTATTTTCTTAATAAATATTTTCATTCTTAACATTGGGTGTATTTAATTTTACGATATTTTGTAATTGTTATTTTCAATTTGAAAATATAATAATTCATAGAAATAGTGTTTTACTATCTTTTATTTACTGAATTTAGATATTTTTTAACAATATTTTAAAAAAATTGAAAAAAATTTCCAAAACTAATAAAATTTTAATAAAACTTACAATAATTTTTTGAGTACAGTAAATTTTTTTGAAATATTTTGAGAATCAAAATAAAAATATAGTAAAAAATATGTTTAAAGAGCCTTTTCATTCAAAATTAATGATTCTTCAAGTGTGTAATTAAAAAAATAAGATTAAAAATGAAAAAATATTTTAAGATCGTTTAGAATTTTATTTGAAAAATGATGATTTTTGTTTTACTGGATTAGATTAATGTTATTAAATTTTAATCATCTTTAATTTTTTTTTTTTTTTTTTTGATCAATAAAAGTAATATATTTGTATAAATGCCTGATTAACAACTTTTTATCTTATTATTACAAATTAATTTATTTCTTTCCAGAAAAATTTTTACAAGTTTTTCGATTTGGACAATTTTCACATCCGCCTCCTCCACATCCACCCTTTCCTCGTTTTGAGCATTTTCCTTTATTTGGGCAATTTTCACATCCTCCTCCTCCACCACATCCGCCTTTTCCTCGTTTTGAACATTTTTCTTTATTTGGGCAATTTTCACATCCTCCTCCTCCGCCACATCCACCTTTTCCTCGTTTTGAACATTTTTCTTTATTGGGGCAATTTTCACATCCTCCACCTCCACACCCGCCTCCTCCACATCCACCCTTTCCTCGTTTTGAACATTTTTCTTTATTTGGGCAATTTTCACATCCTCCTCCACCTCCACATCCTCCTTTTCCTCTTTTTGAACATTTTCCTTTATTGGGACAATTTTCACATCCTCCACCTCCTCCACATCCTCCTTTTCCTCGTTTTGAGCATTTTCCTTTATTGGGACAATTTTCACATCCACCTCCCCCGCATCCACCCTTTCCCCGTTTTGAACATTTTTCTCTATTTGGACAATTTTCACATCCTCCTCCACCTCCACATCCTCCGCATCCGCCCATCATATTCTTCATTCTCCATGCGAATTGTGGTTTGTAAATCTGTGGAAAGGTTGACAGGAGAGTATTGAAAATGTATTCTTGGGTTGCCATTTCATAAATATCCATTTGTGGTTGTTCAATTGAAGTGTTTGTACAAGTGCCTTATTTTTATTAAATAAATTAAAATATTTTCATTAGTGTTTTTATTATATTTATTAGAAAAATATTATTTATTAATAATTTTCGGATAATTCCCAATTGAAAATTTTGATTATGAATCTTTGTTCTTGTATTTATTTAGAAATTAAATAATTTTTTTTATTCCCATCACGAATTTATTGGATTGTTCCAATTAAAAATATTACTGTTATTTTATTCAATACAAAAAAATTAATTTCACAAATTAATATTCATTTTTTTTTTTTGCTTTGCTGTAATATTTCGTTATGATTTTTTATTACTAGGTACAAAAATCTTTTAAACTGGATAAGATTATTTCTTTAATTTAAAAGGGTTATATTAGTGATCATTTATTGGCTTAAAGTCAAGAATATATTATATTATCTTTTGTTACATAAATATAATTCAACAGTTTAATTAATATTTGATTTGTTTTCATTTTAATTTTAAACACGAACAGATTTGTTATACAATATCAAAATAATTTTTTCTTTTAATTTTACTTTTAAAAAATTCAAAAATTATTCAAGTTTTTTTTTTTTTTTGTCAACTACAACTTATGCAATAGCTATGTGAAATTAGATAGAGAGACTTGTTTTTTTTTTTACTTTTGAAAATAAAAAATTTTCTAATGCTTTTATAAGGTATTCCCAAAATTGGTCACAGGGTATATGAAAGTCTCATAAAGTAGAGGATTGTTTAATTTTAAACGATAAATTGTAATCAAACAATACCACTGAATGATACCTAATCTTGTAATTTATGGACAATTAAAACATATCAATTGTATTATTGCAAATGTTGTGATTTTTGATTTAATAAAACCAATTCTACTTTAATTCTTCTGATATTTTTTTATTAAAATAGATTAATTATTATGATCTAAAAAAATGTTATTGTAATTTTTGAATTTTATTTTATATAAGAATTTTTTTACCTGTTGAAGTGTTTAATAATAATGTGTTATTCACACGTCTAAAATAATTTTATAAAATATCAGGAATAAATATTCATTGATTTAAAAAAAAAAAATGAAATGATCAAATAATATTGTTGCTAAGGTAAATCCAAAACGATAGGAATTTAATTACAACAGAAAATTTAAAAGCAATGGAGTTGTAGATTTTAATATAAATTGTTTTATGAGAAACGATGTTCTTGTTTTTGGATTTTTTTTTTTTGAAAAACAAATGGAGATAAAAAGGTGTGAATTAAATAGTAACCGAAATTTAAAAAAAAATTAAAGTTACAAAAAATTTTACTAAAAATAATTTTTGGTAAACAAAGATAATTTTTTTCAAATTTTAGAGAATAAAAACAAATATTTATGGGTGCCTTGTAGCCCCAATTTTTTTGAGGTGGTTTCGCAGGGTGCTATCAAGAACCTATGTTTTTTTCAGAATTCAAAAGAATAAGGTAAAATAAAAGATTTTACTCTATTCTTTTGGATTTTAAAAAAATCTAACGACCGCGGAATGCCAATTTATTAATCATGTATTGTGGAATTTTTATTTATTATTGATAATATTTTAACCTGGGTTTTACCCCTCTTGTGGATTCAAGACTTGGTTTATTTTTAATTTGACCATATAAATTATTATATAATTTTTTTATTATTATGTTTTGATTCTTTTTCTTCTTCAATCTTTTTTTATTTTGATAAATTTTCTTCAATTTACCTTTTCTCTCAATAAATCAATAAATAATAAAAGCAAATATTTTTAGTTTAGTGTATTTATTTTTTTTTTAGCTTTATTCAAAATGAGAAAAAAAAAATTTTCGAGTAAAAAGAAATACTAGAACATATATGAATGATCATTTGGTTTTGTTTTTTTCAAACGAACTCGAACTTCAACTAATAAGACAGTATATCCTTTGTGATCTATTTCTCTTCAATATATCAAAAGATCAACAAAGTTTGTTGAATGAAAATTTTTAAAAAAGAAGGTAAAATTGCTTATAATTTTCAAGAAAAACTAATAAATTGGGATTAAAGGGATCTTTTTTTGCGAGATTTGTTAATGTTTTTGAAGAAAGAGCCCTCTTTCCAAAGAGTATACCATAAACACAAAAGAAAAATATTAAATTAATGAATATCCTTAAAGTCGTGTAAAAAACGTATGAGAATCAAAAGTTTTTTTTAGTATAGTTATTTCAAAAAAGTTTAAATTCAAGAAAAGTTTTCACTTTTTTCAAACAGAAAACGTTGAAAAAAAAATTCGGCACTTTTTTGAAATGGTGTGTTAACAAAAATCAATGATACTGATAAATTGCAATAAATATCTGAAAATTTTTACTTCATTTTCCATTTTTAAAAATTGTTTTACACAAGCTCTGTAGAAAGTATTTTATTCTTTTAAATGTTTAAAAACTTTGTAAAATTGTTGGGATTCAAAAAGTTCTTTCTCTTGAGTTGTTTTAAAAGTTGAGATATGGGATTACAAAATGGGAAACGAAGGAAAAATTATACCAAATTTATTTGAATTTATCATTATTTACAAAAATTTTTCTTCAATTTCCATTTTTAAATTCCAGAACTCGGCTTTCAAAGCATTTCTTTACAACAATTGTTCAAAGAACAACTAATTTTAACAAAGTTTTTTTTAATTCGAACCAATAAAATCTTTTTTCAAAACTTATTCAAGAAAAGTTAAAAATATAACGACTATTATTCGATATTAATAGTAAAGATCTGAAAATGGTTCTAATGAAGTTTGTCAAGCTGTTTTACAGATCTTGTTAAAAAATTTTCAAGCAACTATTTTTAGGAGGTAACACACAATTACATAATCAGTAATAAAAAATATCAAAAAAAGTAATAAAAAAAAATATTTAAAAAATTACCTCCTTTTTTATACGTCGAGCATTTGTCTTTATAAGGGCAGTTATCACAGTCAATAGTTTTTTCATTTTCCTTTTCATTTTCCTTTTCATTCTCTTGGAAATTATTTTCAAAAATACTAGAATCAACAAGATCATCAAGACCGTTTAGTGTCCAAGCCTTACGGGGAGATAAGACCAATTTAATACTCACTAAAGAGTTTTTGATCCACTTAGCTTGTTCTTGCTCAGCTTGTTTCTCAAAAGGTATCGATTTAAAATAAGATTCTTTTGATTTTTGGTCAAGCTCATGAAACTGAAGAGTTGTATCGATTTGAGGAAATTCTGAATAAAGCGCATTAACCATCTTCTGTTTGCTTGGTACTTTCCTTATTTCTTCAGTGGAGACAACAGTTAAAAGTTCAATTGTTCCTTGAATTGAAAGGTTGCCCTTCAGTGCAGTCATAATGGCGAGGTTATGGTGTGGCTTCTTTGTTGCGATCACAACAATCAAATCATAGATCCCCTCAAAGCCTCCTTGTTTAATTGTTTTCATAAGCTGTTGGTTGAGCGGCTTGATTTCAACATTGTTTCCTTCATATTCTTTAATCAGTTCTAACACAAATGTTGTTTCAATGTTTGTATGTAAAACTAGAGTCATTCTATTGAATTTTAATTAGTTTAAAACGCAAAGCAATAAATAAAAAAAAATGCTTTTCGGAATTTTCTTTTTGTGTTTAAAAAAAGCTCAAATTATAAT
Organism: Anaeramoeba flamelloides; assembly: GCA_027625915.1. Lineage (NCBI taxonomy): Eukaryota > Anaeramoebidae > Anaeramoeba > Anaeramoeba flamelloides. The sequence continues at coordinate 1,563,816 of JANTQA010000063.1, forward strand.
AATTTATTCTTCAGTAGTCTCTGAAATTCTAAACTAATTTATCCCTCAATTGTTCATTTTTAAAAATTTACAGTTTTTAACAAAGCAAAAGTTTTTTTCACATTTCCGCACGTTTGTTGTCTCATCGCTGGTTGAGTCTAGTAAACCATTTGTTTGAAGATTTGAAAATTTTTTATATATTTACCCTCAAAAAACTGAAGAAATGTTTCAACATTTTTTACAAACATAAAATTCCACCAGTTTTCAAAAAATCTTCACAGGGATGAACAATTAAAGACACAGCAAGAGCAAAACTCATTTGAGTTTACAATGCTATCGTTTTTGTTTTATGAAAAGTTTACTGGGAGAGGTTGGTAATTATAGTAATTGAAAAAATTTGTATCATACTATTTGCCAGTATTTTCTCTAAAAAGTAAAAAATGATTTAGTTATTAACCATACACGACAAGAATAGCACAAAAATTGTAGTCACTTTTTTTCCTTACCAACACTTTGTTTTTTTGAAATTGTACCAAATTTTGAAAAGAATTAGAAGATCACAATGCAACAACTTTCAATTTAAAAGTTTTTACAATAAAACTTTTAAAAACATGTAATTTAAACAACTTTCCAATTTTTGGTTTTCATAAAAAGAGTTTCAGGTTATTGAAAGTTAACAAATATTTTTCTATGAAATAACTTTCAAAAATTTCAATTAAATTCAAAATGCTATCTTTTGTTAATTATTATTTTTATCCCTTTTTGGCTTACAAAAGTTTGTACCAAGTATTTGAAATTTGAAACAATATGAAAGAATATTAGAAACTGAAATCTTTTAGACTATTAGTCTGAAAGTTTGAAAAAGTCTTGAAAGTATTTGTATGGATTGTGCTATTCTTGTCGTGTATAATCAGAATAAATATACTCACAAAATTATAATCTTATCGCTTCATACCCTTTTAACCCATTTTCTATCAAAATATGTGAGGAGTGCTCCTTAATTGTTCAAGGTGAAAAAATTTTCACTTTAATTTTTGGTTTTTAACTGAATAATCATCTTTCTTCAAATCAATCATTTGGAAGCAAGTTCGTTCATACAAATATAAGAGCTTATTTTTTTTAGAATTTGGTCAGATTCCTTATCTCTTTACAACATTTTCAAGAAGACCTTGAAATTTTTTTACGGTATCAAAATATACGAGATCTGTATGGGTACTCAAAATTTTTGATATTTGGAAATTTTAAGGAATAAAACACCAACCTTAATACACCATTAATAGTTTCGTGGCCAATTCTGTAGGACAGACAAAGATTTTAAAAGTTTTGGTCGCTGGCGAATTTTTTAATTGAAAATTTGAATGTTTTGGTACCGATCTGACTTTTTTGATTTACTGTTGAGAGAAAAATGTTGGACACAGAAAAATGGTTGGACACCATTTTTAATTGGGAACATTAGTAAAATAGAAAATCAAAACCTATTGATAACTTGTTGAATTTTATATAAATCCAGGTTTAAAGGTGTTACAAGTTTATTAATCTGTGGTGTGTGTAGAATACTCATTTGAATGGTTGATAACTAAAGTAGATCATGCTATTTTAACAAAAATCCAAGTTCTAGTAAAGCTCACTATTAAATCTGAAAATGGTAATTTTTAAACTTGCTTTAGATTATCAGAGATAAGTTTTTGAAAAGGTAGAATTACATTAATCATTATTCTAATAAGTAGATTATTGTTATTTTCTTTAGTTATTACACAAACGATTGAAATTAAAAATCATTTTCAGTAATGTTCCCAATTAAAAATGGTGTCCAACCATTTTTCTGTGTCCAACATTTTTCTCTCAACAGTTACGGTTTTTCTGTTTAACTTATTTTAATTTTTAATTTTGAAAAAACTGATTTTTTTTCATTATTTTTCAATAAGCAAAGTCAAGGAAAAAAGAATTTAGACAATAAAAACAAACCTGCAGAAAATTGATACATGTATTGATTTTTATAGTGAAAACATATATCCATACATGCATAAATACACACATTTATATATATTATCAAAAAATCTTCTTGTTAATACTTTTTAAATGAAATTTCAGTAATAAAAAATCAGTAACACTCTTTTCAAAAATTGCGATTCACTTTTTTTTTAAGTTTTGATCTTATTTTTGATAATTTTTAAATACAATTTTATATGTTTTGAAAAATAATAAGAGATTTTTTTAAGAAGTTTTAATAATTAACTGTTTTTAATTATTAAATGAATATTAATATATATATAAACCATTTTCAAGACAAATAGTACCAGTTTTAGTAGGGGGTAAACTGCACCCGTTAAAAGGTTTTGAATAGGAATTAGAAAAAAAAATTTATTTCGGAAATTTCAAAATAGAAATAATTTTTTGACATCTTTGAACATTTTGCTTACTTTTTTTTTTCTACTTTTTTTCAACAGACAACTCATTTTCAAATTTTTTTTTTCAAGCTCTATCTTCTCTTGGTAAAAATATGTTATTGAAAGAGTGAAAATTATTGCACTGAAATGATTTTGGTTTGATTGAAATATTATTTGATTTTCAATTAAAGATCAAAATGAACATTGTTGTTGTTTTTTTCTAAATATTACCAAAAGAATTTGTGATTTGAAATTTTTAAGAAAATCTAACGATCAATTAGTTTTATTTTATAAGGATATCAGCTATCCCTTTAGGCGCATTGTTATACTTATTTCTTATTTGTTCTTCAAAGTTCAATTATAAAGATTATTTGATATTTGAAAAAAAACTTTGGGATCGAGGAATGAAACAAAGTTTATATTATTGTTCGGGATAAGTTACGATTCCAGAAACATCATTTATTTTATCTTTCGTCGTGTATACAATCTTTCGGATTCATTTTAATTGTAAAATTCATTTAAAAAGGAAGAAAAAAAAGAGTTTTAAAAACTTTTATTTTCAACCATTTTACTAGTAAAAAAGGTTGACAAGTTTGTTACATGACCTTAAAATAAAAATTTATTTTTCTTTTTGAAAAATTTCGAAAGTTCTATCAAATGTAAAGAAAATCCTCTGGCAAAAACACGAGGTAGCTTTTCTCCCTATAAATCCTGTTTCTAAAAAAATGATACACCCAAAAGAATAAATTGAAATAAAAAAAATATATTACTTTTTATTTAAAAACAGCTAATAATTACATCTGATTTCTAATCCACTTTTCAAGTATTCTAGACCTTTAAAAACTCTATTTTTAAAACATTATAAAAAAAAATCAAACTCTGTAAACTAAAAAAAGTTAATAACAAATATTGAAGGGCACACTACATATTTCTATTACTGGAATTTCGCTGAAAAAAATACTAACCAGAAGATTTTTTTTATTTTAATTCTCAAAATTAGAAAAAAAAAATTCAGAGTCAATTATTTCTTAATTTTTATTAGTCTTTTCGAAGATATATTTGTTTTCCACATGATCTTTTACAAAAAAAAACAGCACCAAAAAAAAAAAAAAAAAAAAGGAAAAAAGAAAAAGAAAAACAAAAGAAAAAAATAAAATGAAAAAGTAAAACAAATATTTGAAGAAATTGGAAAAAATGATTCTAATCTAACAATTGAAAAAAAAAATTGATTGGTTTATGATACAAAACAAACAAAAACCACTTCCAGAGATTTTATAAAACTAGTAAACATTTTTGAAAAGTATTTTATATCTCAACTTTGTTTATGTCAGAGTATCCCATTTTTTTCCAAATATCAATTAATCTTGATAATTGATCTTTAAAGAACAAATCAGAAATAACTTAATAATATAAAATTGGAAATTAGTTGATATTCATACGAAAATATCTAACAAATCAACATATTTCCTTAAAAATAGGAAAAAAATGCTTAGTATTACACTGAGAAAAAAAAAATAATGTTCATTTTGATATCCAATTGAAGATTCAAAGAAAATTCAATTCAAAATCAATAGTTTTTTTTGTACAATGATTCCCATACCCCCCAAAAAAAAAAAAAAAAAAAACATTGAAATAACAAGTTTTACCTAGGAGACTAAACATATTGTTATTAAAATAAAAATTAGAAATGAATTAGGTATAAATAAAAAAAAAGAAAAAATTCAAATGTGAAAAATTGATTTCAAGAAAATTTTCAATTCAGGAAAAAAGAAAAATGCAAAAAAAAGTTTCAATTTAGAAATTTCCCTAAATAATTTTTTACTTCTAATATCCATTCAAAACCATTAAAGATATGTAATTCACTAACAAAAACAGTCACCGGTTTACTGGAAAATGAGTTATATATATATATATATATATATATATATCAAAAATAAGAGTTTTTATAGGTATTATTTTTATATTAACCTCTGATTGTGGCATTAAAAAAATTTTAACTTTGATTTTAAAGAGCAAATAATAACAATGTGTTTTAAAAAGAACATAAAAATTCACTTTTATAAGGTTTTAGAATCTTTTAAATATCGTTAGTTAGAATAAAAATAATCTTAAAAGCACACATTATAAGTCTTTTTAAACAAAATAAATATCCAAAATAATTTTTTCCCTTTTTTTTTTGATTTTGTTTTTTTCCATTTTTATTTGGGAAAAATAAAAATTTGTTAATTTTCAAATATTTTTCGACTACTACATATGCGCAAAAAGTGATGTCTTAATATTTTTAATATTTTTACTAAATTTGCCATTTTTCCAAAAACTATAAAACTTTTCATATGCACCCCAACAGTAGATGTTTCTTGACAACAAACTTGAGGTTTCGATATCGTAAAAAATAATTTAATGAACGGATAAAAATATTTGGGGTTGTTTTTTGTTTACTGATTTCTCGAAAATATTTTCTGTTTTTGAATTTCTGTTTCTTCCCATAACATTTTTATTCTATTATTAAACCAAATTTTTTGTTCTTAGAACCACCATATTTGTTAACAACCCCCTATCAGGTCCTATAGGAAAAGTTTCAAAGTTTTTGGAAAAATGGCAAATTTAGTAAAAAAACTAAAAATATTAAGACATCACTTTTTGCGCATATGTAGTAGTCTAAAAATATAAAAATAAAAAAATTCAGTTAGATGCCAATAATACTTCGATAAACAATTTTTCAGGCGTTAATATTTTTTTAATGATATGACAAATATTCAATAACTTAAATTCTTGTGAATTATATTTACTATTAGCTGAATATTACGATATTAAAACTCTTTATTTGGGAAAAAAATTCTATTCATTTGTACCAATGAAATTCAATTTTCTTCAACTTTGAGTTATTTGGATTGAATAGATAATAATTAATAATTTTAAAAAGTTTGTATTTCTTTAAAAAAACCTAAAATACCGAATAGAATATATATCGATGTTAAATACCCAGTTTAATAGTCTTTTACTGGATTTCTGAGAATACATTAAAATAACTACATTTTACTTCAGCCTATAATTCTTGAAAACCTAAAAAAAGTGTCCTTTATAAAATAAAATAGACAATTTAAAACTTTAAAGAATTCTTTAATAGCCAAAATAATTTATTCATTATTTGAAGGATATTTATTAAATTTAAAATTCTTTACTAAGAGAATAAAATAACATTTTGAAATATTGATATTTTTTAAAAATATTGACAAAAATTATTACTTGAACCTTGAAAATTGGATTTTTCAACTTAAATTGTAAAATATTTTTCGATCAAAAATCATGAATTAATCTAAAGTATTTATTATAAGTGAACTTATCAAATAGTGAATAATTTTCAATTATTATTTTTTTTGAAAAAAAATTTTAATGATAATGTCAGATTCACTTTTGAGACATAAAATTTCAAAGAAATTTAAGGTATAAGGAAATTTAAGGTACAAAATTGATTTTCTTGGAGAATAATTCGTAAAAAAAAAAATTACAAAAATTGTTTTTTAATTTGAGACTTTTTTGTGCCTTAAATTTGGTTGAAAGTTTTTGCCTTAAAAGTTGAACTAACTTTAATGTTTTATTTATTTAAAACAAATTTTTGTGAAACATATTGTATCAACTGTCATTACAAAAAAAAATTGGATGGAAAGGAATATGAGAAACTTGAGTAAAATTAAAAATTATAGAGATTGTCCCACCATTAAAGTGATAGTAGTGATGACGAATATTTAATATTTATGATTTTACCTTTGAAAAAGGCCTTGATAAAGGAAAAACAATGAAAGCATTCCAAGAAAATTTCAATTTTTTCTCTTTTCTGTAAATCAAAATGTTTGATCCGAAGAACAGAATCCCAAAAACAAGATTTGAAACAAATAACAATTTCAAATACTATCACAACCAAAAGAGATAAAAAAAAATGAAGAGGTGAAAAACCTTTATCAAATAATTACTTTATTTTATCTTTAAAAATAAGCGAAAAAGATCACATAAACTCTTAAGATCAAGTTAAATAGTTTGTTTAAAAAAAGACTTTTAAGGCAAAATTTTTACCGATATCAATTTCTAAAGTGGAAATTTTTACCCCGAGGAATAAAAAAAAGCCAAATGAAGAATAAAAAAAAAAGAGTTTTCAACAAAATTTGGATTGACTTCAAAAGAGAAAAGCATTATTTTTCTGATTTTTGTTGATTTTTTTTTCTTTCTGCAAGTAATTTTCTTGAATAAGGAAGTAAACCACCTGCCTCTCTAATTGCTAAAATTTCTTTTGGAAGCTTAGGGAACTCGAATTCCTTTTCACCAACTTTGATGACACTCCTTTCAAGATCGATTTCAACGTTGTCTCCCTCTTGGAAGGCGTCGATAGCCTTGGGGCATTCAATCAAAATTAATCCTTGGTTGATTGAGGCGCGGTAAAAGATCCTAGCGAAGGACTTTGCGACGATGGCTTGGATTCCTACACCTTTCAGCCCTAAGGCAGGCTGCTCCCTTGATGATCCACACCCAAAATTCTTGCCTGCAAAGAGGAAATCTCCTTCTGAAACGTTTTGCGCAAAGTCTTGATCAAGATCTTCTAAAAGATGTGGTTTAATTTCTTCGAGTGTTGAGCAAGTGTATGTGTACTTGCCAGGAAATAATTGATCAGTGTTAATATCGTTACCATATTTCCAGACTTTTGTTTCGGTCTGTTTGGTGCGATCAATTTATTGAAATTAACAAAAGAACCGAGAAGGGATTTTGATTGTTAATGAGCAAATTATAAAAGAAAAAAAAAAAATTAAATTAAAACCAATCAAAGAAAGAAAAAAAAAAAAAAAAAACAAACAGATCTTTTTTTCTTAGTTGGTTTATGAAAACTGTAAACTGCCAGGGAACCAACACCAACTGCAGCTAAAGCAAGACCACCATAAAGAATTTTTTTTTTAGACATTGCCAAAAAGTTGTGTTAAAAAAGCAATTAATAAAAAGAAAAAAATGATAAATCACAATTGTTTTCTCGAAAATACCCTTCTAAAACAAGACGGAACTTTTGAGAAAATCACAATTAGAATTTGAAAAGACAAGAATCAAAAGGAATTGGTTGAAAATGTAGTACATAAAATAGTATCTTAAAAGAAGCTATTTTCGCCATGTGTGCTTGTTAATTTGGAAAATAACTTGATTCCTGATTTTTTTTGATTGAACTTCAAAAAAAGTTAACAATAAAAATCGTTGTTATGAAAGGACCATTTTTGTTCGGAAGACTGGAAGACATTTTTATTCCTAATTTGAAGTATTCAAGAAATTACGGATTGCCAAAAACAGTTTTATTTTTTTCTTTTGTTAATACCCCAAAAGAGATAAAAAAATTAACATTTCTTTTTGGAAAAACAAAAGCACAACTAACAATGAAAAGACTGGTTTTGAAAAGAAACTTTCAACAACTCCAAAATAACATTTTGAATACTCAGCAACAAAAGGCTCAGTTTTCTTTTGTTAAAAATGTGTTAAGCTTCCAACACTTGAGATTTTTTATTTATTTTTTTTTTATTGAACCTTGATTTTTAAGGGTAAAATGTCCAACTATTTATCTTTTCAAAAAATATTCGACTCTAATTTTTATATAATTGTAATTTAACCCAAAACCTATCAAATATACAAAATAAAAATTTAACCACTCAAAGAAATTAAAAACAATTTCTGTATTTCAAATAGAAACATCATGTTTAAATTTGTAAAGTACTGAAGTCAAAATAAACATGCAAAAAAATTTAATGTGTGTTTCAAAATAAAATACGTGTTTTTTTGTTATAGTTGACCAATACAATAACCAATCAAAGAAAATGATAATAAACACTAAAAAATATGGTATTGGTTTCTTAAAGTTCTATTATTTAAAAAGAAATTCTAAAAATGAAGGATCAAATTGCAAAATTTATCTCAAAAAATATAGAAAATTTAATCAAAAAAACAAAAATTTCCAAAAAAATTGAGAATATTATGGAAAAATTATAAACTATTTGTATGAATAATTTAAATTTTACTGAAAATAACCAGACTTTTACTTTCAAAATTGATTTGAACTTAGGTATACTATTTGTGTATAGAATTGGATGTTGCCTTGTTACAAGAATAAAAAAAGGCACCGATAATAATTTGAAACACAGATTATAGTAGTTAGCAAGCATTATTTTGATCACTGTATATCATTTTTTAAGTTATTAGCAACCACTATTTCAAAATTTTCACTTGTTTCCCATTTCCAAGAAGATTAGAAAACAAGATTTTTTCCTTTGGTTGTATGTAGTTAATTTTTTGTATTCCAAGTGCCTTTTTAAAAATCAATTTATTAAATGATTTTCAAAAGTAAAATTAAATACCACAAGAGATCATTAAGTCGATTTTTTTTATCTACTTTGTATAAATGTTAAATGGTTTAACACTTCTAGATATCTCAACATTCTATTGTGTAATATTATTTTATGTTGGAAAATCATTTAATAAATTGATTTTTAAAAAGGCACTTGGAATACAAAAAATTAACTACATACAACCAAAGGAAAAAATCTTGTTTTCTAATATTCTTGAAAATGTGAACAAAGTAAAAGTAATAAATTCTGATATAAGAAAATAATCCTAATTGAACTTACTCTAAATTTTAAAAAAAAAAAATCAGCACTATCAAAATCATTGATTATAAGGCCACAAATATTACGTTACTGTTGATAAAGAGATACCAAATTATAAATGCTTAATTTTTAAACATGGATACTTTGACTTGAGGGTAGTATGTTTTGTATTATTTTCTTAAAAAAAGCTCATTCCTAACACAACAATAATTTATGGATCAATTGTTCAGAAAAAATTTCAAAAATTTGGTTTACAGTTTTATTTATCAAAGAATAAAAGTATGGAATCAGAAATAATGTTTAGAATAGACAGAACTTATATCACAACAATCCAACAAAAAATTGGTTATTAATGTTGAAAATAGTTAATAAAAATATGGTTCTTCATGAGTTGTCTGATAAGCGTTATACAATAGGTATACCCACAAAGAATATTTTATTTAAGTTTCATTTTTCCTTCAAAAACAAAAGTAAGTGAAAAAATGAAAAAAATATTTTTATTTTCATTTTTTCTTTGAACTTTTTATAATTGTTATGATTAATCAACTCGTTTATTAAGGATTATTTAGTTGATGAGTCGTAATATTTTTATAATTGCTACAAAAGTAATTTTTTTCCAAAAGGCTCCAAACTTGTTATAAATTACACATACACACACACACACACACACACACACACACACAGACACACACACACACATATATATATATACATACACGCATATATGTTATCGAATTAAAAAAAATATTTATATATCGAAAGAAAATTAAAAATATTTAAAAAATAAAATAGAATTAATTTTATTATTATTTTATTATATTTCAAGAAATTGATTTTTTGGTATTTATAAATTTAGAGCAAATAAATTTGATTTTATCTTTGATTTATTTAATCTATTAAAACATAAGTATTTGTTTCGTGTTCTGCTCTTTCTATAAAATTATAATCTATGCATAAACTTATACATTTTTTTATTAATCTTGTAGATGGACGATAAGATTTGGTATAGTGTTCGGATATCAGCTCAATTAATTTATCATGTGTTAAACTTTTTCTCGATTTAAAAAGTCTATTAAATTTATTTTAAAAAAAAATATTAAAAGTTTATCAAAGATAAAAAAATAAAAAAAAATAAATAATTAAGAATATATATAAATTAATAATAATAAAAGAGAAAATTTTCGAATAAAAAATTTTTTATAAACAAACACAATTTCCAAAATTGTAATTTGGGATTTTGATTACACAAATGATTTGAATTTTTATAACAGTTCTTGTAAATAAGACCAAATAATTTAATTGCAAAAAAAAAAATTGATATTATTTTTATTACAATTTTCAAAAATTTTGAAAAAATAAAACAACTCAAAGTTATCATTAAAACAATATTCATTATTAAGTGGAAATGAAAAATTGAATAGATTCTTTGTAATTTGGTTTAATAAATAAAAATTTAAATTAAAGTAATTAATTCTTTGAAAAAAAAAAAAAAAAAAAAAAAAACGAGATAAATCAAATAAAGCTTATCAACAGTATTGATTGGAATTTAGTATTATGATCAAAATAAAAAATATGAGAATTTCTTCTTTTGAAAATACTTGATGAAAAATTTTATAAAATAAATTTCACAAAGTTGGAACTACTTTTCTTATATATAACCCTTCCCGTTTATATTTTTTCCATACAAATTAATCGTGTATTTAAACCAAAATTTTATAGGGGAGCTTGACAGAGCGACGCCAAATATCAACAAGTATCATTTTGTGCCTATGTTTTCTTGAAGTTTTTTTAATTTGGGCATGTAAATGATATTATTTTTCATTTTATTTAAATCTGTTATTTATTTTCTGGCTTCTCTTTTTTTTTATTGTGATAATTTTTTCTTTAATTGATCTTTTCTCGCAATAAATTAATAAAAAATAATATTTTTACTTTTTTCCATTTTTTTTTTTTTTTTTTTTTTAGAATTACCTTATTATTGTCATTTAAAAAAGAAATTTGCTTTTAATGATTAAATATTGTATTTATATTAGTTTTGTTAATAAAAAGAATGGTCCAATTTGTTGAATAGACGGCAAAATGTGTTTTTGCTAATTTTTCCAAAAAGAAAAAACTTTGTAATTTTTATTTCAATAATTTGAAAACATTTTTTATTTTTTAATTCTTTATTTTTTATTTTTAAGTTGGAATTTGATTTTTAATATAAAATCTTTTTCAGTCCAAGTATTCAGTGTTATTGAAGAAATAGAACATAACTCTCTGATTTTTATTCAATATTCCTCTGAAAATCAATTTTCAATTTTTAGATCAGATCATCCTTTCTAATTTGGAAAAATTTTTTGTTTTTTGCTATTTGCTTTTTTTTAAAAAAAAGTTAATTTAGCTAAATTTATCTTTTTTTTTTTTTTTTAATTTTGTCAGATTTCGTTTTTTTTTTAAAAAGTCAATTCTATGAAAAAAAAAAAAAAATGTTTGAAAATCAAAATCAACCTTAATAAAATTGAAGATATGTAATTTCTTTTAACCGAATATATTTACTGTTAAAAAATCATATTATAAACTATTTTTAATTTCCAAAACCAAATTTATCATTTTTTGACTAGCACTAAAAAAAAATTTAAATAACTTTGAATGTATAATTTTCCCTAATAATAAAATATAAATATAAAGACAATGGATAATATTTACCTTAAAATATGTTTTTGAAGTAAAATTTTCCTTCCTTCTTCTATCTGTTGAAGTAATTTTTCTGATTCTTGCTTCTTCTTCGATGATGATTTGATATTTAGTTGTACTCTGGGTAATTTATTATTATAATAATAATTAATTTTATAGCGATTACCTTTTTCATGTTTTTTTCCTTTTGGTATCAATATTTTGTTTTGAATTAAAGTTTCAAGAATGTCACAAAGAAGATTTGTTGGGAGATTAAGATGATCTTGAATCTCCTCAAATTTATAAATAATTCTATTTTGGAACATTAATAAAACACCCAATTGATATGGGGACGTTTTGAACAAATAACTTCGATCTAATTTATTTTATTTGTTGTTAGTTTTATTGAAATGGTTTTTTTTTTAAAAAAAGATTTGATATTTTGATTATAAATAGATAACGTTTTATTAAAAAAATACGAAGAAAGGAGGAATAGGAAGAAAAAAAGAAAGTGGAAACGGAAGTCAAGGAGAGAGAGAATGAGAATGAGAATGAAGAAATAGGAACAGAAAAAGAAACAAAAAGAGTAAATGGATAAGAGAATGAGAAAGAGAAAGAAAAAGAAAAAGAAAAAGAAAAAGAAAAAGAGGAAGAAAAAGAGGAAGAGGAAGAGGAAGAGGAAGAGGAAGAGGAAGAGGAAGAGGAAGAGGAAGAGGAAGAGAAAGAGAAAGAGAAAGAGAAAGAGAAAGAGAAAGAGAAAGAGAAAGAGAAAGAGAAAGAGAAACAAAAAGGAGGAAGAGAAAGAGAAAGAGAAAGAGTTGGCAAGTGGAAATTAAAAAAAAAATAATAATAATAAATAAAGGATTAACGACTTACTATTAATTGTGACGAACACTTCAATTTGTGATAATCCAAGATTCCAATGTAATTTCCTACTAGATCTTTTTACATTATTACAATAAAATGATTCAAAATCACTGAGGCAATTTTTAATAGTTTTGGGAAGAGTAAAATCAATTTTTGGTTGAGAAAATGGCCATAAACGCATTGGTAATATTCTAACATCAAAATTAAATTGTAACATCTTTTTGGATGAAATTAAATATTGTTGAAATTCAGAACCTACTTGTTTTGATTCTTCGATTTGTGAAAAGATATTTTCAATTTTGAAATGTGTATTATCTGATATTAATGTTTCTAGTTTATTAAACATAGTAAATTCTGCATCTTTAGAAATAGAAGTTTGAGTTAATAAACGTTCTGTGAGGTCTTTTGTATAAAATTCAAAAAAAATTGTTTTTTTTTTTATTAGATTAATGAACATCATCTATAATTATTATTGAAAAAAAAAAAAGAAAAACAATAAAAAAAGAAAAAGAAAGAAAGAAGTGGTTAAAAAAGATGAGGATAAAAAAAAAAAAAATAGAAAAAGTAAAAAAGAAAAGTTTTAAATTAACTTACAATATTTTCAAAATCCTGATTCAAATTATTTTTTGTTGAATCTATTTCTGTTTTTTTTAAAAGTTGATTACAAAATTGTACAATTATTTGTAAAGATAAAGTAGAAGAAGAATTTTCTAAATCAAGAACTGGATTTTTTTTTAATAATTCTGTGCATGAGCTAGTAAGTGCATTTCTAAAAAGATTATGATTATTAAAAGATTCCTTAATAATGCTAAGATATTTGTTATAAACAATCAATATAGTTTCCAGATAAATTTTTGGATTCTAAATAAAATATCAAATAATAAAAAAAAAATAATTGTAAAATATCAATTTAAAAAAAATTAGTTTATTAAAAAAAAATTAGGTTGGTTTATAATTATAAATAATTTTCAGATTCTGAATTATTATTATTTTTGTTATTTTGCCTTTTGCTAATTTGAGAAAAATAATTAATATGATTGAATAACCAGAAATAAAAACTTGAGTGTGTAAGTACCCAAATTTAATGCTTTATGAAGAACTCAAATAACTATTTAATCTAGTATCAAAACAATTTTTATTAATTCAAATAGAGAATGAAATCGGAAGGTAAAAGTGTAAAGTACAAATTAATTGAAATTAAAAAGATATATTACAGTTTATTTTGCCTTTTTTTTTTTTTAACTTTAAAAAAGAAATTTGAAATTAAATTTGAATTTTTTTCTCAAAATTTAAAAAATATTCCAATTTCAATAAAAGAATTTGAAAACAATAATAATCAGATAATTTTCAAGTTGGTTTGTCAGAAAAATAAAATTAAAAATAATTTAGATTCTTCAATTTCGTCTGTTTTTTTCAAAAGTTTAAATTTTTAATTTTAATAGTTAATTCTTATTTAATCTCCAAAATAAAATAGTAAAAAATGACAATTTTTTTTATATTCAAAGATTTAATTTTTCAAACTATTTGAATTTTTTTGGTCCAATATTTGAGAAAAAATATGTACCAAAAGATTTTATTTAATTTTTTGTGTATTTACCATTTTTTTTTTTAAAGAACAAAGACTTTTATCTATGAATTGAAATCAAATCTTCTTGATCTTCTAAAAAAAAAATTGAAATTAATTTTCTTTTTGGCAACAATATACAAGTATTTTTGGTTTAAAAATATTTTTTATCAAGTATGAAAAAGAGATATTTTATCCTTTTTTACTACTTTATAGAAAATCATTTCAATTTCAATTTCAAATGTTGAGAATCTTCTAGTTTATGATAATTTCAAAGTTTATCATTTTGAAAACATCTTGTAAAATTAATTTAGAATTGGTAAAACACCAAAGTGAATGAATTAACTGATGAGAAATAACAAATCCAAAAGTTATCAAAATTTGAGATTCAAGTTTCTGTGATTTCTATGATTTGCTTTTTCAAAAAGAAATGAAAAATATTCACTCTTTTTAACTTTTGGTAATGAAAATCTCCAAAAGCCTTTGTTGTCTTTTATGTTTTAAAGTTTGGTTTGTCAAAGTTAAGCCAACTTATTCAAAGCAAAAAAAAAAAAGTTTTGTTTTTAAAATATATTTTTTTTTCTTTTCTAACTTCTCCAAACTTTTTTAAAGACTGAGTTTTTTAGATCTTGATGATTTTTCCAATTTATTGTTCCTAGATTCAAGTTAATTTAGGATCGGATTTTGTTGAATTTTCTCTGAAAAGTTAATTGATATTTCTAATGCATTTCCCATAGGATTACGAACCAGAAGAGCCAGATAATCTGTGAATAGATAAAAAAAATGATTATGGATATTTCACATTTGCTATTTTATGTTTCAAGCTTTGAAAAATTCTGCTTTAGAGTTTTATCATAATTTTTTTTTTCAGCAAAAATCCTTTTACAGGGTTAATTTATGTTTGGTATCTTTTGTTTTGTATATCAACTCCAAAAATAGAGGATTTATTGAAAGAATTTGTTATTATGATTAAATTTAAACTCTACTATAGAAAAAGAAATTTCTAAATCTGAAAAGTTATATATTGTAACTTTATTCTTCTCAAAAGTAAAATCATGTTAGCTTAATTATATTTACCTTAAAGATGATTTTCTGAATTTTTTTTGATTATACTGGGGAACTTTTCTTTTAATATACCATTCTCTCTCAAAGGTAAAATATTTAATTTTCAAAATTTGTACAAAAAAAAAATTGTAATGTATATATAGATTATTAAAAAGAAAAGCAAGTTTTTAATACCCAATTATTATTATTCATTTTTTTTAATTATATTTTCTACAATTAGCGTTTAATTAATTTAATCAGCCAATAATTATCAAATTATTCTTTAAATAAGTGTGTGTTAAAAACACAATGTTTGAATCAAAGATCTTACCGTTATTGAAAAAAATTTTTTATGTTTAGGAAACAATCATTATCTTCAATTTTGATGAAAATAAAATATCTTTGTATTATTTATTATTATTATTGAAGAGGTGTAAATTACGCTTTAATGCCCTTATAATTAAATTTTGTTTTAGAACTTTAATCTTAAAATCATAGATTTTGTGATTCTTAATGAGAAGGGTACACCCAAATTATTTTTAGAGTTAACAAAGTTAAAACAAAAATTGACTTTTATTTTAACCCGTGATATTTGTTGCCTTTACCCTTTCTTTTTTATTTTGAAGTTACTTTTACTTTCATGCTTCAATATCTCAGTATGAGCAAGTGACAACTTGGTTTTTTTTTCCCTCTGTATCTCTTCTTTTCTAGTATAAAGAAATTCATCAATGGAAAAAAATGAAGAAAAAATAATAAAATATCTTATTATACTAAAAGAATATGTTTTTTATTTTCAAAACATCCCTAAACGATCTTTTTTTAATATAAAATGAAAAATTTTTTCAAAAAGAAAAGCATTGTTATTTTTTATATATATTCTTTTCCATATTGAATAAACTTGCGATATAAGCCAAATTTCAAAATTTCTGTACAAACTTTTTTATTATATTTTTTTTCTTTTTCATTTGTCTTTCAAAAAATAAAATGATTACACTATATTTCTATTTATTAATCTATATTGGTTATTATCTATAAAAACTTTAGTAAAATACATTATTATTCAAAAAAAAAAATACAATTAAATAAATTTTTTTCTGTTGAAAAATCTGTCCCTATTTTTGAAATTAAGGTTATATATTTTTTAAACTCAAACTTTTTATTTGTAAAAATTAAAAGTATATAATTCTTGATAACTACTGATAAGAAAGAGATTAGAACTCTCAAAAGTTTAGGATAGTATTGCAGAAACTGTGAAAATATTTTGGGAAATACATTAGGTTTATTTGATAAAGTTTGAAAATTTTCTGATCTTCTTTTTTCGATTCTATTTGAAGTAAAATAAGAAGTATTTTTACTAATAAATCTAGACTTTAAAAATGTTAAAGTTATTTTTGAAGACTTTAAATAATTTCTTTTCGAGGTTTTTTATCGAATAAATCCCAAAAGATAGCTCATCTCAAGGATTTATGGCATTATAAAAATAATTTTGGTTCAAGTACACCAAATTATTTGATCAATAGAAAACAAATAAAAAAAGTCTTTCATTTATTCCCTTAAAAATTGGAAATTGAATCAATTCTCTTTCTTTGCTTAAAAACAATGCCGAAAATCAAATATAATTTTTTTTGGTTTTGTTTTTGTTCGAAAGTAATCGATCCCATTTTTAATTAAATAAAAAGCGTTTGATCTCTTTTTTTCTTTGGAAAGAGAAATAAGAAAAGAGATCATTAATAAGTAGAATTTCAAAAGGAGAAAAAAACATTTACCTATTAAAAAAAAAAAAAAAAACATTTTATTTTACAAGTCAAGTTTTGAATTTTAGACGAATGTTCAAAATTAGTCATTGTTAAGAACACATAATAGATAAATGCGTGGTTTTTATGTTTGATCGCCTTCGAGAATGTTTCTAAACAAGCATGAAATAAAATGGGAGATAGAGATTCATTGAAAAGTTGGACGATCTAGTTTGTCTCTGTAGGATTTCAAACCAAGTTTTGTCTCCAATTGATGAAAATGTAAAATTTGACTTCAATGTTTTTGGTAACTCCATTGGTAGAAAAGAGATCCTTTGAATGGCAAGTTCTTTCAAAGTGCAATTGAAAAATAACAAATTGGTTTTAACTTGTTTAAATTTGTTTGTTTTTTTATTGTATTTTTGTTGTGTAGAGTTAGATCTTGAGTTCCAAAATAAATAGCATCTCATATTGTTTCATTTGTTCAACAATCACCAGTTATAATTCCTCGTTTTGGATCACCTTACAGACCAAAAATAATGAGATTGTTCTAGTGCTAAGAGGTTATTAATCGTCATTCTTCGAACTCCTCAATATCATCTTATATCACTTCAAACGATATCATATTTCTCATTCTTTCATGTCAAACTTATAACATAACAAGGTGATTGTTTCCAAATCAAAACAATAAAGACAGATATTAGATTTTGTTTTTAAATAGATTTAAATATTCATATTGTTTGTGAAATTAATTATCATTTCAGAAATCAATTGAATCTTTTAACCTAGAATTATTATTCTCATCTTTAACAATTTAAGAACTTTAATTATTTTCTTTTGAAAAAATTTTTAATTTTTTAATTTATAAAACCTAAAAAAATTAAAAAAAAGGATTTTTTGAATTGGTTAATTTGCTAAACAGGTCATATTTGAAAAATAAATGGAAAAAAAAGAGATCTTTTGAAAAAAGAAACAGATAAATAAACTTTCTTGTGTGTGACTCGTTTATGTGATTAGAAAAGCATCACCAAATAAACTTGTTGAAATAGTATATTCAAAAAAACTATTCTAATATAATTTCATTCATAGTTTTTGATTTGATATTTTTTTAAAAGATAAAATTTTTGAATACAAAAAATTCAAAAAATCTTTCAATTCATTTGTTTAAGTTATGTTAAATTAAAATTTCATAATAAATGATCACATAATCTAATCAATAAATTTTTTATGAATAATTCTTTATTTATTTTTTCCCATCTTTGAGGATTATATTTGATTGGGTGTCATATTGAATAACTTATAAAGATATAGTCTTTTTATTTTTAACAAAAAAAAAAAAAAAAAATTATCTTTTTGCAAAAATCTTTCATATTAATAATAGTAATGTAAATTTTAATTATTTATTTAGAAAAAAAAAATAAAAAAAAAAAATTAATTACTTCTTTAGCAGTTTCACGGACTTGCTCTAATTTTTCAATGCCATTATCATAAATGATCTTTTTAAAAGGGTTTACCAATGGCTGTAAACCATTTTCCAAGCGGGATAGTAAATTGAACATTCTTTGAAGGTCTGATGTTTGATTGGTATTTATTAATTTTGCAAATCCTGTCCAAAGTAATTCTAAACTTTCAAAAATTAATATTTTCACACATTTTTTGGATAATTCTTTTTCAGTTTTGGAATGTAAATAGGGTGCAATTTGAGATATTTCATTATTTACTTTTTTTTCTGCCTTTTCCATAAATTCTGAGACATTTGATATTCTCATTAATTGATCTCTTTCTAAAAAATAGTATCGATCAGTTTGTTCAAAAAATGGAATTTCAAAATCCTGATTATATATTTCCAAATTTCCATTTTTCGGATCAATGGTATACCCCAATGTTACTAATCATTGTTATTTAAAAAAAGATGTGGGTGAATATTGTTTTAATAAATAAAATAATTATACAAATATTAGAGTAAAAAAAATAAAATATATTTAAAAAGCATTTGTAAAAATAAACCATCACTTTTCTTTACAACCATCCTTTTTTATTTATTCAAAACATTTTGATTAATAATGGAAGGTAAATTGTTTTGAAAAAAACAATTTGATCTCATATTAAAGTAAAATAATTAATAATAAATAGGTAAAATGGATATAAAATCAAGTTCTAATTTAACATTTATACTGACATTTTTCCTATAAACAAAAAAATTTTCTCCCTCGTTTTCAAAGATTAATATTATTAATAATAATACTAATATATTATTATTATTATTATTATTATTATTATTATTATTATTATTATTATTATTATTATTATTATTAATATCATCGTTATTATTAATATTCGAAGAATTCTTATAAAATTATATTGTAAAACCAATTATGTCTTGATTTCTTACATTGTTTTTTCATTTTCCATTATTTTTCTTTGGTTTCTGTTGATAGTTTGTAATTTTTACTTTTAAAAAAATAACCACAATTAATCAAGAAAATGAGGAGAAAATTTTGTTACATTTAAAATTTTAAAATACCAGTGTAATGCGTTAACTTGATAAAATTAGAAATAAATTAAAATACAAACCAAACATATCTGTTGTTTGTTTTAATAATAACAAATCAACATTTTCCCCTTCTCTTTGATTTTGAATTAATTCTAAAACAGAAAAAATAATCTTCTTTTTTAAAGGTTGATAAAATTCATTCTTAAAAATTTTCATATGAAGCTAATGTTGTGATTCAGTTTGATTTTTGAGAAAATTGAATTTCAAATAAAGTAAATTAAAGTCAAAAAAAAAAAAAAGTTTGTTTTATTGTTTTTTTGTTTATGATTGTTTTTGTTTTTGAAGAATTAATTGAGTAATTGGTAAGTAGTGTTTAGTTTATTTTGATAAAGAAAGAAGAAAAAAAAGATTTTACACTAAAAATTTCCAATGGTTTGTTGGTTTGGTTTGTTTGATCTTGTCGTCCAATAAGGTGTCGATCTAAAAATGAAAATAAAAAACTAATAATTCTCGCAGAAAACACAAAGGAACCCCAATTTTTTGAAACCATTCGAAGCAATTGCTCATCAATTTTCCCTTGACAACTCTTTTGATTTTATTTTTGGAATTAAAAAAAGAAAAGACATATTAAATTTTAACAAGCAATTGAACACAAATCAATTAAATTATGAAAAAAAGAAAAAAAAAAAACAAAGCATTTTAAAATCAAGCACAAGAGTAGGTTTGTTCATGTTTTTTTTTTTATCAAAGGAACTTTTAAATCTCATTTTATGAATAATTAAATGAATTTTAGAAACTTTTTCAGTAACCGCAAAGAAACAAATTTATACTGTTATTTTCCTATTAATAAATGGAAATTTTTTATTTCTAGCTACCAAATATTTTTTTACTCATAATTAGTTCAAAAAAACCCAAATATACTGCACAAAGTAAATTAGAATTTGATATTTTTTAGAAATTTGAATAAAGCTTTCTCAATTGGACTTATGAGATTACAATTGAAATATGGCAACCCAATTTTAACATTATCATTAATCATCTTGAATTGGTTGTAATTAACGAAACATTTGTTTACAATCAAGAGGCTTTTTGCTTTGTTGTTAAGAGGGTATATTAAAAGAAAAAAAATAAAAAATGAAGATTTTTGAAAAAAAACAAACCAACAATAGTTGCTTGACCTGTATTTGAAGAAAATGTTCAAGTTTTGTATAAATGATCTTTCCTGCCTGTTCAACAGATATTCTCTTCTTTGGATCTTTCTTTGAGTCTTTTATTGATCCTCTTAAACAAAGACCATAAACCATTCTAAATTTGCCAAGTTGCAATAACAAATTTTGCATTCACAGTAGTTTCAATAAAAGGTAAAAAAAAATTAAAAAAGAAGAAAAGAAAGAAGAAAAAATGTGGGTTGTTGGAAAAGAGTTTTGTTGAAAAGCAACCATATTTTTGAGAAAGGGTTTTTGTTTGTTGGGTCTTTACAAAAAGAAAAAATATTGGAGAAGATTTTATGATGGAAGCAATAGTTACGTGTAAAGATCCATCCAATCAGTATTGCCCATTCCTTCATCTTTTTGGTCCATGATTTCCATTAGTTTTTCTTCAACTTTAGGCCAAGACTCGTTGATGTCAATTGGTGTGAGATCCATCTTAAGCTAAATTCAAAAAGTTAAACAATGATTAAAAGTTGTTATAAAAAATGAATCTGAACATTTTTGTTTTAAGGACTCCGTTCAAAAGCCAAAACAGTGAAGTAATGTTTAAAAACACCCTTGAATGAGTTTTTTTATCTCAGTAATATTTTCACAATGAGAATTTCTTTTAGGAAAAAAATGAGAAATTTTCACATTTTCAACAATTTTCAACAATTTTCACAATTTTTGCCTTGGTAGATCATGAATAAAATTGATTTTTATATCTTAGAATTTTGATTTCAACTTTCTGAACTCACATCAATTCCTTTGGATGTTCTAAATATTTTTTACATTTGCTTTTACAAGTTTGAAATGTTCTCAAATTTTTACTTGCCTTTAATAATCCCTAAAAGCGATTTTTTATCAATTATTTTTTTTGTTATTTACTTTTTCCTTTTCATTGAAAGTGAAAGAAAAAGTTTCACGTGAAAAGGCAAAGATGACAAAAATTGTTTTTTTTTTGTACAATTTCTTCAGAATGAAAATTCTTTTTGAGAAGTTAAAGTGAAAGTGAAAATGAAATAGCACAACAACTCAACACTCTCAAGGGTGGGAACGTAATCCTTAGGGTATTTGTTTGATATTATATTTAAAAATAAATTATCAAATAACAATACCCATTGAATAAATCTATGATTTAATGTTTGGTTTGATGTTATAAATTCTAGAAGAAAAAAATATTAACAATTTAATTTTATTTAAATTTGTTTTTAATTTATTTTTTTTTTTAATTTATTCTCTATTGGTGAAGCAGGTACATTTTAACAATTTTGCGAATTTTAATTTTAAAAACTTTATAGTGATCAAAAAAATATCTGTGAAATGATATAATCCCTATTTTAAAATAAAATCAGTACTTTTTTCTACATCTAATCCCAAATTAAAAATCTAATTCAGTACCAATGGTTTACCTTAACCAAATCAATTTTGAAGATAAACCCCAAATTTTTTTAAGTAAAATTTAAATTAAAAACACATTTTTTTAAAAATTTTATGTAAATTTTTAGATTGTTATTTTATTTATTTTTTTTCAAAGATTTTTACTCTATTTTATGAAAAAAAATTTTATATTTGATCCAATTATTTTTTTCAAAAATATAGATCTTTATGAAACCAATACCATATTGACTTATTTTTTATTACCACTTTCGTGGATCAATTTTATTTATTTATCTTCGGTAAAAAATTAAAACTTCTTTTATTTTCAAATTTTATTTAAATCAATTATTATATATTTTTAATAAAAGTATGAGATTAGAACTAATTGAAAGATTGAAACAAATAGTTTGAGAAAAACTTTTTTGTACTTGGTGTTTTTTAAATTTAATTAAGTAGGTACCTTTTACCATTGTGAAAAAAAATAATTTTAATTGTATGAAAATTACTGAAAAATATTTTTTGGGTGCATAATGTTATTGAATTTTAGGAAAAAAAATCTGTTCGCTGCTCGATTTATGAAAAGAACCCAAAAATAATTCAAAGTTCATTTTTCATTTTTTGTATATTTTTCAAAAATTTTTTTTTAATTTATTGAATTGTATTTTTAGATTAAGAAATGTCTTTTATTTCTGTGAAAGTTTGAAAATTAATAAAAGAATAAATAAAAAACGGATTTGGGAGAAGGCTTGTATTTTAAAATAAAAGAATGCATTTTGAAGTTTCCCAAGTTAGATCACCTTTCCAAAGAAACTTACTAAAAGTAATAATAAAATAAAAATAAAATAAAAATTAAAAAAAGTGGATTTTAAAAGACATGAATCATGTATATTCCTAATTTTGATGTGATTAAGGCAATTTTTACCTTAATTTTTTCACCAGATTACAGTATATTATTATTTTTCAAAATTTTTTTCTTACAAATATTTTTCAAAATTATTTTTTAAAATATTGTTTAAAAAAAGCAAAACACAAAATACTGTTTTAAAGATTAAAATAGAGAGTTGAATTCTCAAAATCAAAAAACAGTTACAAAAGATTCAAACCAAAGAAAACAAAAATTCAGAAAAAATTTCAATCTGAATTCAGAATTATTTTAAGTTATCGATTTTAATCGAAAAATAAATAATTATAAAATCAAACTAATTCGTCCAATAAATCTTTATTTCTGAAGAGTAATTTTAAAAAACATCCTATTTTCTAAACCAAAACAAGAATTATATGAATCTATGAAAATAGGATTTATTAAATTCATTTTGGAACATTCTTTATGAATAAAAACTAATTTTATTGATTAAAAAAATTAATACATTCAGTTTCACTTTTAAGGCACAAACTTGCAACAAAATTTAAGGCACAATAAAAATCTCAAATTAAGGCACAAAATTCAGATTCTAGTAAAATAAATTGTAAAAAAAAAAAATTCCAAATTTTGTGTCTTAATCTGAGATTTTTTTGTGCCTTAAATTTCGTTTGAAGTTTGTGCCTTAAAGTGGAACTGACTGTAAACAAAAGTATTTACATGAAAAATTAAAAATAAAATCAAGTAAGACAGAAGTAATTATATTAATTTTTAAGATAAGACCAAGAAAAAAAATGACTTTTATTTTATATTTCTTTATTATTTTTTTTCCTAATTTTGATTTCATTCTTTAAATTGGTATCTAAAAATATTGTCATTAGTTATACTCCACTCCTGTATTTTTTATAAAATATCACTTTTAATTGATAAAAAAATGATTTAAATGATTCGGTTTGTTAAAAAAAAAAAATCGTTATAAATTGGTAAAAACATGCTTAATCTCTTAAATTTTAATTCAATGATCTTTTTTACCTTTTTAGGGATTATTTTTTTCTGAAAATTCGAAAAATTAATTGTGTTTTCAAATTCCCCCTTTTACAGAAAATTGTTTTTGTTTAAACAAGCATATCTTTTTTTAAAAAAGAATAAAAGAATTTATCATTACACCCCTATGATTTGAAATATCTTGTGAAAGTTGAGTCATTTTTATTGAAATTTTGATTATTATTAATCCTTTAACTAAAATTACCAAACATTTTTTATTTAGTAAAAAAAGAAATTTTTTTAAAGAAAAAAATCAAACATTAAAAATAAAAGTCAAATAAATTGCAGTAATTTAATTTTACTCATCATTTTGGTTTTTTTTTTTTTTTTTGAAAAATACTAAACTTTTCGGTTAATATCAATCTTAAAATTCAAAAAATGTATATAGTTTCTTTTTCATATTATATAATAATTATCTAGTAAATATGACATAATATTTTATTTTTTACCAATTTAAAATTATTTTGATACTTTTCAGTATTTATGAGTGGAAAAAGGATTTTCGAATGAAAAATTTCAATTTTTTAATTTTCGGTGAAATCCCTGAAGGTTGTATAATATTTTAATTTCCATAAAAGGGCGGTATTTTCCATTAATTTTTAATTGGAGAACACAATTAGATGAAACTGAAAAAATATGGAAACTCTTTTTTAAAAGTTTAAATTAGATTATATTTTTATTTATATTCAGTTACAAACTCACTATTTTATTTTAATTTTATTAAAATAAACTTTTCATCACATTTTATTGATTCTTTGTCATTTTAATATGACCCCCCCCCCCAATATTATTTGTTTTTTACCACATATTAACATTCCCAACTGATTTTTGTTAAGAAATTATTAAAAAGAAATTTATCAAATTGAAATTAGTTTTTTTTTTTTTTTTTAAGTTTGCCTATTAATACTTTTTGTGAATTCAAACAAACATTTTCCTTTTTTTTTATTACCAATGAAAATAAATTTTTCATTTTTTATTTTTGATGGTTAATGGAATATCTTTTCTACTTAAATTTAGATTTTGAAAGGGATCAAATAGTCTCAAATGTAATTATTATTATTATTGATTCTCAAACCATCGGATAAAGCTTAAAGTTTATTATTAACACATTTGACTAACCTTTAATATTATCTGTCCTTGATACTAGAAAAAAAATATTAGTTTGTTTTATTTTTATTTTTTTTTTAATTAACTTGTTTTAAATTATAAGAGATTATGAAATCATTATCCTAAAAAAAATATTTTCAAACAGATTCCAAAAACATTTTCTTACTTATAATTCTGTTTTGTTGTAGATATTAGAAAGTATTTGTATTCGATTTTTTGACAACAACTTTCAATAATTTTTGAAAACAAATACAAATAATTATTATTTTTATTTTTTATTCTGTAAAAAAAGGTTAGGAAATATCCATATCAATAATTCTTTTGAAAAATGAATATAATTCAAAAGTTCATCCGAATTATCAAATACCTTCTATATTTATTCTATATTATTAAGATGAATTGATCGATTATATTAGATTTTTTTTTTCAAAATATTCTATTTCTAACAGTATTGTTTCTTAAAAAAGTATGTTCAAAAAATATATAACAAGTGCTTTAGAGACTGAAAATTTCACCTGTTTTCAATATACTAAATTCCCAAAATTTGAAAGTGGTTAAAATGCAGTCAGTTGCATTCTAAAGTCACAAACCCTTAACTAAAATTAAAATACGAACTTAATCTTAAATTAGGACACATTTTTTAAAACTTTTTTTTAAAAAAATTATTGTTCTAGAATTCTGATTTTGTGCCTTAAATCTAGATTATTTTGTAAATTAAATTTCGTTCAGTGTTTGTGTCTGGGGAGTGGAACTGACTGTAGTGGATAGAATAACAAAATAATTATGAGTTATCGTTTTTTTCCAAAAGTCAAATTGGTGGATGAAAGGATAATAGATTGTAAGATAAACTCAATTCCAAAATTTGATACACTGCTTAAAAAGTTGAAAGGATAATAATACTGAAATTTTCACATAAACTCAATTCCAAAAATTGGGGCACACCTTCAAAATCAATTTAATTCCAAGAAAAGTGATATTTGACTCTTAAATAGAAACATTAGATATTAACAATCAATGTAAATAATTTTAAAGTTAATTATTTATCATTTTTTTTCATTATTTTTTGATTTTTGATTTTCAATAATTTTTTTGATTTTTTTTGTATTATTTTTTTTGAAAAAAAAAAAATTTTTCTTTTTTTTTCAAAACTTTTCGAAAATCTCAAAATCACTTTAAAATGAAATTTAAAAGTTTTCATTCTGATCACAAAAAAAATTTTTTTTTTTTCTCAATAAGAAAAAAGATTCTTTTTTTATCGAGAAAAAATTTTTTTTGAAAAAAAATCATGACATGGTGTGCTAGGAGACATGACCTACAAACAGACCTTATTATTATTAATGGAAGTGTGAATACTGAATGTATTATTAATGATATTATCAAAAAAATCAAAGGAAATTCAACTTGCTAATTCAAAATATAGTGAGTTGAAATGGATTTTCCAAAAGGATGGAGCTTGTCCACATACTTCAAAAAAAAAAAAACTCAAACTTACTTAAATCGGGGATGTAATGTTCTGGACCCTTGACCCCCATTTCCACAAGATTTAAATCCAATGGGGAATTTATGGATACTAAACTGAAAAATTGTAACCAAAAAACGAAGAAGAATTTTTAAAATTTTCACTAATGTAAGAAATACTTTGAGTTGGGAAACCTAAGATAATTAGTAAACTCTATATTTAAAACGATAGATTTAGTTATCAAAAGACAAGCTGAATCTATTAATAGTTTTTATTAATTTTTCTTTCAATAAAAATGGATTTTTTTGGTAACCGTGTTCCAAAAATAGGGCGCACCTTTTTTTATTTTTTTTTTTTTATTTTTCGAATTGAATTTTAAATTTACTATAAAATATATAAATAGTATTAATTAAATATTTTGGGGTCTTTTATTATTTTAATGTTCAAATATCATGTATTTTGGAGTATATTTTTATTAATGTAATTTTTTTTTGTGTCACATTTTTTGGAATTGAGTTTAATTATAAAATATTTTTTATTTTTAGAACTATTTCATTTTTTTTGTTTTTTTTTTGTGTTGTTTTTTCATTTCCCTTTATTCCAGTTTTATATTCTGTTTCTTTAGATATAGAAATTTTTTTTCAAAATCTTGAAAGAGCGTTAGTGTTAGTTTTTTAACTAGAAAAATCACGTACAAATGGTTGATAGTATCTTATCATTTGATAAATCGACAATGGTTCGTTGAATATTCAACAAATTACCCAATAGATTTTGTTTTTCAGCTTTTTTCGTTATATTGGAAATAGATTTTGATTTTTTGGGTTTTATCTTTTTGTTATTTTATTTGGATAGAAATGATGACTAAAAAACACTAATACTGGGTAAATCAAATGTTGTTTTATATTACGTTTGGAAAAATACAATAAATTGGGTTTTTTTTTGTCTATTTTTGATTTTGGGTCTGTCCAAATTTTATAAATGGGGTTAATTTTTGACACAGTCTAGAAAATTTTTCATTCGTACCATTATACAAAATGGTATTAGTAAGCAATTTGAAAGTAAATAATATAAAAGGAATAAAAATAATTTTGTTAAAATTTTTATTAATTTTGGTTACTATAAAAGTAATAAAATATAATAATGTAATTGAATTATATTTTCAGTTTGATATTTTGTCAAATGTTTACATATATAAAAACCTATAAACACACAAGAATGTCGAATAAATATATGCTTATAAATTACAAATATATCGAATATATATATATATATATATATTTAGACTTTGTATAATTCGAAAATTATGCGAATTATTTGATACATTTCAATTTGAAAAGTCAAGAAATAAAAATAAAAATAATGGATCAATTATAAAATGATCTTTTCAAAATAATAAAAGTAAATTGAAAGTCAAAAAAATAATATGATCAATTTAAAATTAAAGAATAATGTTCAAAAGTTGTGTGATAATTTTTAAAAATTAACTGAATAAAGGATTGAATTCGAGATAATTTTTTTGCCATCAGTGTTCTGCAACCAAAAGGTTTTATTATTTCTAACCGAATCTGAAACTGGCCAGATATTTAAAACGATCACGTTACCCTGGAGATCATTTTCAATTTGGTTTTTTTTCAGAGCAATCAAGGGAATGCCATCAGACCATTCTGCAATTACTGTGGCCTCGGGACTAATCAATTTTGTGTTAATCCTGAAAGAGTCCGAGCCGCCATCAAAGGACTCAACACCCTTCATTATTGGGTGGTCTGGGTGGTGTACTTTGCCCAAAGACGCTTGTTTTTGGTGTATAAGTTTCCCCTGTTGGAAAGAGAGGTACTCCAAGCTGGTAATTTCGCCCTGTAGGCTACGCTCATGCTTTTCCCTAAGACAGTCTGAAGCACAGATCACAATGCCTTTCCCGAGCTTGACGAAGTTCGCCAAGAGGTTGCCGTAATACTTTGCCTTCTTAAGGGGCTTGTATGAAAAGACAAAAATTGAATCATATATTCTTAAATCATTTAAGGTCACAGTCTTTAAGTTCACATTCAAGGCCGATACGTTTTTTCTTAAGATCCCCTGTGAGGTGATCGATTCCATAATGTCGTTCAAATATTTTGGATAGGTTGTTGTAGTCATGATTAGAACCCTGACTTGGTCAGCCCTGAGAGGTGCCTTTGTGGACCTACACTTTTCTTCATGGGTGGCCTTCCTAAACCTGAGGCTCTTGGTGAACATGGAATACAGCTTTGTGTTTTTCAGACATAAGATTTTCTTTTTTAAGATCTTCTTTTGGATTTCCAATTGTTTTTCTCGTTTCCTCTTTTCCCTTTTGATCCAGAACACGCCCAACTCAGTTTTTTTGATTTTTTTGATCCCTTTGGATCCAATTAAATCGAAGTGAAGCAATTTAAGTAGCTTACATTTCTCAGCAAATTTTAGTTTTATTTCTTCGATCCTTTGAAACAATTTAATTTCGTGGCAATCATAATTGGGGTTCTTTAATAACCTTTTGAGTGTTTGAAACTTAACACCATAAAAGGCCCCCTTGGGTGAAAAAAAGTACCTTGAGTTCTTTTTAATTACAGTCATAATCCATTCTAATAAATTCTGATCATTCATTTCCAAGATTTTTTCGTAAAATTGAAAGCACTTGTTTTTAATTATGCTTGACTCCAAAAAATGTACACATAATTCTTTTAAATCCTCCATCATGTACTTGTCAGATAGCTTGTACAGTGGTAAAATACTTTCAGTTGTAAGTTTAACAGAGCCCGTATAACAATACTGTAGGAATTTTGCAAAAATCTTGGGATCCTGTTCCGGTACCTTAACAACGGCAATTTTCTTATTATCCATCTCGGACCATTTCATCGTATAAAACATGCTCTTCCACATCTCACTATTAATCGACAGGATGAGTTGGTGGCCATACATTTCCTTCTTCTTCTTGCCAATAAGAAACTTGACATCGGCTAGCTCATTGCAATTGATAAAATTCGATAAATGATCTTGGAGTGACTTCATTCGTTTTTTTTTTTTTTTTATCGTTCTTTTTTTGGTAGGTGAAGTTTAATCAAGCAATTAGTAGAAAAAATTTTTTCGGTGTGTGACTAAAGAGTAAAGCTGTTTTGTTTTTTGAGAAAAAAAAGAAGCTTTGTTTAGTTTGTGTGTTCAACAAAAATAGTTTTTTAAAAAAAATTGAAATCTCAATCGCAAAAAATTGTTTTCACCAAAATTAAACTTTTGTAACTTTAGTGTTGTTACTTTTCTTCATGTTGTGCAAATTTTTATTCTTTAAAATTAACTTTGATCATTTTTTCGAGTATTTTGTTTTCAATTATTTTGACAATTGAATAAAGTTGAGAAACTTTCAAAGGACTACTGACGAAAATAAAGTGTATCAAAATTTTGATTTCGTTTTCCAAAAACAGGTTGGAGTGAAGTCAAGGGAAATTTAATTTCTTTTTTTTTCCTATCAGTTAGATTTTTTATTTCAGTTTAAAAAATGAATACTTTTGTGTTTCCTTTGAATTCTTGTCATTTTGTTTTTTGAGAAAGTTACAAGTAAATTTTATTCCTTTTTTTTTGTATTTTTAGAATTGTTGAAATTTCAGAATGATGTTATTTTACAAATTTAAAAGAATTGTTAATTTTAAGTCTGTAATTATTTTTTGCGAATAATAAATTCAAGAAAATAAAAACCCTTTTTCGAAGAGTCTTAATCAAATTCTTTAAAACTGGGTGAAAAGAGTTCTTGTCAAAATGTCAATTTTTGTTAAAATTATCTTTTCGTTGTTTTCTTGAATACAAACAAATTTCTACAATTTGGAAAGAAATAAAACCCAATACTCTTGAAATGTTTTGTTTTTTTTTGTTGTTCAACTCTTCTTCATTACGAATTTATTACAAAAACTTTTTTTCAAGTTTTTGCCAAAATGTAAAAAATTAATTTGAAACATTCTTCTTTTTTTAAAATGTTCTCAAAATTAAAAAATTTGTTAAAAGACAATTACCATTTTTTCAAGATCCAAGTTTCACCTTATTCCGACTAAAAAATGTCTTGTCAAAAAAATTATAAGGCTTTTACAAAACCATAATATTTTTTCGAAATCTTCAAAAACCATATGAGTTTCACAATCAATTGAAATAAGTACTTCGAATCCACCTAACTTTTTGTTTGGTAAAATTGGTTTAATATTCAGTAAAATGTTAAAAAAAAATTTTTTTTTTTTAACATTTTTCATACAATTTGAAATAAAATCTTTTAGATAAGATTTGTAGTCACTCAATAACAACAATTTCTATTTCCTGAAAAAAATTTTTTTCCTTTGCAAATCCAAATGTTTAGATTTTAATAAATATTTTTTGAAAGGGAAAAAAATTTTTTTTTGATAATGTTTTTTGACTTGAGTCAATTAAAAACAAACAACATGAGGAGTACGATCGATCTCCAAAAATCAAAAATCAAAAAAGAGTAAAAAGCATGAAAAAAAAGTGCCAAAGAGAGACACTCAATTTCCAATTAGAATTGTTTAGAATATACAATTTTGAAAACAGCTGTGCCAGTTATGAACTGTTGGTCTTATGAGCTTTTTGAGACTATAAAATTTTTTTTTCATATTTAGAATTTTTCAAAAGTTATTTTTATCACAAGAATGTTAAAAAATCTTTACTTTATCAAATGTAGAGGGTTATTAAAAAAATGATAAATTGGATTAAATGTAATTAAATTGATTGTGTGATGATAATAAACAATTTGCTTCAAATTGAAGAAATTTAACCCTTTGGAAATATAAAATGAGTAAAGATGAATTTTTTTTTTTAAATTTTGACTTTTTGGGAAATTGAGATGTTTCTATGATTTTTTTTTGATTGTATTTTTTTGTTCTTGGAATTCTAAGAATTTTTGTTGAAACTGAGAATCCTTCTACTTTTTTGGTTGTTATTTGAATTTTATATCATTGAGATTATCTCAAAATAAAAGTGAAAAATTTTCAGTTTATTTTCAATTTGTTTGCTTTTTCAAATAAGTAACAAATTGGAATTTAGTTTTTCATTACTTTTATTCTTTAAGGGGTTATGTTCACCCTTGAATGATCAATAATAAAAGTATGTTATAATTGGTTGGAAATGGTATTAGTGTTTCATGGTTCACATGGATATAAAAAATCTAATATAAATATTATTCAACAATTAATTCATAAATTTTTTTTCTATGAACATAATTTTAAAATCTGTTTAATTTTTAAGAATTTTTTTGAATTCCTTTTCGACGTTTAATGATATAAACCAAAACCAAAGTATTACTTTATTTGATAATTCATATTTAAGAATTTCCAAAAGTAACTATTTTTTAGATTTTTTAATTTCCAAGATTAACTCAATAATGACAACTTATAATAACAAAGACTTATTCGTTTGGTTTCGTTTTGTTAAAATGAGTCCTATCTTTAATATATTTCCAAGATGTGACAATAATTGAGCAAAATAATCTATTCATTAATTATTTCGATTGTTATAAAAAGTCTATTTTTTAACGATTAATCTACATTAAGTAACAAACACAAGAAAGATATTTTTCAACTATGGAGTCTGAATATTGATAATTCAGCCTTATAAATGTGTGGAGTAATTTAGATTTTTTCTAAAATTGTTGGGTTTTTTAATAATACAAGGATCATTTTAAAATCGATCAGATCAACAAATACCACTACTTGATTAATCGATTTTTTAGCCATTGAATCATTGTCACACGAATGTGATTTGGCCTGATAACAGCATGCTTTGATCTTAAACTTCTCCTTGGTAGACTTTAACACATTAAATTAAAATGTAATAATTTATTATTCAATAGTATTTATATTAGATTTTTTATATCCATGTGAACCATGAAACACTAATACCATTTCCAACCAATTATAACATACTTTGATTATAGACCATTCAAGGGTGGGAATAACCCCTTAAAGAATAATAGTAATGAAAAAATAAATTGTAATTTGTTACTTATTTGAAAAGAGGATGTAAAATGAAAATAAACTGAAAATTTTTCACTATTATTTTGAAATTACGGACACTGGTATTAGAAATTTAAAAGGGGTATACTTTCTTCTTATTATCTTTTTTTTTTTTATAATTATTATTATTCATTATATTTCATTTCAAGTTACTTGATCCAAACAAAATACCATAAAAAATAACTTAATAAATAAATAGAAAACACAAATTATTGTTGTAAAAATAACTTATATGACAACTTATTAAACTTATGTTTCAAAAAAAATACACTTTTTTATATAAAAGTCCTATAAATCCAATAATCAAAGAAAATATCAACAAACAATAATAAAGTATGATACTGGTAACTGAAAGTTCTATCATTAAAAAATAAATTCTCAAAATGTTGGATCAAATAGGAAAAATTTTCTCCATAAACAACGATAGATTTTGAAGAAAATTTGCCTTTCTTTAAAAAAACAAAAAAAGTGTAATAATTACAAAATTTTCTGAAAAATTTTCAACATTTTACATTCCTAATTTAAAATTTACATTATAGAATCTCTGGGTTTATCTACAAAATTAATTTGAACTTATTTTTACTATTTGGATATATATTGAATTAGATATTACATTGAAACAAGATGAAACAAAAAGCACATATTTTATTATGAAACACAGATTATGGTTTTGAACATGCTCTTTTTATATTTTATGTTGTGATTATTGTATAAATAATAATCACCACTCTATCGGAGAAGATACAATCATAAATATAATTGAGAAGATAATAATTTTTTATTTTTATTTCTTTACTTTTTTTAACATTTATAAACCAAGACCATCCGTCAAATTTTAATGAACCAAACTTTAAAACTATTCTAAAAAAAAGGAAATTATTATTTTTGTTTTTTGGATTTTTTTTAATCATTTTTGAAATGATTGTTTGATAAATAAAAATTATTTTGGTTAACATGGATTTTGTTTAGTTTTTAATATAAAAATAGTTATTTTCACAATTATTCAATGGTTAGTCATTAGTTTGGAGACTTACGGAATCTTCAGTAAGAAGTGCTTCCTTGGCCATTTTCAAGTTTTAGCCAATATTCGGTTTGATTATTATTGAATATTTTCAAATATTAAACCATAATTTTGAGTGAAAAGAGAAAAATCATAATATTTGTATCTTTTTTATGTTTTTTTGGTTTCTTATCATATAAAATTGTAGAAAAAAAAGTGAAAAATCTTAAATTTCAAAATTGGTCAAATTCTTATTTTTTTCAAAATAATCAATCAAATTGAAAAATATTGGATGTAGATATTTAAAAACCCCTTTACTGGTAGGTTAATATATTTTTCGGTAGGTTAGAGTATCCTCGAGTAGGTTTGGGTGGTTTAAATTGTATAATAGAAAATTTTAGCAAGGATTTGGGGAAAAAAATATTAAGAAGAGAGGAACAAGACTTTTGTAACTTGTTTTAAGGGGTAAAAATATTTTCACTTTACTTTTAGTTTTAAAATTGGATTTTGAAGAAATTTTTAAAAATATTTTAATATTGGCGATTTCAAGATTTTGAATTTTCTACAATTTAAGTAATAAAATACTACCCATCGTAAAATAATCTTTCTAAATTTTCCTCCCATAATTATAAAAAAAACATTAAAAATTTTCGTACAAATAATAATAATCAAGATACTTTTCAAAAATATCAAAAAATTCAATTTGAGAAATTTTGAAATTTAATAATATACCCAAAAAAAATCCAGGAAAAAATATGGAATGTTGTAAATTTTAACTAAAATTAGATTGAAATATGATAAAAAATATTTTAAAAATCAAACAAAAACTGATTATTATTTTGGATATTTATCATTTGTAGCTAGAAATATAAACAAAAGACCAAAATAACTCAAAATAATAACTTCGGATTTTTTTTTTATATTCACAATCTAAGATTAAAAAGATTCTTTTCATCTTCTCAATAGTAATTATTACATAAGTTAATGATTCAAACTTTAAAGTGGGCCAGTAGAACTTTTACAAAATACAAATTTTTGGGAAAAAAGAATGTCCAAAAAAAACCAAAAAATGTAACTTTTATATTTAGTATTTTTCACCGACAAAAAAGGCATTTTTGAAACGAATTCTTCAGATACAGTATAAATACCAATTTTTGATATTGGCTAAGGTTCTATCCATCTTTTTTTTAGAGATTAAAATTATTTTTTTTTATTTTAAGAGGTATTTCAAGTGGATTTTGTATCGTTTTTTTTTTTTTTTGTTAATTGTCTGAAACTTGAATTTACAAGTAATTATAAATACAAATAAGTATTTAGTAATACAATGATTTCTTTTTCTAAATTCTCTAATTAGTACTTTTTTACTAACATTCCAGTAAAAATTAATAATTTCTACAGAAATATAAACTCCTTTTAAGTCAAAGTGCCCCACTTGTATGTATCGAATTACATTTGTTAAAAGGTTTTGAATGGATATTAGATAAAACAATTTATTTTAATTTTGGATATTTCAAAATTGAAATCATTTTTTCAAATATTTCGAACTTTTTTACTTTTTTTTTTCTTAATTTTTTTTTTCCTAATTTATTTGTTAAAATATTTTTTTATTTGCTAGATCGAGATTAATTTGGTAAAAAGCTATTATTCTAATGTTATTGAAACAGTGAAGATGATATCAGAGAAATAATCTTTATTTCAATTAGAATTTTATTTTGATCTTCAATTGAAGATCAAAATCAAACTTACCATTTTTCTCAGTCGAGCCCGAATAATTTGGGGTTTGAATATATCAAGAAAGTATATTGGTTTATTAGTTTTATTACATGATGATACTAACTATTTTTTGATGTGTATTATTCAACTTAATTCTTATTTTTCTTTAAAGCTCAATTATAATAAAGAATTGAAATCTTGAAAAAGTTGTTGCGTGCCTTTGACTGAAGCAAAGTTTATATTATTACATTTTGACTTTTCTGATGATGTGGCTAAGGCTTTAACAAAAAAACAAAAGGAAAAAAATCACAAAAACAATCATTATAGAAAAAATATGAAAACTTCAAAGCTTGGGATAAATAAAATTATTCACCTCAACCAAAAAATAAATTATTACATTGGTAGAATTCATTTAGGGCTTGTTTAGAACAACAATTAAGGTGTTAGCTATGCTAAAGAAAAATTTTTCACTATTTTGTAATTTTGAAGCGTATCAGAAAAAAATATTTTTTACTTTGGTTGTAACTAATTGATTTTATGCAAAATTAATCTAGATCATTTATTAGATTTTTTATAAGTTTTTTTTCAAAGTCTCAAAGAAATTATTTACAATAGAATGTTGAGTTGAATTGCGCAATAAATATTTCGAATGTTGAATAACTTATCTTTGATCTCTATCTCATTTTTATATTATGGTAAATAATTTTTCCGTTTTTTTCTATTTTTTCATCATTTTTGAAATTTTTTCATAACAACAAAAAGCAATAAGAAAGATTTTTTTATCAGTAACCTTTGGGATAAAAGGATTTTGAATAAAAAGAATAAAAGCACTACAATTGATAGAACCACAAAAGAAAATACTAATGGGGCTTTAATATCTAGAAGAATCCCAAAAATTATAATTATACCAAAACATATCTGTTTAGAGTTTTAAACACTACAATTTGGCGGAATTGGAGAAGTGAATATGATTATATTTTATCAAATTTTAAACCACAAAATAGTTATAAGTTTTATTCTTAGAATCCAAAATTATCTTCTCTAAAAATAATTTTTATTATAAAAAAAATAAGAATCGAACCATTTTTATTAATTCTTATCTCTTTTTTTATATTGTATAGCCTTACTTAAAAAAAAATATCAAATAATTATTTAAAAAAATTTGTTAAGAAAATATAATATCACACGCCAATAAAATAAAATAATTTTCGCTCATCCCTTTCAAAATTTTATCATGTCTTATCGTCGGAATACTCCCTTAAATCGACTAAAAACAAATGTTTTTTCTTTTTAGGGTACTTTGTTTTTATTTTTCAGGATTTTTCAATATTAGTCAGCATGAATAAATAAAATTCTTGATTATATAAAATACTTTTAAAAACCACAAGCTTTAAACCAAAATAATAGTATTACATGATTAAAAACCCAATATTTATAATCTCCTAAAGTAAATAATTTTTTCATTTGTAATTTCAAAAATATACCCAATAATCATCAACATAAAATACCTATACACAAGATTAATTTTGTTTTATTTTTTATTAAATTAGTTGTATTTTGGGGATATTTTCAATATGTCAAAATAATTTCTCAAAATAATCTCTTAATTTAATTATTAAATACTTCTTTCTCTAGAACTAATCATTCTATGAAAATAATCCTAAAAGCTGGATTTCTGAATTAAAAAAAAATAATTGAAAAATTATTTTAAATAATATTAATATTTTTAATAATATTATAAAACAAGATTCAATGTCTTTATTAGATCTTGTAGATAATAAAACTATGTTTGAATCTTTTATAAATTTTCTAAATTCAAGTTTTGGAATTTAGAAAGTGCCGTAGAGTGCCTAGCTTTTTCACACTTCAAAAGAATGGATAAAAATCAAAGATTTTACTCAAATCTTTTAAATTTTGGAAAAGCTAACGGCAGTTTTTTTTAATTTAAGAAAATAAAAGAAAATTAAATAAATTTTCTATTTATTTCTCTAATTTAAAAAAACCGAAAGGCAAACAAAAGGAATTCTAAACTCCTCCCTTAACATAAAAAAAAAATAATTATTTAATGGTTTAAAGAAACCACTCTATTTGAGGAACTAATCAAAGTTCTGAGAGAAATTTAAGACAGTTCTTTTTTAAGGAAGAGTCAAAATATTGATGACTCAATTCTTTTTTATTGTCTCGAATTGCAGATTGTTTTCCAAGATTCCAGATTTTTTTACGAATACACTCTGCTAATTTTTAATTTATGAGATCGACTTTTAGTATTCTTTTATGATTCGAATTTTTAGAGATTTTTATATCAGATAAGACCTGTAAAATTTACTTCGAAAGTAAAAAACTTGAACTTTTGACTTCTTCTTAATTGAAACTAATCTCTCAACTAGTATTATTCATTACTATAACTTGTTCAGACTTGTTAAATCCTTAATTGAGATATATATTTTCTCTTCTCTTTGAAAATTTCTATTTTTTTTAAACCATAATCAAATCTTAGAAGCAAGAAGAAATCAGTGTCTTTTAAGTGAACTCAAAGTTTTACACATAAAAGTATAAATAATAATGAAACTAAATTTAATTAAACCAAATGTGATTAGAAATACACCATTTACAAAATCCAACTTTGGATATTCATTTTTTTAAGATTTTTTCACAAACACAAAATGTCAAAAAAATTATTCAAAACAAGCCCAAAAAATACAAACCAGCAAACAAAGATTTTTGGATCGCCAATCATTGAAAATGGAACTGTCCCACCAATAATAATAAAAATTATAACACAACTTGAAAATATGGAAGCCGAAAATCATGAAGGACTTTTTCGAATCCCTGGAAGGGCAAAAGTGATTCAAGATCTCAAAGAGAGTTTCAATTCTGGTGAGGAAACAGACCTAAGTGAGGTTACTGATATCAATTCACTTGCGGGTCTATTAAAGCTCTACTTCCGTGATCTCCCACAAACGCTTCTTACTTTTGATTTGTATGATTGCTTTATTGCTGTCCATAGTATCACTTATCCTGAAGAAAGACTGAAAAGAATCAAAAGTATCATTTGGTCATTACTTACAACTACAAGAAGAAAAATTCTTCAAGTCTTAATCAAATTTTTACGTACAGATTGTTTTTTTATTCTTCTTATCCTTATTCTTATTCTTTTTTATTTTCTTTGTTTTCTTATTTTGAATTTCACAGCAGAAAAAACTACTCAATCTTTTAATTTTTTTAGTGTTCTTCTTTTGGTTTCACAGGCTTTTAATCAGAGTTGTTCAAAATAATTTTTTACAAAACAAAGAAAAACAAAAATGAAAATGAGAAAAAACAAGCAAAAATTTTAAATGTAAGGAATCTTTTGAAAAACAAACATGATTTTCAACATTGCCACATATCGGTATTCCATTACTATTGCTTATCAAGCAATTTTTAACTATTTCGAAAATGTAATGATTTAAGGGGATAGTAAATCTTATTTATTGTTATTTCACAATATAATAGAGTAATTATTTTACACAAATATTCAACTAAGCCCGATAAAAAACAACTCATTTATCAACTTTAGAGAAATGAATTATCATTTTTAAAAAGAATTCCATTTTGTCCCAATTTAATTTTCAAGAAAAAAGATCTAGATTATTTTTGTCTGGATTTTTGGATCTAAATTATAAAAAAGAAAAATTCGTAAAATATCTTTATTTTTGTAAGAAATCTCACTTTCAGTAATTTCTGATTGTTTTATATGAACAAATATCATTTTAAATCTAATCTTATTTTAAAAATACAATAAAAATAAATCAATGCTTATTAAAGAAAACTCAAAAAAAATTCAAAATGCTGCCAATGACTGTGCTTATTCACTCTATGAATTAGAATTTGCAAATTTAGTCACTTCAAAATTCCCTCTTTTAACAGATTAGGTGGGTTTTAACACCAAATTCTGCAATAAACCATAAACCAAATTTTTAATGATTTCAGGGACTAGCATCTACCATGGAGAAGTCTTAAATTTAGGTTTGTCACCATTAATGCAAATCATTTTAGTAACCCATCGTTAAAATATCTCTAAAAAATCTATTCGTAAAATAGTACTAAAAGTCGATCTCATTAATTAAAAATTATCATCTGTATTAGTGAAAAAAATCAAGAATCTTAGAAAACAATTCGCAATTTGAGACAAATTTAAAGGGTGAGTCATCAATATTTAAACTTCAAAGTTGCAAAATATTTGTCGTTATTTGTGTGGAGTTGAGAAAATAAGCAATATATTTTTCTTGATAGGGTGATATTTATAGCACCCAGATTGAAAAATATATTTCTTATTTTCGAAAACAAAAACAATAGGTCAAATTACGTGAGTTATTTTTCGTTGAATGGTGAGGATCTTCAATGAAATAAAAGTAATTTAAAAAAAATAAAAAAAAAAAATAGAAAAAATTCTTTCAAGGTTTTTTTAATCATTTTTTTTTGATCATTAAAGCTAGACGAATTTTCAATTTCTAATAAAAGTATTAAAAGAAATTACTCTCAACTAAAAAATTAATTTTTATCTAAATTACAACATTTTTAAAAAGTTATTTTCTTTATCCCACTTTAAAATCTCTAAATAAATAACACTAGCCAATAGCAAAACCTTTTGAATTCTTTTTTTTTTAATTGAAAAAAATAACTGATGTATAAAGATCTAGAGAAAATTCACATTTCTTCTATCCATCTGTCCCTTCTATTTTTTATATTTAGAGACTTTAACCAAAAAATCAGCCATTTATTTCTCAAAAAAAAAAAAACAAAAAAAGAGAAAAACCCAATAATAATCTTAAACCAATCAAGTATTATTAAATAAAGATCTTTTTTCTGGAAATAACTGTGGTTATTTTTGTTATTATGATTGTTTAGAATGTGGTGGTTGTTTTACAAATTAAATGATCTGTTTTTTTTTAATTTTTAAATTTCATTTGAATCTTGCTTTTTCTTTTTGTTTCCAAACTACATATATCAATTTCGAGTTAAATAATAACAGTGATAATTAAATTTTATGTAGTCTTCTTTTTCAGTTACTC
This sequence comes from Anaeramoeba flamelloides, assembly GCA_027625915.1. NCBI lineage: Eukaryota > Anaeramoebidae > Anaeramoeba > Anaeramoeba flamelloides. The sequence goes on from JANTQA010000063.1 coordinate 1,603,982, forward strand.
TTTTCCTCTTTTTGTAGAATAATTTTCCAAAAAATAAACTTTAAAAGAAATTATAACAAAATTTAATTCAGTAAAAAATGAAAAAAAAATATAAATTAAAGACTTTAAAGCTTTTCTTGGTATTAATTTTCAAAATGTGGTTTATCAGTATAGAACTTAAGGTGTGGCTGCTAATATGGGTTAAGGGTGCCTCCAAGTATAAGAGTTAAAATTATTATGTGTCTTCTTAAAGTATTAATACCTTAATCCCTAATAAATTGTTTTGATTTCCATTTTTAATTGTGATTATTATGAATGAAACAACATCTAAATTAAAGATGAAGAGATCTTAAAAAAATCGTCTTTTTTTTTTTTTTTATTTTTTTTCTTGTCTGAATTTCTTTATATTGGGAAGAAGACTTCCAAAGGAAAAAGATCAAGTGGTTACTTATTAATATTGTAATACTGAAACACAAAAGTATGAGAAACTTGAATTTAAAAAAGAAAAAGTAAGGGCAAAAAATGTACAATGGTTAAAAATCAGATCAAAAAAAAAATTGAAATTACAACAATTAAATACTATCCCTAAACGAACATTCATGATTAATTATCAAACCCAACTAATTAACTAAAATTATTGTTAGTGTGAATTTGAATGTTCTGTATTAAACAATATCAATGTTTTTTTTTTTTAACATTTTTATCAATTGTATATTATTAACTACTTAAATTTAAAAAATTTCTTTTTTGACTTGTTTTTTCACCACTTTTCTTTATTTTTTGACAATTTTTGCTTTTTAAGCATAAAAAAATAATTTGGGTTTGATCTTTCCTTCAATAATCATGGAATTTATGATTTTAACATTTCAATTTCCTTTCATAAATTTAAGTTAAAGAACACTTAGGGTGTAATTTACACTTCTTTAATAATCATAAAAATAATATTTTTACCTTTCTTTTATTGAAATAAGTCCGATATTCATGAATTCTTTGAAATTTTTAAAGAAAAAACAATTTTTTAGTATTTCGTAATTTTCTGTTTTTGAGTTTGATAAGTGGAGAAAAATTTCTATAAAAAAAAAAAAGATTAATTTTCTTTTTACTTTTTATTTTGTTTTGTTCTTTTAAATTTATTTATATTATTCGATTCAATTCAGGAAGAATTAGCCAAAATTCGGAAAACAATTTAATGAGTTCAACAAATTTAGGAATAATCTTTGGGCCTGCACTTCTAAGATCAAAAAGAAGTGATTTTTTGCAATTGATGATGACAGAAACACCAGAAATCACAGGAATCATTTCTACAATGATAGATTATTATCACGAGGTTTTCGAAATCCCATTCGACCCTAAAAAGAAGATTATTCTTACAAATCAAAATGAAAATGAAAAGGAAAAGGAAAATGAAAAGGAAAATGAAAAAGAAAATGAAAATGAAGAGGAAGAGGAAGAGAAAGAAAAGGTGAACAGGGGGGGAGGAGAGGAAAAAGAAGAAAAAGAAACTGAAAATAAACAAAATAATTTAAATTCGAATAAAATTAAATTAAATACAAAACAAAGACAATCAATTAAAGAGCAAATGTCAAATTTCAAAACAGAAACAAAAGATGGGAAAATTATTTTTGTTCGAAGGGATCATCATAACCTCCCACCAAATCCAATTAATCTAATAAATAATTAAATTTGCTATTTTTTTTTTTAAACTCAAGCTTTTTATTTGTAAAAATTAAAAGTAAATAATTGTTGATAACTATAGATAAGAAAGAGATTAGATTTCTGAAACGTTTAAGATAGTGTTAAGTTACTGTGTAATTATTTTGGGAAATACTTTGGTTATTAGGCAAATTTTGTCAATTTTTCTGATCTTTTTCTTTTCTATTCAATTTGAGTAAAATAAGAAGTATTTTACTAATAAACCAGACTTTAAAAATGATAAAGTTATTTTTTAATTTTTTTACAAGGTTTTTTAATTAATAAACCTCAAAAGATCACTTGTATCAAGGATTTAAGAAAGTAAAAAAATTAATTTGGTTCAAGTAACCTAATTATTTTTTCCAGCATAGCCCAAAAAAAAAATTTCTTCATTTTTTACTTAAAGTATGAAAATTGAGTAAATTCTTTTTCTTTCTTTAGAAATCAATGTCATGATTCAAATAATTTTTTTTTTGTTTTGAAGAAAACTGATAATATTTATAAATAAATAAAAATTGTTTGTACACTTTGTTTGAAGAAAAAAGAGAGAAGAGAAAAAAAGATTTTTCGATATGATTTTCAAAAGGGGATCGACAATTATAGATTTTTGAAAAGAGAAAAAAAAAATATTTTTTTTACTATCAAATCAAGTTCATAATTTCTGAAGGAATCTTCAAAATCATACTTTGTAAAGTGTACTCAGTAAATACAGTATTTATTATTTGATTTTTTATAGGTGTTTCATAAAACTGTAAAATCAGAAGGGGGGTGATAGAGACTTTTGGAAATTTTGATAAGTTAGTTTGCCATTGTAGAATTTATAATCAGCTTTTATCTTTTATAATTCCAATTTAACAATTAACTTTAATATAAGCCATAATTCAGTTTGGGGAAAAAGATGCCTTGAATAAAAATAGTCCATTTTTGTATATATCATTTAAAAGTAAGTTTGGTTTTATAATATTCATGTTTTTTCTTGTTTTTTCACTTTCGAGATGCAGTAAATTTTTTAGAAATTTTCTATTAAATTTACAATTCGGGATAAAAAGTTTTGAATGTAAAAAAAATTGACAAATCAGTTTCGATTGACGACTAGTAGTGAAAAAAAAAATGTTCGTTTATTTTTTTACTTATTGTTAGATGATTAATGAAGAGATATGAAATTGAAACTCCTCAACCATGATTAATACCTGTTGTTAAAATCTTAAAGCCAAATCCACAGGAATAAAAAAAGCATAGCACAAAGAATCTAAAAAAAAATTGCTTATATAAAGTTTTAAATTTAAAACCTAAATTTCGGAAAATTAAAAATGTTTAAATTTTGGTTTTATGTGTTCTTTAGAATTCTATTTTGATTCCAAATAATCAATCTAATTTTTGGACTTAGTTTTTGTTTTTAAAATGAACAAAAAAAGACATAAAAAAAATATTTAAAAATGCCAATATTTACTACCTTTTTACAATTAAAATTCGTTTTGATAATTTTTTTCTAGAATTATTTCTTGAAGATTTTTTTTCGTTTGAGAGTGACTATCAGGATTTTTTTGTCAACGAGATCCTATCAACTTTTTTTTTTAATTGGATTTTTTTAATTGAAAAAAATGGAAACTTCACAATCTCACATTTTTGAGCCAATCCAAATTCAGGTATGTGGTAAATCCATGTTGGGTAACTAAAGGTTTCAGAGACAAATCTTTAAATTTTTGAGTTTTTCAATTGAGAGTACTGATATATTCAAATATATTTTATAAAAATTTTAATTCAATTTAGTTTTTTGTAATCATAACCATAACTTTTAAAAAAACACAAGAAAAAGAATCTATTGAAGTCAAATGTATTTTATAAAGTTTTTTTAAAAATTAAATTAATAAGAATACTTAATTAAGAAAAAATTATGTAATAAAAATTTATAAAATGGAAAATGAAGTATAAATTTTCCAATATTTGTGTAGATTTATCAGTAAGGAATTGGGTATTTAGGAATTAAAAAAATTGTTCACTTTTTAATTTCTTTTGAAAGTAGAATGGTTTACAAGAATAAAAAAGGAGAAAGATCATACATGGTAAATTGCAAAAGAAAAAAAAGTTTAACTGTTGTTAAAATAAAGAGTGTAGAAAAGTTTAATATGTGTTTCAAAATGAAAAAACATGTTTTTTTGTTATAGAAGACCTATACACCAACCGATCAAAGAAACCAATAATAAACCCTAATTAATTATGGTAATGGTTTCTTAAAGTTGTATTATTTAAAAATAAATTGTAAAAATGAAGGATCAAATTGGAAAATTTATCTCAAAAAATAGAGTTAAATTTTGAGGATGTTTTTGATTAAAAAAACAATAAATTTCAAAAAAACTGAGAAAATATTTTGTAAAAATTTGAATAAATTGCATGAATAATTTAAAATTTCCTGAAAATATCAAGTTTACTTTCAAAATTGATTTGAAATTAGGAATATCACCCCAGTTGTAAATAAGATGTTCCATTGAAACAATAAGAAAAAAAAGTACGGATTATATTTTAAAATACGGATAAAGTCTTTGAGCACGCATTATATGATCACTCTTATATAATATCAAAAAATATTCCAAAGTAGGAGATCCAACTTTTAAATTCAAAAATCAAACTCTCCTTTGAGTGTTATCAAAGTGTAGTTGTTAGTCAAAATTGTCAAAATAATGCCTTCAAAAAAGAGAATTAAAAAATCTAATAATTTTATTTAATAATACAAAAAAAAATAAATTCTAAATTCTAAAAGCAAAAAATTAACAAACCAAAAAACTATCTCCCTTGATGATCAAAAAAATCAACAAAGGGAATCTATAAGAAAAAAAAATAAACATTCTATATCATTTCCAAGAAATGATTTTGATGATTAGTAAGATTTTGCCAAAAAAAAAAATGAAAATAAGAAGGAATTTTAGAATTTGTAAAATTCGCAACGATTTCCAGTTTTAGGGTGTATGTGTATGTGATAATTTCTAAGTGTAAGTTGTTAAAAAAAAAAAAGCACCTGAAGGGTGGGTGTAAAAATATGGTTTGGTTGTGTGGATAGCATCTAACCAAGGCCATGAATAATTTGCAAGGCCTCTAGTTTGATTTAATAATTTTGATCATTCTAGCTTTACGATCAAAACTAAAATCGTAATTGTTGTTTTGACCAATTCTAAATTTAGGGTGGTATTTCCTCTTCTTTAGTAACATTGCAAAAAGGTTTAGGGCTTCAACAGATCTCTCGATGGGCATTTCTAAAAAGATTCCCTTTCCAGAAATGTTTAAGTGGCCATTGTGTGCAAAAATTGAAGGGTGGTTGTGAGACGAACATGTGTTGCCACTGAAATACTTGAAGCTATCAGTCGCGTTTACGTCGACAAAGATTTTGGAGTTTTCGTCGAGCACTTCTTTTTTTTGTTTGGCAAAGTATATTGCCTTCCAACCTGATCGATACCTTTTGAAGGTCTTTGATACCTTGTTGCTCTTCTCATGCCAGAGTAAATCGTCGTTCGTGATTCTGTTCCACTCTTGTGAAACAGAATTACAGATAACCAGTGATTTGGGATCCAAGCAACTAAAGATTTTTAACGAGATCTCCTCGGGTAAAATATCAACAAAATCAAGTCCTGTGTTTTGTTTGTTTTTTGGTTGCTCAGATGTGTTGTTTTGTTTTTTTGCGAATTGTGATTGAATTAAGTTTTCCATTTGGTGTTGTAAAGAAGTAATCTTTTATGTATTAAAAAAGGATCAGACTTTTTATTAAAAAAATGTATAGTAGTAGAAAAGGGTTGAAAAAAAAAAAATGTGTTTTAATTTAGTTGTTTTTTATTTTTATTGGTTTTTTATTTTTACCCTTTCGGTATTGATCCAAAATTATTTTTCATTTGTTAAACTAATGTTTTTATTGATCATTGGAAAACCGATGAACATAAAATCTAAAATTTTTACAAATTTAGTTTTTTGGAATTATTAATTTTATTTGTAAAAAATCTTTTATCTCTTTAAATTAGATTACGAGATTATTAAATTGTGTTTTTTTGTTTGTTTCTTTTCTTTGTTTGGAGTCAAAATACTATTAACTTATTTTTTTTATTTTAACAAATTTTACAAAATTCCGATTATTTATTGTAAACTGATCATTAATAATTGAACTTCAACAATGGGATCTTTTTTAAAGATTTTGATTTAATTCTGAAAATTTCTATATTCTTCTCCCAAAGCACAATTAAAAGACGAAGAACAAAATAACTTCAAAATATACAAAGCAAACAATTCTCCAAACAAACTATGAACTCAAGTTTTGTTGCAACATTCTTGAGTAATAATTTTTAAGCTGACAAAAATAAAACTATTTTTCCAAAAACAAAAATTTGTCCCTTCCAAAAAGTCAAAAAATTTGATCCATGAAATAGTGAACATTTAGTTTTCAATGTATTTTGTTTAGTTGCCAATTAATACTGATAATAGTGTTTTTGGTACAAGTTGTTTATAAAAAAACTTTAAATTTAAATAAATTGGAAATTTGTTGAAAAAATAATTTAGTCTACTTTTCATCCACTATCATCAAAAAAAATTCAAAATTGAACCCCCGTGTGTTACTCTTAGCCTGAAACCATTTAAAAATCTATATCATTAAGATTATTTGCCAAAAAACTACTAAAAAAAAGTGATTTAAAGAGTTATTGTTTTTAAAACTTTTATTTTTTTTTGTATGTTTCTGGACTCATTATTTAGAAACACCAACCATCCATTTGTGAAAGAAGTTGATGGGGTAAATATTCTAAGAAATTATAAAATTATTAGTGCAAAAAGATTACAGATTTCCACTCGTTAAAATTTAACTGTTTTCTGTGAAAAATAATTGTTTTATTGGTTTTTGAATTAGAAAAGGGAATAATTTTTTACTTCCATTTTCATTACCCTTTTTCAATTAGTGATACAAACTATAGCCTATTTCAATGAGAACTCTATTTGGTAAAGAAAAATATGGATGAGGAAGTGAAATTTTTTTTCACTTTATATTTAAAATTAAAGTATTAAAAAAGTGAGAAAGGTATTTTGTCAAAAATTAAAAATTTAATTGTCAAAGTTAGATAAACTGATCAAAACCACAAGAATTTTTTGCTATATATTAAGAATCCAAATGTGTAATCAATCATTTTAGGAGGAATATAGAATCTAATTTAGTCTCATGGTAGTTTCAATTTCATCTCGGTAGTTCAAGAAGATTTCTGTAAATATCAAATTTTCGTAAGAGGACGAAATCTTAATATAACCTGAAAATAATCACTATTTGTTATCTTTGTCATTTTAAAATGTTAATTTGAAAAGGAAGGGTTTCTTGGTTTTGTTCTTTGAAATTTTCCATTTATTCCTTTTCGACTTTATTGCTTAATCTTGATATTAAATCATATTTTTTCAAAAAACAAAATTTTCAGGTCAAATTTTCAATTTAAAAAACAAAAAATTCGAAATTATCATTCCATATTTAATTTATCTTAACATAAATCATGTTTTTCTCAAGTACTTTCGAAATAAATCAAATTAAAAATTAAGGGCTATCTCGGAAAGTCATAATTTGTCAGAAAAGAATTGAACTAAAAAGGTGCTTTTTTCTCATTTTTGCCACTCTTTACGATCAAAAATAAGAATTTACTTTTTAAGACATTCTACACTCAGAGTCTACATGAAATTGAAATGAAGAAAATCTAAGTTAATCCTCTCCACTTCTAAAAAGGCTTTAATCTTCATTTGAATTTTTATTACAATTCAAAACCAAAAAATATTATCAACCTTTTATACTGCTTTCCTTTGATTTAGAATCATAAAACATACTTTCAGAACCTTTCATTTCAAAGAAGATTCCACAAATCAACGCACAGTTAGTTTCAAATTTAATACATACTTTTTCATCGAAATTTAAGGCAGAAAAAAAATCTCAAATTAAGGCACATTTTTTGGTTTTTTTTTTTTTGCAAATTATTTTACTAGAATCCGAATTTTGTGCCTTGATTTGAGATTTTTATTGTGCCTGAAATTTTGTTGAAGTTTGTCATTAAAGTGGAACTGACTGTATTTTTATTTTTTTGTTGAATTTTAACTATCAAAAATCTTTATCTTCCTTCTCCAAAGCTAGTAATAAAAAATTCAAAAAATAGAAATTTAACAAAAAAAAAATGCAAAATTTCTTTGAATTTATTCTTCTCTAAAAAAAAATGGTGATTATTATGTTTCACTAACTTTAGCAATTAAATTTTTAATTTTTAACTATATAAGTCTGCCATTTTTTAAGTAAAACTATTTTTTTCACAACATTAACTTAGAATTTTAGTAATGAAAAATACAAGCAATTTTTTTTTTCTTTCTTATTTCCAAGGTGCATCCAATTCATAACGCAATAATATACCTAAGTTCAAAACAATTTTGGTTTTATAATATTTAAGGTTGTAAGATTATTTTAAAAGATTATTATAATTTAGTTACGTGTATTTGTATTCAAAATAGGGAAAAAAATTCACTTCCTTTTATGATTTTTTTTATTATAAATACAGTTCTCAAAGAAATAGGCTGTAGTTTGGGTCACTGTTAGAAAAAAAAACGAAATTGAAAATGAAGTGAAAATTTTTCTCATTTATATTCGAAATACCAGTAAAAATTTTAGTAAATTTTCACTGCAATTTTTTTTGTTTTTTTATTACAGTCAGTTTCAAATTTAAGGCACAAACTTCAACGAAAATTAAGGCACAAAAAAATCTCAAATTAAGGCACAAAATTTGTAATTTTTTTTAACAAATTATTTTATTAGAATCTGAATTTTGTGCCTTATTTTGTGGTTTTTATTGTACCTTAATTTTCGTTGAAGTTTGTGCCTTAAAAGTGGAACTGTCTGTAATGTGAGAAATAAAATGAATTTAATAGTTTTCTTTTTCAGAAAAAATGGAAAAAAACATTGATATCACTCAAAAATATTCTTTTTTGGGTTTCTTTAACAACCCGTTGTTTTGAAGATTGGTATATACACAATTTGTAAGTAGAGAATGACGCCAATGGTTGATTATAATAATTCTGTGAAATTGTCTTGAAAGACTGTTTCTTTTAGTAAAATATAAGATTTTACTCCTTTCCTTTAAATCATAAAAACCCTCTATTGGTTTTTTTTTTTAAAAATAATATTTTTATTTGGAAAAAAAAATATTTTTTTAAATAAAATCATGTATCAAAAAAAAAAAAAAAAAAAGACAATACACGGTACTATGTATTATTCTACGACAATAATAGTTTAGTCTTATATATTATTATATTTGCATTTTTATTCTTTAATGATATTTTTTTATCTATCAAGGTAGTTAGTTTAAAATCGTAGGAATTGTTATCTGTTAAAAAAAGATACCATTATATGAGAAAAAAACATGAAAATCGCCGTGTTGTTTATGTTTAGAGTGTGAACGTAAAGATACAATAGAAAAAAACTAATAATTCCTGTGATTTGGTTTTCCTATTAAAATGGTTGATTAATAATTCAAAACAAAATAAAACTTTTTATTTTTTTTTGTAAGCGAAGTTAAAAAAATGTTTTAAAATATCCAATTTTCAAGGAATATTGATATTGTTTATTTCTTGAAGGAAGATCTTTCCTAAATAATACTCAACTGGTTTATAGTGCTATTGGATTTTTCAAATGAGTTGTTGATTTTTTCATTAAAATGGTTGAGTTCTTTAAAAAAAAAAAAAAAAAAAAAAAAAAAAGGGAGGGGTAGAAGAAATGTGAATTTTAACTAGATCACAGTTTATCGGTTATTGTTTTTTTTTCCAAGGATTGGTATTATAAATCTATTATGTTTAGTGTGTAATTTTTTGTGGGGGGGTTAAAAGGTGTAGGTAAATACCTTTTCAAAAAATGTTTTATTATACATAAAAATGTTTTTTGTTTGGGTGGTTACTTTGAAAACTTTTATTAAGAATTCCAAAATTCCTCTATCTTTAACGATCCAAAATGAATAAAAATTCTTAAAATATTTTTTTATATTTGTTTTTTGTTTTTTTTTTTTCTTAATGTTCCTCATCACTTCAACAAAAAATAACTCACAGAATTTGAAAATTTGTTACCAAAATGAGAAATTCATTTTTCTTTATAGGTGTTATACATGGTACATATCAATTAAAATATATTCTTTATTTTCCCAGATCCATTCAAATAGTACCAATTTAACTTGGAAGAACTTAACAGTCTAAAACGCAGGGTTAACGAACTTCAAAATACCAACTGTTAATTAATAAATAACAATAAAAATTAATCTTTTCATTAAAGTTTCAAATACGAATGTGAAGAAATTATAGAAAATATTGATTAATTTTGTAAGAGTGTTTCCTTCCTATTAGAATAATAAATTAATATTTCTATAAAAAATAAAAAAATTGGTATATAATAAATTATTTTCAAACATAGATCTATTAAAATTATTTTCATTAATTAATAATTCTATAATCGATGATTTTGTACCTAAATAACTGGGGGGTCTTTTAATTTTGAGAATGGTGGTGATGTAATCAATAGCAACAATCCTCTAGAGTAATAATAATAATAATAATAATAATAATAATGTTCATTGTTGAAAAATAAATGGGAATATAGATGTACTGGTTTTTTCCTTTTCCTATTTTGCTTTAATCAATAGAATCTTTAAAGAAATTTAATGAAATTTTTGATCACTATGGGTTGTTTTGTTCCTGTTTTATACATAAACATTAAAGAAATAAGGAATCCAACTGAAACAAATTTTTCAGAATTGAAAAGGGATTATCAGTTGAAATTTTGTTAAATTTATTATTCAAATAGCAGTTTCTTAAAAACCGAAAAAATATGATTTTTAAAGGGATTCTTATTAATCGCGTTGTATAGATAATTGTTCTCTTGGGTTTCACAGGGGGGGTGAATAGTTCGAGCAAATGCTCCAAAAAGTTTAAAATGAAAAAATAATAAAAAAAAAAAAAAACAAGAACAATATTTATTTTGAAAATAAAATTAAAACAATGTTAATGGGAAGGAAACAAGATAAAAAAAAATAAAAAATCAAAAATTAAAAATTATAATGTTGATTAAAAGGAACTTTTGGAATTTTAGGAAGGAGAAAGATAAATTTCAGATAATTTTTTGGAATAAAAATTAAAAAAAAAAAAAAAATAAAAACATTTTTTGGAAAATAATAATCTTTTCTCGTGTAATATTTTATTGTGAGTTTCAATATTTTTGGTTTAATTATTTACGATTTGTTTTTTTAAGATTCTGTCTTTGTTGTAATACCATATTCATCAAAGGGTTAATAGATTTCTGTGGTGTACCTCTCCCACCTCTTCCACCTCTTCCACCTGATCCACCCGATCCACCTGAAACAATGGGGCTTGATCTATCCTTGGTAACTGTTTTTTTAAGTTTATTTTTCGAAAACCCGTTGATTGAACTAAGGAGTGCGTTTCCCATACTTGGGCGGTTATCTCCTCCTCCACTTGATATTTTTGGTGGTGGTGGCATTCCTCCCCCTATCTTTGGTGGTGGTGGTGGCATTCCCCCCCCGATCTTTGGTGGTGGTGGCACTCCTCTGCTACTCGTTGAAGTAGTGGAACTTGTGCTTGTTGAAGATGTCTTTAATTTTTGTTTTAATTGTCTGTTCTCATTTTCTAATTGCCGAACCTTATTTTCGAGCTCCTTAATCTTATTGTTTTTTTCTTGTAACTCTAATTTCAGTTTCTTCGCTTCTTCTGATCCGTTTTGACTAGAAGTTGTGGTATTTTTATTTGAACCATAGCCTGTGGTTGATGTTGTTGATTTTGTTGATGTGCTTGTGCTTGTGCTTGTGGTTTTAGGTTTATTCCATCCGCTTGTACTCGAAGTTGTGTTAGTTGTGCTAGATGTGTTTCTGTTTAAGCCATAGCCAGTATTTGATTTGGTATTTTTATTTGATCCATATCCCGACGATGATGTTGTTGATTTTGTTGATGTGCTTGTGTTTGTTCTTGTGGTTTTAGGTTTATTCCATCCGCTTGTACTCGAAGTTGTGCTAGTTGTGTTAGATGTGGTATTTTTATTTGAGCCATAGCCAGTATTTGATGTGGTTGATCTGTTTGATCCATAGCCTGATGACGATGTTGTGGTTGTGGTTTTGGGTTTGATGTAGGTGTTGGTTCTTGTGTTTGTTGTACTAGATGTGTTTCTGTTTGAGCCATAGCCAGTATTTGATGTGGTTGATCTATTTGATCCATAACCCGATGTTGATGTTGTTGATTTTGTTGATGGTTTGTTCCATTTGCTCGTACTCGAAGTTGTGGATCTGTTGGTACTGGATGTGTTTCTGTTTGAGCCATAGCCAGTATTTGATGTGGTTGATCTATTTGATCCATAACCCGATGTTGTGGTTTTGGGTGAGTTGTAGGTGTTGGTTCTTGAGTTTGTTGTACTTGATCTATTATAATTAGATGACGTTGTGGTGGTCCTTGGGTTACTCGATTTGTTTGAACTACCCGATCGATTATAAGTCGAGGATGTGTAAATTCTTCTGCTCATTTCAAAATTTAATTTGAGAAATTTTAAAAAAAAAAAAAAAAAATAATAAATAAAGAGAAATCGTTTAGACTCTTAAAGAAATTTTTTTTAATTCTGGTTTCACATTGGATTCTATTTCTTATTCATATTTTTTTTTCTTAAAAATCAAGATTTTTTGATTAGTTTTTCTTTCTTTTTGATTTATTTACCCAAATTAACATATTTCTTTTGGGAACAGTCTTTAAAAGTTAATTGGTAACCACTGCTTTGGTAGTGAACTTTATTTAAAAGGCAAAAACGTTTGTGTTATTTAAATTCTCGTTTCATAACATGATTCTTTTTCACAAAATTTAAAGTCTTTGTTAAAGACAGCCAGTAAAGTGTATAAATTATTTGTTTCTTTTTTTCTTTTGGATTTTTACATAAATAAAAGACATTTTTTATCTCAAATTTTTAAGTGTTAAGTGAAACCAATTCACTTTGTTCCTTGAGTGTGGGTTAATTCTTAAAAAGTGGAAAAAAAATGGATGTTTAACATTTTTGAAGTTTTTCAAAAAAAAAAAGACTTTTAGATTTTTAAGAATTTAAAAATAAATCTGTTTTTACAAAAAAAGACAGCTAAAGTTACACTTCATTTTCTCATCAAAACAAGTGATTTTTACCAAACCTATGTTTGTATTTAATCTTTTTCCTTTTGATTTAAATAAATAATAAAAAAAACTTTGATTCCCTTTGTTATTGTTGTTGTAAAAAAGTGAGTAAAAAAAAGTTTTTAAAAAATGTTTAAAACCCTTTTAAAACAACAAACCAAACAGTTCAACTCCGATTTTCTTTCTTATATTAAATAATTTATTTCAAAATAACAGAATCCTTTTTGTTTGCTTTTAATTGACTACTGAAAAGGGTTTTCAATTTATTCAAAAGAAAATCACAACCATTAGTTGGTAAATTTTTAATTTTTTCTTTGCAAATTTTTTCTTTGGAAGACAATTATTTTTGGTAAAAAACGAGTATTTTATTCTACTCTTTTGTTTTTCAAAGTTAAATCTAATCTTTACTGTTAGAGCCGCTTATTGAAGAACTGTGGGAATCTTTATCAGAAGATTAAGCTTATTTATTTGCTCAAAGTACTTTCAAAAAAACACATACTCTTTAACCAAGAATAATTTGAGATTATTTGTTTGTATTATTTGGGTTATTTGTATTCTTCAGGGTGTAGCTTGTTTTGTTGAAAAAGCAAGATCGATTTATCCTAAAAAATCTTACTTGAAAAAACATTAAAGGGCTTATGAAATTTAAAGTGGAAAAAGTTCATCTCATTCGCCTTTTTCAGCTATTTTAAACCCAGTTTTCATATAATTTCAATATGTGCAAAATGTATTGACACAAATAACAAAAAGTGCTTGAATTGAATAAAAAGTTAAGTATGGTTTCTTAACATATCTTATGTTCATTTTTTAAAAATTGAAAAAGAAAAAAACTGAAAATCTTTACCAGTTTAACATTTCAAAGTTGATAATTTTCAGACGTAAGTGCACACCATGGCTATATCCACCTTTGGAATTGAAATAGATTATAGTTTATTTGAAATTTTATCTGTAATTCAAAGTTCTAGGAAATCTCAAAATTATAAAAATAATATAAAAAATCTATTTTCCGAATCTTGAACAATTACAATTTCTGAGTGAAAAAAATTTTCAAAATAAAATAAATTTTGAGAAATATAATAATATTTGAGAGGGATTATTATTCGAGTTCTAATATTAAAACTTTCAATTTAAATCTTCAGATTTTATATAAATTATATTTACTGATAAATTCAAAAAAGTATTTGAATAAATTTATTTAATTTTTTATTTCAATTCCAATGTGTTTGGATAAGTATACAAATTAGAATTCAAATGAATAAATCTCTTTATTGGCCTAACTGTTCAGAAAACTTGCAAAACAAGCCCCTTTTTAGGATATTCATTAGAAAGAACTGTTTTAAAAGCAGAGTAAATGAACACCAGCTAACGAAACTGAACTAACCTTTGTGGAAAAAAAGTGAAACAGGGAAACAAAAGTTCAACATTGTTTTTAATTCGTAACCTAATGAAAATTCAAAGCAAGATCAATCAAAAAAAGAATAAATAAATAAATGTATAAAGACAAAATGAAGTATTCAGCACAATAACAGTTTTTTAATACTATCTTTTGGTAGGGTTTTTCGTTAATTGATCAATTATTAAAAATTTGTTCGAAAAATTGACTATTTTTGAGATCTCCAAAAGCACATCTATAATTACGATAACTCAAGTAGATTTAAATTGTATTTGTTGGATTGATTGAAAATAGTATAATGAATTATTATTTGAAGTTAATTGGTTTCTTCTTTTTATTGATTTTACTTTTCATTTTCAGTAATGTTCCGAATTAAAATCACGTTTCACTTTTTTTCCTTGTTTCACTTTTTTTCCACAATGATAAACAGCTTTTTTTTCTCTTTGGTTTCACAAGTAGCGAATATTTGCCTATATTTTTTTCAACAAAATTTATATAAATAAAACTTTTTTAGAAATCTCAAAAAACTAAATAAACGAATACAGCCAGTTCTACTTTTAACATATACGCTTTCAACTAAACTTAAAGATTAGAGAAAAAACTAAAATTAAAGTACATTTTTTGAAAATTTTTTTCAGAAATTTTTTTAGTAGAATTTGAATTTTCAGCTTTAATTTGTGATTTTTGTTCGTGCCTTAAATTTTGTTGAAAGTTTATGTTTTAAAACTCGAATGTACTGTAATATTTTTATTATATATATATATTCTTTCACAGCCTAGAAAATTTCGAATTTAATTGGTATTTCTTCTATATTCATTTCTTTAATTGCATCACACTGTTAAAAAAACAATTCATTTTTATTCATAATATTATTTCAATATTGTAAAAAAGTTTTTGAATTTTATTTATTCTTTTCCCCTTTCTCTTTATTGTTCAGTTTTAGTAATATATTAATTATTAATAAAATAAAAAATCAAAAAAATTTTTTACCCCAGACTAAAACATAGAATTATTTTCGAAATAATTCATTTGAATTTTGATAAATAAAAATATCAAATTTTTTAGAACTTTTATAACATATTATTGTATTTCTCTCAAACACCCTTAAAAATATTTCTCCAACTTGAACCTAACAATGTAAAAATATGTACTAGTTTAATGGAAACCTAAATTTTCCTTTCTAATTATGACCCAAATCTATAAAATTCATTCTTTTGGGATTTTTTCAAAAATTCTTACAATTAATAATTTTTTTTTTAAAATATATATATACAAGTAATTTATCATTCCCGTTTCAGCCCTTAATTAATTTAAAACACGTTTAGCTCTTTTAAATCATTTTTCAATATTAAAGCAATTTTTTGTTAAGAGTTTTGCTTTGGTCAACTTATTTGTTTTTTGATTAAAAATATGTTAAAATCAGATGAACTATTAGTATATTAGATCGTAATTAATTTGTAATATTGGCGCGACAAACAATACCGAGATTTTAAATTATTTCATATTTAAAGAACCCCATAATCCCAATTAAAGAAAGTAAAATAAGAATCACATCAACTGGTATTTTTCTTTTTCTTTAGAACCGTTTAGCAAATTAGTTATGTGTTTACATAGAAACTAATTAACAATTATGAAACAATCCTTAATTTTCAACTTATTATTATATTGGGTATACCCAATAATAAAAACGACTAGGACAAAAAAATCATCTAAAACATTCTGTTTTTTTAAATTTTGATCATTAAATGATTTACTTGATGGATTTTTTTTATAAAAAATTCTTTAAATTCAAATTATTGCAAAAAAAGGTATAATATGAAATTATGGATTGTGTAAGTTTTACCCCCCCCCCCCCCCACCCTAATTTATTTTTACAATTATTATTATTCAACCTTTTTTGGATAAAGATCATTTTTCTCCTTCAGAAAACAAAATAAAATAAAAATTGTAGATGTTCAATCCTAAAAACTTAGTTAACAAGTAAAATTTTGTTTTGCTAGTAATTAATTGAAGAGTTTTAAAATGCAAATTTTGGATAATATTTTAATGTTGGGTAAATGGTTGTTAGTATTCTGAACATATCCCACAATTAGAAAAACAAGTGGAAGTTTAAATTTTTTGAAGAAAAATTATTTTTATCCAATATTTCCACCATTTAGAATTCACAATGAAAAAAAAATTAATTTATATCCAAGAGTAACCATTTTGGAAAACAATATTACAACCATTTTTTTCTAGTCAAAAGATTTTTAAACATAAAATAAACATTTAAACTAAAATTCCACACCTTTGCTTTTGAAAGTCAAAAATATTAAATACCCCTAAAAATATTTTCAAAGAATTATAAAAAAGATTTAATTTTAACATAATTTAACAGAAAGATCCAAACCTTTGAAATTTATATATAGATTTAAATATTTGTATTTTTACCCAGCGTTTAGTTTTTTAGTCTAAAAATAATTATTCCTTTTTTTAAAACTATTTTTTTACCCTTTTAGAAATAATTTTACATTTTTTTTCCATTCAAAGTAACATGAAACTTTTAACCGTATTCAGACTTTGCATTTTTTAATGGATTAAATGTTTTTTTTTTAAAATAATACTTGATTTTATCCGTATGAAAAAAATAAAATTTGAACAATTCAAGTTTGATAAAGATATTACTTTATTTCACACATCTACATTGTTGATAAAGTCATTTTCAAATTTAAGGCACAAACTTTCAACGAAATTTAAGGCACAATTAAAATTTCTAATTAAGGCACAAAATTCAGTTTCTAGTAAAATAAATTGGAAAAAAAAAATTCCAAATTTTGTGCCTTAATTTGAGATTTTTTTGTGCCTTAAATTTCGTTGAAAGTTTGTACCTTAAAAGTGGAACTGACTGTATGGTTTATTCACAATACAATCAAAATGAACACAATTAATATCCCGGTGCTATTATATTTATTTTCTTAGGCACTGATACACTTTTTTCAAGTTCTAGTTGAGAAAAAAGATTTATTTTTAGGTTTTAATTTTTTAATCAACCCAAAAATGAAATATTAGTTAATTGTATTCGAGTTATTTATATATATATATATATATAGAAAAAATTTGATAGTTTAGAAAACCCCGTATTCATCAAAATTAAACAGAAATAACTTAATAAAATAACTATGAATAAATATTATGTTTCCTATGCTTTTTTGGGGGTTTCTATTTATTTTATAAACCTTATAGCATGTATTCTATTCGGTTGATTCCTGAAGACCCAACTAAAGTGCCTAGATTTTTCAGAATTTAAAAGAATAGAGTTAAACCCCTTTGTTTTTCCCCAAATTATTTTAAATTCTGAAAAACCTAACTGGCATGTCCTAGGTTTTTTTCACTTTTTGGAATAACCTGGATATATTTAATAAATTTGGTGTTAATTTCTATAAAATAAAAAAAAAACCTAGAATACTTCACAAATAAAATAGAAAACATCAAAAAACCTAGAAAACTCTCTTTATATATTTTTTTTCCTATTTCAAATGAAACGAAATTTAATAAATTTTTCTGTTTATTTCAAAAAGTAAAAAAAAAACCTGACGAAAATCTATTGTTTTTCCAGATAAATAGAAAACTCAAAAAAACCTAACCAAAATCTACTGATTTTCTAAATAAACAAAAAACTTTAGAAAACCTAACGGAAAAATATAAAAAAAAAATAATATTTTTTTTCAATTTAAAACAATGAATTATTCTTGAATAGTTAAAATAATTAATTTCCCTTTTAAGAAATATTTAATATATTAGTAAATCAAATACTGCACATAAAAAAGACACCGTCAAGATTTTTAATTGGGAAGATTAGGAAAATTGTTTAGTATTTATTGGATATTTTCTTTTTTTTTTTTAAAGAATCAAACTTTTTAAAGTATAACCCACCCACTTATTAGAATAATGATTAATGAAATTACACTTTTTCAAAATATTATTCAATCAAATCATAAAAAAAGAATATAAAAATATCATTTTCCAAGCTCTAGCAAAAATCTATAAAACTCTATAATTTTTTTAAAATAGCTGATCTACTTATAATATCGAACAATTCCTTAAGTAATCTATAGACACACATTTTAATGAACTTTAGGTAGGTTTATTACTAAAGACCAATAAAAAATTTGATACTTTAAAAAAAGGATTTAATTTTAACTATTTCCAAAGTCAAAACATTTTTACTAATATTCACCATTAAAAATATTATCCAGTATGTTTTTCAATACTCTATTTTTTTCACTAATATAAATATAAAATACTTTACGAAGATAAGAAAATAACCTCTTAATTGTAATAACAAATATCCAAATTTTTTACTATTAAATCTAAAAAACAATACTAATAGAACCTAGAAAATTGGATTTTTTACCCGAAATAGTAAAATATCTTTCAAAATAATTTTTGATGCAAGATCTCTTATTAACCAATAGTGCTTATTATAAGTGAAGTTATTAAAAAGTAAAAAAATTAACCAATATTTAATTTTTTTTTGAAAAATTTTTTTCATTATCGTTTTCTGAAGACAAATTCAATTTAAAACCAAAAAATTAACCAAGAAAATTCAAAATATAAATGATAAAATTGTTTATTTTTCTTTTACATCGCTAAACCAATAAAAAAAAAAATAAAAAAAACAAGTACTAAATTATTTTTGAAAAAGCTCAGAATAAAAATTCATTTAAAAAAGTATATTTGGAATGATTAAAAAATATAATAATAATGCGAATAAATAAAATTATTAAAAAAAAATTTAATAATAAATAAAACCTGAATCGAGAAAAATAATAAAAAATTCAGAAATGAATAAATTTAATTTAATCTGATTTTTTATCAGAACCACTGTTACTTGGAGACTCGCTTCTTTCTTGCATTTCCAATTGGTCGACGTTACTTGAACTGTTTTCTTCATCTTTTTCTTCAGAGTCTTCAAGAGAATCATCATTTCCAAGAAGATCATTATCATCATCGTCCTCTTCGTCTTCTTCTAATTTAAGATGTGAAGAATCTTTGATGTCATCGAGTGTACTTGAACTTGGTAGGTAAGCAATTGAAAGGAGGAGAATGTACACATTGAAAATTGTAAAGGTTGATAAAAATTCACCAGCAGTATTTCTCAATTTGGAAACAAAATTTCCTCCAACAACAATTATCGAAAAGATGAATACAGTTAATGTAATTGTAAAGAAGAAATAAAATCTCTTCGCATTACTTGTATTTTTATTTTTGACATCATGGAAAGCTCGGATAGATGCATATACAATCCATAATAAATATACAACAAAAAATAGCCAAAGGAATACGCTTGTAACTTTAAATCCTGGAATATCATTAGCAACTTCGTATTCTGGATCATCAATTTCGTGGACTTGAACCCAGATATAAAGAATTAAAAAGGTGAGATAAATAATTGAGAGGACGATGATTTTTGGTAAATAAAATTTTTTAAAAGACCTCTCTTCTTTTTTCTATTAAAACAAGTTATTATGATCATTGTTTTATTTTGTTTGAAATATTTATTGTTAAATATTTAAATAATAAATTTAGAAAAAATAAGAATTTAATTTTTTAACATCATTAAAAATTATTATATTCAAAAAAATAGAAGAAGAAGAAGAAGAAGAGATACTTAAAAAATTATTGAAAAAATAAAGGTGCAGAAAGAAAAAGAAAAAAGAAAAAAGAAAAAAAAAGAAATAATAAAGTATAAAATTAATTTACATATCTTAATCCATCAATTGTACAGAGCCAAAATCCCCAAATACCAACAAAGAATGATGAGGTAAATAATGCATCCAAAAATCGAACAAAACTGGAATGAGACAAAATTATTGTGGGCCAAATTGGGTTATTCCATAACAAAAGTAATACAATAAGAACTGAAATCCATTTTTGTTCGATGGTAAACACACGATAAGGGATACCAACAACAGATCTAACAAGGAAGAACATAGCGATAATATTCAACATTACAAATATATATCTGAAAAAGAGTTCATAAAGTGTCATTCTTTTATGAACGAAAAAAAACTGTTAATTTTTAATTTGTTGATTTGTTGATTTTTTTAATTCATATTTTTTATTTTAATATTTTAAATGGAAGAGTGGGTGAGAGAGAGAGAAAAAAAAAAAAAAAAAAGGGAAATATTTGATATTAGATTATAAAAAAAAAAAAAATAATAAATAGATTTTGATAAATATTTTTTTTTGAAATTATTTAAAAGTATATTTCGATTTATTATTTTGTTTGAGACCACAAGAATTGAAATCATTTTTTACAATTGTTTTAGTCACAAGAAAAAAAAAAAAAAAAAAAGATAATTAATTTCTTATCAGAATATCCATTCATCTATTTATTTATTCGAAAGAAAATAAATATTATACTATTTCTTTTCTGTTAAAGAGAAAAAGGCAAAGCAACTAATTCTTAGATACTCTTAAATCAAAAAATAAATGTATATATTCATTAAAAATATTTTAATCTTAAATTGAAATATACATTTATAACAAAACTTATTGAAAAAAACAAAAAAAAAAAAAAAACTGATTGGTAAAATAATTAATTTTAAAATTAAAAATTAAATTAAAGGTTCATAAAAAAAAGAAATTTCCATTCTTTTCCAAATTCGTTTTTTTTCTTTTTTTTTTTGGGGGTAATAAAGTTTTAAAAATTGTTTTATAGTCATTAAGAAATAGCATTATATTATTTATAAAGTATAATTAAAATCATTATTATATTTAGTCAAATTAAAAACAAAAATTCATGATCTTTTTGAAAATGTGTAAATTAATTAAAATTTTTTGATTTATAAGACAGTAATTTTCAGAAAATGGATATCAAAAATTTTTATAAAAATATATATCTAAAAATATTTAATAACTGCATTAGATCAGTTTGATGATGAATTATTAAAACTTTTGAAAACCACTTTAATATATTTTGTGTTTTTAGTTTATAGACAATTGAATTATAAAAAATTTATTAAAATATGCTTTTTGTTACTTATTCTTGTCTTGTAAAAAAACGAAATTTCTTTTGTTCAGTAGAGAAATAAAAATAAAAAAATAAGTTTTAAATTAAGAATGATTTGAGTATTAATAATAGAAATTATTTATGCTTCAGGGAGAATAACAAAATTGATAGTTTTTGTTCTACTTTGATTTTAAAACTCAGAATATATACAAATGATTTAAATAGATACTCTTATGTTATGAATAAAAATAAATCAATTTTTTTCTAATTATCTGTAAAAATAACAAATAATTTGAATATCATTGATGATTTAGATCATTTTATATGGAATTTCTCCAGCATCTGAAAATAATCGCAAGATCTTGATATGTGAATTAAAAAAAAATAATATATCTAATATATTAAAAAAATAATAATATTCTTAATATTATTACAAAAAAGGATTAATCACATTTATTAACCTTAGTGAATAATAAATGTATTTTTGGGTCTTTAATAAAATTCCTAAATAAAAATTTAGGAATTTGGGAAGTGTTGTCAAGTGTCATAGAGTGCTTTCAAGTGCCTAGGTTTTCCAGAATTGAAAAGAATAGAGTAAAATCAAAAATTTAACTATATTCCAAAAATTAAAAAAAACCGCCGTTAGGTTTTCCAGAATTTAAAAGAATTGAGTTAAATTTTTGATTTTACTCTATTCTTTTCAATTAAAAAAAACCTAACGGAAAACAAGTGGTGTTAAAAACTTTTGGCTTATTTAATAATAAAAAGAAATATTTTTTTTTTTTGTCAATTTCAAACTGGAGAAATAAAATTCTTCAAGGTAACGATTTAAAGAGTTTTCTAAAGTTGTGTAATTTTAAAATTTAATTATTTACATTTTATTCAAGGTAAACGTTTAAACACCAAATTAATTGACCCAATAAAAGGAATCAAATAGTGAATTTAATGTAAGTGTAAAAATAACACTTTTTTCACAAGATTGCTGTTTTTGTGTTTAGACAACTATTTAACGCTCGTAAGTTACATTTGGATGGCTTTAAAAAACTTTTAAGAAGAATAAAATAAATATTGTTTTTATTTCTTCTCTTTTTCATGTTTAAATAGAATAACGAAAAGGCATTAGAAAGAACACTATTAATCAACTGGTACAAAAATTAAAGTTTCGTTGTATTTCTGACATTATTCAAAAGAAAAGAATAAAATCGCGAAGATTTTTATATTTTCTAGAAATTGGGGTTTGATATTTCAGAAAATTATTTTTTTTTGTTTGAACAAGATGTTTAAATTTAAACAATTGTTTTGATTACTTTGTAAATAATTAAACTTTGTTTCAGTCAAAGTTTCTCAACATTTTTTTCAAATATCAATTATTTTTTATAAATGAATGAAGATTAAATCAGAAATAAGCAGAATAATACACATCAAAGAATATTTGATGTGTACTCCTGAAATAAAACTAATAAATCCATAGATTTTCTTAAAAATCGAAAAACCCAAATTCTTAGGGTGCTATTGAGAAAAAACAACAATCTTCTCATGTTGATCTCTCCTATTGAAGATCCAAATAAAATTGCAATAGAAATCAAAATGATTTTTCTACAATCATTTTTACAGTTTCAATAACCATTAAAATAACACGTTTTTACCAAGAGACTATCAATCTTGCAATAAAAAAAAATTTGAAAATTTAGGTATCAAAAAAAAAATCAAAAAAAAAAAATCAAAAATGTGCTAAAATGATTTCAATTTTGAAATTTCCAAAATAAATTTTTTCTTCTAATATCCATTCAAACCCTTTAAACACAAGTATTTTACTCTATTATAGCTGTGTCCCTTTGGGTGGAGAATGGTTTACAAATTATTATATACTTTTTTTACTTTTTAGTGTATTTTTTACACTTTTTGGTGTTAATTCTGATTTTAACACTTTTTGACATACTCTTAATATGATATTAAGAATTATGAAAATAATATCAAAAAGGTTTTTGTGTTTTGCTAAATTTAAATTATTCCATAATATATTATTTTTTTTTTTAATTTTCTGAATTGTTTCCTTAATATTCCTATACAATATTTCATGCTTGGATTTATTATTATTATTATTTTTTTCTTGCAAAAAGTTTTTCGTAAATATAATTGTTAGTTCTTCAACTTTTAAGTAACTAGATTTATATTTTGCTTTTTTGAAACGAGCCTATCGTATTTTGTTACAGATAATTGAAAAAATAAATGTAAAGTTGTTTTATAAAAGTCCTGAAAATGGGTCTATTAAAGTCTGATAACTGTTTTATAGGTAATTTTGAAAACTATTCCACCTCACGTTTTTAAAATTACTCAACAAAAATTTCATTTGATATTACAATTCAAAAAAAAAAAAAAAAAAAAAAAACTTGAATAATTGACTCTTTGCTATTTAAAACAAGATCTAATCCCATATTACAATTCTATGAACGAATTCACATGATTTCTTTTAATGATCTCTATAAAACACATATAACATTATATTGTTTTCGAATTACACAATGAAAATTTGATACTATTAATATTATAATTAACGGCAACTTCAAGAATGAAAAGAACTTGATCTATACTTTAAAAGATCAAATACAAATTTTCTTTCATAAAGCAGTCATCCATTTTTTAAAATTATGTTTATTATTAACAAACAGAAACAATTTCATTTTTGAGGTAGTTAACTGCTTTAAAAAGTGTTACTCAAAATAGCTAAGTAACTATGTGTATATTATGTCGGTGAATATTAATTTTATGACTAACAACATCTTTATTGGCTTTTAAGAATGTTGGGTCAAGGAATCTAGTTAAAATTTATGCTTTTTTTTGAAATTTTCTCATTTGACAAAAAAATTTTTCTTCGATCCCAGTTTCGGAATTACCTTGAAAAGGTTCGAAAATCAAAATACACTTATTACAGAGACTTTCCGCTTTATTTTAAAATCTAATAGAGTTAATGTTTAATGGTAGAAATATACTTTAAAATAAAGGAGAAAGTCTCGGACATAAGAGGTAAAAAAAAAAAAAAATAATCCTTTGAAATTTACCCTTTTTTTGTATGAGAAAATCCAGAAAAATATTAGATTCTACAAATTAGGTTTTTTTTAATTTTCAATCAAAATCACTTAAAAATCAAAAAATTTTAATTTTTTGGATTTCCTTTAATATAGAATCATTTAAACCATTTTTTCTATTAATAACATTGAATTTCAGTTCTCACATAACTTAAAATACTGAAGAGTTCTTAAATAGTTTGAGCAACACATTTCACAACTTTTGTTACTCACTTTTTTAAAACAGCTTGATCATCAGATTTGAATTAAAGAATTTTATTTGGTTTTAGTATTACTGATAAATTCAAAATAAGTTGGTAAATGTTTTTTTGCTTTCTTACACATATAAAGTATTTAATGGAAGGATTTAACCTACAACCCAATTGAAAAACTTGTGAGATCATTTGATTAGTACTGTAAATTATTGAGAAAACAAGTAAAAAAGAAAGTGCTAAATATATTTTCATACTGGTATTTGAATTATAAACGGGAAAAAATTTTCACTTCCTTTTACATATTTTTCTTTTTTAAATAGACTTCTTAAAGAAGTAAGATGCAATTTGTGGCTCTATAAAAAAGGAAATTGAAAATGAAGTGAAAATTTTTACCCATTTACAATTCAAATACCAGTAAAGAAGAAAAAACAAATAATTCTTGTTTTAATCAAGTCGTTCATTGACAACTATTTTAAAAAAGTGAGGAATTTTTTTGGAAAGTTTTAATTTTAAAAAAGAGCTCACTGTTTTAAAATAAAAAACTCTTAAAAAGTTTTGAAAAAGTAAGAACTTTTATAAAATATTCATAGCGAATTAAAATTTAATTTTAAATCCTTTTTGTTCTGAATAAATTCCACCTACTTTGATAATTGTTTTCCACCTCACATCTTTTCTAAAATCCCATTTGAATCTTAAAAAGTAATTCAATAGAGAATTTTCCACAGATCATGAGACAAGTGGTTCGTAATCAAGAAGAACCAAAGTGAAAAAAAAAAGTTTTAATTTTGTGCGAATAAATCAGAAAAAAAAAAAAAGAAATAAAATAATTTTCAAATTCTCCACGTCTGAATCAAATTGAGTGAAAAAAAAAATGAATATTTTTTCATTTCAATTCTCTCTTTCACTCAATTAGGTTTGAAAAGATATCCTTAATTTTAATTTTATTCTGAAAATTAAATTGGCAAAGTGTAACCCGAAAAAATATATTTCCGATACTTTTCACGAAATAAAAAAAAAAGTTTTATCCCAACAAAAATAATTTTTAAAAAAAATAAAGTAAAAAAAAATAAAATAAAAAGAGGTTTCTTTGTGGACATACTATTAACAAAGAAAACAAAAATAGTTTTTTAGGGAAATATTTTTCAAACAAAAAGGAAAAAAAAGACAAACGTTTGAGAAAGATTTTCCAAAACAATTTTTTTCCGCCATGTTGGTAATTTGGAGTTTTGCAAAATAGTTTTTATAGTTTAGGTATGGTTCATAAATTATTGTGTGTCTTGTACAATTTGATTGTGCCTATTCGAAATAAGAAAAACAACAACAAAAAAATAAAAAAAAAAAAAAAAAAGTAAAAAAATATCGCGAAAAAAGATAAAATAACAAAAAAAAAAAAAAAAAAAAAAAAAAAAATAAAAGAAATTTTGAGGTGATCCGTTTGAATTAAAATACATACTTTACACTCAACAGTACGCGTATGTGTAGAATTAGCAATTTTGGTCCATTTAGTTAGATCACTATCAGCTACGTTATTGCCAAGAAGGGTAATAGCAATTTCTACGTCTTCTTTTATTCCAATGTCAAGCTCGTTAGTAAAATGGATGTCGACGTAAAGGAATTGGTTAAGTCTATTTAATCCAACAATTTCAAGTTCAATATTAACGGTTTCGTTATCAAAATAATCGACAATCTCTCGTGTTTCGTAATGGTAAGGGCCCGTAAAGCCTATCCCGATTCCCAAAATAATGACTGCAAGAAAGGAAAAAAAAAATATGAAGAATCCTTTTTTTTCCCACAGATCGACTTTCATTTTCATGATTTCGTTCTCCATTTTTTTCTTGGTTTGTTATTGATAAATAAAGGAATTCAAAAATAATACCTAAATTAAAAAAATGATAATCTCTTACAAAATTTTCAAAAATAAATATTCTAGCGTTTCGGTTTATTTCTTATTTTGGTTTATGTATTTTTAATTTTTGGAAAATTACAAGTTTGATTAGAAAAAGATAAATTTTTTTTCCATTTTGTAAGGAGGATTTTTACATAGGAAAAGAATATTTGTGTAAAGTATTTCAAGGAGAAAAGTCTAAATACAACACCGCCATTTGGCTTACAAACCTTTTTTATCAATTTTGATCTTCACCAATAGACTTTGCTTGGAAAATACGAATTTTTTGGAAAGTTTCATTCCAAAACAAATAGTTTTTTTTTTTGTTGGTTGTTTGAAGAAAGAATTTGAATTCGAATTTATTGAATTGAAGAAATAGCGATAATTTTTTATTGATTTGAGTAATATTCTTTTCACAGAAACGACCACTCACTGAGTAACTATTTCAGGTACTTTCATTTTAACTTTAATAAATAAAAATTGTTATTTCACCTTCACCAACATTTTTTTTTCTAGAATTGGATGAAAAAACAACAAGATCTTTGCAAGCCGTTTCTTTATAAAATCCTTGAATTTTTTTATACTCTTCTTTTTTTAACTTTTGGGACACAATAATATTTATTCTAATTTGTAATCAAAAGATTAATGAAATTCAAGATTTTTGAATTTCTCAAATGCTGAAAAAAAGTTAAACAGTTTTTTAGACTGAAAGAATTGATAAAAATGTTAAGGAGAATCAATTTTTTAAGAGTAAGTCTGTTGTATAAAACTAAAAAAGCACTAATCTCAATAATAGTTTTGAGAACACAAGTTTTTGGATTTTAAAAGAGAAAAAATTTGAACTTTTTTTATATTTTTTACTGGAACCTACCAACGTCAAAATAACCCGTGCAAAAAAATATAATGCGTGTTTCAAAATAAAAAGCGTGTTTTTTTGTTATAGTTGTCCAATACATTAACCAATCAAAGAGACCAATAATAAACCCTAAAAAAATATGGTATTGGTTTCTTAAAGTTCTATTATTTATAAAGAAATTCTAAAAATGAAGGATCAAATTGCAAAATTTATCTCAAAAAATAGAGTTAATTTATGTAAAGAAAATTTTAATATTTAATAAAAAATTTCAAAAAAATGGAGAATATTATGGAAAATTGTCAACTAATTGCATGAATAATTTAAATTTTACTGAAAATAACCAGGGATTTACTCTCAAAATTGATTCGAACTTAGATATACTATTTGGTAGTAGATTGGATGTTGCCTTGGTACGAGAATAAAAAAAAGCAGGGATAATATTTTGAAACACGGATTCTAGTCGTTGGGCACGCATTATTTTGATCACTGTATAAAAACACATTTTTCATGGTTCTTGAAACACGGGATTTAACAAAACCCTCTTAAATAATTCCTTTTTTACTTTAAAATAGCTTCATTAGTGTTTTATTTTGGAATATCAACCGTGTGATATTTTGAATTTTGTCTGAAAGAATGGAAAAAATAGTTCTTTTCGAAGTGATTTAAGGTGATATTGTGGAGTTCAAAGAAAGACTATTTAATAGACTTAGCATAAGAACAAATATCATATTTTAAAGTCTGGAAGGTGATCCTAAACAAGGAATTATAACTGGAAATTATTGTATAAATGAAGCAATTTTGGGAGTTTTATTTTGTTTTTTTGTTACTAAGAAAACCAAAAAAATACCTACAATTTTTGCTTTGATTTCCTTTTTGTTAAATTTGTAAATTACTTTTAAAACATTTTGTTTGCAAGGAAATTTTCACAGTCAACTTATTTTGATCCTTTCTTTGAATTTAAAGGTCACAAAAATTTATTATAAGGAGGGAACTACTAAAAATGAAAAAAATGAAATTTAAAAAAAAAAATTGAAAACATCTTTTGAATTTATCAGTATCTCATGATTTATGAATTATCTAAACTCAATTCCAAAAAATGGGACACAAAAAAAAAATTACATTAATAAAAATATACTCCAAAATACATGATATTTGAACATTAAAATAATAAAAGACCCCAAAATATTTAATTAATACTATTTATATATTTTATAGTAAATTTAAAATTCAATTCGAAAAATAAAAAAGAAAAAATAAAAAAAAGTGTGCCCCTATTTTTGGAACACGGTTACCAAAAAATCCATTTTTATTGAAAGAAAAATTAATAAAAACTATTAATAGATTCAGCTTGTCTTTTGATAACTAAATCTATCCTTTTAAATATAGAGTTTACTAATTATCTTAGGTTTCCCAACTCAAAGTATTTCTTACATTAGTGAAAATTTTAAAAATTCTTCTTCGTTTTTTGGTTGCAATTTTTCAGTTTAGTATCCATAAATTCCCAATTGGATTTAAATCTTGTGGAATTGGGGGGCCAAGGGTCCAGAACATTACATCCCCGATTTAAGTAAGTTTGGTTTTTTTTTTTTTTTGAAGTATGTGGAAAAGCTCCATCCTTTTGGAAAATCCATTTCAACTCACTATATTTTGAATTAGCGAGTTGAATTTCCTTTGATTTTTTTGATAATATCATTAATAATACATTCAGTATTCACACTTCCATTAATGATAATAAGGTCTGTTTGTAGGCCATGTGCCCTAGCACGCCATATCATGATTTTTTTTCAAAAAAAATTTTTTCTCGATAAAAAAAGAATCTTTTTTCATTTTTGAGAGAAAAAAAAATTTTTTTTGTGATCAGAATGAAAACTTTTCAATTTCATTTTAAAGTGATTTTGAGATTTTCAAAAAGTTTTGAAAAAAAAAGAAAAAATTTTTTTTTTTCAAAAAAAATAATACAAAAAAAATCAAAAACTATTATTGAAAATCAAAAATCAAAAAATAATGAAAAAAAATGATAAATAATTAACTTTAAAATTATTTACATTGATTGTTAATATCTAATGTTTCTATTTAAGAGTCAAATATCACTTTTCTTGGAGGTAAATTGATTTTGAAGGTGTGCCCCAATTTTTAGAATTGAGTTTATATTACAATCACCACGAGATGGACACAATTCAAAATCTTGTTGAGTTCTTCTGGATCCCAAGAGATAAAGAGACATAACTCAACAATATTTTAAATCATGCCCAACTCACTGTGACTGTATTTTAGATATCCTTAACTGGGCAAACTATCAAAGAAATAAAACCTAAAAAAATAATTTTTTTAACTGATAACTCAAGAACATGCTATTCAAAAACTATTTTTCTCCCAATAGGATTATTGAAATTATATGTTAAATTAATCCAATTTGGAAAAAAAAAATAGTTTAAATTACCCAGAGACAAACTACAACATACAACTATTCAATAATCTACCCCCCCCCACCATATTCTATAATTGTTTAGAAATAACAGAAAAAAATCAAATATAACACCCCATATGAGCTGAGAGTTCTTAATTGTAACCGATTTTGGATACCCGTTTAAAATTTCTCTTCCCCTAATAACACAAATATATATATATATATTTCTTATTTTGGTTAGGCTTTTTCGAATTTTCTTTTTTTCTTGTTGTCTTCTAAAAATAGTTTATTTTCTCTTCTTCTTCTGATAGGAAGAGTAGTAAAAAAATTATTTTTTTTATTCGTAATAATTGTTTTCTTTCAAACTAAAAACAAAAAGGCTGTTTGGTTTTTGGCACTCTTTTAAAACAAAGAAATAGAATTCAGTCAATTTACAACATCCTGGTAATAATGAAGAATTTTTTATTTTGGCTTTCATTAATTTAATATTTTTGCTCCTTGAACTCGAATATAAGTTCAATTTTTTAGAAATAGAGACAACCCCTCTTTTGGGATTTATTAATTAAATAACCTTGTAAAAAATGATTTTATTCTTCTAAAATAACTTTAAATATCATTTTTTAAAGTTATTTTTATTATTAAAATACCTTTTTTTTAAACAAATTGATTTGAAAATAAGAAGATCCAAAAAAAGCAAAAACTTTGCCTTATAAGACAATGGTTTCTCAAAATCTTTCAAAATTACATAGGGTGCTATCTTGAACTTTTCAGTGAACACTTACAATCTTTTTCTTATCTACAGTTTTTAAAAATTAAATATAGTTTTGAAAACAATACAGGGAACGGAAAGAACTCCTTAGACCATTTTAATTGTTAATACTGATAAATTCAATTCAATTCAATTTTTGTAAATATTTACTTCATTTTTAAATTTATCAGAATCAAATGGAAAAAAAAAATAGCAAAAATTTTTGAAAAAAACTCATATAAAAATGTAATTCTTAGAAAAAATACTTAAACGCTCCTTAATCTGGTTAATCAAAATTACGAAATTTATTGTTCTTGTCGAGAATTTTTCATCAAAGCACTAATTGTTAGAAAACTTAAGGTAATAAAGAAAAAATGAAAATAAAAAAATTGAAAATAAAAAATTCCTAAAATAGTAAAAAAATATATAAATTCGGGAACCCAGTACCCCACTTTTCGGAGTTGTGGAATACCAATTTATTAATCACAGTCTGTGGAATCTTATTTTAATAATCTTTCTATCGGGTTTTTACTCCTCCTGTTTCTGGGGACGTGTCGTCAAGTGCTTAGCTTTTTTTTAATTTAAGAAATTAAAAGAAAATTTTTGAAATTTTCTTTTTATTTCTCAAATTAAAAAAAAGCTAAAGGCGGTTTTTCAGAATTCGGAAGAATTTAGTAAAATCAAGGATTTTACTCAATTCTTATAAATCCTAAAAAACCTAATGACAGTGGATAATTTTTCATTTGGTCATTTAAAGATATAATATTTTTTTACTTTAATGTTTTAATTATTTTTCTTCTTCTCTTTTTTATTTAGTAAATTTTCTTTGATTACTCCTTTCTCACAATAAACAATAAAATAAATATTTAATTCATTTTTCAATTTAGAAATTTTTTAAAATTATAACTCGCACACTTATTAGAATAATGTATTAATCAAATCACACTTTTCCAAAACAATATTCAATCAAATAACAAGAATAAAAAAGATCATTTTCCAAATACATTGTAAACCTCTATAAAATTATATATTTTTTTTCAAATTAAGTAGATCTACTGAGAATCATCATACAATTTGATAAGTGTTCTATAGATACAACACTTGATGAACTTTAAGTAGGTTTATTGCTGAGTTCTTTAAAAAATTGTTTAGTTATTTCAAAGAATTTGATTCTTAAATAAAAGACTTTATTCAGGAATTCCATAACAAATTCCCTAATATTAACAATTAAAATTCTTGTCTGGGATTATTTTCATGTAAGGTATTTTTTTTAATACTATACTTGAAATTTCACAAATAAAAAGTTTGGCTTTAAAAAAAAATGCGTTGCTCTATTCGCAGAAGAAAAATCACAAAAATCGAAAATGAAGTGAATAGTTTTTCCCATTTATTAGTCAAACACGAGTATTGATTTTTTTTTGGATATTAAGAAAAAATTATTTTCAGTGATAGTTTGACAAATTGATCAATAGCCCCAAAAAGTAAATTTCATTTTTTTAATAACAATATATAATTGTTAAACGTCTTTATTTATTTTTTATTTTTGATAGTATTGATAAAAAAAAATCAATTATTAAGAATTTGTGATCTCAATAAATAATTAGTTGACGAATTAAAAAAAAACAATATTCACTTTAGGTAAAAATAATTATTTTTGTATTATTGATTTAAAATTTTAATTTATTATAATATATATATATATATATATGGATAATGGTGTGTTCTAAGATATGAAATAAAACTGATTAACAAAACTTAATTGGTATTAATTTTTTTGCGATAATTCATTTTCTAATTTATCAATGATTAATTGAACTTTTTGACAATCTTCAATTTGATTATTTTTTTTGTGTAATTCAAAGGTTTTCGTTAATAATGGTATTGTTATTTCTGATAAATGCAAATGATCAAAAGCTGTAGCTAATAAAAACCAAATTCCAGGATCATCATTTTGCTCAAGCAACATCTCTTTTAATATATATATTGCAACTTGGGTTTGCCCCAATTCTATTAAAAAATTGCAAGTTTGGATTCGAAGCTCTAAAGGAGGAAGATTGGCTTTAATTTGGTCGTTGATTGTTTCCTCATTTTCCAATTCTTTAATTATCTTTTCATTTTCCTTCTCATTTAATTCTTCTTCTTTTTGTTCGAGGAATTTTATATTTTCTTTGATAATCTTTTCGTGCTCCATTCTATTCAAATTTCCACTCTTTAACATCAAAATGTCGTCCCTGATCTCTTCAACAACCTGAAGAAATTCGGATTCATTTGAGAGATAATCCTCGATATTTAAATCATTCCAGATAGAAATACTTTCGAACAAGGCAATTTTAGCTTCATCAAATCTTTGTTGCGAAATTCTTAAGTTACACAGAGTTAAATATGCTTCAAAATTCGATTCAGAAATTTCAAATGCCTTTTTTACATAATTTTCACATCTTTGCTCAGCATCAGTATTAAAACAAAGATCAGTCATATAAATTTCAACCAGTGAACATAGTCCTGAAATAATCTGATTCGTTAAATCTTCTAATTGGACTTTATCATTATTGGTTTGGTTTGTTGTGTTTTTTATTTTGTCTAACTTGTTAATTAAGATTTCGATCCCCTTTTCAAAATAATTTACAGATTCTTCTTCTTCATATAATTGCCCTAAATACATATATGGTATTTCAGATTTTGATGGCTGCAGTTTAATGCTTTGGTTAAACATCTATTAAGAGTTATTTTGGCGAATCAAGATTTTAATTAATATTTTACAAGTTAGATTAATCTTTCAAGTTATGTGAAAAGTAGAGCTTATTTTAATAAACTAAAAATATTTTTATTTTTTTTTTGTTTTTAATTTTGATAGAACTACTTCAGGATGTAGTCAGACTATAATAACCACAAAAATTGAAATATACGAAAGTTTATGAAGTATTATATCAATGATTATATGTTCAAATTGCCAAAAAAAAATTTATTTTAATCATTTTTTCAATAAAAATACAGAAAAAAAAAATAATAATAATTAATAATAATTAGTGGTGAGTTTGATAATTCTATTTCTTTTTTTATTTTTTATATTTTTTTTTATGAGACTTTTTACTTTTTCCAAATCCCCTTTTTTAAGTTCTTTGGGTTCCTTCGATTTCTTCGGTTCATCCCTTTTTTTTTTTTTTTATGTGTTTGATGGTGGTAAAAGTTAGAAAAAATCATTATAAGAATTGATAGACTTTTTCATGATTAGATCTTAAACTAACTTACTTGATCTAATCAAATCTTGAAGTAGTCGAACTTAAGTAAAGCAACTGGGCTTAACTTGAGTAACCGAAGCAATTTGAAATCAAACTCAAGTGAACCAAATTGAACTTCCCATATAATCTACGAGTCGTCACTTTGACTAAGTGAATACTGTAAAGTCTGATATTGGGTACTGGCATTTTATGAAAACAAGATTTGGGAAACTTTCATAAAAAAAAAAAAGAAAAATTTCCAAATCTTATTCTTATTCTTTAAAAAAACAGCACTTTATAGATATAACTTATATATACATAAATTTATAATTTAAAATTTCATAAAGTGACCTATTTCATTTGATCTATAGTTGTTCAAATATTTAGATCTCATTATTAATACAAATTATGGTGGCGACCAATGAATCTTCGGCATAAAAGGAAACAACCACCAACCAATTCAACACTTGGGTACAAAAAACCATTTCAATGAAGTTTTTACTTTATTTCATTTTTTAATCTCTTTTTATTTCATACTTTTCTTTCTCTTTCTCTTGCCTTTGTTTAAAAATAATCTTTTTCCTTTTACTTGTTGAAAAGAAAAGCTATCCTTTGAGTTATAATCTTACATACATTATAGCTAAGATAAAAAACTCTAAAGAAAATTAGTGCTTCATAAAATGCCGCAGAGTACCGCCAAGTGTTCTAGGTTTTTTTTGAGGTTTTCTATTTTATTTATGAAGTGTTCTAGGTTTTTTTTACTTTTTGAAATAAACAGAAAATTTTAATAAATTTTCGGCTTATTTCGAAAAGTAAAAAAAAAAACCTAACGAAAATCTATCGATTTTCCAAATAAACAGAAAACTCAAGAAAAGCTAACGGCGTGTTTTCCAGAATTCAAAAGAATAGAGTAAAATTAAAAGATTTTACTCCATTCTTTTAAATTCTGGAAAACCTAACGAAAAGTTCCGTAGAGTGCCTAGCTTTTCCAGAATTCAAAAGAATTGAGAAAAATCAATATGATTTTACTCAATTCTTTTAAATTCTGGAAAAGCTAACTGCGGTTTTTTTCACTTTTTGTTTTTGTTTCGAAAATCTATTGATTTTCTAATCAAAACAAAAATTAAAAAAAACCTAACGACAAACAGGAGTTAATTTTGCTGAAATCACCATTCTTCAATAATAATAATAATTCTATTTCTTTTTTCTTAGATAACTGAAAATTAAAAAATCAATTGTACAATAATTAAAGATTCAAAACAAAAAAGCATTTATTTGTAGAAATTTTTTTAAGATCAAATCACAAAAATCAAAGAAATAATAGAAAACAAATTACAATTTTAGGAATTCAAAGAAGGATTCTTTATAAATGAAGCTGTAATGAATTTTCGTTTTTGAAAGATCAAATGAAATTTTTGTTTCATTTATTTTTTAATTTAAAAGTAGACTTTTTTTTTTGAAGTGTTCAAGGTTAATTCATTTTGTAATTTTTATTTTTTATTTTGAGTATATTAATTAATTATATAAGCAGAATTTACTCTCCAGTTCTACAAAACACTCGGATTTATAACATTTAATAAAAAAAAAAATTATAATTAACGATTAATTTTTGAAATTGTGTAGCAACAAAGAGAATCGGATGATTCATTGGTATTGGTTATAATCCTTTTTATCTATTTTTGTGTCATACGTTTCAAAAATAAAATCAATTTTATTTCTCAATATGTCTTTCGCCTGCAATTCCAGTATTTTTTTATTTTTTTATTTTTTCTAATTTCCAGTAACCGACATTAAAAATAATATTGACTCTTATGCGAATATTAAAAATTGAATGAGAATTGTTGATTAAATAAACTAATAAAGAAAAAAAAAATAATAGATAATAAACTGAAACATTTTTTGCTTATTGTGAAAACATAATTAAAATATATTAATTTCAAATTGAATGAAGATTACTTGTCAAAATTCGAATTTAACAAGGTTAAAAACGTTTTGGTGCTCAGATTTTGGATTATAAGAGATTTACCCAAAATAGATTTGTTTTGAAAAAACGAAATGTCTTGAAATACTACAATTGTTCGAAGCATAAAAAGGTATTTATTATTTTTTTATGGAATAATTTTTTTGCAAAACCACAATTACAATTTCAAATTCTAAAGGATAAAAAGTCATTTGGCTTAGACTAAGACCGAGAAACCGCCTTTAATTACTTTTTTTTTAAGTGAAATTTTCTATTCAAAAAATTAAATCTTTAATAGACATCGGGGATTTGGCACTAATTTTCATTAATGGGATTTACCTTTTGAGATTATTTATTAACGGGTGGGTTTTTTAGTAATTTCAAATAAACATTGGAAATAAAACCATTTGTAACTTGAATGTTTGGTAGTAATTAGATTTTATCTTTTTTTGGTTGATGAAAATAACAAAAAAGAGAAATATAATTTCTCAACTTATAGAAAGAATAGTTTAATTTCAATTTTGGGTTTAAAATTATTTTATTTTGGTGGTGTGTATTTCACTCAGTACTGAAAAAAGGAATTGTATTTTTTAAAGAAAAAAATTCAAATGAAAAATTTTTACAAAAAAATAAAATCGTTTTATTTATTTATTCAAATTTCCAAGAAAAACAAATTCACCAGCTTCAACCCCTTTTAGCTGATATTCAAATTAATTTGATTTTAGTAACTATAAAATAATCAAATGTTGGAAATATTTTTCTTTTTTTTTCAATTTTTAGTAAAAGATTATGGAGGTTTGTTGAACCAACATAGTAAATCAAGATTTGGGTTTAATAGTCTTCTAATCAAATTTAAGTCCTTATATTCATTAAAACCAATTCTTTAAAAAAAAAAAAAAACACATTATCCTCATATATTAATCGAAACAGGACAAAGTTGACTCATCTAAAGGGGACGAAAACTGGAAATTGAAGAGATACCTCAAAATCAGTCAATTTCGAGAAAACTTGAGCGAAAAACAATCCTATTTAAACTGGCGATCATCAACCACCCTATTCAAACTCAAATTCTTTTGTAATGGCCTGAATAGGTACACATACAAATGGGGAAAAGGAGTAAACTCTAAAATTTGCCTATGCTGTAAAAAAAAAAAAAAAAAAGATGATATAGACCATTTCATCTGGGAATGTAAAAAATAAGAGAGGACCAGAAGAGATGGAAAAATCAACTCAAAAAAGTCAAAAACTTTGGCCATAACATATAGTCAAAAAAAACACCTGGGTTATTGAGGAAAATGAACATAAAAGAGATCTATGAAGTTACCATAGAATATCTTCTGACCAGCATGACTCAGCACGAAATTAGGAAAAAGGGGCTCAAAACAAAATAAAACCTATTGGCAAATCACCTGGACAGAAAGACTTGAAACCTCTCAACACATAACTTTCTTAAATTCTTCATTTTTTTTACCTCTTCAATTTTTACTTCTATTATTTCCCACCCCCACCCATCTTTATTTTTACCCTCCTTCTTTTCTTTTTTTTTGAGAAAACTAAATTAGGATTCAAATACTTCTGATAACTTTATATACATAGACACTCTTTGAATTGGAAGTCTCAAATTTAGTCACTTCAAAATTCTCTCTTTAACAGATTAGACAAATTTCTTTTTTGTCTAACCCTTAACAATAAATTCGAATTTATCCTCATATATTAAGACATATTATTTCAACATTCTTAAAAGTTTTTTTTATTAATTAAATTTTTGATTTGGACAATTAATTCAATTGTAGTTGTTTTTTGAAAAAACATTATTTACATTTTTCCAAAGCCATCATGAAATCTATATCAATACCAAAATTTGATATTGAAAAAATATCACGCTATACTTGTAACAGCTGTATAATTATAATCTTCATGAATTTCAGACCTACCGAGGTTTTAGTAGTTAGTCTAGTTTTTCAAATAGATCAAATTGGACCAACACACAAGAATAAAAAAATAAAAAAAAAAAACACTTTGTAATTTTCGATTTCTCCGTCATAAATGCTTGGTAATTCTTATTTTGATAAATTCGTGGGTGTGTGGTTTTTCACTTGACAATTTTTTATCCGAAATAAGACACCCTTTTGAATTACGAAGAAATCCTGTTTTGTTTATTGAATAAAATAAGAATAAAAAAAGGAATTTTCATTATTTACCTCAATTGCTTCTTCTTGGTTTCCAGTTTCAAGAAAAATCATTCCAAGAGTATTCATTGTTGAAGTTTCTTCAGGAACTAGTAAGAGTGCTTTTGAATATAACTATAATCGTAATTCAAAAATCATTTGATAAATTATGAGAAGACGCATCAAATAAAAAAAAAAGTGAAAATAAAAAAAAAAACAATTTGGATTTGATTACGTGAGAAAAGATCAAAAAAAGATCAAAAAAAAATTTAAGGCTGAGAAAGGTAATTTCGATCAAATAAAAAAAACCTTCCCAACAGTTGTTTTTTTGGTTTGGTTCTTTTTTGTTTTCAAAACAAAAGAAAAAAAAAAGAAAAAAAAAGCAATACTTTAATTGCCTCATCAAAATCAAATTCATTATAAGCTTTGTCTGCTTTTAATTTTAATTCTTGTGCATTTTTTGTTTGTGATTTTTGTTTTATTTGTTCGCGTTGTTTTTGTCGATTTTTTTTTTGTTGGTTTCTCAGGTTTTTATTTTGTTGATGGCTCATTAGATTTTTTGAAAGTGAAAAAAATAGAAAATAATAAATCTTATTACAATCTTCCAAACACGATTCTCAAACACACATATTGTAAAATACTTTAAAGAAGTATTTTAAAGTTTCACTTCGACTTCTCTTTTGTAGTTTAATTGAAAAATAAAAAAATCTACAACTTTCAGAATATTTTTAAATGTTTTATGATTTGTATAAATGAAATCACAAAAACCTTAAGTGTGAGACTAGAATATAACGGTTGTCGAAAATTAAATTTCTGTAAATACTCTCGAGCATAACACAGAGATTAAATGATTAATTTAGGGTCCTTTTCATTTTTTGTAAATATTGCCTTTCTTCTTTTTTCAAAACAAAATCATACAAAATTACTTTTTAAATGAGTTATAGCCAAATTAGTCCATTAATTTATTTGGGTGGAATCGAAACCGATCTCATGGAAATCAAATCTAAGGGAATAAAGACAATCCTTAGTTTATGTGGAAGATCAAAGTTCACTCGATCTAACGTCTTTGAAAGCAAATTTTATGACCTTAAGCCCTTGTGTACATCTGAGCAATTTATACCGATCTGTGAAGGTAGCTCAAAATACATCTCAAAAGCAATCTCAGACTCGAAAAAGATTTATGTTCATTGTAGTTATGGTATAAGCAGATCACCCTCAATACTTCTTTATTATTACATGACGAAAGAAAAAAAGAGTCTCTTTGAAGCTTATACTTTGATCAAAAGAAACCGTACTAAAATTAATGTTGATCCTTATTTACTCGGCCTCTTGTCAAAAGTTGAACAGGAGACGTTTGGATCTGTTTCTTTTAAAGCCAACTACCATTTAGAAATAATTAGCCTTTCATATAAATGTGATATTGATTATTCAACTGCTGAAAAGGCTTTTCTTGAGAACAATAAAAACTCATCACAAGCTTTTCTTTCCTTAATGAAAAAACGTTTTAATATTCAAAATTAAAATAATTAATATCAATAAACAAGCTGTTATTACATTTTTAATTCTATCTCATCATTTTCAGTCATTACATAGCATCGTACGTTTTTGAAGAAAGAATGACTCAAGTTGTAAACAATTTTTTTCCCTTCTGAATTAAGGATTATCCCAATTTTGTGATTATCGAATAATAATTTTATGACAAACAACATCTTTATTGACTTCAAAGAATATTGAGCCGAGAGATCTTGTTACAATTTATGGCTTTTTTTTCGAAAATTTTCGAGTTGGTAAAAACATATTTATTTCACAATTCAAATCCGATATTTTTACAATTAACAGGCTCGAAAATCAAAATCCTCTTATTACACCGGTTTTCCACTTTATTTGAAAATATAATTGAGTTAGGACAGTGTATAAATATATTTGATTTTAAAGTGGATAGTAAGTGAAGTAAGAGTTAAAAAAATTTTCTTTAAAAGTTTGATTTGTTATTTTCGAAATTCGATATTTCATGATGAAAAGGAAACTTCTTTTTCTTTTTAAAATATTACATATTTTAGGTGGGGGTACAAATATGATTCAAAATAAAGTGGAGTGGTTACCTTTCTATAATTATTAACAAAATTGATTTGAATTTTGTAGTTTTTTGTTGGAAATTTTGAAAAAGTTTTTGATATATAAATTCTTTTGTTCATGTTTTTTTCTTAGAGACCTGAAAAACTGAAAATTGCAATTTTTTGAATTTCTTTAATTTAATAAATTTTAAATTATTTTTATTGTCTAGTATATTATATTCCTACTCTCAGAGAACATAAAATCAGGATAGTACTTAAATGGGTTTTGAAGACCAATATTTCAAATTTAAACAAGTTAAAATTTTAGTTCAAATCTTTTTTTCTTTTTTGAAATATTTATTTCGTTTCCGATTCTATGTTCACCCTATATTTAGAATAAAAAAGTACCAAAAAAAAAAAAAAAAAAAAAAAAATAGGGATTATAAATTAAAATCAATTTCAACAAAAACTCTATTTATTTTACAAATAGAACATTACTGTGAATATTTTTTCCCCTTCATTCTTTAAATACCAATAAGAAATTTTAAGACAAATAGTCGACGGTAAAAATATAAATAGATGCTTTAAGTTCCTGGTTTAGTTTTAAACGATACCTAATCACAATGATGGAATAATACTATTGATAATTTTAAAGTTTTTTTTTTAAAAATCCCATGGTTTAACTTTGGTAGATACAACAAAATAATTAATATTTATGAGGCATTTCCAAAAATAGTCGGGGAATTTTTTTACATTTCATAAAAAATCATCTTTGTTAGTATATCTATTCATCTATGAAAAATGGCAAATTAAGTAAAAAAATAATAACGAGTAAATCAATGGCTATGATATATATTTCAAAATATGTAGGTTGGAATATTTCCCAAAAATAAATAAATAAAAAAAATAACTTTTTTTTGGACAAAACAATAAAGACTAATTTCAATAAAAAAAAAAAACGGAAATATGACGATGGCACAAATTATTTTTGAAATAATAAAATCCATTTATATTTTTTTCATTCAATTAGGTTATTTATCGAGATTAAAGAAGTTATGAAAACGATTTTTATTACAATCAAAAAGAAAGTAAAAAATAGTAATTTTCATACCTAAAAAATATCCGATAAAATTGAGATCAGAAAATTTAATATATTTGATTTATGTAAGCACATACTAACAAACAAATTGAATTATTATAAAGAATCAGTAAATTGTTATTAATTATTTTGTATATTTAACTAGTTTTATGTTTATTGGGTTTAAAAAAGATAATTTAAAATAAATTTGTCACACTTTTTTGGAAATAGCTCGAAAGAATTTAAAAATAATTTCTAAATAGTCTCATACTTATTTACTCAAGTTAGCTTTAAAGATCCAGGATTGAGAAAGTGGAACTTTTGAAAAAAATCTTGAATCTCTTTTTATAAAAGTTTGAATTTAAATCATAATAGATTTTTTCCCAATTAAAACCTTTATAAATTGACTTTAATAGAAAAGAAAATAATAGCGATGAATTAAAAAAAGTTACAATATTATTTTAGCTGGTTTCCATATTTTCAAATCTAATAACTGACTATAAGAATAGTTCTTAACAAAAAACATTTTGAAAAGCTGATAATTTTTCAAAGCTTTATGTCATTTAAATCAATAAAACGAAAGATTCAAAGCAAAGTTACAATAAATCCAAAATGAAAAATACAGTAAAAAAAATGATTCAAACATTTACTTACATTTATCAGTTCATTTGTAGTTATCCAATACCGTTAAATAAAAATATAGAAAAATTACTTGTTAAGAATTAAAATTGACCAATACAAGAATATTGCCGAGTTCCCAGGTTTCTATCTTTTAATGTTTAATTCAAAAATCATTAGTTTTAAAAAAGTAAAAACTGAATGGTAAGAACCCCTTATAATTGTATACGTAATGAAATTTACCAGCTTAATAGATTTCAAATTTATAAATTAAAGTAATATTTAAACATTTTTTATTTTACTAATTTTGAGGTTTTCAATGATAATACTTTGAAAAAAAATAGTTTTTTTTTTTAATATTTATTGTCGAGGTTTTCTGTTTATATGAAATTATATTTAAGATTTTTAGAAAGGTTATTATCCCAGTTTGAAGGGATTTTTTGTCAGTGATCTTAATTGACCAGTGAAAATTTATAGAGTTTTTTTTTTTTTTGAAAAACTTTAAATTTTTACTCTTATTTTACAATCAACATATTCCCCTATTGTTTTTGTTGATGATTTTTTTTTTTTTTTTCTTTTTTTTTTTTAATTTTGTCAAATAATTTTTTTCTTTATTTCTCTTTTTTACTTTCTTTGACTTTTGTTATGATTTTCAACAAACCTTTCTTTTTGAAATTCTATAATTGGTTTTAATTTCAAAATCAAAGATCTCTCAAAATCTAATTTTTTTTTTTTTCCTTACTTCTTTTGAATTAAGCCAATTTAAAAAAACAAGCCGATTCAAAAAGTAAAAAAAATTGAAAACACAAATTTTTTTATTTTGTTTACTATAAGAAAATATTAAATTTTTTTCTAATTTCTTTGTAAATGAAGATTTGATAGGCAAGGTGTTATTTTCTAAAACATCAGATCAAAATTTTGAATTAAAATTAAAAAAAAAAAACATAGTATAATTTTTTTATTTTTTTTGTATAACAAAGTTTTTTTTTTTTTTTTTGTAAATTTAATCAAATAATCTATTTGTTACCTTAAATAGATCATCTTGAATTTCTTCGAAATTTTGTTCAAGAAATACTTTAATAATATTTACAGCATCAGCTACCTGTTCTTCATTGACAAGAGAGTCTTCAATAGCCATTTCACGAATAAACATTTGGTTTGAGATCTGATCAAAAAACGTAAACATTGGCTTTTCATTTTCCTCAATAAATTGATTGAATTGTGACATGTAGCTTTGCTCTGGAAATCTTACTTTGTTAGAAATAGTCTGTATTATTTTACTTGTTTGGATCAAAGCTCTTCTCATTGTTGGTGTAATTTTTTCATCATATAATTCATAATTTTCCGGGGAAGCTATTGCAGGACAAATAAATCTTAAGATGAAAAATGCGCCGACTGATGTTAATTCCATTTTTGGAAATTTATCTTTTGTTTCTTTCCTGATAAATCTACAAACTTCACGAAGAACAAAAGGAACTTGTTCTACAGATTTAAAAATAGCATCAAAAAAATTATTGGTTTTTTTTTTTAATTTCTCCAAATTTTTCGAAATATCACCATTTAGATCGCTAATTTTCTTTGGATCTATTTCCAAATCTTCAGAATCTTCAAGTAACTTTGCGATTGGATCTTTTAGAATATTAATTAAATATTCATTTCCAAAAAAATTGCATATCACATTTAATAATTTTGTTGCCATTGAATTTCTTCTAAAAAGTGTTTCGGCGAGCTCTTTGGAAGAAAAGTAAATAGTTTGAAAATAAAATATAGCAAACAATATATTATTAGAAAGGTTAAATTATAATTTGTTAAAAGTAAGAAAAAGTACATTTTTACAATGTTAATATAATAATCGTAGAGTGGGCTTTTATTCACAATCCCAAATATATATTATTAAAAAAATTATTTCAAAATCAATGAAATCTTGATTCTTTTCTAAAAATTGTTCTTTTTAATCATTTTTTTTTTTGTATTGAAATACTAACTTTTATTAAAAAATCATTTTGGAATTACTAAGGTATTTTCAAAAAAGTTGGGATTTTTTTTTTATATTTCAAGGAATATTTTCTTTTTAAAGTTGTTCCCATTTGTAAATTGATAACGTAAAATTAAGATGAAGATTAATACTCTCTGATCGAATTCGTACCTATTGTTTTTATTTCAAAATATGTTGATCAAAATATTTTCATCCAAAAAACGTAAAAAAAAAAATTATAAAAGTTTTTTTTTATAAAACAGGTTGTGACTAAACCCAA
Organism: Anaeramoeba flamelloides; assembly: GCA_027625915.1. Lineage (NCBI taxonomy): Eukaryota > Anaeramoebidae > Anaeramoeba > Anaeramoeba flamelloides. The sequence goes on from JANTQA010000063.1 coordinate 1,647,748, forward strand.
TAAAAAACAGGCAATATGACAAGGATACCCAAATGATTTATTTGTCTAATAAAATGCAGTTATAATTTTTCCTTTTATTCGAAACTCTATCAAGATTAAATCTCTTTGGGGCAAATTCTTCATTACCAAAAAGTGAAAAAATAACCACCATTTTTCACATCTAAAAAAATATCACCTATAAAATTGAGATCAGAAACTTTGATATCTTTTATTTATGTAATCCCTTACAAATAAACAAATTGAATTATTCTGAATAATCATTTAATTAATGATGAATAACCTTTTTAAATGTTTGAATATTAATATTAGAATTAAGTTTAATAAAAAATATTTTTTAATATGCCTATCCCTCTTTTTTGGAAAAAAGCTCATTTTTAATTTTTTTTTAAAAAATGATTAAAATTAATTTCTTTTTTAAATTTAATTGAAAAACAAATTTTGGACAACAGGCTACAAAACATGAGAAAATAATACAAATGATGATATTCAAAATCATTATTATTTTAAAAAGAATTCATTCTTTCTGTCCATGCCAAAAAATATCTTTAATCATTAAATTCATTATTTGGTGAAAATTTTTGATTTTCCTAATAAAACAGAAAATCTCAAGAAAAGCGCCATTAGGTTTTTTTTACTTTTTGAAATAAACCGAAAATTGTTATAAATTTTCTTTTCATTTCAAAAATTAAAAAAACCCTAGGTACTCTACGGCACTCTACGAAAACTTTCGTTAGGTTTTCTTGAGTTTTCTGTTTATTTGTGAAGTGTTCTAGGTTTTTTTTAATTTTTGAAATGAAAAGAAAATTTATAAAAATTTCCGGTTTATTTCTAAAGTAAAAAAAACCTAACGAAAATCAATAGATTTTACAGATAAAACAGAAAACCTCAAAAAAACCTAGAACACTTAACAAATAAAATAGAAAACCTCAAGAAAAGCTAGGCACTCTACTGACACGGCAATAATTATCATAAGGAATTTTTTTTCTCTATTTCAGTTTTATTAGATGGGTACAACATTTTCAAAACTATTCGTTATTATCTCTCAAAGTAAATATCTCAAAGTTTAATTACACTAAAATTCATCCTTCAGTTTTTTTGGAATTTCAAATCCGAAAAAACACCTTTTTTTCTTGACTAGAGACTTTTATAAAAGGTGGTTATACTAACAACAATAAATACAATAGTCCCAAGAATTTGAAGATCTGGAATTTTGATTATATTGTAAATAAACTTTATTATTAAAGATGAAAGGTTCATGAACCTAGTAGTTTTGTCTATCTTTTTTTTTTCAATTTGATAATTTTTTTCCATTTGATAATTATTTTCAGGAACGGTTAATCTGAATTTTGTTCTGAAAAGAAAAACGTTTATAGAAGGGGAGTAGCCACGTCACAACAGACGCCAAGGTTTGTGTATTTTGTTTGTCATTGACAATTATATTAACTCCCCCACTATCATGAAAAAATAAAATTGGTTTTAATTGTAAAATGATAGTAAAAAGTTCAAATTTCCAAATAATATTCTACTTATTTTTTTCTTGATTTAAAACAAAAGCCAAGCCCGAAAATTAAAAAATTCCATTAAAAAAGAATTAAAATAGAATTTCAAACATTTCTCTGGAAACCGAAATTTAAGCATGTTTAATTTTCCAAATTTGACTTTTTTAATTGGAAACCTATTTAAAATTGGATTTTTGTTTTTTTTTGATATGATTTTTCTATTCAAGTAAAATTGGCTTTAAGAGTTTAGTAATGGGAATTAATTCAGTTTGATCAATTTTAATTGAAGACACCCTTCTTGATCAGTGTAAAATAAGTAAAATATTAATTGGAAATTTGAACTTTTTACTATCATTTTACAATTAAAATCAATTTGACAAATTTTGTTAACAGATTGACAATTTCAAGGGTTTTTCACAGCAACCAAAAAAATCAAAGTAACGCAATTCTTGGAAGAAGAAACCTGGTAAAGCCCACCATTCAATTCAATAGTATTACCAAATTTCAATTTCTGATGAGGAAACAGCACAAATAATCAAATATTGGTCATTTTAAAAGGTTTATTCAATTGAAAAAAAAAAAAAATCAAAAAATATTTTTATTTTTGATCAGGTAATTCTTTTCTCAAAACAGAATTCCAAAATTGACAACAACCATTTTCGAAAAAATAGACTCACCAAAAAGGACACTACTGAAAAAAACATTCATTTTTGAAACTTATTTTATTTGTTCGAAAATCTCCAAACTAAAAAAAAATTATCTCAAAAAGGAAAAAAACACACCAAACAAAAAAAAAATAATAAAAACAAAATTCTTACCTGTCTCATTGACTTCGTTCATTATCGAAAATTTTACAATCTCAAATGAGATTTTTTTAGACTCAAAAATTGTCCAAAGCGCTTCTATGACTGTATCATTTTTCCCGAACTTTTTAATCTTTTGCGAGATTGTTTCAAACAATTCCAATTCCTCGTCTGTGATGACTTGAATCAATTGCTTTTGATCAAAGCTAATAAGTGGATCTTTATTCTTTTTTTTGGAACGCTTCTTACCCTTTTTCTTGTTTGTTTTAAAATTGGTTTTTATCAAATTGCCAGAAGCGTTGAGGCGTTTGAAATCCGGTTGGCTTTTGTTCATCAGAAACTTATTCAAATTCAGTTGTGCGATACTAAAGCTTGCTGATTGCACAAGTCTTCTGTTAAGTTGTTTTGTTGCGATTTTGTCTTTTTGTTCGAGTTGTTCAAGTCGCTCGAACGTATTTGATGTTTTTTTTTTCTTTTTTTTCCTTTTTTTCATTTTTTTCATTTTTTTTTGTGTTTTTTTTGGTTTGTTCAATTTAGGATCCAATTCGTTGTTTGTTTTTGTTTGTGTTTTTGTAATTTCGTTTCCTTGTTGAAGTTTCTTTGACTGCTCCGATGTTGTTTCTGTTGAAATGGTTCCCGTTGTTTGCTTCAGTAGAAGCTCCGTGAAAACATCAGATTCGACAGTTTCTGTTTCGGCAACAAAGACTTTTTTGGGAAAGGAATACGATTTTGTCAACCCCCTTTTTTGGTTTCGGTTCTCTTTTTTTGTTGTGTTTTGTGTGGTCATCAAATCAGAATGGAAAAATTTTGTTTATTTTTTAAACAGAAAAAATGAGTTAAACTTTTTGAAAAATTTTAAACGATCTGTTTTATCAACCAAAGAAGAGATTTGTGAGAAAAAAATTAACCCAAAACACTTTCAAAACTCTCCTTTCTATTTGATATTTGAGAATAATTTGTTATCTTTTTCCGAAATAATTTGGAAAAATAAATTAATAAGAACAATTAATTTGCCAAAAACTGATTTAGTATAGGATTTATTCAAACCACTCTGATGAATTGATTTCTTTTTTCCATTCAAATAAAACTTGTTATTTATTTTTGCTGTCATTTTGTTACAAACAAAAAGAGTAAAGTTATATCAAGTTTCTGATTCATTTCGAAAAAGTGGTTGACAAATTAGTGTATAATATCTTTATTGAATTCTATTTTTTTTTTTTTATTTAGGGGGTTTCTCTCATTAATTTAAAATGGATTTTAGTCATTATCCTTGGGCTATACTGTTCTATAATTAATGTATATTATAATTACATGTTATTGGTGTTAGTGTTACATTGTTTACATGACCCTAAAAAATCTGATATAAATCTCTAATAAATCTTATTTCACAAAAAATAAAGGGGTTTTTTTACTAATGATCTTAAAATCTAAATTATTCCTTTTCGAAATTGTTTTTTTAATTGCTTTACCAAATCTAAATGTTGAAATTCAAAATAAAAATATTACAGCGTTTAATAATTTATATTTCGAACTTCTAAAAGTAAGTATTTTTTTACTTTTTTAATTTCAAAGATTAACGTAATAATCATCAACATAAAACCCCAAAGGCTGATTATTTTTGTTTATTTTTAATAAAGTTAGTTGTAACATCAATATTTTTTTCAATATATGCAAATAATTATTTAAAAAAAATCTCAGAGTTTTATTATTTCTGTTATTAAATAAATTGATTTTTTTTAACAAATAGTATATATTTCTAGACAAATTTAAGAAAGATATTTTACAACTTTGGAGTCTGGTTATTGATAATTCTGCCTTTAAATTTTTGGAAAAATACAGATTTTTTTCTGAAATTGTTGGTTTTTCTAAAATATTAGAATCTTTTTTAATTGATGAGGATCAATAAAAAGGTTTAGTTCACTAATTGATTTTTTAAAGACATTTATACTCTACTTACACTAATGTGATTTACACCCGAGAACAATATACTTTGATCTTAGGCTCATCCTTGTTAGATGCTAGTCCCTTAAAATCCAAAATATATCTTTTAGGGATTAAACAAACTAATCATATGGCAAAAAAAGTGAAACAGGGAAAAAAAAGTGTAAAATGTTTTTTAATTGCTAACCTTTCAGAAAATTCAAAGTAAGATCAATTAAAAAAAGAAAAAATAAATGATTTAAAACTAAATTGAGCCATAAACGCAATAAAAGTTTTTCTCATAACTGTCTTTTAGTTATGGGTTTTTCTTTGAATGATCAATTATTAAAAATTTGTTGAAAAATTGTATTATTTTCAAGATCTCCAAAACAACTCTCATCTTCTTTCGACAATGAAGGGGATTTAATTTTTTTTTTATTGATTTGATTGAAAATAATATAAGGAATTATTCTTTCGTTTAATTTGTTTCTTCGTTTAATTGATTTTACTTTTCATTTTCAGTGAAGTTGGCAATTAAAAACTGTGACGAACTTTTTTTTCACCAACCGAAAGCATGTTTTAATTTTTTTTTCAATTAAATCAATTTTTCTTCTCATTATCTTTTTGTTTATTTTCCTATATCAATTTAAACTGGAGATTTGTCTTCAAAAATGCCGAAATATCAGTCATTTAAATGAAATTTATTCCCTTCATTTTGAGTGGCAAAACATTCGTGCTAACTTTTTTTTAATTTTTTTACTGGTATTTCAATAGCCAATTCGCAAAAAATTTCACTTCCTTTTCTATTTCCTTTATATATATATATAGTATATGCACTTTTTAATGGGTATTCTAATTATTTAAATAAAGTATAAAAACAATTAATACAACATTCTTGAAAAAAATGAATATATTTTTTATTTACATTATTTTAAGAGTTGAAAATAAAAAAAGTTTGTGTATTATTATGATGAATGATTTATTTTGTCGTTATGATAAACTATCTTTGAAAGGTGTTCTTATACCGTAAGTGCTATATTCCAAGCACTGAATAAACTTTTGTTTGTTCAGGAGATACTTTACTAATGAATGGTTCATATATAAAACAAATATCGTTATTTATTTAGGCAAAGGAACTTCAGATATTGTTTCTTGAGATTAAAATAAATCATTTTTACAAAACAAGGTGTTTTTATGGTTTTTATTTTTTGTTCTACTCCAAAATATCTCATATACTTTACACTTAGAAATAACGGATGACAATATTTAATCATTAGTTTTCCATAAAAGTATGTCATTTATAAAAATACATTAATAACTTGAAAAAAAAATAATAATAATAATTTTCTAATTAATCAATAACACTCTTAACAATGTGTTAAGTGTGGTGTTTACAAAAGAATAAAAAATTAAAACTAAAAAGCTCCAGTTTTTTCGCCAAAAAAAAAAAAAAAATGATAATTTCCTTCTTTGGATACCATTGATGAACCTTTGTCTAAATCAAGAAACACACTTTGTATTATATATGAAAAAAAGGTTTTGGAATCAAAATTAATTATTTATGTTTATCTAATTTTCTTAGGGTGTTTCTTTTTATTGTTTATATTGGTTGTTTTTCGAGGTTAACACATGTTTATAAATGAAAGGAATATTATATTCTTAAAAAAAAACTTCCTGGTGAAATTTTTTACATTTGAATATCCGTAAATCCTTAATATTAATATTTCATCTTTATTTCCAAAAACTAAAAAGGTATCAAAAAAAATGTTATTATTTTATTTTTATTTTTATTTTAACTATATAAGAGGTAATTAATTTCCTCTTTCAGGCTTTTTTTTTTTTTTTAATTTCAAAGAATGAAGTAAAATCTTTGATTTTCCTCTATTCTTCTGGATCAATAACAATAAAACAAAAAATCACACTTAAATTATCTTGTTTATTTTTTATTACTAAAATCAATATATTTTCAGGATGAAACAGGAAAAAATGAGAATAACACCATTGGGTTTCAAAATTTTTAAGATTTAAGTATAATGGTTGATTTTTCAATATTCTGATGATTGCCAAAAAAATTCTTTATATTTTTTTTAATATAAGAAATTGAAAAAAAAATATTTACTATATGGCACTTGTCGAACTCTATTGCACTTCCCTGATTTCAGATTTTTTGTTTAAAATTTTCAAAAAAAAAAAAAAAATCATAATTTTCTTTATCATTAACTAATGAATGACAAGATAAAAAATGTGACTTTATTTAGAATTATGTTGACATATTATTCTAATTATTTTTATTAATTTGAATTTAGTAGTGAATTGAAAATTAATTTGTTTACTTTCTGGAGTAACAGCCTCAAAAAGATAATTCAAGATATATATATATATATATATATGGTTCCTAAATTAAAATAGTTTTGAAATAATTTACAAAATTTTGATTTATATTTTATTCTCATGATAAATATTAGATTATTTATTAACGTAATTTATGTGATATATTATTTTTAAAATGGTAGTTTGAACACTTCCATATTTTTTATTTTTGTTGTTATATTTTTGTGAATTCAAGAAATAAAAAGAAAATATTAAGAAATTTTTATTTTATTTCTCAAATTAAAAAAAAAATTGGTACTCTTGGGTATTCTACAGCATTCCACGAAACTCTATGTCTATTTATAATTATTGTTCTATATATATATATGAATATAACTCATAAGATAGGTTTTCTTAAAAAAGGATAATAAAAAAATTATTTTACAAATAAAGACAGGAAATAGTGAAAGAAAAGTAAGAAATAAAATAATAAATAAAAACAAAAAAAGGCTAAACATTAATTTTTGTAAAACAATTTTTTTGTGGTTAATTTTTGAATGAGTTTATAGTTCTTTACTTTTATTGTATATTTCTTAATTGTCACTATAATTTATTTTAATAAAGAAATCTAAAGATTTAGCCAACTATAGATCAAATGAAATAAGTAATTTTATTAAATTCGAAATTTATAGATAAAGATGCTAATAAATAAAGTTTTTTGAGAATAAGAATTTATTTTATAAATTGATATTTTTTTATATTTTTCCTTTTTTTTCTTGTTTTTTTTTATTTTTTAACTTTTTTGAAAGTTTCCTAAATCCTGTTTTAGCGAAATGCAAGTAAAAAAATACAGATCCAAGAGTCTGAACCCAACACTAGCACCAACTAGATATATTATATTAAAAGATAGATTCGTCCCACATCGGTTGGTTTTAAATAACTTGGGTTTCTTCCGTCCACTCAAGTTGCTTAAAGTCCAGTTCAATTTGTTCAAGATCTGGTCCAGTTATTTTGTATAAAATCTAATTAGAACAAGTCCTTGTTGAAGATAAAATCGTGAGCAAGTTACCAATTCTGATAATGATTTTTTATCCCTTTTACAACTACCAAAAACTTTAACACGATGAAGAAGAGGAACTCGAAACAATTTAAAGAAAACCCGAAGGAACCGAAGAAAACCAAACAACCAAAAATCTTTAAATAGGAAATTTGGAAGAAGTAAAAAAAGTCTAAAAAATTAAAAAATTATAATTTTTTTAATTTTATTAATAAATAAGACTCAAAATCTTTATTAGCTCTATTAGATAATAAAAATATATTTGAATCTTTTAAAAATTTTCTAAATATAAGTTTGAAATTCGAGAAGTACTGCCAAGTGCCATTGAGTGCTGTTAGATTTTTTTTAATTTCAGAAATGAAAAGAAAATTTTTGAAATTTTCGTTTAATTTCAAAAAGTAAAAAAAAACCTAATTATTTTTTCCATAATTTGAGAAATGTAATGAAAATTTTTGAAATTTTCTTTTCATTTCAAGAATTAAAAAAAAAAGCCCAATGTGATTTTCCAAAATTCAAAATAATAGAAAAAAATCTTATATTTTACTCAATTCTTTTTAATTAAAAAAAAAACATAACAGGAGTGCCTAGGTTTTCCGGGGTTCAACAGAATTGAGAAAAATCTTTGATTTTACTCAATTCTTTTAAATTCTGGAAAACGGAACAGCAAATAAGAGGAATTAAAAACCCCTTCCTTAAATTTTAAAAATAAAAAAAAATGATGATTTTTTATAATATCATCAAAGGTGACTAATGAATTTAAGAAAAAAATTAATTGTTGGAAGTTAATTATTTTTTATGCACTCGGATAATTTAATCAAGTAATTGCTAAAATTTTTTAACAGTTACTTGTTTAGATTACGCACCGGTGCTAATAACAAGTACCAAATTCAAATCAAAATTCAAATCAAAAAGAAAATCAAGTGGCTAGTTTATAATAAAGTAACTATGTTTTCCGAACCATGTAGATCGATTGCTAATCTGAGTTGTAAGGGTAAATTTTTAAAAGCGATCCCCAATTTTTCACCATTTATGGAAAATTCAACGTTGTTTTGTCCCATATTTAAATGTATTCCGACAACGTCTCCTGCCCTAAACACTTTGCCATACTTGTGCCAAACATGAGAGTTTCTAATATATGTATAAGTACCACCGATTGTATTGTAAACATAAAACATGAACCCCTTCTCGTTTCTATGGGCGGGGCGCTTGTGGTTTTTCGGATCGACTAAGCCAATTGCAATTGGGATACCTTTCTGTACAAAATCTATTTTGTCAATTCTAACCTCTATTAGGTGCCTATTTTCTATATAAATTGTTTCACCAATGGCAGTAGAATATCTTATTGAATTATTTTGGCTGAGAGTTTTATTATCGTTTGATAACCGTAAATAAAATTCACTTCTTTCAATCAATAAGGAATCGTGAGAAATTATTTCTTTTATTTCGTTTTTATTTTTTAAAAGTAATAGCTTGATCATTTCGGTTGTGATTGCTTTTTTGGTCGTTAGTACCTTTTTTTGATTGGTCACAACAGTTATCTTTTGATTAAATATATTAACCGTTTCCCCTTCAATTCTCATGCTCACAATTGCATAAACACCATTTTTTTTTGGTCTGAAGCGTGACACGTAAGGACACTGGTTGGTTTTGCTTTCCTTTTCATTCTCTTTTTCATTTTCATTTTCAAATTGATTTTCATTCAGATCAAAGTTGCTGATCGTAAAATGTTGCAAATCAGGATCAATAATATGAACTGCAATATGTGGCAGAGTATTAAGAACAACCCTCTCATTGCTTTCGTTAAATAGCTGTACGCCTAATGTAATAACTTTGCCAAGCTCAATTCTTTCATCGCTTATTGACATTTTTGTATTTGAAGTTTTGAATTGCCCCTTAAAGGCAATTTTTTTCAAAGACTTGATCTGCTCTTCCAGGTCTATTTCTTTATTAAAATTTAAGGATACTCTGGGTCCTTCAAATGTTTTTGTCATCCACCGATAAATACGTTGGATCTCAATTGTCTTTGAAATCAAGACGGGTAGTTCCCCTGTTTTTCTTATTTCATTGAGAGACTCAAAGAGATCATAATATGATTCGAACCCCTTCAGCATTGCCTTTTCCTCAAAGATTTGTTTGTCCAAAATTTGTTGCTTGTCGGAATTCACCTTTTTGACGTACTGCTCATTCTGATCAAACATTTCGTCGACTAGTAGGTGAAGCATTATCCTTTTCTCGTCAAGCTTTTCAAATATCCCGTTGCTACTTTTGCTGATCTGGGTTCTTGCTTTGATTAACTCGAGTATGGTTTGTTTTTTTTCTTGAATCTTTTCCTGGAGGTCATTTTCGTCGAGATTACGAACAGAGTCTTCATTAAAGTCTTCTTCCACAACAGTCTCGAGCGATTTTAAATATTTGGTATGGTTGAAGCATGATTGAGCAAAGCATTTTTTACATTTTAATGAATGGTGAATACGGCAATAAAATGAAAATGGGAGGTTATGAAGATGGCAAATGTTTCTATTAACTACAGATCAAAACAGAAAGAAGAGTGAAGTAAAAAAAAAAAAAAGAAAAATTAAATGCTTGAAAAATGAGTTTGTTGAAGAGAAAAATTGGTTTGGAAGTTTGTTATTACCAGAACGGGACTTTTTTGGTTGATGATCTGAGAAAGATTTTTGAGAATGGAAAGTTTTGGAGCATGAACTGCACCAATGGCCACTCACATTGTGTTTATCTTTACAAGTAATACAATAAATATCAGAAGGTTTGTAACAATTTTGGCAGTTAAAGTGGGTTTCAACTTGACTCATTTTGCTTTATTAAAGTAGAAGAAAGGAAATAAAAAAAAAATAAAAAATATTTTCTTTTTCAGCTTAAAACGTTTTTTTTGTAATTAATCAATTTATTTTGGATTATGTTCAGAGTTGTAAAAAGTGAATAATTTTGAAAATTTGGAAAGTTCAAAATAAAAAAGAAAAAGTTTTTAGGTTGTTATAATTGTTGTTTGGGAAAGAACCTGGTAAAAATTTTAGTTTTGTCTTGCTTTTTTCTATCCCTTCATTTATTGCAAAGAAATAAATAAGTTTATTATTTTCTATTTATTTGTTTGGTTACTTTTTTCATTTAGAAGAAGAAGTACTGAGTGGAAAAGTAATCAGTAGTTGTTTATAATTTAGATTTCGTCTTTTTGGAATTATAAATGAGAAAAAATTTTCACTTCCTTTTTTTTTTTTACAAACTGATGGATCTCAACGAAATTATTCGAGATTTATGATATCAGTTTATTTGTTCTATATTATGCTTTTTTGTTTTTTTTTTTGACTTTTTGTTGCAAAAAAAATTTCTTTTAACTTTCATAAAAGATTGATTGTTTGCAAACAAAATCAAATTTTCAATTTTTTAATTCTACAAATTAGTGGTAGGTTGTTAAATTACTTTTGAGAATTGGGGATTTTTGTGTTTTATTTTCATTTTGATTTTTTGATTTTTTTAGAACAGTAAAATGAAATTATGGATACCGTTTTTTTAAATTAACAGTATTATTGGAAAATGAAGGATCCTAATAACTGTTAGTCGCAAAAGAAACAATTAAAAATATTAAATTCACCTTCCTAATAAATCCCAATAAATAAAATAAAAAAACCAATCCTTATTTCGGAACTGAAAATAAAAAAATATTCTTTCTTTCGCTTTTTGGGATTTTAAAATTCGAAATGTTATAAGAATATTAAAAGCCATTTTTTGGAAAGCGAATTGAAAATTAGCTGAATTTTATTTTATAACAAATAATAAACTCAAATCTTCAAATTTAAAAAGGATAGTTGTAATATAAATAATTAACTTTTTTTGAGATCTCTTTGTGTTTTGCTATATTTCTCGGTTGTTAGAAGAAATAATTCTTGTTTATTTTATTGTTCCAGTTTGTTGAATAACCTGTGTTCACTTTCTTTTTTATCTTAATTGTCTGTCTTGTTCAGTAAATAACTGTTGTTTTTTCTTTAAATGTTATTTTTAACTGTGATTTTAGGTTTTTATTAAGAGTTTTACAAAAAATATGGTTCAGGATAACTATACTTTCAAATTAAACAATATTTACAATAGATCATATGATCAAAGTGTTTTTCTACAACCTTCAATTCCAATCTCCTCATGAAAAAAATCTAATTCAACCAAATTTAAACAAATCTTCACCAAAATCCCCAACAATTAAATCTATTAAAAATGAATAAATACAAAAAAATCAATAAAAAAGGATAAAAAGATTTTTTTGAAAACTTTTTTACTGGTATCTCCACATGAGCAAAAATGAGAAACAAATTCATTAAAGTTTTTTAAAATTGAAATTAATTGCTGTCGTCAAAATAAAGGGTGCAAAAAAATTTAATGCGTGTTTCAAAATAAAAAACGTGTTTTTTTGTTATAGAAGACCTATATATTAACCAATCAAAGAAACTGATAATAAACCCTCAAAAAATATGTTATTGATTTCTTAAAGTTCTATTATTAAAAAAAAGAAATTCTAAAAATGAAGGATCAAATTGCAAAATTTATCTTCAAAAAATAAAGTTAATTTTTAAGAAAATTTTTTTCTTCTCCAATCAAAAAATCTATTTCAAAAAAATTGAGAGAGAATTACCAAAAAAAGGAACTAATTGCATTCTGAATTAAAAATTTACTTAAAAATATCAAGGAGTTTACCATCTAAATTGATTTGAACTTAGGTCTACTATTGGTCAGTAAATTGGATGTGTATTGCAACTAGAAGAAAAAAAAAGGCACCGATAATAATTTGAAACACGGATGTTAGTCTTTGTGCACGGATTATTTTGATCACTGTAAAAACGTTATTTCATTTTCCTTTTTTCCTTTATTCTATAGTCTTCAAATGACATCTTGTAAATTGGATGACTTTATTTATGTATTTGGTTCTTTTTTTTTGGCTATTTTGGAGAAGATAAGAATCCTCAGAGAAGTAATATTTCATATTGAATCAAAAGTTAATTTACAATATTTCATCTGATTAAAAGTTGACAATAACAAGATCAATGACCAAATTATTTAAAAATCAATTCTTTTTCAACAATTTTCATAATGGGAGTAAATTAAATCCTTAAAAAAAAACAATTTTCATTTTTAATAAATAGATCTTTAAATATTTCAATCAAAATAGAAGAAAAAAATATTTTGGAAACTCTGAAAAAAAACTTTCTTTTTATGACAAAGAGAATGACAGTCTTATTTTCAAGACATATTCCCCTTTTTAAAAATAAACCAACTCTTGAAAACTTTTCATTTCAACAATATATATAAAAATAAAACCATATAAAAAAAGTTGGAAAACAACACTTAAAAAAATTTTTTTGAAAAAACAACAGGAAAAGTCTAAAAATAATATTTAAGTCAACACAGGTTATTGAACAAAATGTAAACCTCTATAAACCTCAATAGTTTTTCAAAAAACTTTGATCTTCTTATAGTTATATAACACTGTCGAACCCTTTTATTTTCCTGTGGTTTTCATTGGTATTTCTGTTTTTTTTTCTGAAAATCGATTGGTTTTTGAAATAAACAGAATACATAAGAAATGACTAAACGTGGTTTCTATACTTTGAAGGTATATTTAGGAAAATCTATGTATTTTCAGAATTATAATTTAAATTAAATCATAGAAAAGTTAGCTAAGGATTGTGTAGTTTGAAAAATTAACAGAAAATAACTAAAATTTTCTTTTTATTCCATAAATCACAAAAAAAAAAAAAACACTGAAAGTTTCTCAGATTTTGAAAGAAATAAGAAAAATTAAAGATTTCCCCCAATTCCTTTGATTTTTAAAAAAGTTAAAATCTAGCATATACGTTTATCTTTGACTATTCTAAAATTATTAATATTTTATAAGAAAATAAATTAAATATTTTTCCTCTTTTCTTCTTTATTTGCAAGTTTTTTTTCTATTTTATTACACTCTTTTCCAAAAAATTAACAAATTAATATTTGCGTGTATTTGCAATCACAAAAAAAAAATCAAGATTGTATTATTACATAATATGTAGAAAAAATCAATTTAAAAAGGATTTCTACAGAATTTTATTTGAATTTAACTGGTTTTTTTAAAAAAAAATTGGAACTTGTTTATATAACTGTTTGGAGTTTTTTAAAAATCTTTTTTTTTTGTTAGACACAATTCTCTCTTATTATTGATTTTTTTTTGAAGATTTTTTAAATAAAGATTCCTTATCCAGAAATAATCTTAATATTGAAAATAATCAGGGGATTTCAAATATATGTAATTGGTAAAAAATTTTCTCAATCTATATTAAATTTAGGTAAAAAAATCTAATAGAGATTAGCCCCTTAACAAAAAAAAAATAAAATGTGTTTTGTGTTGTTCTTTGAATAATCAATATCTATTTATTCAGCTATGTACTAATTATTTTATTTTTATTTTGTAAATTTAATTAATTTGCAATTTAAGTTATTTTGAAAACTTAGTGGTTATATTGTTTCAATATATAATATAACCCCCCCCAACATAATTATTTACATTTCTTTTTTCCTTCAACAAAATATTTTTTTTTCTTGAAATAATTTGAAAACCCACGGAATTTTGAATCTTTCAAAAATGAGGAAAATGATTAAAATTTTATAAAAATAATCTATTTCCGAAAATATGATAAAATACAAGATTTTTAATACATTAATCATGTTTTTTACTTCACTTTCATGTTCTTATATACACTAAAAGTTTTCGAATTTGTTATTAACATACTTTGTGGATTTTTTATGATGACCACCTAAAATATAAACGAGTTTTATTTATAGAATTCATTATATTTCACTTCTCTAACTAGACTCTCAATTTTCCAAAACAACCCCCAATAATCCAAAATCAGTAAAATTTGAAATATAAATATGGGTTAGTGATTTTTAATTTTTCTTTCTTGATAAAAAATATAGTTCAATAGATTTTTCGTATTATGTTTTGTAAATTTTAATAAATAAAAAACATTTCATAAGAATTTTTATTAGTATATTTACAGTCAGCTCCACTTTTAAGACACAAAATTTGAACTAAATTTAAATCACAGAAAAATCTTCAAAAGTAAAGCATATCTTTTGGAAATTTTTTTTTTTCACAATTTATTTTACTGGAATCTGAATTTTGTGCCTTAATTTGGATTTATTTTTGTGCCTTAAATTTCGTTGCAGTTTGTGTCTTAAAAGTGGAACTGACTGTATAATAATTTTATTTCCACAAATTAAATATCTAATTATTGATTAATCATTTACATATGAATTTGATAAACAATAGTAAACTGATTTTTTGATTAATTGAAAAGTTTATCCTGAAATGTACAAAATATCCCCTTTAAAAGTCAAATCGTTTAATTATCAAATAAATATTCTATTTTTTCATTGGGAAATTTATTAGATATTCTAAATTTCTCACATTTAACTCCCCATAAATAAACAAATCGTAAAAATCACTAATTTGAAAATTTCAAAAGAAAATTATTGAAAATTAAAAATTAATTTATTGTTATAATTCCTGAACTAAATTATAAATTTAATAGAAAAGGTTTATTACAAGAATTACTTTGTTAATAAAATTTATAAAATAAAAATTTTATTTTTAATATAGATCTTATGTATAATAATTTGTTCATTTTTTAAGATTTAAAAGTTGAATCATTTTGAGGATTTTTTTTAACAAAAAAATTTTCCTTAATTAATTTTATTTGTTGATAGCTAAACACCCCTAGAAAAAAATAATAGATACATATATTTTAAATTACAAAAAAAATTATTATTTGAAAATCTTATATCAAAATTATATTTTCATTTTCCATTAGAGAGAATTTCAAAAAAATGTAAAAAAGTATCAGTTCAATTTTGCCTTTTTAAATTCTCTTGACAGACTTTGAAGAAAGAAGAAGAATAAAATTTATTTGCCCCATTCAAATAAATTTTTCAAATCCATGGGTTTTTGAAATGATCAATGAAATAAAGTAAAATGTAAAAAGCGGAGTCATCTGGTTGAGAAAAAAGGAATCTGAATTATAATTTTGTTAACAATTTATTGAATTTCTCGTATTTTCTCAATTAAATTTCCAGATTTTGTATTTTTTAATTCCTAGAATTGCAAAGAGTTTAAAAGTGAAACATTCGGAATATTTAATTAATTTCAATAAAAAAATATATTAGCTACCTGATAATTTATATATTTATCTTTAAAAAGGGAATAAAAATTTGTTTTTTAAGAATATTTTCAATTGATCGGAAAAATGGAATATACATTTATTTTTGAAATTTCAAGATGATCAGTTTTTACAGTTTCTAATAATAAAGGAAATTGATTTTGTAAAAAATGATTTTCCTCAAAATCACACAAATTTTCGATCTTAAGGACTACGTTCCCACCCTTGACGGGGTTGAGTAATTGTGTTATTTCACTTTCGCCTCTCACAAAAAAATTTCACACATAGAAATTGGACAAAAAAAAATAAAAAAACATTTTTTGTCATCTTTGTCTTATCACATAGACTGTTTTTCTTTATTTTTCAATGAAAAGGAAAATTGAAAACACAAAAAAAATAATTGCAAAAAATTACTTTTGTTGATTTTCAAGTGCATTTCAAATTTGAGAACATTTCAAACTTGCAAAATCAAATTTAAAAAATATATAGAACAACTCAAGAAAATAGTGTGAGTTCAGAAAGTTGAAATGGAAATTCTAAAATATTAAAATCAAAATTTTGCACAATCTAACAAGATAAAAATTGTGAAAATTTCACATTTTTTGTAAAAGAAATTCTCCTTGGACAAATATTATTTGGATTAGATAACTCTTTCAAGGGTGATTTTATACATTATTTCACTGTTTTCACCTTGTAAAGGTTGTCCTAAAATTTTGAAAAAATTAAGAAAGTAAAGATCTAAATAAAAAATAAAATTCTTATTTTATAAATTTTATTAACAAAGTAATTTTGTAATAAACCTTTTCTATTGAATTTATAATTTATCTCAGGAAAAATCATAATAAATTAATTTTTAATTTTCAGTAATTATCTTTTGAAATTTTCAAATTAGTGATTTTTTTGATTTCTACATTTAATAAAGAGTTAAAAGTGAGTAATTTAGAATATTTAATCAATTTCACAATGAAAAAATATAATAGTTATTCAACAATTAATATATTTATCTGTAAAATGTGAATAATTTGAATTTTTCCTTGTATTGTTTATTGATCAGAAAAATTGAATTTCTGGTTTTTTGACATTTTAGTTTTTTCGATTTGATATGGGGTTATTCTTTCATTTTTTCAGACTTATATATTAAGAAAGCTTCTTTTTAATTATCTTTTGTTTTCCCATAAAAAGATCTATTTGATGAGTATTGTGAAAGGCGTATTCGAAAGCTCTGAACAGACAAAAACATTTCCTGAAGAAAATAATGAAATAGTTTCGACAAAAGAGCTTGGTGACTTACTCAGTGTGGACGATAAAGTAACAACTAACGACATCAAAAAAAGTGATGAATTTGAACAAATTCTTGTAGAATTAAGTACAGTAAAAGTGCAAACCAACAAGTTCCTAACATCGATCATTGGTGAAAGTGGAAACAAAAAAGAAAAAAACAGAAAAAGAAACAAACAAATTTTGTAAAAAAAATGGTTTGCTATCGTTTACGGAAAAAACTATCCTTAAATAACAATGGTAAAGTGTTGACAATAACACAAAATATCAACTTACCCAATAAAGAGGAACACTTCAAAAATGTTTCTGCTGTTTGTTATTTGAAAAAAAATACCAACAAACTTTGAAACAAAAAACTAAAATTACTTTTTTTCTTTTTTCTTTTTTCTTTTTTCTTTTTTCTTGTTCGTTCCAATGAATCCAAAATAAAAAAGAGGAATTATTTTCATCAGCTTTGATGAAATTATTAACGTTAGACTCAGAGTAGTTGGATTGTAATTCAATTCTAGTTATTTTTGATGAAACTTCATGATATGCTTAAAATTACAATGCCAACCATTGACTTTTTATTAAGTAATAAATTTCATTTGGACCCCTTTAAGGTTTACAATCCCTGAAATTTGAAAAAGGTTTATCTTGTGTAGGGTGTAGTGAGTTGTTAATTTGGTTCTTAGCTGATCGATCTTGTACTTGGTATCGATTTTAATAGTGGTTCAAAATGGTAATTTTTGACAATTTATTTTTTTTTTTTCCGAAATCCGAATTGAAGAGTGTAAGATTAATAAGCTGGAATTTAAGTTATAAAAAAATGTGGTTTGTGGGTTGTTGATTGAAATTTTTAATTATGCTTGGTTTTATTGGGAGCTTTTAAAAAATGTTATTTTTTCATTTAGTATATTGACAAAAAAGTAAATCAAGATTTTTTTCGACAACCCAAAATTCAAAAGTTATTTTTGAACACCTATCAATCTATTAATCTTACACTCTTCAATTCGGATTTCGGAAAAAAAAAAAAATAAATTGTCAAAAATTGCCATTTTGAACCACTATTAAAATCGATACCAAGAACAAGATCGATCAGCTAAGAACCAAATTAACAACTCACTACACCCTACACAAGATAATCTTTTTTCAAATTTCAGGGATTATAATCCTTAAGGGTACTCTCAACCCAGAGATTCCAATTCTATTTGTTTGAAAAATTTTACAAAGCAATTGACTCAGAATTGTGATTATTTGTTCTTTCCATAAAATAGCTCCAAAAATCGATGGATAACAGATCTCTATTTGTCAGTTAAAGTAACTTTTCATTTTTTTCTTTCATTAATTTAGTTTGTTGATAATCATTACTCATCCACTTCAACCTCACCATCGAAAAAGTATAAGAAATAGAGACTGATTTTATATTATAAAATTGTCTTTTATGAAATAGAAAACTCAATTTCTATTATAACATAAGATGAAAGATTCCAATTTCTCAAACATACCATCAGAGATTTTTTTTTACTAACAAAGAAAATAATTAAATTTCTTCAAAACATATTTACAGAAATCATGGAAAACTTGAAAATATTTTTCGATTACTATTATTGAATTGTTAAAACCCGAGATTACTGGTATTTGAATTATAAATGGGTAATAATTTTCACTTCATTTTCCATTATCTTATTTCAAACAAAGCCACAAATTGTAACCTACTTTTTTAAGAAGAGTATTTATTAAAAGAAAAATCTGGAAAAGGAAGTGAAAATTTTGTCCCATTTCTTCTGATAAATTCTAGGTAAAAATAAAAGTTATGAAAAATGAAGTGAAAATTTTTACCCAACTATAATTAAAATACAAGTATTGTAATTTTTCAAAATGAAGATCCCCTTTTTCAGATTATATTTTCAGGTGAAAACGGTTAAGTTGTTGATAAAAAGGTACCTAAAACAGTGTTATAATCTGTGTTAAATTTGCCCACCGAGAATTTCTTTAGTCAAAAAATGGGAAATTTTAACTATTCCAAACATTTTTCAAAAATTTTTATCTTTTTATATCCTTCCAAAATTTGATTTTAATATTTGAAACTTACCATTTCAAATCTATAATAAGAGAAAAATTCATATAAGCTGTTCGAAATATTTTTTTAATTTCTTTCACAAGATTAAATGGATATAAATTTGAGTATGCATATAAATTCCTTAAAACCAATTATGACTCTGAATTTTCATTCAAAGATCTCGAACATTTTTTTTTCTGAAAATTTTATCTTTGTTTTTGGAAATCCCTTAAAATGGTTTAACTTAATTAAAAATTTTTATTCATTTCTATTTGTTATGTTTTTTAAACATTAAATCAAGAAAATTTTTTTTATTAATTTTTTTAGAATAGAATTATTATTACAGAAGTGAAATCAAAATAAAGAAATAACTCAACAATTTGAGAATGAAATCTAGTCCTTAATAAACATTTTTTTATTGATTTATTTTTCAATTATAAAACTAGAAGTAGAATACATTACTTTTTTTCCACAATGGAAAATTTTACAATTTCACATAATCTTCAAAAAGATAATTTTAAATTTAACAAACATAATAAAAATAATTTTGTATAAAAAATCAATTTCCAAGTCTCATAATATTTCACAGGAGGGTTGGAATGATTGTATTGAAAAAAAAAAAAAAAAAAAAAAAATGATTAGAAAAACAATGTTTTTATTATTATTTCATATTATATAATCATATTATTTTCTTTATGTTAATTAAAATTTGTTAATAATATTGAAAGAAATATTTTTACTATTAAAATTTATTTTAATTTCTTATGGAATTAATATAAAAATTTCTCATTTAAATTTTCAAATTTAGTCTTTTGTAATTGGAAAATAAATTCAGTTAAAAAAAAATTTAATAATTTTTAAAATATTATATTTCACATCATGCACGGTGAAAA
Organism: Anaeramoeba flamelloides; assembly: GCA_027625915.1. Lineage (NCBI taxonomy): Eukaryota > Anaeramoebidae > Anaeramoeba > Anaeramoeba flamelloides. The sequence goes on from JANTQA010000063.1 coordinate 1,667,744, forward strand.
AAATTAAAATGGAAAAATTCAATTGTTGGAAAAACATAATAAATTGAATTATATTTTATTTGTTTAACGATTTTTGATTTTTTGATACATTTTCTTGAAATTTTATAAACCCAAATTATCAAATACTATTTTAGAAAATATTCATAGACTTGGTATTGATATCTAATTAATGAAATTCTTTTTAAAAAATAACTTAAAAAGAAAAGAAATTTTTTACAAATTCAAATAAATTGTTTGGCTTTAATAATAACAAAATGTAAACTTTCACTTTTATAAATTAATCAACCAGTTTTATTTGGGTAGTTTTATAGAATTACATGATCCATTTTTGATTTAATGTTGTAAAAAATATTTCAGATAATTTTTCAAAAGATTTTCTTAAGGAAGAACTATCCAAAAACATTTGAATTTTATTTTAAATTTTTTGTTCATATTGTCATAAAAAATAAATAATTAATTATGGATAATTACTTTTGGTTGAATACAGTCAGTTTCACTTTTAAGGCACAAACTTTCAACGAAATTTAAGGCACAAAAAAATCTCAAATTAAGGCACAAAATTTGTAATTTTTTTTTTTACAATTTATTTTTACTAGAATTTGAATTTTGTGCCTTAATTTGAGATTTTTATTTTCCCTTAAATTTCGTTGAAAGTTTGTGCCTTAAAAGTGAAACTGACTGTAAAAAAAAATATTTTCTGAATTGAAATGTTAAAAAGAATAAAATTACCAAGAATATTAAATTACCAAAATGAGATGTTCATAATTACTGCATGTACCAAAACATTATATTTTTTATTCTTTGTCCTCTTTAACTATTAAAAAATCATTAAGTTTTGTCAAATTTTTATTGAAAACATAACAAATATGTATAAAATATTTTCCAAAAAAATAACTTATATTTTTGAATAATTTTATTATAGAGTATATTTAAAGGTTTAACCTCGTATTTTAGTTAATTATATTCATTTTATCTAAAAATAGATGTGAATTGCTAATTAAACATTTTGCGTTATTTGTGGAAATATATAAAGTATTTCCATTAGAAAGTGGGGCATTTTTTTTTATTACTTTTCATAAAAATCATCTTTTTAAGTTAATTTAATTATTAATCGATAAAAAAAATTAAGTTAAATATTAATACCAATTTAATAAATGACTTGGGTATTTATTTAAAAATATTTTAATGAAATATTTCCAAAAAATGAAAAAAAAAATAACACTTTTTAATGGACTAAATAATTTCTGGCCAATTTCAATAAAAAACCGAAAATATAGAAAGTGTACAGATTTTTTTTAAACAATTGAATGTATTTATATAACTTCAATTCTATTTGAAAAATTGTTGAGAAAAAACAAATGACAAAAACTATTTTTTCGATAAAAAATAAATAATAATCTCCAATTTTCACCCTTAAAAAATTTAGAGAAAATTGAGATCAGAAATTTTAATACCCCCAATTTATGCAATACAACACTAATAAACAAATTGAATTATTATTGAGAATCAGTAAATAGTTTTTATTGTTTTTTTTTATCTTTAAATAGTTTTTTTGAAGATTTGGTTTAATAAATATATTTGAAAATAAATTTGTCCTACTTTTTTGGAAATAATTATTAGATACATACACACACACACACACACACACACACACACACACACACACACACACACACACACACACACACACACACACACACACACACACACACACACACATATATATATATATATATATATATATATATATATATATATATATATATAGCCGTTCCAACCCTACCGTGAAATCTATTATAAACATAAAATACGTTTTCTATCTCACACTTTCATTTAATATGACAGGATTTTAGGGTCGTGTGATAGCCCATTACAAACCATGAAATTTTATAAGAGACCAAAAATTTCTCAGAGAGAAAATTTAAATTTGATTTTTTTTCACTTCAAACCTTATCTATGATCAACAATTTCCAAAAATTTTTCAATTTTTTTCAGGATCTTTAATTTCTAAACACCTAAAAATCAAAAGGCAGGACCATTTTAAAGAAATTACTAAATTCGATCTCCATTATTGGGAATCTTTGTTTTGGATTTTTGAATTTGTTTCATAAACAACAAGATTTTTTTCTCAGTTTGAATCACATAAGAATTTTTTAAAAAAAACAATGTCAAACCATAAAATCCGTAATAGCATATAATAGAAGATTTTTTTTTGTGTATTTAACAGAGACAAAAAAGTCAATTTCTATGTCTGTCAAATTTCATTGTTGGGTTGGAACGGCTGTATATATATTTCAAAAATTGATACTTCACTACAAAAAAAATTTAAACACTAAAAAATAAAGTTAGCCAAAACTATACATTGGATTTCAGTTATACTTCTTTTATAAATTATTTTTTCAAATTTATCATATTTTTATGTAATAAAAAAAAAGATAGCTTATAAACTCATCAAAATCCAAATATCCCCCTTTTCAAAAATATCAACTTTTGAAAAAAAAACACCTAATATTGGGGTATTTTTTTAATGAAAAAAGTTGAAATGAATTAATTTTTGATTGAAAATTAAGATTGAAAAAACAATAAATGTTTAAATAATTTGCAGAAAACAATCGGGAATGTATATAAAAACCCAAACATGTATAAAAAAATAAAATGATAAAAAATAATCCAAAAACATATAAAAAAATCAGATTTTTAATTTAATTTAGCGAGGTCTTTTGATTGAAATATTATGTGCTATTTTAAAATTAAAAAATATGTTTCTTTTTAGACTATTAAAAAATACTTGAAAATTATCTCTCCAATAAGTCAATTAAAAAATTCAAAAATTTTACAATTAAAAATGAAAAAAATATTACTGAAAAATTTCATTTGTTTTTCAATTCCTATTAATATCTATTAAAGTTGTAAACCTTTTTAAAAATGGTGACATATAATAATGTTTATTATATGAGTGTATTTCAAAAATACAAGATTTAGAGATTTTTTTTTTTGAAAAAAATTTTCTTGTATTGTTGTAATGAATAATAAATAAAAAAAAAACAATTATTAGAAACCTTATAAAAACTAAATATTAAAATCTTATTAATGATTCACTTTTTTTATCATTATTGACCTATAAAATCCTGATTCTTTATAATTTATAAATAGAAATAGAAATAAAAAAAAAAAGGTAAATAACATTTTTGAACTGAGAATTATAATTTTTTTATTATATAACTCATAATTAAAAAAAGGATTTAAAAGAGGATTATTTGCTAATAATCACTATATTTGTAAATATATTACCTTGTATCAATTGTACTAATATTTATTAGGTATTCTTTCAAACCATTTTTTTCTTAACTGTTTTTCAGTTTTCAAAAAACAACAGGATAAAAAAAATAATAAAAAAAGAACAAGAAAAAAATAGGATAAAAAAAAATAAAACATATAAATATCCGTAACAAAAAAATAAATCTAAAATTGATATTTGAGATTTTTATATCTTTTATTACTCTAAAAAATGTATTAAAATTAAACCAACTAGATTACCCAAACAAATAAATTTACGATTAATAACAAGATCTTATCTAATAATTATTATAAATGAATTGAATTAAATATGGATATTATCCAATGCTACAACACACCCATTATTGATAATATCTGATTTTTTTTTCAAGGTTTTGATAGGGAAATAAGCTATTTTCATGCCAAGGGGGCATAGTAGATATAAATGAATTATATACATTCAAAAATTTGAATGGTTATTATAGGATAAAATGTATTTGGAAAATTTCAAAATTATAATCATAATTTCACAATTTTTTCTTTTTACTTTTTTTTTTCAATTTTTTTTTAATATGATATTCATTTTTAAATATTTTTTTTTAGAAAAGATCTTTGGTAACTCTGAAAAAACGAATTATTTTCAGGTTATTGAAATAATGATAAATGGTTGTCAAAAAAATAATCTTGATTTCTATTTTAATTTACATTAATTTTAACTCCAAGATCAAAATAACCTTGTTTTTTTTCTAGAAATGTTTACCAAAGAATTAAAATTTTAAATTTTTAAGAAAATATATTGATTGATTAGATTTACTTCCTATATATGTCCTATTTCTTGGTATGTATTATTCTACTTATTTCTTATTTATTCTTCAAAGTTCAAGTAACAAATAAAAGATATTTGAAGAAAAAAATTGGGGACACTTTAACTGAATCAAAGTTAATAACTGAAACCCAATATATAGTTTTGGCTAACTTTAATTTTTAGAATTTGTGTTTTCTTGTAGTGTACTGAAAACCAAAAACCAAACAGTATTGTTCTAACTCGATTTTTCAGAGGTTTTTATTAGAAACTAGATAATATTTGGTTTTAATGTGGAATGGTTGGGTTGTTGAAAACATGATAACTTTTAATGAAGAAAATTCTTAGATAAAATTTTTAAATTTCCAAAATTTTGAAATTGAAAACTTCTTCAGCTTCTCAAGAAATAAAGTGCAAAATTTCATAATTTCTTGACCCAAACTTCATAAGGTGTTTTTTTTTTTTTGATATTCCTTAAAATAGAAAACATGAAAAAAGTTTTTTAGAATTGAAACTTTTTAAAAATTTTCTATTTTCCGAAAGTAGGTACACGACCTTATGATATGGTAGTGGCTAGAGTTTAGGAGGAAAATTTCTTTTAAAAAATTCAAAAGTTGTTGGACTAGTCTCTACTGGTATTTGAATTTGAAATAGGACAATATTTTGTTTGATTTTCTATATTTTGATTGTACAAATAGAAGAGTTCAAAGAAGTAGATTGGAATTTAAAAACTTTATTCTCAAAAGGAAATTGAAAATGAACTGAAAATTTTTCCCGTTTTTAATACAAATACCAGTATCAATTTTTTTTTTTTAATAAATTTCTAAATAAGCATTGCATTATCTGGAAATATGTTTAATATTAAAAATAAACAGGGGTTTTTCAAATCAAAGTAATTGGCAAAAAATTTTCTCAATCTCTTTTAAATTTGGTAAAAAAATTTAATAGAGATTCGTCCCTTAAAAAATTGGTGTAAAAGATTTTGAAAATCTTTTCTTCGATCCCCATATCGAAATCTTGAAATAATAATAATCAGAATGACAATAATCAATTTTAAATTCTCTCATCATTAAATCAAAAAGAAAACAAGAGAAATAAAAAGTTTTTTTTTACTATTTGTTTTATTGTTTGAATGGTCTGATCAAGCCACAATCAAATCGTGAATATTGTATTAATTCACACATAAGATTAAACTTGATTCTTTTAATATTGTAAGTGGCTGTCTCCTTTTTACATTACTAAACACCCTTTGTTTTTCTTTTTAATTGTTGTCTTGTTGTGTTTCAAATTTAAACATTCTTATTTCTCGAACCAAGTCACAAAATGCTTCTTCAACATTGCTTCTTGTTTTAGCCGATGTTTCAATAAAGGGGTAGTCGAAACTTGTTGCCAAATCTTTTCCTTCACACTGAGATACTTGTCTTTCATTTTCAAGATCGTTTTTGTTTCCGAGAATGATCATTGGCACTTTGTAAGCGTTTTTCGTTATTTGGATTTGTTTTCTAAAACTGGAGACCTTGCTAAAGGATTTTCTTGAGTTGATTGCATAGACAACTAAAAAGCCTTCTACTTCGCTCAGGTGTGGGTGTCTCGGATCATAGTAATCGTCTTCCGCTACAGTATCAAAAATCTTAATCCAGCAAGTTTCTTCATCAATTACAACTTTTTTGTCATATACGTCTTCTATTGTTGGATCTTTATTGATGAGATCAAAGTAAATTGTGAGGAGAACAAAAGTTGAATTAGGGTGTGGTGTCAATTTAAATAAAGTCTTGTCAGAAACAAGTTTTGTTTATCTAAAACGGTAAATAAAAAAATAAATACAAAAAACTTCCACAAAAGAAGATCACATTGATTATTTTAATCGGATTTAATTGAGAAAATTTATTCTGTGTTTTGAACAACAATTTGGAAACAGTTAGTCTCTCCAAAAATAAGCAAAACATCGAAAATTTATTCTTGTTAGGAATTATCTTTTTTTCAGAGTATTTGGGATCTTCCATTTGTTTTAAAAAAAGGCACCAAGGGTTTTTTTTTTGATCAAAGTAGAAAAGAACAATCTTTTTTTCCATGAAAAAATTGTTTTGGTGATCTTATTTTGAAAAGGAATTTTTTAAATGTTAAAGAAAAAAATGGTTTGTAAATCATTTACTAAATTGTGACCGAAAAAGGTTTTGTACAAGTTAAATTGTTAAAGAGGAATTCTCAACACCATTACAACCTATAACCGCGGTTTTTATAATGTTCATTATTCTGTTCAAAATGTTACAAAAAAGTTTTTAATGTTAAAAAAAATGCCTAAGATTTCAATGTGAATTGTTCTTGAAAGGATTGATCCAAAATCAGATATTTATCACTACTTCAGAGGATTATTGAACTTACATTTTGAAATATTGTCCATTTATTTTTAATCTCAATTTTAATTTATTTCTCCCAAAAGATTAGATTTTCACTAAATTATTTTTTTGATATCTCATCCTTTTCAACACAGAATCTTTTTGTTATTCTTCGTTGTTTAGATTGGATTCAATTGTTTAAGTCCAATAAAATTTGAATTTTCACCTTATTTGTGATTTGTTAATAAAAAAATCCCAATTTCAATCCAACTTTATTTTGGTTTTTTTAAAAATAATTTTGTTGGTTTAAAAATTTTTGAATTAATCTTCAGATCAGAAAACAAAAAAGTTTTGTAATTATTCGGTGTTGGTTAAAAATGTCATTTGTTTGTTTAAATTTTCTTTTCAGAAGAAAAATTACTTTTTTTGTTTGGTTATGAACAATAATTAAAGATTAAAATTGAAAAATACGAGTTAGATAAAACAACTATGTTTATGAAACTTTATTATTGAGTTATAATGTTTATTTACAAGATAATCTCATTCCAGAACTTCTAGTTGTTGTTGGTACTGTATTTATTGTTGTTTGTAAGTAAAACAATTTTTTAAAGTCTTTATCTAAGAAAAAATATCCATTTTTTGGTAAGAAATTTTTGAAAAACTGAAGGATGAATGTGAATTTAATTTAACTTTGAGATATTTTTTTGAAGAGATAATGACTAATGAATTTAAAAATGCTCTACTCATCCAAAAAAAAACCCAAATTGAGAAAAAAACAATTGGAAATGTTAAATATTCTGTGTCCTAGGTTTTCCAGAATTCAAAAAGAATAAATAAAAGTAAAGATATTTCTCCCTCCGTTTAAACAATGGAAAACCAACCTGTTAGTTTTTTTGAATTTAAAAAACAAACAGAAAATTTCCTATTTTTTCTTTTTTTTTCTTAAATTAAAAAAAAACCTAACGGAAAGTGCCTAGGTTTTCCAGAATTAAAAAGAATAAAGTAAAATCCATTTGATTTTACGTTATTCCTATAAATTCTTGAAAACCGAACTAAAATATCTTATTTTTACCAGGATTCATCTGAATTGAGTAAAATCATTATGATTTTATTCTATTCTTTTAAAATCTGGAAAACCTAACCAAAGTGTACGTCAGATGCTGCAGAGTACCATATAGTGCTTAGATTTTCCAGAATTCAAAAGTTTCAAGTAAAATAGGTTTTTTTTTCTAACCAAAGACCAGGGAAACCTAAAGAAAGTTTAAAAGGTTTTCTGTGTTTTGAATGAAATTAGGCGAAAATCACATGAATTGTTATCAATTCTTTTGAATCCTGTAAAAACAAATGAAATTGTCCTTCAAGTGCCCAATAAGTGTGTCAAGTACGTAGTTTTTCGGAATTCAGGATAATTGAGCAAAATCTATGATATAACACTAATATTTTAAATTTTGAAAAAATTAATGATAGTTTTCTTGGGGTTTTCCTCCTTATTTGTGAAGTTTTCTAGGTTTTTTTTATTTTTTAAATAAACAGAAAATTTTAATAAATTTTCAGTTTATTTTAAAAAGTAAAAAAAACAAAACGAAAATCTATAGATATTATAAATAAATATAAAACTCAAGCAAAGATAAAGGTGTTTTTTGCTTTTAATTTTTGAAATTAATCGAAAATTTACTCAAATATAAATTTATTTCAAGAATTTTAAAAAAAAATAAGTGTAAAAATCAAAATAATTTGTTTTTTTTCCAATTTAAAAGAACAAATAATTCTTTTATAGCAAAAATTATTGATTGACCATTTGAAAGATATTTATTAAATGTAGAATTCTTTTGAAAGATAAAAAACATCAAAAAGGATAATTATGATTTCTCATTTTTTAGAGTTTCTTGAAATAATCGATTTTTATCAAAAAAATCCTTTGAACAGAGAATCGTTTTAACAACCTAAATAGCAAAGTATTTCCAGCAATAATCACTTATAAGAATTGGCCTTTGGGATAAATTTAAGGCACAATAAAATCCTATATTATCTCACAAATAATAAAATTCTAGTAAAATAACAAGAGTAAAAAAATCTCAAATATAGTGTATCAGTATGGAACTTTTATTACGTCTTAGATTTCTATAGGTATTTGAACTTTAGAAGAGGTACTGGCTTTAAATTTTTGTTATATATATTTTTAGAAATTTTGGAATTATGGATTTAACTGTAAAATAATTTTTTTGTTTATATTTATTTTTCTAATATTGTTCTTTTTTTTTTTTTTAATTTTTTTTTATTTATTGGATTTACATTAAATTAAAAGATTTCAGAGAAAAATGTTAATATTGAGAGTATCAAGTAAAACAACACATTTTAGATGTAAACAGATTTTATCAAAATGAATGTTCTTCGTATAAATACACAAAATATCTTCAATTTTAATATATTTGATGGTATTGTGTTGAAATTTAGTAGATTTTTTTATACCGAGGTTTATTCAAAACTAGATGAATTTCTATTTAAAAAGTATTTTTTTTTTTATATATTTACTTCGGGGTAATTTGATTTCTTTCTTTTTATCTTCAATGAAAATAAGTGTTTTAAAATTATTCCGAAATATATTGGATTTTGAACTTTTTGGAAAATAAAAATAATAGATCAGACTTTTAAAAACAATTAATTCAAGCCCAAAAAAAGGATTAAAAACAAAGTTCGGTATTTTTATACCTAGAATTTTGGGTTTGTTTTTCCAATATCAAGATATGGTAAAATTTTTTTTGAATTTGCAATTAAATTTATTAGACCATTGTTGTTTCTGATTTCTATTCTCTAGAAGTAAATTCAACAATCAAACCTTTATTATCAAGTAAACTTTTCATTTTTTTCTCCTTTAACCCTTCTGATAAAACTAAATTTTTTACATTTTTTTTGAAATGAAAGTTGAAATTGAATCAGAAACAGAAATTGAAAAAGAAACAGAAAGCACAATTAAAAGAGAAAAAGAAAAAGAAATTTTCTATACACACGTTTTTGTTTATTCAAATAAAACAAAAAAAGGGGAAACTTTAGAAACGATGATCAACCAATTAAAGAAAGAATTTGAAACGAGTCTTGAAGTTTGTAAAAGCCATTCTCTTAGCTTTTTAAGTATTGGGTGCACACAAGAAAAGTTGAGCGAGTTAGCTGAGAAACATGGGGTTCAGTGCCGAATCCGTAAAACAGATCCAAACCAAATCCAAGAATATCAGGTATATAAAAAAGAAAATGAGGATCGTTTCTTGTCTCGAGATTTAAGCAAAACGTCAAAACAACAGATTCACATTACGCCCTTTGAGTTTGATTCTTGTACGAGCCAAGAAATCATTCACCACGAGCTATTAGAATGCTTTTCTGTCTCTATGCTTGAAGAGCTTATGGACGACGATTCGTTTGTGCAGGTATTTGCGCTTCATGACGAAACCGAGCTGAATCGGACGATCGAGGCGACAACAAAGGGGACAATTCTCTGGGCAAGTAAGGGAAAGATCAACATCTTTCGTCAATACTTTGGGATCGACTTGTCTCTGTACTTCTCCTTTTTATTGAAGTACATCCAAATGCTCTTCTTTCCTTCGGCCCTTGGTCTTCTTGTGCATTGGATAACAAATTCCGAATACGATCAGCCGATGGTTGCGTTGGCATATACCTTTTTTATTGTGCTCTGGGGGAACAATTTTGTTGACGAGTGGAGGGTTATCAAAAAGGCCGTGCAAAAGATTTTCAATATCTATGATCCTGATCACTTCACGCGCCAATCCAATCTCGAAAGGACTCCCATCTTTGATGACATCAAAAAAAACATCAACTCCCCCTCCGTTACCGTCCCACGGATCGTCTCCCTATTTACAAGCGCTTTGATGCTCATGATTTCAATTGCCTGCATTCTAATTGTGAACAAAAAGAAGGTGATCAGCGGTGCGGAGACGAGAAAGCAACTGAAACGATACCAATCCACATCCATTGGGATCCTTACGGGGATTGTGATCGCAGTTTTGCGAACCCTTTTCAAGAAGGTTGCCGACAAGCTAACGGAAAACGAAAAGCAAGAAACAGAAAAGGGCAAGTGGAAAAGCTATTTATTGAAAATCTTTTTGTTTGATTTAGTTGCAAATGTGACCTACCCATTCGCCATTGCATTTATTTCAAGGGACATCGAATTTTTAAAAAAAACATTAAAATATATCATGTTTACAAAGCAAATTATTGGCAACATTAAAGACGTTGGTATTCCATGGCTTAAATATAAAATCAAAATTTATCTCTACAACAAAAAAAAAATTGCGTCGGGCGAAAATCCCATCACAAAGATTGAAAAGCAATTCCTTGCCTCAAAATTCCAAGACAGCTATGAAGAATACGAAGAAATGATCATACAATGGTGCTACATTTCTCTGTTTGCAGTCGCCTTCCCACTTAGCCCGTTGTTTGGCCTTTTGAACAATTTGGTAGAACAAATTACAGATTCGAAAAAACTTTTATTCTTCAAAAGACCTCATTATAGAAAGTCAGAAATTACAATATCAGTTGACAAATACTGGGAAAAAATAATGCGAACACTTTCAATGCTGTCTTTATTTTCCAATATTGGAATCATATACATCTTTTATGGTAAAAGATTTTCCAACTCATTAATATCGACAATTTCAATTCCGATTTCGTTGGCAATTATTTCTTTAATTAGTTATACCAATTTTTTTAAAAATTCGTCGAATGAAGGGAATGTTGAAAAATAATTTTTTTTTTAAATGACTGAATTTATTTTTTAATTTTTTTTTTTTCTTATTGATTACCTTCTAAAAAATAATTTGTTATTAATCATTGTAAATGAAAAGTTAATAATTTAATAATTACACCGATATTTTTAAATTTTTTTTTTTTCTTTTTTTCTTTTTTATTTATTATTATTGGGAAGGAAGTGTAAATTACACTCAAAGTGTCCTTTCACTTGAATTACCTTTCAAAGGAAAGCAAAGTATAAAATCATAGATTTCACAATTATTAATTAATAAAAATAATTTCAAACTGTCTTAGTTTGAAAGTGATTCATTAATATTTAAAATCGATTTTAAAAAGAGATTTGACCAATTCAGAACTCAAATAATAGGTTTTTATATAAATTATGGTTTCATATATTATCATTTTTTATCTTAAAAAAAATGATCTTTGGTGTAACAATTTTTTTTGGATTTTAGCAAATATTATTTATTAATCCTAATTTTTCCAATTTATGAATAAAAAAAAGTTAAATTGAAATCGAGTTTGTTCAATTCTTGATGAAGGTTGCGTCCATATGATTTTGAAATATATTTGTATCCATACCTTTAATCTGAAAATACTTGAATATAAAGATAAGTGGCCATTAGGTACGAAATTTGGGGTTTATAACTTGTTCAGGTTAACTGTTAATTTAAATTGTAAAAAAAATAGTATTGCCAAATTACAAACTCAAAAAAAAACTTAAATTTTGGATTTTATCAAGATCTTAAACTTTTTTTATTAAAAAGCCAATAATTCATGTTGATGATTTAACAATAATATCTAAAGCGAATAAAATATTGAGATTCTTCCATGATTTACAGTCAGCTTCACCTTGAATGTACAAATAATCTCAATTTAAGGGATTGGTGTTTACTAAGGAGAAACTAAGATTAAAGTATGATGTTATTGGATTTTAACCACATTAGTGTACCACATGGTTCCAATGTCTCTAAAAAAATCGATTGGTCCAGTAGAAATATTTGTTGATCCTATCAATTAAAAATGATACTTTGTATTAGTAAAAAACTCAAGAATTTCAGAAAAAAAATTTTATTTCGTTTACAAATTTAAATGTTGAATTATCAATATTCAGTCTTCGAAGCTGTAAAATATCATTCTTTAATCTCTGACCAAATGTAGATTAATTGCTCTTAAATTCAATTGTTTTTAAAAAAAAAACAAAAGAATTAAAGAATAGATTATTTTAACCAATTATTTCTGAAATATTGAAAAACATATTGATTGTACAATTAATTTTATAAAATGGAAACAAGTTAATCAATCTTTGGGTTTTTAGGTTCATGATTATTGGGTTTATCTTTGAAACTTAAAAAAGTCAAAAAATATTTTACTTCTGGAAGTTCAAAATATCAATAATTAAATACTGAAATGGTGTTATTTAAGGTTTCTATTTTTAGATTGGGAAAAGTAAGTAAAAAAACAATATCCAAAATGAAAATTTTGAATAGCGATCATTTGTAAAAATTGTAAAAAATTATTTTGCAATAAGATGTAAATAGATTTTTTATGAGATATTTAAGCCATGATCCACAAATATCATTTACGCCCCCTTATAACATAATTTGATTACAATGAAATCTAGGGTTGAGGCTAATCTCTTACGGTAAAAAATTTGAATTTTTTCTTTTACAAATTATTTTTCAAGAATCCCAATTTTGCTCTTTAAGGTTATCGTCATTTACGGTATTTTACTCCATACTAGAGGGGGTGACCTGAGACCAGAAAGGGTATTGTGAAATAGGCCTTCTTTTGGTTGACAAAATTCAAATAACAAAAAAAAAATTTCATTCGATCATCTTTGATAAAAAATTCAACTAAGAAAAATAAGTTTAAAAAAGTTGTCCATTTCATAAAATCAAAATTTAAAAAAAAAAATTCATCTTTTCTCATTTTCTATTTCCAAAAAGTTAAATTTCTTGAATTAAAAACTAATTGCTTTCTTGAATTTCGTAATCAATTTAATTCGCATTAATCTGATTTGTGGTTATTTTGAAACTCACTAAATTTGAACAAGTAAGGATTATTTAATATTCTTTCCAGAAAAAGAACTCATTTGAAAAATGAAAAAAAAGAAAAAAATAATCACTGAGATCTCAAAAAGAACCCAAGAGATATACTCCAAAACTGACATAGTTGTTTTCAAAATTGTATATTCTAACCATTCTAATTGGAAATTGAGTGTCACTCTCTGGCACTTTTTTCAAAAAATGTCCTCATCTTTGGTTGTTGATTTTTGGAGATCGATCATATATCATAAGTTGGTTGGTTTTTGATTGGTGTTAAGTCAATATAAAAATTACTAAAAAGTTTTTTTCCATTTCAGAATAAAAAATTTCACCGTAATGACTCGACCCTTAATTTGAAATTTGTTCTGCCTTATATTTGTTGGGAATTTGTACCTTAAAAATTTGAACTCTTATTTACACTAATCTTAATTTTTTTCCTTTTTTGAAAAGTTGAGAAAAATAAACTATCCTTTTTGTACCAATTAACTATTACTAAAGACAAAATTTTCATTTTATATAAATACAGGCAAATTCCCAAACAAGAAAAAAGATTGTCCTTTCCGAAATACTAAAAAATACAAAATAATGTGAAAATTTTTAATTTACTGTTCTGTATTTAAGTAAATTACCACACTTTAAAAATCACTCATTTCAATACACATAATGTAAGAAACAAATTATAGAGCTTTTTTAAAATCTCTAACTTGCAAATTCCTAACTTATAAGAAGCAAAAAAAAATGCGAGAATCCAAATGAAATAAAAAGTTTACAAAATTTTTTTTATTATTGTCAGTATTTCGGAATTTTAGAGTTAATGAAAACCTCTAGTAATGATCCAAATAAAACTGGGTTCATGTTTCTTTGTTAAAATCATTTTATTGAACATTTGGAGTGCTTCTTATCAGAAAAAAGGAAAACAGACAATAGTGCTGTCTTTAGCCGAATTAGGAACATACAAATATTAATTTTGGTATTGATTTTTTGATCCAAAAACAAACAATTAGATATTTCAAATTTTCAACTTCAAAAATTGAAGTTGTCTATTATTGTGGAGGTTATAATTTTTAGGGAACCATTTTTTCATTTTAGTTTTTTGAATCTTCTCTTTATCGACTCTCAACGAATGACTTCAAAAGAAAATATTAAAGTAACTGAAATTGAAAAAAAAGAAAAGGGATCAGAAGAAACAAACAGCTCAAACGAATCAGAAGAAACGAACGAATCGACTGAGGCAAGTGATTCCGAAATTGAGGGGCATGAAGAGATTAGCGAAATAGAATTAACAGAAGAACAAAAAAAAAAGAGAAGAGAGCTATCACAAGAAGCAAAATCAAAGGGAAACAAATTCTTTGTCCAAAAGGACTTTGAGTCTGCCATCCAAGAGTACACTCTTGCCATTGAATTATCCTTTGAAGAGGATCAAAACAAGGCGATTTACTTTTGTAATCGTGCTGCATGCCACCTTTCACTTTCAAATTGGAAGGAATGCGCCAGCGATTGCAGCAAAACAATCAAAATCTCACCTACATACCTCAAGGCCTATTACAGAAGGGGCATTTCATATGAGCGCCTTGAACAATTCGAAGAATCTTTACAGGACTTTAATAAAATAAAAGAATTGAACCCACGTTTCCCAAAATTGCATTCGGCAATCGAAAGGATCACAAAGAAAAGAGACGAGAAACGCCAAAAGGATCTGGAACAAATGAAATCGCAATTGAAAAACCTCGGAAATACACTACTAGGAAAATTTGGTTTGAGTACAGACAATTTCCAAGTACAAAAAGATCCAAACTCTGGATCTTATTCGATGCAATTTAAAAACAATTAATAAAAAAAAAAAAATTAAATTTTTTGTTTGTTCATTCCCAACATAAAGTTAATTTTGAAATGTGTTCTAAGCTCCTTAATTTTTGCCTGAACTTATTTTGTATTATTTACCCTTCGAATAACTCCTCTATCTCAAAAGAATAACTTATTTTTTTCAAGTAATTTCACTCCAAAAAAAAGAAACTACAACATTGGAAACAAAAACGAATACAAACAAAAATTTTAGTCATGAATTTTTATTTTTTGATCTTGATAAATCTGGTCGTTTTTACTTTTTGAATTTTTTACTCATCTTTTTTGTTTCGATTTAATGTTTTCTTGTTTCATTATCTCTTTTTTTTTATTGACCGAAGTACATATTGTTCCTTTTAAATTATAGAGTAAGTTCAATAAAAATTAGAGTCTTATACCAGAAGTTAAGAGTTTAACTTTTCTTAAATCTAAATTTGATCAGAAAACTGTCTGATTATTTTGTTGGGGTGTTTTGATTTTTTATTATTTAAATTTTTTCTAAACAATTATTTATTAATTTTTTTTCAAACATAAAACCAAATGTCTGAAAAGAATGCTGAGATAGGAATAAAAAGGAAACCATTTCACGTTATTTCTCAAACTGTATTAGATAATTCAACTTATCACCCTTTATTGTATTTTATAATCTTTTTGAAAAAAATTAAATAAATTATTTAAAAAAAATTTCTTGGAATAATAAAAATCAAAAAGACACACAAAAAAGTAAAAAATATTGTTTTCAGATCCTCTTTTCAAGACAAGTAAAATTTTTTCAAAAAAAAATCTCTAAATTTTGTATTTTTGAAATACACTCATATAATAAACATTACTATACATAACAATTTTCAAAAAGGTTTACAACTTTAATAGATATTAATAGGAATTGAAAAAAAAAATGAAATTTTTCAGTAATATTTTTTTCATTTTTAATTGTAAAATTTTTGAATTTTTTAATTGACTTAATAGAGAGATTTTTTTCAAGTATTTTTTTAATAGTTTAAAAAGTAACATATTTTTCAATTTTAAAATAACACAAAATATTTCAATCAAAAGATATCGTCAAATTAAATTGAAAATCTGATTTTTTTATCTGTTTTTGGATTATTTTTTATCATTTTATTTTGTTATCCATGTACGAGTTTTTATATACATTCCCTGTTGTTTTCTGCAAATTACTTAAACATTTATTCTTTTTTCAATCTTAATGTTCAATCAAAAATTAATTCATTTCAACTTTTTTCATTAAAAAATAACCCAAAAATAGGTGTTTTTTTTAAAGACAGTATTTTTGAAAAGGGGGATATTCGGATTTTCATGAGTTTAAAAGCTATCTTTTTTTTTATTACATAAAATTAAGATAACTTTGAAAAAATAATTTATAAAAGAAGTATAACTGAAACCCAATGTATACTTTTGGTTAACTTTATTTTTTTGTGTTTAAATTTTCCTTCTAGTATTTTATTGTTACAGTGATCAAAATAATGCGTGCACAACGACTATAACCCGTGTTTCAAAATATTATCCGTGCTTTTTTTTATTCTTGTTCCAAGGCAACATCCAATCTACTACCAAAAGTATACCTGAAAACAAATAAATTTTGAAAGTAAAGGTCTGGTTATTTTCAGGAAAATTTAAATTATTAATGCAAAAGGTTGAAAATTTTCCATAATATTCTCCATTTTTTTGAAATTTTTTGTTGTTTTTATTATTAAAATTTTCAAAAAAATTAACTCTATTTTTTGAGATAAATTTTCCAATTTGATCCTTTATTTTTATAATTTATATTTAAATAATAGAACTTTAAGAAACCAAACCTATATTTTTTTCGGGTTTATTATTGGTTTCTTTGATTGGTTAATTTACAGGTTTTCTATAACAAAAAAACACGCTTTTTATTTTGAAACACGCTTTATATTTTTTTGCACGCTTTATTTTGACTACAGTATAAAAAAGTTATTATTTAGACTTTATTATTACTTTCTCCCTTAAGCGTCTCAAAATTAATGGTTAAGCATCAGTCATAGGAACTGCAATTTCAAATTCAAAATAAGGTTTTAAAAAGATATCTTTCAAAACTATTTCAAATTTGAAGTAAAAAACTATCAAAAAAGATGGAACAATAATTACGTAATCTTCTGGTTTTAAAGGAAAACTAGAATCTTCAGGGATTCTTTTCAACCTTCTCTTGAAATTCAAAAAACTCAAAAAAAATACTCTCTCTTAGGTTTTTTCGAACTTCTTGAACACTTTTACCAAATAAATATTCATTTTTCATTTAAAAACACAAAAACAAATTATAATGAGCGAAAAAGAAAAAGAGCACAAACCTCAAAAGAAAAAGGAGTTTCTTGAAAAAGAAAAAGAAAAAGAAAAAGAAACAGAAGAAAAAAAATCAAAAGAAAAAGAAAATGAAAAAGAAAAAGAAAAAGAAAATGAAAATGAAATAGAAAAAGAAACCAAAAGAGAAAAGAAACAACAATACCCCAAGAAACAATTGAGACAAATTTTAGAAAGTAAAGAATTCTTGAAAAAAGGATTAAAGTTAACCGAAAAGAACGAACACTACCAAAAAGGACTTGAACTAATTGACAATCTGCAGTATGAACTTGCACTTGATCAATTCGCAAAGGCAATTGAGTCTGCACCAAAAAACGAGATCTATCATTTTGTTTTTGGTGGGATCCTAGCCAAGTGTGGCAAATTGGAAGCCTCTATTGAATCGTATACCAAGTCGATCAATCTGAACCCACAAATCTCAGAATTTTATTTTTCTCGAGCTTTGATCTATTCGCTTTTAGGAAAAGCAGAGAGTGCTGTTATAGATTTGTCAAAAGCAATTGAACTTAAACCACAGAACGTTGAAGCATGGTCACTCAGGGGCAACATCCATTTGAGCCAGTTGGGGGATCTTACGTCTGCAGGCGAAGATTTGCTAATGGCTCTCGATTTGGATCCTAAGCACGCCGAGGCATGGTCGGACTTAGGAGCCGTTTATTATCAGCAGAACATGATTGAAGAGTCCTTGGAGTGCTTTGATAAGGCGATTTCATTTGGGGGAAATGACCCAAGTAACTATTTGAGCAAGGCCAAATCGTTAAACCACATTGGCGAGTTTGAAGAGGCCATGCAATGCCTGGAGAAGGGGCTTTGCTTGGATCCATCATACTCAGAACTGTGGTTTGAAAAGGGCAACTGCTTTCTATTCAAGGAGGAGATCGAGGGCGCCATTGAATGCTTTGATAAGGCAATTGAAATCGAGCCAAGGGATTCCCTCTACTATGCTGGGCGTGCCGGTGCATACTCTTCTTTAAAGAACTTTAAACTGAGCATACAGGATTATTCAAAGGCGATCGAATTGAAGCCAAAGGAAATGTCCTTCCTATTTGAACGTGGTGTTGTTTATTTGTCTGCGAAAAACCCCGAGAGGTCCATTGAAGATTTCAATGTCTTGTTAAAATTTGATCCTACAGATTCACATGCCCTTAACATGAGGGGGTGTGCATATGACATGCTTAACTTGTTTGAGAAGTCACTTGAGGATTTTCAAAACGCAGCAAAATTTGACCCTGAAAATACACTACACTATTATAATGCAGGCGAGGTATATTTGAAAACTGAAAAATGGGACCTTGCCCAAGAACAATTTAACCTTGCGAAAAGCTTTTTAACAGAAGAAGACCACGAATTTAATTTTGCTAAAGTCGTCAATGCAGTTTACAATTTGACAATAAAAAAAACAGAAAAAGCAATTGAATTATTTACTGCTATTATTAAAGAAGAAGAAGAAGGCGAATTGGTCGAAACTTATTTCTTTAGAGGTAGAGCCTTTGAAGTTTTAAATAATATCGAGAAAGCTAAAATTGATTTTGAAAAAGTTTTACAATTAAACCCTAATTTTATTTTAGCAAAAGAAAGACTTTTGAATTTGTCTAATGAAAAAGACGAAAAAAATGTAAAAAACTAAAAAAATTAATTTTTTTTTTTTTTTTTGCCAAAGAGTGTTTATTTATATTATATATGATTTATATATATATATATATATATATATATATATATAGAGAGAGAGAGAGAGAGAGAGAGAGAAAGTGTTACTCAAACTCCAAAATTGATATATACACTATAATTTACGATCAAAAATTCTTTAATCTTTTGGGATTATTTGAATAAGATTTTGAATTTTTTAAAATAAAATGTTAGTGATCATCATCTTAATTATTTACTGTAATTTTATATTATTTTATTTTCTTAGACTTGAATACAAACACTTAAACTTTTCAGTTTTTTGAGAATTTTTTAATAGATATTTTAAATAATTTGAGCAACTAAAAGATTTTTAAGAAGAATTTTTTGAAAATGTATATTACGAAATAATTAAATAAAAACTCCAATTCAAAATTTTTAAAACACCAAAATTCAATTTTTGGAAAAAAAATCTTAATTTAATACAATTCTTGAAGAAATGTCAAATTAGATTCATTCACTAATTGAAATGATAACAATTCTTTTTAAATTACAATACTAACAAAAAAAAAACAATTATTAATTATCAATAATCAATAAAATAAAGAGTTGATAAAATTTTTTGGAGAGAGCAAAACAAAAAAATGGATTGGTAAATTTGTTAAAATACTATTAGGATTATTGATAGATTAAATAGTTAGATATTACCAACTAATTGTATTTAAGTTAATTCTATTTAGGAGGAACTCAAACTTTAATTTGATATCGACTTTTCGAAATAATTATTGATCAAATGAAATAGGTTACATAATTCAAAAAATAAAATGAAAATAAAAACTCAAAGAAGAAAAAATGATTTTCCATATTTTTACAAAAATCAAAATTCTTTCCAATTTGATTGAAATTGTATTATTATGATCCTTTGAACTGCTTAAACTGTGTGGAAAATTTTGAATTTGAGTTCGTTTTGGGAAAAGAATGTTGTATTTTTTAAAAAAAATCTTTTTTTTTGATTGAGAAAATAATCAAATTTTGAATAGATACTATCATTTTAAATATTTTAAAAGAATAAACCAGGTGCATTAATAACCAATTTTAAAAAAAAGTAATTCTTGAAGCAAAAGGACAATTTATTGACCATTTTTCCAGAATAATTATAATCATTCACCATGATTTACCGAGATTCATTCAGTTTATTATTTAACAGTGTTTTTGAAACTAGTATATAGAATAATACATAAAAGAAAATAATAATTTGCTGAATTTAAATATTGATTATAAATATACAAAAAAACGAGAAAAATGAATTTGGTTAATAGTAATTTATGAAAACTTGTCTGTACAAAAAAAAACTGATAAAAATTCATTAATTAGTTAGTAACCATCAACGTGGGTTATTTAATGTATTATCAAATTCAAAATTTAAAATTAGGAAAATTAAATACAAAAAAAAAGGAGAAGAGATAAAAACAAGAGTAAAATAAGATAATCTGAGGGATAAAAAAAGAAAAATCTCAAAAAAAAAAAAAGAAAGTACAAAAATTTTTGATTACATCTATAAATTTGATATGTATGTAATATTTTAAAAATTAAATTCAATATTGTTGAGATTATTATTTTTATATCATGTAATTTATGTTTTGGTTGATAAGATAGCTGTGTTTAAAGTATCTAAATAATTTCTTCAAAGGAGTGTATTTTTTTAAATCAAAATTTCAGCTATAATCGATCTAAACAGACTTAAAGTAATGCATTTTATTTTTATGAACAAATAAACTAATACTTTTAATTATTGCAGTCTTTAATTTTTTTTTAGTTTGCACATTATTTTTTAAAAGAAAATTTTTTTATTAGTTTTTTTAATTATTGATAAATATTCAATTCTAATCACAATAAATAAAACAAATTGGACACGGTATATATACTGATTTGTATCTATATTTTATAAGAAATTTATCAAAAAAATTTTTCAATAAAATTCATATTTATAAATTGAAATTTTTTATTCGATCAAGTTTAAAGAGTAGTTTATATATTTTCAAGAAATATCAAGAAATACCCCAAAAAATAATATTTAATTTGAAAAATTATTTTAACTACATGTTTTTCCCTATTCACAAGTATTCATTATTACAACATAAATCATATTTAGATATAAAAAAATCATTTTATATTTTGAGGGTAAAACATTGCCACCAAATTCTATTTAAATTTTTATTTTGAAAAATACATTTTTCATCTTAAAACAAGTACAGTTCCTTTTTTAAAATATTTGAAAAATACAATACCTAAAATCACCTTTGTAATAATAATATCAATCTTTTCCAATATAATCAATAAAAATATTTAGCTCTTAACCGAACAAAAATGTTCAAAAAAAGGAAAAAATCTTTACTTTAATAGTTATTATAACAGAGATTATTTATAAGGTTTTATTTATAAGAACACTTATAAGTAGAGTAAAAAAATTTTAATATTGTAAGAAATCAAAAAAATATTTGTTTTATAAAAAATGGAAAAAAAAATTGGTTTCACTAAAAAAAATTTCTATTCTGAGTTTCCAAGTTATATTATTTTTTTTGGAACTTCATCTATAAAATTTATAATCTATTTATTTTAATTAAAATATAAACTTTAAATTTGAGTAAATCATTTTTTATAACTACAGAAAAGTAAGATATCAGCCCTCTTAAAATTTTAAAATAGTATTGAAGTCAATGTGGAACAATTTCACATAATATTGTATTATTAAACAAAGTTTGAATATTTTCTGATCTTCGTATTTTTAACTCTATTTGTTTAAAATCAAAAATATTTTACGAATAAATAAAACTTTAAAAATGATATTTACAGTTATTTTGAGAATACTTTAACAAAAATGAATGTGAGTATTTTTGAATTGATAAATCTGATTTGAGCTTCATTCTAAATATTTTGAAATATTGAAAAATATATTTTGGTTCAAGTAAAAGAATTATTTGTTCAATAGAAGCCAAAAAAAAAGTCCTTCATTTTTCCAGAATGTTTATAAATTTAGTGATTTCCATTTCGTCAATTTGAACAGCAATATCGATATACAATTACTTTTTTTTTGTTAACTTTTCGAAAAAAAATCAATATCATTTTTAAAAAAAATATTTTATTTGTTCTCTTTTTTTGAAGATAAAAAAGAAAAAAGTCAACTTTTAAGAGATTTTAAAAAGGTAAAATTAAATAAAAAAAAAAAAAAAACAGTTTTTTTCACTTTGTAAATTTTACAAATTTTGAAAAAATTAGTCACATTTCAGAACTCTCAATCTATGAAAGAGTTTATATTTGATATTTTTTGAGAATTTCTTGACAAACGGGGAATTAAAGAGGGAATATAGACTCTTTCAAAGGATGGATGATCTAATTTATCTCTTTGCAGAAGTTAAACCAGCTTTGACTTCTAATGTAACCAATTAAGCATTTATCTTTACTACTTCCAATAATTCAGTTGAAAGAGAAAGATACCTTGAAGAACAAGTTCTTTAAAGTTATACTAAAAAATTGCAAATTATTTTTTTTTGTTTATTCTTTGTTTTTTATTGTTTTTTATTTATTATGTCAAGTTAGATCCCGAATTCGAAAAATAAATAGTATTTCATATTGCTTCATTTGTTCAAAAATACCTTGTTATAATTCATTGTTTTAGATCCCCTTCCAGACTCAAAATGATGATCTTGTTCGAGTGCTAAGATGATATTAATCACTACTCTTGTAACTACGTATATCATATTATATCACTTCGAACAATAACATTTTTTTCGTTCGTCCAGGTCAAAACTCGTAAACATAACAAGTCGATGGTTTCCAAATCAAAACAATAATCACATAAATTATTTTTTTTTTCAATGGATAATAAAGAATTATATATTTTTTTTGATTTTGTTTTACAATAATAATCAGAAAAGTAACCTTTGAAATACGAAATTCAAGTATCCATGTGTTGTCATTGACTCTGAAATAATAAAAGTTTCTATCTCGCAAAGTAATATAGTTAAATATTTGAAGGAAAGCATTATAAAATTATTTCTTATTTATTCTGGAATTTCATAAAGATAATGAAAAAAATTAATTATTGAAAAATTCTAAAATTAAAAAAAAAAAAAAAATTAATCGTTAATGTAAGGAAGAATTTCAAAATTTGGATATAATAAAACACCTTCTTTTGAATACAATAAATGTTTACAACATTCTAAACATAAAAAAACTGGATTTGAATCAGCTAAATAATTTTTAAAGATTACGTTTTTTGCTTTAAAAATTTTGCAAGCACTGCAATTTCTTTTTGTAAGAATTTTTTTAAAATCAACATAAGGGTAAAGACTTAATTTGTTTTTGTCATAATTAGGGTGGAACTGTCTTATTACTCTAAACGAAAGAGAATGTATACAACTTCCAAGATGTACATATTCATAAATTTTACCTATGGAAATTTCTAATTCGTTAAAATATGTTTCTTCCATTTTTTTTCTTTCAAATTTTGGTAGTTGCCCAGATTTCAAATTCTTGTTATTTTGTGTATACTCAATTATTGATTCAGAATAATCTATTGCATTTGGATCTCGTAAATCTGAATACATATTCTTTTCAAAATAAAATAAGCCAGAAGGGAACTGAACATCAGTAAATCTTTGTTTCACTAATTGCTCTTTTGAGCAACTAATGACATCTTTTAAAGCGGTTAATTTTTGGGAGCCTAAGACATGGATCGTTTGGATTGGACTTGACCTTTTAACAACTTCACCAAAGACGTCAATAACTAAAACAACCTCTTTTGGGTTTACTTCTCCTTTTTCCATCCAATCAAAATTTTCTTCATTCTGAAAACTGCTTCTTTTTTGTTCTTCAGTTTTTAATAAATCAATTTGTTCCTTCTCTTTTTCTTTTTCTTTTTCATTTTCACTTTCACTTTCACTCTCAATTTCAATTTCCATATTTTTTTCCTTTTTATTATTTTTCCTTAATCGTTTTCTTAGTTTATTTGGTTTTAATTCCTTATTGATCTGTTTATTTTTTTCCTCATTTATTGTGTCAGGATCAAATAGTATTTCATTTTTTGAGTTTGTTTGTTTTTTTTTTTTGTTTTTGTGCTTGCTTTTGTATAAGTTTTCTTCACTAATAATTTTTTTTGGTGTTTTCTTTTTTGAGTTTCGGTTAATTAAATTTGTTAACGAAGGAAAGTCTTCTTTTAAGATTTTATTTAATCGGTTGTTTCGTTTTTTGTCACGTATTCTTCCCATGTCCAAGTGTAATTTATCTATTTGATCATTATTTTCTTTATTCCATTGATCCTATTTCATATTTTATTTTGAGAAAAATTTAAATCAAATGAGTTTTGTTTTTTTGTTAGGCAACTACCAAACAACCGCAAAAAAAAAAAAAAAAAAAAAAAAAAAAAAAAAAAAAAAAAAAATGATAATGAATAATAAAATTATAAATGATGAAAACTTACAAGCTCAGAGTGTATTTGATTTTCGATCACTTGGAATTGATCAACCGTCAATTGTGAAAATCTTTTTGGTTATTTGTTTTTGAAAAGAGATCATAATTTGAAGAAATTAGAAAGGATTTTAAGTCGAAAACAAAAACAAAAACACAAACAAAAAGAAAAAGAAAAAATTACAATTCTTGATTATTCTGTTCATAGTCTAACAATTCTTGAGAAGGTTTTACAAAAGTTTTTAAGTGATCGTACATTTGAGAAACTTGGCTGACTTTTATTGGATTTGAAATTGTTTCAGAAAGTTGCATAATCGTTGAACAAGTTGTGTTTTTTGCTTGTTTTTCATTTTTGTTAATTCTCTTGGTGATCTTTTGGGGATTTACAGTTGATTGTTTTTTTTTTGATGAAGGAAGAAGAAATCGTTCCATAAATAAATAAAATGAAAAAAAAGTGAAAGATAGAAAAAAAATGATAGGATTGAAACTTTTGGTTTTTACAAATTTTTAGAAATTTAAGGACAGTGAAACAAACCAGTTTGTGTCCTTCAATATAAAAGTCAAACTTTAGTGATTGTTAAAAGGTATCAGAGAATGTATTAACAAATTAAAATTATTTTTTGTTAAAAAGAAGGTAATTTTTGGGGGTTTTTAATAATTTTCTTTTTTGTTCAACTTCCAAAACCTCACTTTCCAAGTCCTTAAAAATACACAGAAGAAGATATCATAAAATTACTCAATTTATTCAATTTAGTAATTAATATTTGGTTCTTATTTACTCCATAAAATCCAACAATTCACTCATAATCCAATACTATTCTTCATTTCAATGTTTTGTTTGTGGGTATTTACAAAATAACCAAAAAATAAAATCCCAAAAAAACATTTTTTGGAAAATAAATTGATTTTAATCTCTGATCAAAAAATCAAAAATGCCTTAACTAGCTTTTAGGATTAATTTTTATCTTGTTAATTTAAGAATTCATTTTGAACCTTCATACTTAAGATTCTTGTTTTTTTTTTTTTTTTAAGAAGTGATTGCTTATAAGTTAAGAATTTTTTTAGGACCGATTTGTTTTTCAAGTGTGTTCACTAAATAAATTGCTAAATTTTAAAAAAAGTTGTCAAATTTTTCTATCAATTTTCATTTTGATAATTTGATAACTCTAATTTCAAAACATTTCACCACTAATAACAGTTCTTATATCAACTTTTTTTTCAAAATATCTTTAGATTTAAACAAAATACTGGTATTGTTTTCCAAAATGTTACCAAATATCAGAAAAATTAAAATTGGACTTCTAATTGATAAATTTTTAGAAAGTTATCAATATTGGTAATTAGAGTCTCAAATCAAAAAAAATAAATAAAGAAGTGAAACTTATTTAAGTTAAGACATTCAAAAAGGATAGAAAGAGTAGCGAGTATATAAAAATAAAAATTAAAAAAAAAAAATAATATTGGTTAAAAAAAAAAACTACATTGAACATAAAAAGCAATTCCGACAATCAAAAAAAATACATCATACATCTATATTCATGATTAAGTATCAAATTAAACAAAATAAACCATAGTAATTTGTATATGATGTTGGATGTTATTAATAAAATGATCGTATTTATTTTTTATTTTTTTATTCTACTTATTTTAAAGTGTTTGTCCTCAAAAAAGTTCAAAAAAAAATGAAATATGAGAGATTACAATCTAATTTTTTTTTAATATTTTCACAAACAGAATAATATATGATATTTGCTTCAAAATTTTCATATATTGTGGTACTCTCATAAAGTCGTAATTCAAAAAGGTTCTTACAATTATAATTTTCAACAATAATAAAATTTATCCACATAAAATCATAAAGTCGTTTCTTTTCAAAATTTAAATTGTACAAAATTACAAGTAACTCTTTATTTGTGATTAATTCCAGTTCCTCTTATGAATTAGACCATTACATTACTTGTAAAAATTTTTTTTATTGTTTTGATAAAAAATTTAATTTTTTAATGACTAGGCTCATTATCACTAGTCTTTATTTCTTTTTAGTTTTTTTCATTTAAATCCTTTATATTCTTTTGCTAAAAAAATAATTTCATTTTATTATAATATACTTTTTTGAAAAACTTTTCAAAACTATTTCAAAACAAAGTTTTATTTTTAAAATTAATTTTTTTAATCTTTTCTAACAGTTCCAAACTTTTTTAAGGATTATTCGAATTTTATTCCCAGTGGCTATTACTTTTATACCCACAACACGAATTATGAACTCAAAAGAATGTTGAGTTAATAGATCTTGTTAAAATGTAAAATTTTGGTTTTTTTGAGGAAGGCAAAAAATATTTACTTTCCAAATCCAAATTTTTCACTCAAAATTTTCGACTTCCAAAATGATATTGGGAAAATGTCACTCCACTTTATATTCAAGTATGTTAGAGTTGGTGGTGAGTGTAGCCACCCATTTAAAAAGAAAGTTGAGTGAAATTTTACCCAATATTAAAAAAATAGCTTTTTATTTTTGCCTTGCTTTGTTGGGATTTTTCGAAAAGTTTTTGGATCAATAAATGATTTTAGTCAAAATCTTAAATTGCTCAAAATTGACAATATTTGACTTTCCCTCAATTAACTATATTTTAAAGTTCTTAATCTATTTGCTGCTTTGTCTTTCAATACTCATAGAGCATAAAATTCAGATAGTCCTTAAAGACAACTTTTTGTAGATCTAAGAGTTTTACAATTTATTGTTTCGGGATTCAAGTTCATTTATGAAACGATTTTGTTGAAATTTCTTTGAAAACAATAAATGAAATTTCCAAATCTACTAATTCCAAATATTTTATTTTGAACCTGAAGAGTTTAACCTTTCAAGAAGAGACAAAAACAATGATTCTTACATATTTCACATTTCACATTTTATTCGTGTAACACCGGAAATTCTACCTTAGAGTTTTCTCAGTTTTTTTTTTTAACTAAACCCCTATTTGAAAATTATCTTGGGTTTGTTATCTTTTGTTTTATAATCAACTCCAAAATAGAATCTATTCAAAGAATATGTTCATGTGATTAAATTTAAACTCTACTATTATAAAAAAGTAATTTCTAAAATGGAAAATTTATTTTTTTTAAAATTAATTCTTTAGCAAAATTAAAATCAATTTTTCTCAATTATATTTACCTTAAAGGTTATTTTCTGAATTCTTTTTGGTTCTGATAAGACTTTTCTTTGAAATCAAAATCCAAAAATAGGGCCAAATATTTAATTTTCAAAAATTTATTCAAAAAAAAAAAATGTAATGTTGTTAATATTTGATATTTAAACACATTTATGGGATTGATAAATTTTGACAATAAAAGAAAGAAACAATACAAAAGCGTTTTATTTAATCAAAATAAAAAACAAATGTTAATTTATTATTTGTATAATAAAAAAATAAATCAATGTAAATTATCATTAATTCATTGATAATTTTTTTTTTTGTATTAAATAAGAGCTATATTTAGCAAACAAAATTTTGTCTTCTTTGGTATTAAATTGGATTGCGTAATCAATATTGTTGTATCGAATGTTTGCCCAAGAGGTTTCTTTTGAATGGAAAGAAATTTGTAATAAATTTAAATCTTGAAAAATTACATCCATTTGATCTTTTCTATAGCCAGCTAATATTATTGTAATAGATTTTGGATCAAAAATGATAACGCCTTGGAAATTGTCTGTATCTCTATTTTGGATATAGCCAATTGGTATTGAAACTATTGTATCTAATTTGGTAGAATTATGAAACGTTTCATCCTCGATAATAAAATTTACATTCTCGGCATTATTAGAATTCTTATTAGAACTATTTTTTAGAAAAGTTTTTATTTTTTTTAATCTTTCTTGGTTGTATTGATTAATAGTTTCTTTCATTTGGTTTTGCAAATTTTGTCTTTTGTTCATTGATTCTTTTAGTTGGTATTTAATTAAAGATTGCAAATATAAAAACTTTTTACTAAATTTCCAAAGTTTTTTCATTGATTCCATTTTGCAAATGATTTCAATATTTTCAAGGTCCGTTATTGTAATAATAGTTTTGTTGTCCCATGAATTGTCAATATAAATTTCATCTAAATTATTTAGAAATAAAATATTTTCATTTTTATCATTAATTTCGCCTTGGAAATAATTCGGATTATAATTTATTCGATTGTTATGAAAACGGTTCTTGTAAAGAGTGCGGTTATTATTAGCATTATTACTTTTTGTGTTAGCATTGCGAGGGAAGCCATTTATGATTAATGAATTTAAATTATTATCTAAAAAACAAAATCCTTTAGAAATTTCTTCTAATTCATTATTCAGAAAAATTACATTAAAATTATTTTTTGATTCTGTTAAATTTAAATTTAATTCATTATTTTTTTTTTTGGAATAAATTCTTTGATAATAATAGAGAATATTTTGCAATTCTATAGATTTCCTTGAAATGCTAAATTCTTGGAGCCAGTAAAACATTGAAATAAACTGAGAGCGTAATTGGGCATCTCTAAATATAATTTTTATTTGTGGATTATTGTTTGTTTGTAAAAGACATTGGTTTTTATTTTTATTTTTTGAATAATTTAAAAAAATCTGATGATAAGGATATATCAAATGCATTTTATGAGGAAATAATATTTTTAAATAATAATCAGTAAATTTCAATTGAATATTATTTTTATTATTTAAATAATTTTCTGTTTGGATAGTTACTAAATAATTATTTATTAAAATTAGATTTAGATTTTTTGTTTTATCATCATCATCGTTATCATCGTCATCATCCGTATCATCATCGTCGTCGTCGTCATCACCATCATCATCATGGTCACCATCGTCTATGTTATTATTTGTATTTTCATTTTTTTCAATTAATTTTTTATATTTTAGAAATTTCCAAATAAAACTACTTTTATTTTTAAAATTTAAAAAACTAATATTATAATAATCAAATACATTATTCTTCTTCTTCTTATTTTCTAATTGTTTCTTATATATAATTAATTTTATTAAATTATTAAATAAGGGATTTAATTCAATATATAATTCCAAAAAATTAAATTTCATATTTTTCCCATCACTTTTTATTAAAATAATACCTTCGGGGTGTAAAGAAATAATACCTTCAATTTGACTTTTTTTAAAATTTTTTATATTATGAAAATTGATTCTATAATTATCAATCAAGTTGTTATTGTTAAATGTCATTTTATTATTATGTTTATTATTCTTGTTCGCGTATTTCCACAATTTGTCATATTTCAATTTAATAAAAAAGCAATTTGGAAAATTAATTAATTTTTTGATTATAATATTGCGGAAATAATGTATAAATGATTGCTTGTGTTTTCTTGATTGGAAAAATAAATCAATTTTTTCATTATTCTGTAAGCGTATCCTTGCATTTTTAATATTTTCTCTTACTGAGAAAATTTGTGAATTATTTAAAAATATTTTATTTAATTGTAATGAAAAATTTTGTTTATTTTGGGTAATTCTTTTCGAATTCTTGTTTTTTTCTTTGTTTCTATGATAAATTCTATTAAAATAAATTATTAACGAAACCGTGCAATATAAAGTGGTAAAATATTTTTCAGAATTTATTTTGATCTTAAAAGATTTTACTGGATTATTTATGGATAGGCTTTGAAATTTTTCTTGGTTGTTATTATAAATTTTGAAAAATGAGTTGGAAATTAATTCAGAATGAAATTCAAATAATAATCTCCCATACCCAGTTCCAAATTTCAATTTACAGATTTTTTTATTTATTTTATTTATTGTTATTCTGTTACCTATAAAATATTCTAAAATTATTAAATTATGTTCTGTTTGTAAAATAAATCCATCAGGTTTTAAAAAAATCAATGCTGGTGTTTTAATGTTTTTAGTAATTATTAAGATTTCAAATTGGGTCATTGAATTAATTCTATATTTCAAATAATTTTTTTTTTTTTTTCGGAATGTATTAAAAAATTCTCGTTGTTGGCCCATGCTTTTAAAACGAAAATTAATGAATATATTTTCATCAAAAACAAATCTAACATATAAACTTTTTGTCAAATATGAATATACTGTGGAATAATTTGAATAAAATCTTTGGATTTTTAATGATCCAAATTCAAATTTAAAATGATCGTCATGTAGTTTAATTATTGATTCTCCTAAATATTCCTCAATTGAGCTATATAATAGGACTTTGTATTTATTGTTAATTCTTTGATTAAATGCAATTAATTGTCTACTATTTTGATTATTCCTATTAGAAAATATAGTTTCATTATTATTATTATTATTATTATGGTTATGATTATTATTGGTCTGATTGTTTATATTATTTTTATTCTTATTACTACTACCACTGGACATCTTTTGATTTTTTTTCTTTTTAATTTTATTAAATTTATTATATTCAAAAATTGATTTATTTGCATAATTAGTCATTATTTTATTGAATTTCTTTTGTGGCGAAATGATTTGGATGTTGGAAATATAATTTTTATTGATATTTTTAATTGCTTTATTTAATTTGTTTTTTTTTAATATTAAAAAGCAATTTAAAATTAAATCCTTTTCAAAGGAATTTTTACAACTAAATAAAAATTTTATTTTTTTTTTTAAAGAATGTATTAAAAAGATTTTTAAATATTCTGTATTTAAAAATATTTTTTGTTCATTTGAATATTCTTCAGAATAAATAATTACATCATTCTCATTTTTAATTTCAACAATATGCTTTTTAAGAATAAATTTAAAGAATTTTATTTGATTTTTTTCCAAATTATTTGAAGATTTAAAATTTTTATTATGATCATTTATTGAAATAATTTTTAATTTAAATTCAATTATATCTTTTTTTAATAAATTATTTATTAAACGATTCAACTTTTCTTCATATAATAATTGACTTTTATTTCGAATAAATAAAGGTGTTAATAAATTTCCTTGAATTGATCTAGGGAGTAATGATCGATTTTGGCAAATGTATCCAACACCATTTAAATCAAATAAAGAAAAGTAATTGAATTGTCTTGAATTGGTATTGCCTTTTTGTTGATTGAAATCATTGATTGAAACTGGTATTAAATTTTGTTCAGAATTATCAAAGAATTTAATTTCTAATGGATATATTTTTAATGGTTTTGTTAAATTTACAATATTAATTTGATTATTATTTGTGTTTCTGTTTTTGTTTTTATTGTTGTTTTTGTTTCTGTTGTTGTTTTTGTTGGCGTCATTGTAAATAACTAAGCTTTGTTTATTTTTTTTATTGTTTTCTTTATTAGTGCTATTATTATTATTATTATTTTGACTTTTGTGATCATTTAATATTAATTTTTTTGTAATTTTAATAATTTGGTTTTTTTTTTGGTATTTTAAATTAAACTCAATTATGCATCTCTGAATTAATAGTCTATAGTGTTTGTTTTTACATTTAATCAAGATCAAAATCATTCCACTTAAGTCTTGAAATCTTAATTGTAATAGTTTTTGTGAAAGTCTATTTTTTTGTTTACAAATTGCAGTTTGGATGGATACTTCATCCCAATGGATACTAATTGGCTTTTTATTTGGCTTGGAAATGGAAAATTGAATTCCAGAACTGTCTAGCCAAATTAATGTATTAATATATTTTTTTTCAAAATAATCCCAAACCCTTACTTTAAATCTTGCACATCCCTTATTTAAACACCTCTCTGTTAAAGACGTTATTTCTAAAGTTGGCCCTAAAATCTTGCCATTAATTTCATTCATTTCTGCAAATTGCCCATGATAATAATTAAACATTAAAAAGGTTTGTAAAATTTCTTCTCTTTCTTCTTCATTTTCAACTTGAAAAATAATCGTTTCTTGTTTGTTATTTTGGTTATTATTATTACTATTATTTAGATTGACTTGGGAATTTCGGATCAAATAACTAAATAATAAAATATTTGGATCGTTTTTAGACAAGGTTAAATTTAATAAAGAATGCTCTTGATATCGAAAATTCATTTGTTGGTTGTTAACAAGGAAATGCAAAGAAAATTTGGATGATTGTAAAACGAATTTTGCATCCATTGTGTCGGCAATAATATTAAATTTTGCTTCGCCCAAAGAAAACCATTTTATCACACGGCTTTCTAAATAGTTCGGCTGTGAATACGTTACACTCTCTATTTGATAATTTTCAATTTCTTTTTGATTGTTGGGATTTGAATAAAAAAAATGATTCTTTTTTAATTGGTGAATAATCGAATTAGAATTTAATTCATTTGGGGGGGTTGAAATAATTAATTTGTTTTTGTTATTGTTTTGAATTTCTTTTTCTTTTTCTTTTTCTGTTTCTTTTTCTGTTTCTGTTTCTTTTTCTTTTTCTTTTTCTTGTTCTTTTCCTTTTCCTTTTTCTGTTTCTGTTTCTTGATCTTGTTCTTTTCCAATGTAAAGTTGTTTAATTGAATTTACTAAATTATACAAAGAGGTGTTCTTGTTATTTTTTAAAAAACAATCAATCGAAAAGATTTTTTCAATTTCAACGCCATAATTTAAAGAAAAATTTATGATTGATTCTAAATTAGCTTCGTCTGACGATCTTTTTACAGTGAACAAGAATTAATTTTGAAGAGGAAAGAATGAAAAATTATGTTTGTCAAAAGGTTCACAGATTACAGAAAAAAAGAAAAAGAAAAAGAAAAAGAGTGGTTACTCTTGTGGGTTTTTGATCGAATTTGGTAATATTTTGTTAATTACTTGACAACAAACAATAATCAAATTACGTTTAGAAATATTTAATGGAAGAGATTTGTTTAGGAGTTTCTGGATCCAGTTGTGTACAGAAATTCTATTTAAAGAATCTTTTTCTTTTAGATTTGAAGCACATTATTGTGTTTTTCATTTTTTGATTTTTATTTAGGTAGAAGAAAATTAAATTGATGGACAAAAAAGAGAAAAATTAATAAAAAAAACTAAACTTTGGACGTACCCATATTTTTTCAACTTGTTTGTTTGAAATCCTCAGTTTTTTCAAAATTTTTAATTTGTTTTAATTATTTTTTTAATCACAAGAAATTTGAAAGAGAAGAGAAAAAAATAAAAAAATGAGATTGATAGAAATGATAAAACTGTTTATTTTAAATGATCTTAGATTCTTTGAAAAGATTTTCAAAAAAAAAGTGGGGAATACTTTAGTGTGTGGAATAAAGAAGAAGTTTGAACCCAAAAGTTGGTTTATATTCAGAAAAAATTTTACAAGATTTCTCAATGAGAGTAAAGCAGATAAGAAATATCAATGTTTGGCATTAATTCACAAAATTTCTTCTTCTATTAATTTGTAAAAAACTTGAAGATTCAGAAGA
The DNA here is from genome assembly GCA_027625915.1 of Anaeramoeba flamelloides. Classification (NCBI taxonomy): domain Eukaryota; family Anaeramoebidae; genus Anaeramoeba; species Anaeramoeba flamelloides. The sequence continues at coordinate 1,701,577 of JANTQA010000063.1, forward strand.
AAATTTAATAAAGAAGGATTCAAAATAATAAACAAACCCATTTATTTGTATTTGGTTGTCCCTTAATTTTTCAATAATTAAAAATTAGATAACAAAAACAAATCTTTTCATTTCTTTCTTTTTTTAATTTTGTTAATACTTTCTGAAAATGTCAAATCCACGGAAATAATATTACCCACCATTCTAATAAATAACTCTCTTTTTTTTTCCTCTTTCTAAATCCAAAAATGTCATTTCAGTCTCTAAAAAATAAATAAATAAAAAAAAAAAATAACAAAAACAATACTTGATTTCATTTCTATTCAATCATTTAGTAATTCAGATCCTCTTACAAAACTAAATTTATTAAAAAATGGTGTTGTTAGATGGAGACAAGATTGTGAAAGAATTAAGGCACGATACAAAAATTACGAAGAACTTTTAAATGAAAAATTAAAGAACTCAATTAAGAAACACCTCATGAAAAAATTATGTTATCAACGTGACGAATAAACAGAAAAAATTAAACAAAACGATCAATTTCAATTGTACACCAAACAATTTTCATCTTTTTTTCTTCGATCTCAAGCTTTTTTTTGTTTTCAATTTTTTTTCTTCCTTTTTTTTTGCAATAAAAAAACAAAAGTTAACAACAAACAATAGCAAACAAAAAACAAAAAAACAACAACAACAAACAAAAAAATTCATTAAAGCACAGTCAAAAGAAACTTCCTCAACAGTTTCAAATTTAAAATCTTATATTGTCTTAAAAACATCATACTAACCTAACCCGTCAAACGAAGTCGAGTTTTTTCTTCAATAAATTGAAATTCTTCGCCTACCTTGTTTTACAACAACAAATGTAATTGTTCAATTAGTTGATCCTTACCGGTTTGCTCGCTTTGAAGCAAAAGATCAAGAGCAAATAAAAGAAAAAGAAAAAAAACAAGAAGAAGAAGAATATGAAACGGCTGTCTTGACAAAAGAGACCTTTTTGTTACAGAAAATTGAAGAACTGACCTAGCTTGAAGAAAGTGAAGATGAACTGAAACATAAGGTTTAATCAAACAAGAGGAAGCCAGGAAATTAATTCAAATGAAGCACACTTTAGATTAACATCAACAAAGGGTTGAAGAATTGAGAAGGACACATACACACAATTTGCTAATACAACAGCATAAGACTTTAGAAAATATGGGGGGGATCGAGTGGCTCAAAGTTGAAAAAAACGATTTAAAGTCCGAAATCCAAAGGCTGTCGAAAGAACGAGAAGCCAATCAAAGTATTGAAGAGGACAACTTTGTTTTTGAGAAACGGATTTTTGCTGTCACTCAAAGACTGGCCTTTGAACAAAGAAGGCAAATAGCATTATCTGACAACATGTAAAAACGAAGGAAACGGTGCCAAGAGCTAACCAAGGAGGCACAAGAATTAAATAATGAAATCAATGATAAGAGCATAGATTTGCACACAAAAGACAGGCGAAATCAAATTAAGTGACCAAGACGATGACTACAATTGGGACAGGTTTAAGCAAGATGAGCAAAAGGAGAAACTGAAATGGATCCAAAGAATGAAAAACGAAGAAAAGGCATTCCAACAAATTGAAAATTTAACTTAATCAGACATTTTCATTTATAAATTAAATCGTGTTGAAATGGAAAAAAGAAGAGCCATAGCTGCCGTGTCATGGCTATTAGCCATGCTTAGTAAAAAACTTGAATGGAAGGATTTAAAACGAGAAGGGTAATTCGGCAAATCCTAGAGGAGGCAGGCAAAAAGAATTCAATTGATAAGGAAATTGTTAAAAAAAAAAAGATCATGGAGAAAAATAAAGAAGAATTAAGCAAACAAAAGGAAAAAAATGAGGATACTATCGCAGGACTCAGCTGCAATTATTATATTTCCGAACAAATGGAGCCAGGTTAAGAAAGGAGGCAAAGGAAACAAGATGGAAGCTTGAAGAACAGATCTTTGCAGAAAAGCAAAAAGTGAAAGAATTGTCTGTGGAATACGAAAAATTAAAAAAGGAAAAAGAAGAAGAGAGAAAAAAGGAAAAACAAAACGCCACAGACGTCGGTGTTCAAATCAAAACTCTAAGAACAGCCTTGATGAAGCGTCTATCAATTATTTTGAAGAAGGAGGTCAAAAAGGATCACCCTGTACAAGGTTTCCAAAACAATTACAAGGAAATCCAAGAAATGTATATGGGCAAATAAGAAGAAGTGCAAAAGGTGAAACACAACTTGAAAGTGTAAACGACTTATTTCAGTATGATGTATGATCGATACAACAAAATGTCTGTCCCAATCAGAAAATCTGGCAACAAACGCAGCTGAGGATTTAAAAGAGGTAATAAAAAAAAAGCAACAGTCAGAAATACCAAATATACCTTTCCCAGTTTTATTAAAGCAAAAGAAATTCCGTAATTTTTTTTTTAGATTTCTTAGTTTCCAAATTCAGTCAAGAAAATTTACTGTTTTGGGTGGAAGTTGAAAAATATACCAAATTAAAAGGCAACGAATTAATAACCCACGCAAATCAAATTTTCCAAGAATATATCGCCAAAGATTGATCCTACCATGTAAGTATAGACCAAAATATCGTAAACCAATGCCAACAAGAATCCATTCATCTAATCCTTCAAGAGATTGCTGTAAGGCAGCCCGAGAAACAGTAGAATATTTGATGAGTATAGGAGCTTATCCAAAGTTCTTTAAATCTCCCGAATATAAAAAATTATTAAAATTAAGTCCAAAAGGGGATTGGTCAAAATATTAAAATTAATTCATTTTTTTCTTTATTTTTATTTTTGTTTATCATTTTTTAATTTTTTTGAATTTTATTTTTATTTATTAGATCATTCTCTCTTTTAAATTTTTAAAAAGAAAAAAAAAAAATAAATTATTCAAAAATTATCTTTTTTTTTTTTTTATTTTTTTTTTTTTCAAAAATATGAAAAAATAATGATTTTTTTTTATTGATTTTGTTCATCTGAAAGATTTAATTCTCATATATTTCTTTGAAAGGATACTCATCAACTCTCTATTTGTTTTCTTTTCAAAAATTTCAAAAAATATTTTTTTTTTCATAAAGCTCTTCAAAATGATCCGCGATGGATCAAGTTATTATGGTAAAAAATAATTTTTAAAAATTGAAAAAATTTTTGGTAATTTTTATCAATACCAATTAAAAACAATGAAAATATGTGTATAATTGTCTCTTAAAACCAACAATGAAAAATGAAAGTATTTTAAGAAAAAAGTTGCATCATAGCGGCACTCAATTTCCAAGTTGAATGGTTATGAATTATTAATTTTGAATAAACTTTGTTCTTGTCATGTTGCCCAATATTTTTTTCAAATATCAATTATTTTTTATAATTGAACTTTGAAGAAAGAATAAGAAAAAAACAGAATAATACACACCAGAGAAAAGTACGTGTACTTGTGAAGTAAATCGAATCAATCAATATATTCTTTTAAAAATTGAAAAATCAAAAATTATTGAGATTCATTGAGAAAAAAAAAAAAATATTAATTTTGATCTTCAATTGAAGATCAAAAAAAATTATATTAATTTATTTTTGCAAGTAAGTTGCCAATTGTAAATTGATCATATTTTCACAATAAAAAAAAAAAAATTTGATTTCTCTATAATCATTTTCACTGTTTCAATAACATTAGAATAACAGATTTTTTCCAAGTAATTATCAATCTTACAATAAAAAAAAAAATAGCAAATTACTTTGTTATTATTAAAAAAATATTTCAAAAAAAACAAAATATGTAAAAATGAATTCAATTTGGAGATATATCCAAAAATTATTTTTCTTCTAATAGACCTTCAAACCCTTTAAAAGTATATAACTTGCCTACTAAAATTACGTCTTTTTAGCTGGAAAATGTTTTGCAACTGGATAAAATTTAAAATGTTACTCTTGGGTTCTTTTTGAGATCTGGAAGATTTTTTTTCATTTTTTTCATTTTTCAAACAGAGTCATTTTTATTTCAGGAATGTGATAAACACATTACGCCTATCAGACGCAGATTGTAAAAACAATCATAAATTAGGTTAAATAACTTTTTTACTTTGTGTTCTTAAAGAAAACAATTTACTTTGAATTAAAAAAAATTAACTCTTTGGAAATATAAAATAAGAAATGGTTGTTTTTTTTTTTAAAAATTGAATTTTTAAATTAGATTGAGAACCCTTTTCAACTTTTTTTTTATTTCTTATATTTTTCCAATAAGATGATGTGTAATTTTTTTTTTAGTTGAAATTTTGCCCAGGAAATGAAAAAAATAATTTTTTTGAGTCTGTATCAAAACAAAAATAATATTTGAAAAAGAAAAAAAAATTAGAAAATTACAACAAAAAATTAAATGTTAATTATTTTTAATGGATCAAAAAAAAAAAAAATTCCCTAGAATTCGATTGGGTTCATTTCATTTAAGGATTTTCTTTGTAAAGGATGTGAGAGTAATAAAGACATTTTATTATATATATTTTGACAAGATTTATCTTCAAGAAAATACGGCTTTATTAAGAACGATTCTGCAAAATCTGTAAAAAGTTTTTCAATTTTATTTTTTTTGCCTTTTGATTTGTGGTGAATTAGGATGGTGTCCCAAGTAAAAGCCTTTTGAGACCATTTCTCAAATAAACTAAATCCTTCAAAATCTTCGTTAAATGATGGAATTACTTTTGGCCTCGTATATATCAAAATTACACGATAAAAATAATCGTCTTGACCAATTGTTTTGATTTTACAGATATGATCGATCTTTTTGAAAAATTTCACCAAGTCAAAACTTTGATAGTCAAGAGAGGTATAAGAGGAAATCCTTTCCATTTTTTGTAAGATTTGTGTTGGATCTTTGTTAAAACTGCAATGAAATTGCGGGTCGCTGCCATAGGACATGAGTGCAAATTCGTGATTCGGGTTGATCATTTGTTTTGATTTAATAAATATTTTGATAGCTTCCACAATACATTCAATAATTGTTCTTTTCATTTTGTCTTTTGTTATTTTGTTATTGACCAAACCATCACGGGTAATACAAAATAATATTCGTTCTGGAAGATATTTTTTGCTTGTCTGACTCATATTATGTATTATTATTATTCAAAATTGATGGCTGTGTTTAGTATTGGCTATCTTTATTAATTAAAAAAATTAAAAAATAGAAAATAATTTTTATACTTTGTGTGAGTTCGAAAAAACTTTCATAATCTAAATCCCAATTCAAAATTTGGGACTGTAAAAGATACGAAAAAACTAAAAGAAGACACTGGAAAAAAAAAACCTCAAAAAAAACAAAAACTTTGACTTAGATATAATAGCCAAAGAGGATACAGATGAATTATTGAGAAAAATGAACATAAAAGAAATCTATGGTGTTATCATTGAATATTTTTTTACCAATATTACTCAAAATCACTACAAGGGGAAAATAAATTCTGAAAATTAAAGTTAGCCAAAACTACATATTGGATTTCGGTTATACATCTTTTATAAATTATTTTTTCAAAGTTATCATAATTTTATCTAATTAAAAAAAGATAGCTATTGACTCACATTAAGATTCGGATACCCTCTTTTCAAAATTACTGACTTTTGAAAAATAACGAAATATTTGGGGTATTTTTTTTTTGAAATTAGTCGGAACAAATGAACTTTAGAGTGAACACTAAGAATGAAAAAAAGAATTAATGTTAAAACAATTTGTAGAAAAAAAAAGGGAATATATATTAAAACTCAAACATGGAAAAAAAATATAAGGATAACATGATAAAAAACATTCCCAAAAACAAAAACAAGTCATGTTTTTATTTTAATTTAGCAATATCATTTGAAAGAAATATTTTGTACTATTTTAAAATTGAAAAATATGATTATTTTTAGACTCTTAAAAAAATAGATTCAAATAATCTCTCCAATAAGTCAAATAAAATTTTCAAAAATTTTACAATTAAAAATGAAAAAAATATTACTGAAAATTTTTATTTTTTTTCAATTCGCATTAATATCTATTTAAATTGTAAACCTTTTTCAAAATAGTCATGTATCATAATGTTTATTATATGAGTGTATTTTAAAAATACAAAATTTAGAGTTTTTGTTTTTGAAAAAATTTTCAGAGTTATGATGCGATTAGGAAAAGGGAATATAAAACCAAATAGCCCCTAACCACCCACATATACAATTTCATTTGGATCAATAGACTCGGGGTTTCTCAAATCCTTTATTTTTATTCTTTTTTTTTTTTTCTCTTTTTTTATATAGATTCTTTGTTTTTTTTTTTTTTTTTTTATTTTTTTCTCTCTTTTTTTAGAAAACTAAATCCGGTTTCAAATTCTAATAACGGTGTATATTTTAAGCACTTTGAATTGGAAGTTACAGATTTAGTCACTTCAAAATCTTCTCATTGCCAAATTAAATAATTCTTTTATTTAATCTTTAAAAGTACAATATTATCCAATTCAAAATTTTAAACATACTAAAATTCGATTTTTTAAAAAAAATCTTATTAAATCAATGATATAACAAATAGTAAAATTAAGAACTCCGAACCAATTGAAATGTTAACAATTATTTATCATATATATATATATATATATATATGTCCCTATGACCAAAGAACACTAAAAATGGAAAACTGATCAAATACCTTCCATTAAAAAAATTAAAAAAACAAAATGAAAAAATTAAAATAAAATAAGTTTCAATTTAACTTTTTCTTGAAATCATTTTTTGCCAAGATAATTGAATTCAGACTTGAAATTATGTATATTTTTAGATACAATATCTTGTTTTGACTCATTTACTAAAACAAATTCTAAATCCTGGGAATTTTTATTTTCTCAAAAGGGACTAATTTGGTCTTCAAATGTTTTTTTTTATTTTCAAATGGTAAAATTAAAAAAAAAGTTAAACTAAAAAAGATAAAGTCTCTGGAAAACCATTCTAATTTAATATATTAACTTATTCTTTAATTTCAAAATTTTCCCAACTCCAATTTTTCAAAAAAAATAAAAAAGTGAACAATAATTTTAAAAAATATTTTCGATATTCAAAAGTTGAGAGTGTTTTTATTCTCAAAAAAATTATCCCAGTGGTTAATTGAATTAAGTTTTAAACTTAATTTCGAAAAATATTAATCAGAAAAAAATAGTGCTTAATTTTATTAAGGACATTTAGTCCTTTTAAAAAATGTAATAATTATCAACTAAAATAATAAAATTCAAACAATAAAAAAAGGACAATTCAATAGAAAAAAATGGCATAGAATAATGTTCCAATAATGGAATGTGTTTCCAAATAAAGGTTAAGCATTAAGAAAAAAATTAATACTGTTGTTTTCATCTTTGAAAAAATAAATTTTATCTCAAAGTTTCAAAAATAAAGAGATCCAAATTCAAATAACTCAAGATTATAATGATCAAATGATCTTGTTAAGATCTAGGTTTTTTTTGACGAATAGTGAGCGTGTAAAAATATATTTGAGAACCTGAAATAAAAATTTTTCGATCTCAACTGGGAAATGATTGTAATGAAAAAATTTATTATCCGAAAAATTCATGATTTTTCCACCAAATACGATATTTTTGAAAAAATGTGGGTCTTGGTATTAACTTGAAGATACTATCTTTGATTATTTATTTGAGATATAATAATCACCGAAATTTTTGGGGTAAATCCTCGAACAGATTTTTCATCCTTGTAAATTTTTAATTTAGTTCTCATCATTGGGGTGTATTAAAAAAACATTGTCTTATTGCTTTTTATAAAGTTGAGTGGAAACCAAACACTTGAGAATCTTTTCTTCAAGTTTATTTATCCGACAGCGCCTTTATTTTTCAAATTAAAAACCTTTTTCAAAAATTTTTGTTTTATTAACAAAATCTTATTTTTGTATTTTTTTTCAAATCAACACCAAAGTTGTTCAGATTTATTTTGAGAAATTACGGGTTATTCTTCTCTTGTTATAAAATTAACTTTTTTTCTATTTTTGTTATTTGAAATGAAAGATCGAAAAGTGTAATTCTTTCAACGATAGATTTCTTTTTTTGAAAAAAGGTTTTTGAGAGAAATCTTTTTAGATGAATACCAATTGAAGGTGTAAGATTTTTTTAAACTTTGTGATATTTTTGTAAAACAAAAAAAAAAACGATCATTTCAACTCGAAAATATTGAAGAAGAAAGCTATAAATAATAAGGCAAATTTTTTTCCGAATTTAAAAGTGTTTTGTATTGTTCAAATTATTTTTTCATGTTCTGTAACTGATTAATTCGGGGTTGTTATTCAGTATAAAGGTTCAAGAAGTCTTGGTGGCTGAAAAATAAAAAATTGAAAAGAAAAGGAAAATTGTTTCATAAAAAAAGAAAATCAAAACAAAGAGAACTAACTTGTTGAGTTGAGAGTTTTTGAATAGTGCTTGTTTGTTCAAGAAAATTCTTAATTTGTTGTAAGGAATTCTTAATCTTTTAAAAGAGAAAAAAAACAAAAAAATAAAAAAATTCAATTTCTCGAACTGTAAGAATGAAATAATTATTATGTTCACTTTTTAACTTCACAACACTTTTATTTTTTTGAAATTGTAAAAATTTAAAAGGAATTAAAAGATCAAAATTCAACACTTTCAATTTAAAAGTTATGTTAGTCAAACTTTTAAAAACATATAATTTAAACAACCTTCCATTTTTTGGTTTTCATAAAAAGAGTTTCAGGTTTTTAAAAGATAACAAATAATTTTTCTTTTTGATAACTTTTAAAAATTTCAATAATATTCAAAATGTTATCTTTTTTTAATTATTTTTTTTTTATCCTCTTTTTGGTTTTGAAAAGTTTGTGTCAGGTATTTAAAATTGGAATAAATTATGAAAGAATATCAGAGACCGAAATTTTGCAGACTGTCAGTATGAATGTTCGAAAAAGTCTTGAAAGTATTGGTATGGATTGAGCTATTCTTGTTGTGGTATTATTCTTCTTGGAAAAGAAGAACCAACTCAAAACCAATTCTATAAATTACACAAAGTTTAATGCAAAATCAATGACTAAAGTGAAATTTCAAATTAAAAATTCTGTTTATTTTGTTGAAAAAACTTATGTTCTTAGTGATCAAAGAAAATGAAAATAAGCAATTAGTAAAGGTGATATTGGTAAATTAAAGTTCTGCTCACAAAAAAATATTAGAACAATAAAGAATCAAATTGATTAAGGGATTAGTCTCTATTATTTTTTTTTTGACCAAAATCTAAATAAGGATTCCTTCTCTAGAAATATGTTTAATTTTGAAAATAAACAGTGTTTTACAAATCTAAGTATTGGAAAATAATTTTCTCAATTGCTATTAAATTTGGGTAAAAAAAATAATAGAGATTAGTCCCTAAAACATTCAACTCTCAAAAAATAGAGTTAATTTGTAATAGAAGATTTTCATAAATAATATAAAAATTACATAAAAAAAGAAAAAGTAGAAAAAATTTAAAACAAATTCGTTTCTTAATATAAAAGTTTTATAAAATATTAAAATGTTTACCTTCAAAATTGTTTTTATCTTAAGTATAATATTGAATACCCAATTAATTACTGCATTGAAAGAAGAAGAAGAAGAAAAAACATGGTTTTTATTTTGAAACAGGTTTTGTTCAGGTGATCCAGGTTTTCTAATTACCGAAGTTCTTAAAATGATAAAATATTTTTAAGGGGCAAGTTATCAGTTCAAAAATAATTTTTTGTCATTTATTACTTGCCCAAGATATGAATTAAATATAAACCAGTATGTAATTTAGAATCAATTTCTAAAAATTATAAATTAATACCCATGAAATTTTGCGTAAAAAGTCTCAAAATGTGACTTCAGATTTCCAATCTAAATGGATGTGAATTATGATTCTTGATACAAGGATACCAGTTTAGAAGAGTCTCTTTTGTGATTTTTGAGATATCATGGTTTTTTTTTTTTTGATTTTTTCATTTCTCCAAAGAGTTATTTTTTAAAAAAAGAATATTATAAAACAACTAATCTATGAAATATAAAGTCTATAACAATGGTAATTAAATCATATTAATTTGAATTTGTACTTAAAGAAAAGATATTTTTTTTTTAAAATTATGGAATTTTAACTATTTGGAAATTTATTTTTGATAACTTATTTATATTTATATATATATATAATATTTAGATATTTGAATACTTTTTGATTGATACCCTCCTTTTTTTTTATTTTTTTTTTGCCATTGAAGGTCCTGTGATTTTTTTTTGTTATTTAATTTTTTTTTAATATTTTTTTGTGACTTTTTTTGTTAATTCGATTATATGTCATTGAAATCAGTTCAATTTAACAATTACCAACTTTTGGTGCCAAAAACACCCTATATGTATGGATCAAATTCACCTAAAGCGGCTAGACATTTATTTCTATACTTTACCTTTGTATTAAGAATTATATATAGCGGGAGTAAAAAATAAGGAGCAACAAATAAATTTTTATAGACTATAAGAAAAAAAGAAGAGAGGAAAAAAACAATAAATAAGAGGATTTCAAGATCATAAAATGGGCACAATTAAAATGTTCTAATAAATATAACTTTTCTCTCTCTCTCTCTCTCTCTCTCTCGCTTTATTTATATATATATATATATATATATATATAATTAGTATACCAAAAGGTATTAACAATAGATACTTTTTTGTTTTTTATAGAATTGATTATTTTTGGCAATTTTTACTTTTTTATTAAAATAGTCCTTTTAATGATTTATGGATTCTAAAATAATTTAAGATACCAAAACATGAAATAACCTATATTTAATAAACAAATTTTATGTTTTTGGATTTTTACACAAGAGGTGTAATTTTTTTTTATTTATTACAATTTGTGAAATATAAAAATTGAATTATACTATTATTATAAAATAAATATTTCATGAATGATCTTAACTATTTTTGATTAAGATACTTTTATTGCTTAAATATCATTTGTTCTATTTGTTTCAAAATTATCGAAAAATCTTTCGAAAATTTCTTAATATATGAAAATTATTGAAATTATGAAATATTTACAAGAAATTTTATTTTTCAGTCCAATGTTTTTTTATTTTGTTCACTCTTTAACATTTTTGCCTACGAGAAAACCCAAAACTCAGCCTTTCAGATGTTTCGAAAGTTAAATCAAAATAACAATTTTTTTTGTGAAAAATGAATTAAAATAAAAAATTTGTTTAAAATCAATGTGTTAAAAAAAATAAATTATAAAATAAATGGAATATATATATATTTATAAATATATATATATATGTAAAAATAAACTATTAAAATTATAGAAGAAAAAGAAGACAAGAATAAATAAATAATTTTCAATTTTTTTACCCTTTTCTCTTTCTCTTTCCACCCTTTATAAATCTATATTTAAAATTCAAAAATTTTAATTGTTTAATTTTTTTTTTTTTTTAGTTTTTTTAGTTTTCATTTATAATTTGTAATATTAATCGAATTTTGTTGAAAAAAATTGAAAAATTTTCAAAATGTCTTTCGCAATTTTCTCATTTTTAAATTTGATTATTAAATACTTTTCAGAATTAAAGGAAATCCTTGCAATTTTGTGGTTATTTCGTTCAAGTCTACATTTGAATTGATGTGACATATTAACCTTAATTATTTTTATTAAATTTGGTGTTATTGAGTTAAAAATTATTTTACAATTATTAAAAGTAAATTCCAAAACTAAATTTTTTTTCATCTGCTCTATTGTGGATTGCAACACCTTACCAACTAGATTTTCGCATGTTTTATCAACAATGATTTTGATTTTCTTTTTCAAGACATCCAAATCTTTGTATTTTTTCAATTGTATATAAATTTTCCATCTGTTTTCGCGAAAGAACATTGTGATGAATGTCTTTGGTACTGGGCCAATGATCATTTGGGTGTTTTTAAAAGTTGAATTGATTGGCTCTTGATCTTGGCGATTGATTTGAATCAACGAGTCATTGTTTTTAATGATGATGTTCCCATCGCATAAATGTTCGCCATATTTGCTAACTAAAAAAATTGGTATTTTATAATTTTGATATCGATATTTTTTACCATTTTTTTTTGCATGCGAAAGTAATTTTTCTTTATAAATTTTTGAAAATTTTTCTCTTTTTTTATTATTTTCAAATTTAATATAAACAAATCTATTTCGAAACTTTATTTTTGATAAGGTTGGATCTGATTTGTGAATTTGATGTGATAATTCCGTAATTGTTTTTAATTCGCTTTTAGAATTTAATTTGATTTCGACCATTTTTTTATTTTTAATAATTAGCTTTCCTTTGGAGATTGTTTCTTTTTTTCTGTTAATTTTCCAAATTACAAATATTTTTTGTTGGGATTTATTATTTGCTCGTTCTTTTTCTTTCTTTCTTTCTTTCTTCTTGTCTTTCCCCATTCTCCCCCCCGATTTCTTTCCCTTCCCCCTTTTGTTTTCCTTTTGCTTTTCTTTACCCTTCATTTTCTTTTTTTCTCTTTCTCTTTCTCTTTCTCTTTCTCTTTCTCTTTCTCTTTCTCTTTCTTTCTCTTTCCCCCTTTCCCTCACCTTCCCCTTCCTTTTCATTCTTTCTTTCCCCTTCCCCTTCCCCCTTCCAGCTCCCCTCTCAATTACATTTTCTGGTTCTTTATCTAATTCTTTATCCAATTCATTCATTTGTCCCAGAACCCCTTTTCCTTCATTATCTTGATTAAATTTTTCTTTTTGTTTTTTTTGTTTATCGGAATTTCCATTCTTTTCATTATCATTGTCGTTATCTTTTTTCTTTATTTTAATGTTAACAAAATGTTTTGAAAATTGATTTCTTTTTTTAATTGATAAAAATTTAATAAAATAATAGTTTTTTTTTTTTAAAGGTAATAAATCGAGTCTGCCAACAGTACCCGATTTCTGCCCCTTTTGGAAATTAAATTTTGAAACTGGCCGGACAATTTTTTTTTGTTTCTGATCGATAAATTTAACCTTGCTTTGTTGAATCCTAATTTCAGTGGTTTTTAAAATTTTCCCTTCTTTACTCAATATACTAACTGGATAAATTAAGGTTTTTGTATTTTTTATATTTGACCCGTTTGCATTATTTAAAAGATTTGGCATTGTTCTTCTGAGTTCTGTTTGATAAATCTCAAAAAACTTTTTTTTTTCGTGTTTTTTTTCAAAAGAAATTGTATAGGGCTTTCTACCAAGTGTAATTAATTGCTCATCGTTATCAAAATTTATCTTGGTGCTGGTTAAAGGTATTTTAACCCGTTTGCCTAAATCATTAGTAAAATTAACCTCGCCCGATGAAACAGATAAAGTTGCTGAAATTTCTTCTCTTTTTCGATTATTAAATAATTTCACATCAAATTCTATTGTCTTATTTTTTCGTTTGTAATTAATACTTTCTTTTTCTTTTCTTTCACCCTTTCCCCTTTCTTGCCTTTTATCCCCGTCCTTTCCTTTCCTTTCACCCCTGTCCTTTTGGCTTATTTCACCCCTTTCTTTTATGTTCTCTTTTTTTTTCTCAATTGGTAAATTGATTAAAAGTTTTTTATTTAATTTATAAATTTTATAAAATCTTTTACAATCTTGAATAGTTTTAAATTTGATAAAAATTTTCCATTCTTCGTCTGTAAATGTCAATAATCTCTTATTTGTTTGATTTGTTTTTTTTATTATAAATTTTTTTAATTTTAATGAATATTGTTTATTATTTAATAAATTGATGATCAACAATTTTTTTTTAATTCTTAATTTTGCTTGTTTCCAATTATTAGATGCCTCATTTTTTAAATATATTGAAAATGTTTTATTCATTTTACGATCCTTATTTTTTTGTTCTCTAACCCTTTCCTTTTCATTTTCCTTTTCTTTTTCTTGTTCCGTTTCCTTTTCCTTTTCCTTTTCCCTTTCCTTTTTGGTTTCTATATTCTTTTCATTTTCATTTTCCTTTTCCTTTTCCATTTTCTTTTTGGTTTGTTTATCCTTTTCATTTTTCGTTTCTTTTTCCGTTTCCATTTTCATTTCCTTTTCAGTTTCTTTTTTGGTTTCTATATTCTTTTCATTTTCATTTTCCTTTCCCATTTCCGTTTTCTTTTCCTTTTCAATTCCATTTTCCTTTTCATTTTCCTTTTCCTTTTGCGTTTCCGTTTCCGTTTCCTTTTCCTTTTCCTTTTCATTTTTATTTTTATTTTCGTTTTCTTTTTGGTTTGTTTTTTCCTTTTCGTTTAATTGTTCATTTTCAATTTTCAATTTTTTATTATTTATTTGGGGATTTTTTAACCAGTCCCTAATTTGTTTTTTCATTTCAAAATTAGGATTTAATTCATTTACTTTTAAAATAATATTGCTATGGGTTGGACAGAATCCATTTTTTTTAATTACTTCTTCAATGGCACATCTTTCAAAAATATCTCCACATAACGTATTTACCGGATCTTGAAATAATTCTTTTGTTAAATTACAACAAAAATGTTTTGGGATTAATTTTTGGTTATTTTGAGATTTTTTTTGGAGATTTTTCATTTGATTTTCTTCATTATTGAATCTTTTTTGTTTTTTTTCTTCGTTGTTTGGATCATTGTTGATTGTTGTATTGATGGTTTTTTCATTTTCATTGCCATTATCAACATCATTCACATTCACATTCTCACTCTCACTCTCATTCTCACTCTCAGTTGTGTTATTGACTTTGTGGTTATAGCTACGAGCTAGGTTTTTATTTTGATTTTCAAATTTTTTATTCAATGACAATAATTGAAGTTTTTCTTGATCCAAATTTTCTTGTTTAGTGGTGAAAGAGTCTTCAATTTCAGAAGAAATTGTGAATGTGTCTCCTAATGGTAAACGTTCATCTTGTGAATTTAATAACTGTTGATCTGAAAACAGATTGTGTTTCTCAGTATTGCTTTGTTGAGATTGTTGGAATTGCTTTTGTTTTCTTTCAAATTCACTTTTCATTAATTCCAATTCTTTTTTTTGTTTTTCGATCTCTAATTTTTCTTTTTCAAATTGATTAATATTCCGATTGAGAACAAGATCATAATTAAAATCAAAGTCCAATTCACTTTCGCTTTCGCTTATACTTTCGCTCCCAGTAACACTTGCTAATTGGAAGTTGTTAGTGTTTGAATTTTCCAATAATAAATTGTTTTTTGTATATAATTGGGATTTGGTTTGTTTTTTTTTGAGTGTTTTGACTTCTTTCCAGGAATTTCCTTCGTTAATTGCAAAATCGTCAACAAAATTTTGCTGGGAGCTTTCTTGTTCCTTTTCATTTTCCTTGACATTTATGTTTTCATCAGATCCCTCAGAAGAAAATTTATCTTCTTCATAATCAGAATCTGAAAAAGATTCTTCGGTGTCGGTGTCTTGTTCAGAATCTGTCTCAAGTTCCCTGTCTTTCACTGAATCAGAATCAGAATCTGTTTTTATTTCACTCCCATTTTCACTTGCACTTTCTCTTTCACTTTCACTTTCTCTTTCACTTTCTCTTTCTCTTTCACTTTCACTTTCACTTTCACTTTCTGTGCTAAACTCTTTTTTTGTTTTTTTTTGAAAGTCCTTTTTTAATTTGCTTTGGTTATTTTTTTCAAGATTGACCTTTTTCTTTTTTAGTTTCAAATGGCTTGCCTTCTCTTTTCTCTTTTCAATTTTGTGGTTTACTTCTTTTTTGTTTTTTTGTTTATTTTTCGTTTTTTGCCAAGTTTGTTTTTGTTTTGATTTGTTTTTTTTTTGGTAAACAGGCAAGTCATTGTTTTGTTCTTTGCTTAATCTACTCTCATATTCTTGATCAGAAAAGCAAATGATTTTGTCACCGTTTTTAAGAACACTTGATACAATGCGGTTTGCAATTAAAAATTGTTTGTCTTTTTGGCTATAAAGTTTTGTAATTTTTTCTTTTGAGAATTTGCATTCGGAATTAATTTGCTTAATAAGTGATGAAATCCGTTGTTCCCCAGGTTTTGGTACAATTAATGAAATTTCATTTGTTTGAATAATGATTTGAAGTGTAAAATTTTTCGTCATTATTAAAATAGGAAGGCACAAGAAATACAAAAAAAAAAAAAAATTTTTGTATCAAGAAAAAAATCAAAATTTTTTTTTACATAAATTAAAAAAATGATTTTTTAGGTACACCCAATTTATTAAGAAGAACAAAAAGAGAATTTCTTATACCTTCAAAGTAAAATTTGGATTAATTAATTATTTTTGATGTAAATTTCTCGAAGAGAGTTAATAAAGTAATTGTGTAAAACTGTGAATAAAAAATTCGTTTAATGGTTTACAAAGTATTTTTATTTCACAACTTTCATATAAATATTTTGGAAAAGTACTCTTTTTTTGGATACTTGAAATTTTGAAAACTTGCATTTTCTTTTGTTTATTTGCTTATTTTTTTTTTTATTAAGGAGAAAAATCACTACAGATTTTACCTGTCGAAAATCTGTCAATATATATTCAATTGTTCATTATTATTAGAAAGTTATCATTTTTTATTTCACAATACTTGGATTGCTATTAAAATTGTTTCTTTTGATCCATTTCTCTCACTAAAGAACTAGATCTATTGTATGATTTTTTTTTAATTTGTGACTGGATCAATTTTATTTGAAGTAATACTACCCTTAAGGAAGTGGTAACATCATAAAAATCACTGAAATTGAAATATATGATATTTTATTTAAAAATTATATTGTTGTACTATTTAGTTCTAAATTCTAAAAAATTTCCAAAAATAAATAAAAACTTTAATTTTACTAATATCTATGATTACAATTTATAAGAAGATATTTTGAAAATAACTGCTATGGAAAAAAAGTGAAACTAGAAAAAAAGTGAAACAAGGTTTTTAATTGACAACATTACTGAAAATGAAAAGTAAAATCAATAAAAAGAAGAAACCAATTGTTCTCAAATAATAACCCATTATATTATTTTCAATCAAACCAACAAATACAATTTAAATCTACTGATTTATCACAATTGGTCCTGTGGTTTTCGAGATCTCAAAAATAGTCAATTATTTGAACAAATTTTTAATAATTGATCAATCAAAGAAAAACCCATATACTAAAAGATAGTATTAAAAAAACTGTTATTGTGACGAATACTTCATTTTGTCTTTATTTATTTATTTATTCTTTTTTTGATTGATCTTACTTTGAATTTTCAGTAATGTTCCCAATTAAAAACCTTGTTTCACTTTTTTTTCAGTTTCACTTTTTTTCCACAACGGTAATATTAATTTTTTGTAGAAAGTTATTCAATTTTTTTATGGGGATTTTTTTTTTTAGAAATAACTTAATCGACATATTTCACTTAGTATTTTCATATTTTTTTATATAATACCTAATAATTATTTTAATATTACAATATCGGCAAATATTCACCAAAATTTAAATATTCAATAGAGATAACAAAAAATAATTTTAATAATAATTTCTGTTTTTTCAAAATTCTAAGATTAATTTCAAAAATTGGGGCAGATTTTTCATCAGAAAAAAATTAGTTTAATTGTCTGTTTTTTTTAAATAATAAGGTATTTTACTAATTTTTTTGGAGAAAATACCTAATATAGATTAATAAATAAAAATGTTGTATAATCATTGTATTTTTTGAAATACAAATGAAAAAAGAAAAAAATAATAATTAAAAAGTTTGCCCCTAATTTTGAAATTTGGCTTATATTAAAAAAGAGAATTTCAGGTTTCATTTGTTTTTCTTAGAGAAATTTGTATTTAACAGTGCAAAAATCTTGTAAAAAAACAGTCCATTTTATGAGATAATATCATTTTAATATTATTAAACAAATTTTTTGTTTATTAATTAAATAATATTTTTTTTACACAGGGAATTTTTTAGTAACTTTCTCATTATTAATAAAATAATAAATATTTTTTGTTGTTTTCTTACAAAAAAATTAAACATATTTTATAGAAAATTAATTTGAATTTTCATAAATAAAAATCTATCCTTTTTTTCAAACTTTGAAACTATTATTTGATTTAAAATTTATTTTAAAACATTTATTTAACTTAATAATTTAAAACAAGAGATATTAGAACAATTAATCCAAAAGTTAAATTTTTCTACTACTTTTCCAATCTTCAAAATTCAGTATTTTATGCATTTTTTAAAAATTCCCTGAATTCGTAATAATTAGAATTTTGAAGGAAAAGTGTAATTTATCATTTTTATTTCCATTTGTAATCAAAATTCAAAAAAAAATATAAATGTAATTATTTGGAATTGTGGTATTCTATTTCATAAGAATAAATTTTAATATCATGATATTGATGTTTCCTACTAGTTTAAAAAATTAATTCCCATTTAGAACTTTATAAATTTAAAAGAAATTTTAAAAACACATTTTAGAACAAGAAAAATAATTAATTTTATATAACAAAATAATCTTTGAAACAAGAATTTATTTAGGATGATAAGCTGATAATAGAGAAATTAAATGAATGATCCAATCAAAGATTAATTTTGTTTTTAGTTTTAGGCTTGGTTAGGTATTGATTGAAAATATACATCTACAATACTTTAAATTTTTAGAATAATCCTTGAATCTCAAATTATTATCATAAATATTTTATAAATAATAGACATCCCTAGGATTTTAGATACAATTAAGCACATTCTATATTTTTACTTTTCTTTTTGTTAAACAATCACTTGAAATAATCATTTTTTAAAATAGTGGGTAGGCTGAAATTTAAAATCCTTCAAAAAAAAATTTCTGAGATCAAATGACCTATTTAAAATTCTTTATAATTTCTTTCTTTATTTATTTTCTTGAGCGAGATACATAACACTCTTTTAGATTTTTGAGCAAGTTCAATTATAATAAGGGTCTTTAACATGAATTTAACGCATTTTGTTTTTTATACGTTTGTAATTAGATCAGACAGCTGTGTTTTTTTTTTATTAATTTTTTTAGTTTTTGGTATATAAAGTACCAACTTTAATAAAAAATTTATTTGATAATATTCCTACATAAAATAAAATATCACAATAAAATGTTGAGATAAGAACCAATGCTAGTACTTTTAACAATTTCCAAATAAATAAAACAAATAAAATTAACATTATCCTTTTTTAAGCCTTTTATTTTAAAAATAAAAAACAATAATAAAATAATTTTCAACAAGTACTTTAAAACTCTAAAGCAACAAAAAAAAATCCAAAGTTAAACGAGTTATTTTCTTGTGTTTTCTTGCAATGTTACAAAAAGTGATTTTTTTGACTTTATAGAGGACATTCCCATGAGTAATTATTAAAAATAAGACTTAATTCCTATTTTAATAATTACTTTGGAAAAGTAAACGTGTTCCTTTATTATTATCAAATAATTCATATAAATTAATTAAAATTATCAAAGAATAATAAAAAATTATCTTTATTTCACTCTGAATATCCACTTTTCTCAATTATATGACCCCAAGGTTATATTCATGAATATTTTTAAAATTAGAATATTTTTTTTTTAACTTACAAAATCCCATTTTGAAATCTTTTTTATATGGAAAAAAAAATAAAAAGATGGAATTTTCATAAGAAACTTTCAATGGGGAATTATAATTATTCATCAAGTTTATACCAATACTGGATATTGGTACCCAAATTTATTTTTTTCTTATTTTTTTTTTTTTTTTCAAATGTCTGATGTTTCTAAAATTATATCTCCAAGATTTGGATTTATTTTGAAAACTGCTTTAAAATAACCAGATTAATCTGTTTTTTTTTTTTTTTTTTTTAGTAAATTAATTTCTGAACTAAAAATTACGTCGAATTCAAAAATTATTCAAACTATCTAAATTATGCTAATTTTTACAGTATATTTGCTATATTGATTCGCTTTTTTATGTGAAAAATGTAAAAAATCAGACATGTTGACAAAATATATAGAAATTTATTTTCAACTATTTTTTTACTTTTGAAATAATTATGATAAGGATAGAGTACTAGCAGCGATAAATAATTATCAAAATGGAAAAGAAAAATCATATTTTTAATGAGTTCCAAAGGCAAATAAAAATAAAAAAAATAACAATGTGATTGATAATTAATATTAAAGATATAGCGATGTTAAACACAAGGATTTTTGAAAAAAAGGAGCCACAGAGTGATAATCTCAGATTTCAATTGATATTGTTGTAAATTATAATTTTGATAACAACTGTGTTTATTTGGATAGGCAGTTTTTTTTCCCTTTTAGAGATCTTGGAGATTTTTTTTTTCATTTCTTTTTTTTTTTATATTTTTATCGAAAGAATGTTGTAAATCCTTACTCTCTCAAATAGAGTAGGTTACAAAATAACCACAAATTGTTTTAAAACAAATTAAATTGATTTTATATTTAGAGAAAACAATTAGTTTTAAATTGAAGAAATTTATACCTCTAAAATTATAAAACTTTGTATAGTTGTTTTTTTTTTCTAATTGCTTTTTTTGAAATTTTTTCAATTTTTTTTTTTTTTTTTTGGTACCAAAATTGGGTAATTATGAATTTTTAAAAAATATATTTCTTTGTTTAATTTTGGAACCAGATTCAAAATATCTTGTAAAAAACATTAATAATCCCTTTCAATGTTTATATTAATTTTTAAGATTTATAAAAAAATACTTCTTTATTTCATCCTATTTAAAACTTCGATATTATAGGTGGGAATACACCAACCATTGAATGGAAAACACCAATTCTTAATATATATAGATGATTTAAATTAAAGTTTCTTATAAATTTACTTCCAATAATCAGTATTGAAATTTTTTTTTTGTGTATTTTTATTAAAGTGGTTTTTTTTTTATGATCGATCGGAAATTTTATTTTTGTAGTCTTTAAAATTACAAAATAAAATATTATTGACAATTTTAGGATTATTTATTTTTTTTGGATAATTAACCAAATCAAATAAATAAAATAAATGATTATTTTCCTTATTTTTTAAAAAATTTATTTCTTTTTTTCAGTTACAATATTTACCGATTTTTGAGAGGTAATAAGATTGAATAAAAAAAAACTAATATTTGAATGTGAATTTAAAAATGTTCTTTCGGCTAAACTTTCGATATATCTGCAAACCTTAGTTTTTGGTTTTATAGTTTACAAAAATGTGCCAATAGTAAATAAAAAAAAAAGAAGTGTAATGAAGAACTGGCTTTAATAAGACCATTTTGTGATGTATTACTATAAGAGGAGAAAAAAAATATTACTTAATCTTTTAAATTTGTGGAACTTTTGTAAATTATTTAAAATAAAAGATCAATTTGTTCTCATCTTCAAGAGATCCAATATTTGGTTTATTTTTCTTCTATTTTTATTTTATTTTTAAAATACAATTAATCGTTCAATGTTATTTTTCCATAATTTCTCAGAAATTACGAAAAGTGAGATTTCATAGAAATAAATTAATTTTCAACTATTTTCTTTTTAGTTTTTGGATCCAAAAATCCTCGCAGAAAGGAACAATATCTTTTGACTGAAAATTAGGTTGTGAAAATATGAACTTCTTTAAATATGATAATTCATCTCTCAAAAGTTGATAAATGATGTTTCATATCGGGTTTAAATGTATCTTTGTGTAAATAATTACTTTATTACCTTTGGGAAATTAAAAAAATAAACCTATATATTCCTGTAATATTATAAATCAACATTTTTAATTATAAAAAGAAAAAAAGTAATTCTACAAGAGTTATTTGGTTTCTTTTTGTCGAAGGAATACAAGCCTGACATGAACTGAATAAAAAAGATTTTTTTGTATTTATTTAACCTTCTTCCTTAATTAAGGAGTTTCATTAATTTCAGATTGACCCTTTACATATGCTAAGTATTACTTTCAAGGTTAGCCAATACTTAATATCTGTAGGATTAATGATGAATTATGTTTTAAAAAATACCAAAAGTAAAAAAGAATAATATCTTTCTTTTTATTTGAAAGGTTTTCCATCAAAAAGTTTCTGTTTTGTCCAATAAGGATACAATTTGTCGTCTTTTGAAAGATTCTATCTCGTATCATTTTTTACAATTAGTTACTTGAAAATATTTTTTTTTTTATTACGTAATACAAATGTCCATAGATTTTAAAAGAATTCAAAAAATCAAAAGAAGTGTATCAAAAGTACAATCCACTCCAGAAGAAAAGTACTGGAAAAAATTTAAAGTAAAGTTTCCTTAATTGTTTTTTTCTTTTGTTTTTGATACATCCACTTTTTTTTTTTGTTTTTTTTTTTTATTTGACAAGCAACAATAAACTCAAAATCTTTCTTTTTAATAAACCCTTTTCAGTATCCAGTTTTGTCTCAGCAATTTGGTGCAGTTACTCACATTGACTTTGCACAAACAAAGCCTTATAATTTTTCGATCACTTGTCCATCACGTGTCCAAATCTTTTCTTGTGCAAGCAGCTCGGAACAATTCTCATTTTCAAAGTTTCAAGGCCCTGTTTACGTTTCAAAATTCAGAAAAGATGGAAACCTTTTGGCTGTTGCAGAAGACTCTGGTGTAACAAAAATTTTTGATGTTCTTCACAACAAAAAGCACCCAGTTCGATCTTTAAAAAAACATAAGAGGTATGATTTCAATAATCATTTTTTATTTTTTTTATTATTTTTTGGGCAAGAAGAAATACAAACACTTTAAGCAAAAATTTATTTCAACGGAGATCGAAAGATAAATCTATTTTTTTTAAAAACGAATCAAATGTGTTTTGAGAAAATTAGTCTTGGATTGGTAGTGGTTTACAAGGCTTTTTTTTTCTTTTCCAATCAAAAAAACATCAAAATACGAAATTAATGGTTTAAATTTTGTGGTTTGTATTATTCAGCAGTCGGTACAAAACTCCAAATTCAACTCTGAAACAAAACTTGCACTTTGGAAACACATTTTTTTCAAAAAAAACACCTTTTTGGTTGAATTGTCATACTGTTCTTTTCGGATTAAATAGGAAAAATTTACAAAACATTTTTCATTTATCAACGATCTATCTTCAAAAAAGCAAACAAACTTTAGTTAGTTCATTGTAACTACAGAACGCCTTTATATAGTTTAATATAGATTCATTCTCTTTGTTTTTTGAGTCTGAATTTGAACTTTACAACTAAAACTTGAGAAAAAAAGATAAGAAGATCAAACAAAACTTTTTTCCCATTTAATCTGAAAATACCAGTATTTCTTTTTTTACAATACCAATATTTTTTTCAATAGTATTTTTAATGTCAATCCAAATAAAATAAACAAAATGATTTGAACAAGAATATTGTTTTAATATTCATCAAAGTACCTATATGCGAATAATAATTGGTTATAAAAATTTAAAATAAACCCCTTTCCAAACATTTGTATTTACTCAAAATAAAAAATTGGCAAAATAAAACTCTCAATGTTTCGTATTTTTCAAAATTTAATGTTAAACCACGTTTAAAGATACACAGTATTAATGTTTTGATATGTATTTCTTTTTATTGAAATAAAAGAAAAAAAATCAAAATATCAAAAAAAAAATCGGTGTGTGTCCAAAATAATGAAACGAATAAAAAAAAATGTATTGCTAAACTTGTTGAAATCCCATTAACAATTATTGATCGATCAAATGATTTGATACCATCAATCAACTCACATGCAAGTTTTTCTATTTAACTGAATTCAACTTTAACCATTCTAATCAACTATTAGAAAAAAAAATCTACTGATCAAACGAAACAGATTACGTAATTAGGAAAAAGAGGAAATGAAAGCAAAAAACAAAAAAGAAAAAAGACAAAAAATAAAAATAGTTTGTAAATTCAAAATTATTTCCAAATTTCAGGAAACTGTAATATTGCTATTCTTTCAACTGTTTTAACTGTATCAAAATTTTTCGAATTTAGTTGAATTCACTTCTTATTTGATAAAAGTAATTTCAACTTAAAAAATGTTTTTTAGTAAATATCAAAAAGAATAAAACAAAAAAAATTAAAATTGATTATTTAGTTTATATTCCAAGCAAAAAATGTAATTTTGAATCAAAAATATTATTATTTCGAATTGCTATAAAAATCATTTCAAAGTTTGTTTGTGATGTTATTGTAGATATTTTTTCATATATTTTTTTTAACATAATCAAAATTAAAATTAATAATTAAAATATTTAGTTTCAAAGGGGTTATTTTTATTTTTAATAAAATATAATTTTCAAAAAACAGATTAATCCTATGTGTTAAGACATACAAAATAATTTTTACTATTAAATGAATAATAATTTTGTTAGGAACAAAGCCATTCATGATTAACATTATGAAAAATTGTTCTTTCTTTTATTATCTCAACAAAAGATAATAGTGTATATGTATCAGTAATAATAAAATATTTTAAGTCAATTTCCATTATATTTTCTACAATTTGATTTTTGATCATAAAATCATGATAATTTCGAATAAAAACCTAATTACTTGATGAAAGATTTTAGACGAGTACTGCCAAGTGTCGTAGAGTGGATATATATATATATATATATATATATATATATATTTAATTCTTGTTTTTGTTTAGAAAATATATCGATTTGCATATCAAAACAACAATTGAAAAAAAAAAAAACAAGTTGTTATTTTTTTTTTAATGAAAGAATTGAGTAAAATCATCTCTTTGAATAAACCCTTTTAAATTTTGGAAAAGCTAAATGCAGGATTTTTTTTTTTAATTCAAAAAACTTAACGATGTGCTTTTTAAAATTCCAAATTTTGTTCTATTATGAAAATCGATTGATTTTAATGAATCAATAGAAAACTAGAAAAAACCAAACTGTAGTTTTCAATTTGAGAAATTTTTTTTTTTTTTATTTCAAAAATTGTAAAAAAAAAAAACCTTGAGGTTCTTTTCCAGAATTTCAAAATAAGAGTGTTTCTTTCTATTTATAAGTTATCAAGGTTAAACATAATTAATATTCTTATCATCTTTTTCTTCATTTTTGTACCACGATTAATAGGGCTGTCAGATCATGTTATTTTTCAAACAATAACACAACAATCCTTACATGTAGTGATGATAAGACTGCGAAAATATGGGACATACCTACAGAAACGGAAATTGAAACATTTTTAGGGCATCAGGATTATGTTCGAAGTGGTATTCAAAACTCTGATCAAGAGTCCCTCTGGGCAACTGGATCGTATGATCATAAGATCAAATTGTGGGATCAAAGGATTTCAGAAAAAGACGGGAAAAATATTTTAACACTCGATCACGGATCTCCTGTCGAATCCATAATTTCGCTTCGATCTGGCGGGTTGTTAGTTTCTGCTGGCTCAAATGAAATTAAAATCTGGGACGTAATTAGTGGAGGAAAGCTGGTTCAAACATTGGATAACCATCAAAAAACTGTTTCTGTGTTAACAACATGCCGAAATGGATCGCGTTTATTGTCAGCGGGCTTAGACCAGTTAGTGAAAGTATATGATGTCACATCCTTTTCCATTTTGCATACAATGAAATTCCCTGCGCCAATCTTATCCTTAGCTGTTTCCCCAAACGACACCCATATCGCGGTCGGTATGTCAAATGGACAATTAGCGATCAGGCATCGTAAAGAAAAGGAGGAATCGGAAAGGGAAAAGGAAACAGTCAAGACCAAATTTGATAAAGATTTTCAATTTTTTTTATCACGAGAAAATATTAATAGAGATTTGATGAATGATGTTAATTTTTTAGTTGGCCAAAAGCGCGCAACCAAATTGAAAAAATATGATGAACTATTAAAGAAATTTCAATACTCCAAATCCCTTGATACTGTTTTAAAAAACGACAATGTTGAACTTACAATCGGCCTCTTAGAAGAATTACATTCAAGAAACAGTTTAAGAAGAGCGTTGGCTGGTAGAAACGATAAAGAATTAAGACCCATTTTAGAATTTTTAATTACCAACATAACAAATTCTGGATATTCAAAATTATTGATACAAGTTGCTAGTATTTTAATTGAAATTTATTCAAAAGTTCTTGGTCAATCACCAATGATAGATGACTTGTTTATCACTTTAAACCAAAAAATGAAAGTTGAATTAGAAACTCAAAAAGAATTAGCCAAAATTTTAGGTGGTCTTGATTTACTTTTTCAAACTTCATTAAAATAATTAAAAAAAAATTATTTTTTTGTTTTTTCCATTTTGAAACTTTAATTTATAAAGACTAATCATTTAATTTTTTTTTTTTTTTTCATAGAAAATTTTTAATTTAAATATATTAAAGAGATATATTTGCAAATTTTTTTTAAGAAAAATATAGATTTTTATTTTATATAATAAATTCATATTAATAATTTTTTTTTTTTTTTTGTTAATTGAAACATTTTAAACTGTTTATATGTTTTTTTTTTTTTACTATTATCGAATCTTTTTCATTATATACGAGTATTACATTTTTTTTATCTCAAATTATTACAAAATATTTGATAAATTTTTTACATTTTATAAATGAATATTTTTTATGAAAAAATTGGAAGGTTATGATATAATAAGTTGATTTGTAAATTGTTTGAAAAATTATTTATTTATTGATAAAAGAGGGTAATCAAAGAAAATTTATCACAATAAAAAAAGAGAGAAGAAGAAAAAAACATTAAAATATAATTATTAAAAGTATAATAAAATACTTTATATTAAAAAAATGTTTTAAAATATAAAATTAGAAGTTAAAATTAAGTTTCAACTTTGGATCAGGGAAGTCAAATATCTGAGGATTATCTTATAAAGGTCGTATCTTGAAATCGTTATTTTTTATCTATGAATATCGTTGAATTCGCCTGAAATTTATTAAACTATTGTATAAAGATTAATTTTTTTTTCACGATTGATATTTCAAGATTTTAGATTATTATTGAGATTTTATAGACTATAAGATTTGTTTCTAATATAAAAATATCATTTCTTATCATGATTTTATGTAACATCATAATGTTATGTAATATCGTAATAATTAAGTTATTGTGATTTTACCTGAGATTGCGATTGTATAATAAAAATTCCCTTTTTTTTTTTTTTTTTTTTTTTTTTGACTTTATGATGAATAGAAAAAGATATTGTTACTGTTGGGATGACAGAAAAGTCCAAATAAGATTAAATATATAATAGAATATGAAATCAAAAAGAAAAAACAATTCAAAGAAGAGACACATGGACTTCAAATAATCATTTAGTACAGCTGTCCCGAGGCTACCGTGAATTTTTTTCAATATCAAAATTTGATTTTGATATAGATTTTTAAATCTAAGAATATAAGAACAAGAAAGCTTAAATTGAAAATATTTTTCATAAATGAGTTGATATGAAAAATATTCTTCTAATGTGTTCGAAAAATAAATTCATTTTAAAGAGGAAATTTTATGTTGTTATTTGTGGGATTTTTTAATTTTTAGAGCCATTTTTGGTTTTGAAAATTTATTTTTGGAAAATCAGAAAAAATTCTTGATTATAGACTCATTTAATAATTTTTTTGATCCAATATGAACTTTATTATTCCTATATTGAACTTTTTAATTATTTAAATCAACATCAAAAATCGATATCATATAAAATTTCACTGTAGCTTTCGATTGGCTGTATATGTTGGATTATTAATCGTATCAAAAAATGCAATTTAAATCTATCTCTTTATTGAAATTCGGATGTTCTTTTTGAAATCACATAAATAGTCAATTTGTTCAACAAACTTAAAATATTTGATTAAACAAAGAAAAATATGTTCTAAAAAATACTATTCGTAAAAATGTTTTTTTTTGTGTCTTTAATGCTACATTTGGTTTTAATCAATTATTTTATCTTTTATTAATAGACTATAATTTGATTTTTTCAATAAAGGGTTCCAATTAAAAATCTTCTTTTAATATTTTTTTCATAAATTTTTAAGTTATTTGTTAAATTTGGTTGGGATCAATCAATGGATGTTTTCAATAAATTTTAAAATTAGAAACAATTAAATTAAACTTTGCTAACTCAATTGTTTTTAGGTATTTAAAAAATAAAAGAGAATAAAAATCAACTGATTATCCTTTTTTTATTCTGAAATCATACTTTAATACAGGGTTCTTCTTCCGTCCAATTATCTCGCATAAAACAACATCAATAAAGCCAAGTGAGAGAAAATTTTTAAATATATTTCTTTCGAATTCCTAATACTATTCTATTAGTATAATACGCTATTTCCAAGAAAGTGGTATAAATTTATTTTAAATTTTATTTAATAAACCCAATCTTCAAAAAAAGTGTTTAAATATCCAAAACCATTAACTATGTTTGATCAATTCTTGAGAATGATTCAATTTGCTTCTTATTATTGTATTAGATAAAATATAGATTAAATTTTATGATCTCAATTTTATAGGATATTTTTTAGGTGTGTAAATAGACATTTATTATTTTCTTTTCAAAAGAAAAAAATTATTTTCATAACTTGTATAATCTCAAAAAAAAAAAAAATAACAATATCATTTAAAACATAAAATTGTGTTTTATTGTTTAAAAATCATTTGTACTCTTTCAATATTTCAGTACTTTTATTAGAATTGGTCGTACATTGCTTTAACCAAAAAAAGTGTCTTTTTTTTTATCTTTCGGGTTTATTTCGTTTAACATAATTTGAAAAAATACATTAGTCTTTAAATTCATACGGTTTCAATATTAAACTTAATTTGATATCGTCAATTACAAAGACTATTTTTTATGAAATGGAAAAAAAAATGTGCAACTTTTAATGGAAATAACTTAAACAGAAAAAAGAAAATTAAATGAAAAATTTATTCCTTGTTTTATTCCAATCCCAATAATTAACAACTAAAATATTGAGTTCATAATTTTAATTTGTTGAGAATAAAAAGATTATTTATAATTTTTTTGATATAAATATATACTTTTTTTTTTTTTTTTTTTTATTTTGAAGGGAGGAAATCAATTTCCTCTTACAGTCGTTAGGTTTTTTTAATTTAAGAAATAAACAGAAAATTTATTTAATTTTCAGTTTATTTCTTAAATTAAAAAAAATCTAGGCACTTTCCTAATTTCTAAATTTTTGTTTAGAAATCTCAATAAAGAATCATCATTCAATTTATCATTAACTAATTATAAAATAAACAATGAGTCTTTATTTCGAATAATATCAAAGATATTATTCTTATTATTTTTGTTAATTTGAATTAAATCTTTAATCCAAATTATACGATTTTCTAAATAAAACTGAAGAGTCCCATAAAAAATGATCGATATCTTCATCTGTATCTAGGTTTAAATATTTTTTGCATAAGTTGTAGAATTTTATTTTTGTTTTATTCTTATCATAAACATAAGAATATCTATTTAGATAATTTGTGAAATTTCTTAGTTTTAAGATGGAAGTTGAGCCCTTCCATTTTAAATATTTTTTGTCGTTAGGTTTTTTTTAATTTAAGAAATAAACAGAAAATTTTTAAAATTTTCTGTTTATTTCTTAAATTAAAAAAAATCTAGACACGACTGCTTGTTTATATTGTTATTGTATCTAATAATTTTTAAATATTCCTGGCCTTTCCACCCAATGCTATTTATTATTAAGTTTTCTCTAAATTGATTTAGATTCGCGTTTAGCAATTTTAGATTTTCCGCCTTCCAATTAATATTTTCGTTGTCTTTTTTCGAAAACTTTAAATATTTTGA
Source organism: Anaeramoeba flamelloides (assembly GCA_027625915.1). Classification (NCBI taxonomy): domain Eukaryota; family Anaeramoebidae; genus Anaeramoeba; species Anaeramoeba flamelloides. Next base: position 1,731,242 of record JANTQA010000063.1, read on the forward strand.
TATGTGTTCGAAACCAAGATTTTCTAATTTATTTTTGAGTTTAAATCTTCTTTTATATATCGAAATTCTTACTTGGTCTATTTTTGCCTCGGTTTTATTAATTATTCTGGGAGAGTGTCGATTAATTTTTAAAAATTTGGTTACTTTTTTATTTATCCAAACATCTATCGAGTTGAAAAATATATACTTTTTTAATTGTATTTTCAATTCTATTTTGAAAATTCTTGACTCAAATTTTTCTTGTAACCAATAAACAAAATAATTTTTTTCATTTCTTGAAATTACATTTTTGACACAGTTTTAAAGTTCATACCAAATTGAAGATCGATCATATAAGAACCAAAACAACCCATACACGCACATAATACAAGAAGTTCTTCTTTTGTTATTTTTTAGGGTTTCTCAACCTTAAAAAATAAGAAAAACACTTTATGTAATCAATAAAAAACTAAAATTATACACTTATTTTGGATCATTCATTATTAAACTTGGAAAACAAAAGACACATTCCCTGGGATTGTGTTTAATTGTAGTTCTTGTTGTTACAAACCAAATATTCTACAGAGAAGAACATTTCAAATACTATTATTTGAATTATAAACGGTAAAAAATTTTTCACTTGATTTTCCATATTTTTTTTAATTTTGTTCTTAAATTTGACCCTTCTTCTTTGAGAGCTAAACTCTATTTATAAAAGAAAAATAAGGAAAAGGAAGTGAAAAATTTTACTATTTTTTAATTGAAATACACGTAGTATTTTTGAAAACACTCTCAGAATAAAACAAAAATGATAAAATTCCATTGGAGTCAAGACCTTTGGGAGTTTGGAAAAATGAAGAATCATTTCAATTTCTCTAATTTTCAAATTTTCAATGATAACTTTCATTTTTTAGTTTAATTTTTTTCTGAACAAACTGTTTGTATTCAAAATGAATAGGTAACTTTCACTTGCTCTGTTTTCTTGAACACACACTTGACTTCTAATTATCTTATAACCTATTTTTTTTCTTCGTTAAATCTCACCTTTGTTAGAAAAAAATCACAACGTGGGACAATTGTACCAATTTTTTTCATCATCCTAATCCTTGCATATCTACTCCCAAGTCTTCTAATTGCAAAACCAGATTTTGGTTTAAAATGTAAACACGATCTAAGAGTGTGGATACTTGTATGCTAATTTGCTTTTTATTTTTTGATTGTTACTGTCATCCCCATTTGTTCCTTATTCTTTTTTTTGACATCTTTGTTAACATAGGTTGCAAATATTATGCTAGGAAGTATATTGCTTCTTGGAATTATTGTACATTGGGTTTGTTTTCTTCGAGGGATCCCATTTCTATATTATTGTTTCGAAATAATGTTTTGTAATTAATTTCCTGTTTTTTTCTTCTTTGTTTTTAATCTACTCTTGTTCAATTCTTTGAGAAATAGTGATTTACGAAATTTTCCGAACAAACTTTTGTAGGTTTATTTCTAAGTATTTAAACATTAAAACGGGAAAATTGTATACTTTTTTTATTCGCCTTACAGCCCTATAACTTTTTAAAGCACACTTTAATTATCAAATATCCACAAAAAAAAAAATTTTTTTTCCAGATACATTTATTGAATAAAGGTTCATCCTTTTTTTTTGAGATTATTGTTTGAGTGAAAAAAAAATTAAGATTGTGACGATGTCAATTCTTTTTTTGGACTTGTTGATTTTTTTGTGTGTGATATTTCGATTATTTTGTGTCTTTAATGTGATCTTCTAGTTTGCACTAAAAAGACCTATTACTGCATTTACTCAGGAAACAAATTTTGAAATGATCGGTATTCCATTTTAATTGATCACACATTACCTTTATAAAACTATTATTAGAATACTTCAGTCTTTAAATTGAGGATGAACTCAGTAAAGATAAAAAATTTTTGAATTAAAAGAAAACAGAAGAAAAATACAAGTTGACTAATTTACGATTTAAATATACTTAATCTCTGAATGTGCTTTGCTTTCAAACTTGAAACACATCTTTTTTTCATTACAAATGTTTTCAATTAATTTCACTTAAGGGATAAGCGCCTACCACGTAGAAGTCTTAAATTTAGGTTTGTCTCCATATTCCAAATATATCTTCAAATTCGATTAGTTAAATATTACTAAAAGTTGATCTCTTCAATTAAAAAAGATCTCTTGTATTAGTAAAAAAATTCAAGTATTTCAGAAAAAAATCTGTAATTCTCAACAAATTTAAAGTTTGAATTACCAATATTAGAATCCAAAGTTAAAAAATATCTTTCTTAAATTTGTACCCTAAACGTAGATTAGTTGTTAAAAAATTCAATTTTTTTAAACAATTAAATAATGTAACGAATAGAAATATATTGACAAATTATTTTTACCTTTGGTAATATATTGATAAAAAAGAACCTTTCTCAAAAAGGAAACAAAAACAATCAATCGTAATGGTTTTATTGTTAATAATTATTGATTAAATCTTGAAATTAAAAAAAAACGAAAAAATAGTTACATTCGGAGGTTTTAAATATTCATTTTTAAACATGCGGAATACATAATTTTGGTTTTTATTTTTAGATTTGGGAAAGTAATTTAAAAAAAATTCTCAAAAATGACAATTTTTAATAGGATTCCATCGTAAGTAATCTAATAATTTATTATTCAAAAATATTTTAGATTTTTTAGAATCACAGAAACCATTTGAACCATATAGCACTAATATCATTTACCCTCAATTGTAATTTACTTTAATTATAGACGATTTTAAATCGCTGCTAATCCCTTAAGAAATCAAAATAAAGCTAATTATGAATATTACGGAAATGAAAAATAAATTTCATTTTTCAATCATTACATAAAAAACAAAATTTTTTACTGTTATCAAAAACTTACTTTTATATGACACATTAAGCGAAACTGGACTATAAGTCAAAGAATTTTCAGGTATTAGCTAAATTTTGAATAAATATAACTTTCAAATTTTAAAAGTGCCTTTTTTTTCAACAAAATATTTTTTAAAAAGTCTCAGATCTTAATCTGCATATGGTTGTGGTTAAAAGTTAGGGAATTCATTTACTCAAGATTTCATTTTAATTTTTTTCCGAAATTAATATGTGAGTGATGCAATTTGTAATCATTATTTTTTTTGTAAATTTTCTCAGACACAAGTTAGTGTTACGATTTGGATTTTTTTTTTATTTTTCTTCAATTTAGGATGGAAATTCATTATTTTTTTTTCAAATTTTTAACGAATTAGAGAAATATAGAAAGGAGATCAAAAACGAGTTAAGAAATTGGACTGTTTCAGATTCATTTTGTAGAGTTAAAGACAAATTAGACAAATCCATTTTAATAATCTAATTTTTGGAAAATTGAAAAATGGAAAGGTATGATCAAAATTCCAAACAAACAGGGTAGACATTTTAAAAAAACGTTTCGGAAATTTTATTAAAAATTATATTCAAAACAGTCAACAAACTTTAACATATACACTTTAGGCCTAATATTCGAACTTTTTTTTTTTGACACTTTTTTACAATGACGATCAATTTGAAAATTTTTAATTTTTTAATTCCGAAATTGTGCTACTATTCAATTTGGGAAAAAATAATCATCTGTATATATTATTCCTCACCTTCCATTAGATTCTCAAAGCTTTTCATATTTATCTATTAAGGAAAGAAGTCCATTTTTGGAATTTTGAAATTTTTAGCTGTGTGAATCTTACTGGGATTTTTTTTTTTTTTGAGTTACACAAGAAATATTTAAACTTTAAAATCAAAACATCATTCATTGCTCTATTTGTGAAAAGAACAAATGCAAATCAGTGTGAAATCTTTAATTTTTCGATTTTTTGAAAAATTTTTTTTAATAAATTTTTGGTTTTTTTAAATTGTCTTTTAAATGGGGATATGTGTTCTGCTGAATTCTTGAAATTAACCATGGAATAAACCAATTAAATAGTTTTTCGAAGAGGAAAACATTTGAAAAAAAACTTTACTTTTTAAAACATAGCAAGAATTATCATCTTTCCTGAATAAAATTGTTGAAATTCAGATTGAAAAAAATTTTTTTAAATAAAATATATTTGGAAAGATTTTTTTCTTCTCTATCTTCTAGAATTGGATGAGGTTGAATAGGGATTATTTCTTTCAAAATTTGTCACCCCATTACTATTAATTGTTTTTGAATTGAAATCATTTTTTTTACAAATTTGTATTCAGAATTCTTTTTTCAATTCTTTTTATCAAAATAATCCTAAACAAAGAATATTGGCCTAAAGATCAAAGGAAAAAAAAAAAAAAAAAAATGAATTCTAAAAATCAAAAAAAAACAAACATAAAAAGTTCTAAAAAAAACTCAAAGGAAAAATAAAATATAATGAAAAAATCAAAACAAAATTCAGAATTTTTTTTTTTTTCAATGGGCTAGGAAATAAATTGTTTTAAAATCAAACAAATATACACAATAAATCCATATTTCTGAATAAGAATTTAAAAAATCCAATATCTTCTTGAGTCATAATGAAATTGAGTGGAGTTAAACGAAAATTTGAATTAAAAATTCATTTTTGAAATACTTTTATAAGAGAAAACTATTTTGTTAATTAAAAATTTGATTTAATAAACTTTAGTATCTGAAACCACCAAAATAGATTTTATAGGCTTTAAAATATATTTGATAAGTAATGCTTTTTCATGTGTTAAATTACATTAAAATCACCAATCGGAAAAGAATTAACAAAGGTTTTTACAGATTTGAATTATATCTTTTTATTTAACCAGTCAATAGCAAACAATAATTATTTAATTTACTTTTCTTTTCTTATTTTTAAATATATATATATATATCTATATCTATATATGAAATTTTAGTTATTTTTTTATTTGTTTGGGGAATCATTGGTATAGTATGGGCTGTTAAATCGAATCCATGTGGTAAATTATATCACGTAGCACTCACCGATTCAATTATTCTAGTTTCTGTTATTGGGGCAATATTTATGTTTGTAATTATTTCAACAATTATTCTATCAAAAAAGGATTATCAACGAATACCCGATTAAATAAACATTAATTTAATCATATTATTATTAATATTCATCCATATCTTGGTAAAATATTAACGCAGTTTTGACTTGTTTAATTTTATTATTATTCTCAAATACAATTTGGTTTTTATACATATTTTTCATGAGAAAAAATTCTAGAATATATTTGAATTCCTTATTTTTCAATTAATAAATTTTTAAAAAATAATTAAATAAAAAACAATTATTAAAGTTTTCTATTTTTTTGAATTTTTTTTTTTTAATTTTTTATTTTATCCTTTAAATTTAATTGATTTTTACAAACCATAATAAATTAAATACTTTTTAGAATTAGTTCATTGAATTTATTTTTTATTCTTTTAGAAAAAAATTATAATCAAGAACGCCTCCTGTTAATAATAAATATCACAACATTATATTTTATAAAAAAGTGTGGCAAATTTATTTTAAATTATATTTATTAAACTCAATCACTAAAAAAAGTATTTAAATATCCAAAATCATTAACCATGATTTATTGATTCTGGGTAATAATTCAATTTGTTTGTTTGAAATTCATTACTTAAATAAAAGATATTAAAATTTCTGATCTCAATTTCTCTGATATTATTCTAGTAGTGAAAATTGGTGATAATTTTGTTCTTATTATACAAAAAATAGAATATAATTTGTTAAAAAAAATATGTTATTGAATATGAAAGAGTTCTATTTTACCCATATTAAATCTCTCAGTAGAAGATCATTTGAATTTCAATTTCAAATCACAGAATCCAGGTTTCATATAGTATAATATAATTTTAAAGTTATCATTGTGACAAGACATTGTATCGTCTTTTTAGAATTATTATAAAACATCTAAGTGACAAAATTGACTTTTGAAAAATAAAAATTAAAAAATTATCAAATTTTGAGATTCTCTTAATCAAAATGTAAGGAAAATATTCTGCATTCTTGGTAACTTCGAAAATGAATGATTTTGCAAGATTTCTCTCGTTTTTTTTTTTTTTTTTATTATTTTAAAGTTTTGTTTGCAAATTCAAGTAAACTAATTAAATAAAATACAAAAATAATAATTTCTTATTTGATCGTCTTTTTATTTAATTTTTCTAACTTCTTCAAACATTTATTTCAAAAATGAAGTTTTCAAAATCTTCAATATTTTCAAATTTGCGTTTGGAATTCTAGTTAAGGTATAAACAAATTTATTAAATTTTCTCTAAAAAAAGAATTAATCTTACAAATCCATTATCCTTGTATTTTGAACCATAAGGGGGCAGATTATTTTAAGAAGAGGCCAAAAAAAAATCTTCTCGATATTTCGCATTTTCGATTTTATATTATAGATCTGAAAACTTTTTCTTACTTTGGGTTATCACATGTCTATTTCACCAGAATTCTTTTTGAAAAACTAACCTAGATTTATAATCTTTTGTTATGCATGGTATCACAGAGATAGAATCTCTTGAAGAATTTGGTCACACTATCTAATTAAAATTATACTATTTAAAAAAATAGTTACTAAAATCGGAAAGTTATATATTGTAAATTGGTTGTTATAATTAAAATCAATTCAACTTAATTATATTTACCCTAAGATTATTTTATGAATTCTTTATGGCTACGATCGAACATTTCTTTTTGATATCAATCTCCAAATTGTAAAAAATAATTAATTTTCAAAATTTTTTCAAAAAAATATAGCAAACAAAAAGCAGACAATTTGAACAAAATTACTTTTTTTCCACCTTCTGTATCTCAATAAGATTTTTAATATTGAAAATTATGTGGTCTTATTATTGGTGGATTTAGGGAAAATTGAACTTCTCTCAAAAAAAACATGGATAATAAAAAGGATTTTTTTTTTTTTTTTTTAAAAAACAGTTAACAATTTGAAAAATATTTTATTATTCAAATAGAAACAATTATTAATCTTATAATAATAACAACAATAAAAAAAAAAAATAAATAATAACAATAATAGATATATATATATATATATATATAATGTTTGTGTGTGCTGCGTTTCATAAGCATTGAAAAGAGATCCAAAAGTACATCATAACCTATAAATGCTATTATCTTTGATCAATTTGAATTGATAAAAAGAATATGCAATGTATCATTGAAACTAATTCTTTAAATATTAATTATTCCAATTTGTTGATTCAATTATATTTTCATCAAAATTATTTGAAAATAATATTGAATTGAAATGGGTGTCTTCAAAAATTGGCTCATATCTTTCCTCGCTGGAAGATGTATCAAATTCCAAATTTAGGGGTATCTCAAAAAATGGATCATAATCTGAGTCTTGAAAAGACTCTAGGACAGTGTTGTTAAAATCTTCATATAGGTTAAGATTTTGGTTTAATGTTATAAAATCGTTTTCTGTGCAATCAAAGGTGTTTAAATTTGGCAAATCTTTCGTATCTGAATTATTAATTTCTTCAAAATCAATCAAATTATTCTCAAATTGCTGTTTTGTATTTTGATTTATACATTTGCTGTTCTTTTGGGTATTGTCTTTTTGATTATCAGTAATATTACAAATTTGTGTTTTTGTTTTGTTAAGCCCCCCCTGGAAAGAATTTACATTAGGGGTTTTTGAATTTGATTTAAGTGTTTCATGATCATTAACCTTAATGCCATCAATCCTTCCTTCATTTGAATTTTGCTTAATATTATTTGTTAAGGGCTGATCATAATCACGTTTACATTCATCTTTAATGATATTTTGTTTTTTAAAAAGACTTTGCTTTATTTTTTTTGATTCAAAACCTGTTATTAAATCATTATTTTTTTCATATTGTTGTGTTATTAATCTGTTTCTTCTTGGTGAAACAACAATTTTTTTTTTTGTTTTTTTCTTCCTTTTCTTTTTTTTGCTTGTTTTGTTTTTTTGAAAGTGGGTACATTTCGTTGATCGTGTTGTTCTTGGAGACAGAAAATAATTTTTGGTTTTATTGGATCGCGGGGATCGTGCCGATAAGGGCGATTGTGTGTATCTGGGTGATCTTGGTGAATTTTGTTGACAAAGATTTAATTTTCGAATTTTACACGAAACGTCTCGGATTGCATTGGAAGTTGGTGAATTGGTATGCTCTCGGGGAGAAATTGGTGACATTCTTCCTGTTCCATAATCTAAATTTTGGAAAGTCAATTGATTTTTATTATAACCATTGAGATTTTTCTTATTTACATTTTGATCAACTATTGTTAGTTTTTTCAATTGTAACTTGGATAATTTTGCATTTTTAATTTGCTTTCCAGTGGAAATTGATTGCTTGTTATCCTGTATTCCATATTTCAATGAATTCTGATTAAACTTCTTTTGAAAATTTAAACCCTTTTTGCTAATATTTTTTTTTTTTTTTTTTTTTAATTCTTTCAAACCCAAAACTAATTTTATTTTGAGTTTTTTCGGAATTATCTTTTGGTCCAATTTTGATCTTTTTTATTTTCCTTGCATTTTTTCGTCGTTTATTATTTTTCTTTTTTGGGCTGTAATAATTAGGTAATCCCTTACGAACTCTTAAAGAATGCCAATGATTTTTAAGCATATTGTCTGTTCTTCGATCAAAAAATTGTGAAATGGTGCTCCATTTATTCCCTATTTCTTTTTGTTTTTGTATTAAAAGTTCTCCTTCTTCAACCGTAAATGGGGACCGGTTTATATTTGGATTTAATTGATTGTTCCATCTTTATTGAATATAATTTATATTTTTGTTATTTTTTTTTTTTTTTTTTGTATTAATAGAAAATAGTAAAAGATTTAAAAATTGTTTTTTTTATTTTAGGATGTTTTTTTATGTTTATATATATATATATATATTTAATTTGAAAATATTTAAATATGCCAATGAAAAATCAACAAAGCTTTTAAATCTCGGATTTGATATATTCAGACTATCAATTTTTTTTTTTTTTTTTTTTTTTTTTTCTAAAGTAATTTTTTATATGAAGATCTATTGGTTGATCGGAAAATTTAACAATTTAAAAAAGGATTTTAAATGATCCAAAAATGTCTATAAAGTTATATTGAAAACACTTTATAATTTCAAGAGAAAAACAGTTCCCAGAATTTGCAATTTACATGGTTTTATTAACTCTATCTTGAATTGAAATAAACAATTGCCTAGAGTCTTAAATAATAAACACAATGTTATTCTAAAAAAAGATTTTTATATATTTTCATTATCAGAGGTTTTTAATAATAAGTGTAACTGATCAATATGTTAGATAAATCAAGAATTAATTTTTTTTTAATGTTAAAATTCCAAAGTTAGTTTCAAAAAAATATTTTCTATTTCAATTAGAAAAAATGATATTTCCCAATTAGAGGTGAAATTCAAAAATAAAAATGAATCAATTTTTAAGTATTTCATTCGAAATTTTTTTTTTTTAGGATATTGAACGAATTTTTGTGAAAGTTTGAATTCTGTATAATCTTACAATAACAAAAAACTAAAATTACTCTTATTTAAGAAGAGTTCTAAAACAGTTGTTGTTTGTTGAATTGAAAGTCTCAGTGCAGAGATAATTCCCCCATTTAAAAATCAACAGTTTAATTACCAATAATTTCTCTTGGTTTATATCATTGAAGTATTCTTATCCCAAAAAATGTTTTTTAAAAAAAAAAAAAATTAGGAATAGAATATCCCAAATTACGTTTTTTAATTTCATTTTTTTATAATTATTTTAACCAGAAAATTGAAGTGGAAAGATAAGTAAATTAATTCTTTTAGGGTTTTTGAACTTAAAAGTTGTCCAATCTAATTGTTAACCAAGATTAAAACCCACAAACCTTAAAGTTTGTTGTGGTAGGACTATCTTCTTAAAATTAATATAACCTCAACAATTTTTTGACACAAGAGTAAATAATACTGATAAATTGAAATAAATGCATGGAAATTTTTTCTTGTTTTTCCTTTTTTAAATTTTTATGCTCAAGCTTTGAAGAAAGAATTTTATGAAGTCAAGTGTTAAGAAACTCTGTAAAATTAGTTGTTACTCAAAATATTCTTTTTAATGGAATATTTTATAAGAAACAGTTCGAGGATTTATAAAAATGGAAATTGAAAGAAAAAATTGTTGAATTTTTTTCGAATTTATCAGTAGCCATCAAAAAAAAATTGAACAGTAAACTTTCAGTAGGGAAACAAATGCGTATTACAAACCAATATAAAAAAGTTTGAAAATTTTATTCAAAGAGGTTCGTAAAAATTATTCCGACTTTTCGTTTTCATTTTTATATTAGTACTTTCAAAATTTCCAAAATTTATTTCCTACATTCAAATTTTCAATTAAAGTAAACTGATGTAAAAAAGGGTGACAAATTTTTTTTACCAGCACTGAAAATTGGGATTTCGATTTTTGTAAACTGTGAAGAGTCGTTCTAAAAACTGATTTTTGAACTTTGATCGAATGATGATGATTTTGTTTCAAACTTTTTTTCAAAATCAAAGTGTCAAAAAATTGTTTTTGAAAATTAACAGTTGACAAACATTTAAGATCAAAAAAATTAAATCTTTTCTTCAAATATCGAAAATCGTGTCTAAATATTATTTGAGTGTTATTTCGGGGAAAACAGTTTGTTTGTATTTTTAATTATAATTATCAATTGATTTATCATTCAGAAGATTTTTAAAAATTAAAAAATTAACAAATTTTACCTTTCACGACACTGTTTGGATGTTCTTCCATTCACAAAAACTGACACTTGGGCCCAGTTGGTTTCCCCAAACAATTTGATTGCATTTTTTAAAAGTGTGTCTTCCTATTGTTTAAAATTTAATTTCGAGAAAAGGGGTTTTTTTTTTTGAAAGTAAATTACAAATTTAATTATTCGCAAAGAAGAAAAATCAATTTCTTACAATTTTAATCCACATCCCTTTTTTTGTTTGTATGTTCTTCAGCTTTTTGTTGTTATTTAAAGAAATAAAAATGAAAAGAAGGCGTTTTTAAAAATTAACATTTGGAAAACAAAGATTTATTTTGAGTTGAGGGTTAATCTTTTTACTGTTCGGTATCTTTTCAAGCACATCGTAGCATCAAAATTTTTAAAATTTTGGGCGATTAAATCCCAATTTGTTTTGTTGTCCTCTTTTACAAGTTGAATTAAATATTCATCCTTTTTGAATAATGTTTTCATTTTTGTGAGAAATTCCAAAAAAAAATAAAATAAAAAAAAAAAAATTCTAAAATTAATTTGATTTTATGAAAAGAAAAAAAGAAAAAAAAAACAATTTGAAGGTATACGTCCTGTTGACTCCACCTGTCTAAATCTTTCTCTTCTTTCTCTAACTCTTTCTCAAAAAGAGTTGTTGTGTTATATTGCTTTGATCCTTCATTGATTGATCTTCTATTAGTTATGTTGTAATTGGATTATATAAGTGCCCTTACAGGTAATTTAAATATCCATTGAAAAGAGAAGTAGATGGTAAAAAGGAAAGTAAAGTGTACATCATTGCTTGTTTTGTTTCTGATTTTATTTGTAGTTGACGAGATAATCTTGGTGAAGTTTCGGTTGAATGTAGAATAAAAAAAAAAAAAGATCAATAAAAAATGAACTCAAAATGGATTAATACTCACTTTAAAAAAAAGTTATTTTTGATCCAACTCGTATTATGAACATTAGAAAAAAAGAGACAATTCGGGAAATCAGATCTCAGACAATGATTTAAAATAAAAATTTTGAAATAAATTTTAATTTCTGTCAAATAACCAAAATAAGCCCTATTTTTATAACTTTTCAAACTCTTTTTAAAAATTGAATTCCATATATTTCTAAAAGTACATATATCTCTCATTTAAAAAACTTTTTAAAAAAGTCGTTTTTACAACTAAATATAAGAATATTAATGTTGCAAATTTGGTAGGATCACTCAATTTGATGAAACCCTTTGATTTTGGTTATTGTTTGTCTTTGATTTCAAGAGTTTCTGAATTTAAAAAAAATTCTACATTTTGAGAGGAAAACTTTTTTGTTATTGTCTTGTCAAAGTAAATCAAATTATCACAAACATTCTATTTTATAAAAAAATTTCCAAAAAGAAAAGCCAATTGGTTGACTCAAAGATTTCTTTTTGAGAAGTTTTTGAGATCTTACATTTTTTTAATTCACCAAACAGAAAAATATTTGACCATAAGCAAAATAAATTTACTTTCATAATTTTTGAAAATTCTGAACAATTAAAAACTTGAAAATATTAAGGGGAATAAATTCTTGTTTGAATTTGTATTAAATTATTTACAAATTTTCGCGAATAATAACAAAAATAATGGTAAAAAAAATTCTATTCCATTTCTCATAACAAAAAGTTTAACACTAACTCTCTAAGATACTTTTTTGAATTTGTAATTTTAAATTTGAGGATTTTGACAAAAATTTTGTAATTAAACATCTCTTGGAAATAATAAAGAAAATAAAATATTTTCTATATTGAGGAAATAGAACAGTTAATCTTCTGGAAAACAATGAAAATTCGAGTTTTTTCGGTTTAGCAGTGACATTTGTAATTAAAAACTTTTGTAAATTGTTTAATTTTTTATTTCAGAAAATCCAAAAAAATTACAAAACATGTTTTCACGATAAAACTTATCATAATTGAAAATATTATAAGGGTGATCTAAAATAAAGACCCGTTGACAGAAACAGTGACTAAGCGAGAATGGAATTATGATTTTTATCTTTTTAGATCCAAAAAAATATTTAAATTTCAAATTTTTAGGAATTTGCAAATTTTACTGATCAGAATTCTTTATTATATGTTGGTGGTGTAATAATTCAATCCTAATTGCTTAGTATTCTTCAAAATTGATTTTTTCCATGTTTTTTTGGAAACTACTGTGTTTAAATAGTACACGCTTACAACCCTAAAGCGTCGAGTAAACTGAAAAATCTTCTAATAAAATTAATTGCAAATTCTAAAAAATTTCCCACATAAAAAAATTTAAAACTAAGAAAAAATCTAAATTCTTTCAACCAAATTTACTTTTAGATTCTCTTTTCTGAAATGAGTTATTGTTTTTCAAACTTAAATCCTTTTTCTCCTTTTTTGCTAAAAATTTAAACCCTTATTTTTTTCTAAATTATTTCCAAAATAAATTTTTTTTTTTGAAGAAGAAAGAAATCATTAATTGTCTGATAAGAAAGTGAACTAAAATACCCTTTAAAAAGAAAACCACAACTAGTTGGAATAATAAAATAGTTGAATAAATCGACTTAATTTTAAAAAAATTATCATCAAATATTTGGATTTTTAATGGGAAATAATTCTCACATACTTTTTAATTTTTTTTCATTCGATTAGACATAGAGTTTTCAAAGAAATAGGATTGTAGTGTAGGTTATATTTGAAGATGGAAATTGAAAATGTAGTGAAAATTTTTCCATTTTTAATTCAAAAAGAGGATTGAAAAAAAATACCTCACCCGAAAAAAAATCCCTGACAAGATTTTTAATTGTGATAATTAGGAAAATTGTTAATTATTTATATTTTTTCAATAAAATCCTTTTTTGTAAATACCAAATTTTTTGTGGAACAAAGTAATAATCCTTCCTAAAGTTCACTAAAGTGCGGCATGTATATAGAATACCAATTTAATTATTTGATAACAGAAATTAGAACAACTTTTGTTTGAAAAACAATCAAGTTTTATAGAGGTTTATTTGAAGTTTGGAAAATGTTAATTTTTTATTCTTGTTTTTTGATTGATTGAATGGTGTTTTGAAAAAGTGAAATTTAATTATTCATCATTCTAATATGTGTGAGAGTTATAATTTTCAAAGAATTTGGTATTTACAAAAAAGAATTTGCTTTTAAAAAAAATAAATTACACAAAAATTTTCCTAATATTCACAATTAAAAATCTTGTCAGGTATTTTTTTCCAATCCTAAAACAACACTTATTTTAAACTTGAAATATTATAATTTGTTGATTCAATAAACAGTTTGAAATCACTTTTTTCTTTTGGTTTGAATAAAAAAAATACACAAAAAAAAATTCAGATAAAAATTCACAGAAAATTCTTTTATGTAAAATTAAAAAATCAACTAAAAACCCATGGAAAAACCTTTTAATTTGATACACTTTTATTTTCCAATTAATAAATGAATATTTTATTTCAATTTCCAAAATGTATATTAATTATTATGGTTATAGTAGGGAAAAAAATACCGAACATGAAAAAAATCCCGGACAAGATTTTTAATTGTGAGTATTAGTAAAATTTTTGTCTAATTTCAATGAAATCCTTATTATAAATAACCAATTTTTTTATGAGATTAGTAATAAACCTACCTAAAGTCCATCAAAGTAAGGTGTCTTTAGAATACTCGAGTAATTGTTTGATAGCCATATGTTGATCAACTTATTTTGAAAAACAATCGAGTTTTATTGAGGTTTACTAGAGTTTGGAAAATGATAATTTTTCTTCTTGTTTTTTGATTGATTGAATGGTGTTTTGAACAAGTGTGATTTCATCAATCATCATTCTAATAAGTGGGGGAGTTATAATTGAAAAAGTCCGATTCTTAAAAAAAGGAATTTGATTGTAAATAAATGAAATTACACAATAATTTTACGAATATTTATAATTAAAAATCTTGTGAGGGATTTTTTTCATGTCCGGTATTTTTTTCACTGCTCTACAATCAAATTAAAAGAGTAAAAATTTTGTCTTAGAGATCAATAAGGTTGTTTAATTAAATATCTAAAAATATCATTTCTAAACGATTAGTTAAATCTTTGGGAGGTTTTCAACTAATGATTCAGAAAATTATTTTGAAGAATTGAACTAAAAATTTTCTTTTTTAATTGTAAAATAATAGTATATAAAAACCATAATTAAAAACACCTTTATTACTGTTAATTGTAAAATAAAAAGTTTAAAATTTTTATTCATCTTTCCATAAAATCACAGTTCAAGAATTGAAAAATATTATCAATAGTCGGTAATTCTCCAAGTAAATTAATATTTTATGCTTGTTTTAAGATTTAAAAATTTGAAATGGTCTCTGATTTATAAATTACTATTTTGGAAAGCTGAAAGAAAATTTTGTTTCATTTATTTTACAACAAATAGTATTTCAGTATGATAGTAAATAACCAACGTATTATTTATATAAATAGACCCGTTTATCTTTATTTTTCATTTTTTTAAAGATTTTCAAACTAATAATATGAATTTATATAAATAATTCTAATAAAAAAAATAATAGATATTATCAAACATCTATTTTTAATAATAATAATTCCTTGATTATATTCTTAATATCCGGGGTAGAATATCACCAAATCTTTTAGATAACAAGTAATTTAATAAATATTTCGAAATAAAATAAATTATCATTTTATTACTGGATCTACAAGGATTCAATATTTAGGTTTATTTTTCTTATATTTTTAAAAATAGCTAAATTTTTCAGTTGTTATTTGTTGTATACAGACTCTCTTATATTACCAAAAATGAGATTTAACAAAAAGAAAAATGATTTAAAAATTTTTTCTTTTTCTTCAGAGATCCTCAAATATAAACAAAAAAAGGATCAGATCTTTTTACTGAAAATATGACGAGTTGAAATGAACTTTTTTAAAAATTTGATGATATAATTTCTTTAAAATTGATGAACAAGTTTCAATCTATCCCTGTTGCAATAATTACTCTTTTACTTTTGGGAAAAAAAAAAAAATATGAGTGAATTGTCTCTTATCCTATTATATCCAATTTTTCTTTCTTTTTTGAGACTTGGGTATTGGAAGATCGGAAAATACGCACATCTAAACTATTTTCAAATTTAAATTAACTTTTAGGGTATATCTTGAAATTATCTAATAATTACAAAATATTAGTTATCATTCCCACCCCACCCCCACCCCCTAGACCAGGTTTAAAAAATATAATATATCCTAAAAGCTGAATAAATAACCTTAAACTTTAGATCAAATTTTTGCCACTTGTTTACTCTTTCAAATTTATTTTTTTTCAAATTGTGGATTGTTATCGATTTTTAAATAAAATGATTTTTTCGAATGATGGTGAGAGTATTTCTAATTATTAAAATTAGAAAACCCTTGTGATAAATCAAATTAGATAATTTTTATGTAAATCAGATATAGCAACTTATACTAATTTTCAAAAAAAGTGAAAATTAAAAGAATCTTTTATCATCTGACTCATCCAGTTTGGATGTTATTAAGAAAAAATAATCAAAAAATATCAGTGGAAAATTTCTAGATTAAAATTGAATAATTTTTTTTGAGTTTAGTAATTGAAAAATGATTTTTGGAAATTCTTTATTAGAAAAAAATTTTTGAAATTATTAAAAAAAAATGGTAGAATTTTATGTATTTTTTTGTTATTTATTTTCCAGAATAAAATTGTAAATATATTTTTTTTTCTTTTTTTTTCTTTGTTTTTCATTGTATTTTGATTATTGGTATTAAATAATCTGTTTCAAATAATAACTCTTGTAATTTTGTTCATTTCTCAAAAATAAGCTGATTATACTTCTCTCTAGAGAACATAAAACAATCTCACCCATTGAGAATTATAATCAGTATATTTTTTTGAATTCACTGTAATAACGCAAAATATTTTTGTTCCAACATTATGTTTTAATCATCAAATTTTATCAAATAAACTGATTTTTTTATTAAAATATAAAATTGAAAAAATTCTTAAACTGTTTTTTTGTGAATATATTTCTATTTTAACCATCCTGAAACTTAATAATTCTTTTTTAAAATTGATTTAAAGAATCATTTTCCGGGTCTATATATTATTACATTCCCGTAAATCTCTTTATTTTGTTTATACATTCAGATTATTTGATAACATGGGTCAAATAGTGATAATGCGATACAATAAAAAAAACGTGTTTAGTTTAAATACTTTAATATATAATAAAAATCTTGGAAAAAATCAAGTGATATCGATCTTGAAGGTTCATTTTTTATTTTTTCAGTAGCAAATTTTCATTAAGAATTTGATGAGATAAAATATCAAATTCCTAAAAATTGATTATTTAAATATTATTTTAGATCTCAAGAGTTAAAAAATATGATTACCCTGTGTCTTAATAATTACTTCTATCAAAACTACTTTATTTTAGATACCTTTTAAGGGCCAATGCAATTGGAATGGGAAAATGGATTTTTTTTCTTTGTGAACCCTTGTTATTACCCTTCTAAGTCTATCGATCTTTGATTGGTAGGAAAGTTTTAATTTTTTTTAAATAGGTTTCAGAAATCACATTTGAATCGAAAAATAAATTAAATTCAAACTAACAAATTTAGTTTTAGATTTTTTGTTTTTTAGAATTTTATTTAGTTTTGTGTTTATTTTACTTATTTAACAATTTCTAAAAAGCACATTTACAAAATCAGTTAATTATTTCATTAGTAATGGGAATAATCTTTTTTCTAGAAGGTGGATGGAAAATATATATAGATAAGTTAACACTCCCCAAGACCCAAAAAAAAAAAAAAAAAAAGAAATTATATATATATATATATATATATGTATACACACACATAGAGATATATAAATAAATATTTAATAGTTTGATTGTTATAATTTCTTGTTTCTTTTTGATTAGTTCGCTTGTTCTATTATATTTTTTGTCATTAATTTTAACTTTTTGTTAGAAGTAAATCTTCTAATATTTTTAAAGGGTTGATGTTTAGTATGGTTAAATCTTATAAAAAACACCCTTTTAATTAAAATTAAAAAGAATTAATGTTCCATGTTACAAATTCCTTTAAAAATCGATTAGTAAATAATTACTAAAAGTTGATCTCATTTATAAAAAATGATGTTGTATTAATAAAAAACCCAAGAATATTAGAAAAAAAATCTGCACGTCACCACAAATATCAAGATACAATTCATCTATATTCAGACTACACAATCACAAAATATCTTTCTTAAAATTGTGGCGAAATGTAGATTAGTTGCTTAAAAAATTCTATTTTTTAAAAAGTCCAATAATTTTAACGAATAAATTTTTTTGACAAATTGTTTCTCAAATCATGCAAATATATTGATGCTATATATATCTTTATCAAAAACAAACAAAACTAATCAGTATTTGTGCTTTTATGTTGATGATTATTGAGTTAATCTTGGAAATTAAAAAAATATCCAAAATAGTCATATTTGAAAGTTCAAAAAATGAATTATTTAATACTTGAAATACTATTATTTGAGAGTTTCTATTTTTAGATTTTGAAAAGAAATTAAAAAAACAATTTCCAAAGTATAAATTTTTAATAGTGATTCTTAGTAAAAAATATAATAATTTATTGTTCAATACTATTACAATAGATTTTTGATAACCATTTAAATTCTTTATCCTGAAAAATCTTTTGCCCACAATCACAGCATGCCTAAATTATAGAACAATCTATGGTAAAGCTGATCACTTAGAATTCTTTATGATTAGCCAGAAGCCACTTGATCTTTTTCTTTTGTAGATCTTGTTCCAAAAAAAAAAAAAAGAAAATTCAACCACAAGTAAAAAAAGTAAAAAAATAAATTTTGGAGATTTTTAAACTGAATTCAGGTTTTGAAAAATTTTTTAAACATTGAAAAAAACCAAAATCAAACTGTTTTAATGATGTTTTTAGCATAAAGCCTCTCACACAAACAAAAAAACGCGAACTTGGATTATTTTCTATGAAATTAAATAGCAATCTTCCCTACACATATAACGATATTGAATTGATTAGAATATTTGAGATCCAAAAAATTCATTTTGATTTTGTACAGCTAATCATGAAACTCTTTTTAATCAAAATAATTTGCAAGAAATTTTACAGTAAAGCATTAAATTCTCAGTAAAATAATAATAATCAATTGAAAGTAAATTATCAAAAAGATTTTTTATTGTAATTATATTTTGAGAGAAAATAAAAAAAAAAAAATAAAATAAAAAAATAAAAAATGAAAAACTTTTTTAAAAAAATGCACCCCAACAAAATTAATTCTCTAATTGGAACTCCTCAATTAAAATAGTATTTTGTTGAATTAATTTCTGAGCTTCCTCTTTCCATGAATTAATTTGTTGTAAATTGGAGGACAATACCTTGCATTCATGTACTCTAAAATTTAAAAATATGATATAAAAATCAAAAAACGAAGAATGCATCTGAATTAATATTTTCAAAAAGCTGTCCCCCTTTTCCTGTATGAGTTTGGAATCATTTTTAAATGATTTGATATCCCTTTTCAGTTTCAATTCACAAGTAAAGAAATCAAACCGAGCGCTTTCAAATTGGCTTATTAATTGCAATCGAGTATTTTTCCAATTTTTAAATTTCTTTCGTTCATTTGCTTTCAAATTTTCAATGCTATTTTTTAATTCCTTATATAACTTGTCATTAATTTTTTTATAAAGTAATTCGTGTTTGTGATCTTGGATCGCATCAAATTGCTCTAATAATTTGATCATGATTTTTTTTTTATTGAGATCCAAAATGAAATTTTTACTTTGGTTCATCACAAAAATAAATTCTGGGATTATTTGTTTCCATAGCCTGATAGCTGAATTAAAAATATAAATCATTTCTGTTGGCTCGATGAATCTTTTGATTTTAATATTACGGCTCCATTCGTTTAGTTTATCAATTAAATTATCATTTAATTCAATAAATTCATTTTGTTGAAACAAATTTTTATTCACATTTTTAATTTCTTCTAATTCGTTTTCCTTTTCTGAATTATTTGATTCAAGTTTTTCCTGCTGTAAAAATTTACCTACATTATTTCTTAAATTTTTCCCTGAAATTTCACTTAATTTTTCAAATAAATTACCTCTTCCATTCTTAGTTTTCTGAAGATCTATTTTTATTTTATTCATTTCGTGTATTGATTTCTTTGGTTTAACATCTTGTAATTCTTTTTTTTTTTCTGTTTCTTTTTCAATTTCCTTTTCTTCTTCAGTATTTGAACCCTCCGCTATATTGGAACCCTCTTCGGTATTGGAGCCCTCTTCTGTGTTGGAACCCTCTTCTGTGTTGGAACCAGGCTCAGTATTGGTGCCAACATCTGTCTCAGAGCCGTCTTCGGTATTGGAGCCCTCTTCGGTATTGGAACCCTCTTCAGTGTTAGAACCAGGCTCAGTATTGGTGCCAACATCTGTCTCAGAGCCGTCTTCAGTGTTGGAGCCCTTTTCGGTGTTGGTGTCAGCTTCTGTATTGGATCCTGCGTCAGTATCACTTTCTGTTTTTGGATCCTGATCAACAATAATATTTATTTTAATTTCAAC
Organism: Anaeramoeba flamelloides; assembly: GCA_027625915.1. NCBI lineage: Eukaryota > Anaeramoebidae > Anaeramoeba > Anaeramoeba flamelloides. The sequence continues at coordinate 1,751,562 of JANTQA010000063.1, forward strand.
ATCTTCATCATCATCATCATCATCTTTTATATCTTTTTCGTTTGGCTTTCTATTATAAACGGACTTTATTTGTTCTTGATCTGTTAAAAGTAAACGATTTTGTTCATCTTTATCTTTTTCCCAAGTGTCTCCACCATATTTATTCGCATACTTTTTGAATCCTTCAACTTTATCAATATCAAAATTGCTATCGAATCTGAAATTATTTTCATTGTTGTCTGATTCGTCAGATGTTTCATCGGAATCTGAATTATCAGAAGACCCGTTATCTGTACCTGTGTCTGCATCTGTATCTGTGTCTATATTATGTTTTAACATTTGATCGCTTTCAGTACTCTCACTCTCGCTTTCACTCTCACTCTCACTCTCACTCTCACTCTCACTCTCACTCTCAATTTCAATTTTCTTCTTAATACTTCGTTTTCGAACGCTTGGCATCTGGATTTGTGTTCTTTGAATTTTCCTTACTGATGAGCCTGTTCTAGTAAAAACACCTAAAGATTGGCCTGCTAATGAAGTATTATACCTATCTATTCTTCCTAACCCTGCACCAGCTCTTTTTTCCATTTGACGATATGATTTTTTTAATAGGATTATACGTTTTTTGGTTTCCATTCTTTGTAATTGATGCTTTTCGTTTCTTAATGGTTTTAATTTTTTATAATTGATTAATTTTGGACAATCAAATAGATTGTTGAATACTTTGTCTGTTTGATTTTCATCAGTTAATAATATATTTCCGTCAACTACGGTATCTTTTGTTGATGTTGAACTAGTTTTTTCCTTTCCATTCTTTTCCTTTTGATCATTTTCCTTCTCCTCCTCTTTACCAATTTCATCACCTTTCTCTTTCTCTTTCTCTTTCTCTTTCTCACCCTCTTTCTCTTTCTCTTTCTCTTTCTCTTTCTCATCCTCATCATCATCATTACTATTAGAATCTAAAATAAATTGATTAATAAATTGACTGAATAATTCTGAATGTTGTTGACTCAAATGAGAGATAAAAGTAATAATGAAATTTTTATCTAAATTCTTTTTGAGATTTAAATTCTTTAAATCAAATTCATCAAAAAAGGTTTCAAAAATTTGGAAATAAGGTTCTGACCATTTTTTAGGAGAATGACCAATGAAGCGTATGAATAAGCAATAGATTTCCACTAATAGACTTTTTGGGATAACATCCAAAATCAAAGGCTTTAATTGGAAAAAGAAATCCTCTTCGTCTTCATAATTATTATTTAAAAACTCTGTCAAAATATTTTTCAATTCGATATAATTTAATCTTCCACTCGCGGTTATTAAGTTTTTGATCATTTGGTCTAAATATTCCACTGTCCAAATATAGACTTCTTCACCCAAATGTTCGCTTTCCTGATTTAATTGCCCTTGTGTCCTAACTCTTTTTAATTTATCGCCACCACCAACATTATCATTGCTATTGCTATTGCTATCATGTAATTGTTTGATTTTATTAATTTTTTGTTGGTTTAAAAAATCGGGATCAATTTTTTTGATTAAGCAAGGTAAGAGCATAAATATATTGATAAAATATTTGGTTTGCATATTTTCAATAATTTTATCATGATCAATTATTATCAATTTTGACAAAATGTGGATTGTCATTTCAAAAGTATTGGCATGCTCCAGCCCCTTCAAGATATTCGAATATAATAATGAAGAGTTCTTAAATTCAATATTAAAACTATTTGGCTTTGAATCAATAATATTTTGAAAATTTTGATCAATATCCTCGCGAGTCTTGCCAATAAAAAATTTATTGATTAAATCGTTTATTGAACCTAAACATTCGTCGATTATATTAACATTATTTGATTTTAGTAAAAACAAAAGTTGCCAATAAATTATTGTGCATTGCGATGGGTCTGTGAATTTTTTAATTAATACATTAAAAGTTTTTAAATTTTCTAAAAATAGATAACGGTAATTTTGTAAAGATTCAGTTGCATTTTTTTGAGTAATTGTATTTTTATTATTATTATTATTGTTGTTGTTATTTGTTGTTGTTGTCGTTTCTTCGTGTGTTTCTGTTACATTTCCATATTCTTTACTATATTTAATAATATAATGGAAATTGGAAATAATTTCTTTAATTTCATATTCGTCAACTTCGTCCATTAATATTCGGAGAATTTGATGAGATCTGGCAATAATTCTGACCTTTTTTTTCGTTAATTCTGCTTGTTCTTTCCAAATCAGCCAATCCAGAGATTCCTGTGCCCATTTGGCCTTGATATCCTTATCGATCGATTCAAACAATTGGTAGATTAATTTTAAAAATTTGATCATTTCCAATTCAGAATTATTTTTAAAATTTTCAATCGAAATTAATTCGTTTTCCCAAAATTGATGATTGTTTTTTTGGTTTAATTTTTCCAAGATCTTGCTCGCAAATAAATTATATTTTAATCCCACCGAAGTTTTTGATTGCACAATTAGATTTATAATTAAATTGGATAATAGAGTTTTGCTTTCTTGTCGAACAAAGGTAATTTTCGAATCCAAGCCAATGAATGCCAAATGTAAAATTAGGGGCAAGTTTTGATGGAAAATGGTTGGTGTTAAATGTACAAGATTTGAAGAAATGATGATAATGAAATCTGAAATGCCAATCAAGCGTTCTGTATTATCGTTTTCGAAGAGAACATTGTTGGTGTTATTCTGGTTATTGGATTTTAAACTTTTAAAATAATTCATTGAAAAGTTTTTCAAATGCTTAGATTTTAATAAGGTCTGAATAAAGAGATTTTTATTTTTTTTCTTCTTTCTATTTTTTTTTCTCATTCGATCCTTCTTGATTTCGTTATTTGACAGATAAAATGCAATTTGCTTACAGGCTCTTAAATATTCGACATTTAATTTGCCCATACTTGTAACTGTAAGAATGGAGATTATTTTTCTCAAATTGTTTTTATTTGAAGCAAATTCTTCCCAAATATTGGAAATTATTTGAACATTAATAAAGGTGTCCTTTAAGAGAATGTTTATTAAATTATGGAAACAAAATTTAAATTCCTGGCTGCTTTGTTGATTTTTTTTAACATAAATGATATTTTTCATCCAGGGGGTTATAAAATTCAAAATCGATTCCTTTTTGTTGGCCACATAATCTCTCTGGTTGTTCGTGCTGTTTTGACTATTCTTGATGTAATTGTCTAAAGTCCAATAACTTTTAATCGCCTCTCGGATAATTTGGAAGCTAGATTCGGGGATGGTCAAGGATAAAAATTCATTGATGATTCTTCGTTCTTCATTGGTCTTTTCTGGGATCATGCAATAATGGGAATTAATGATGGGGATTTTTTTCATCCCTAATTGATTTTGAGGAATTAGTGAATCGATTTTGTTGTGATATAATTTTTCGATTCTGCCTTGTAAGATCGAATTTTTGGAATCAAAATGATAAAAAATATAGTTTAACAATTTTTCATCGTTTAATTCAATAATGTTTTTCAGTAAAGAGTTGACGATACAATTAGCAAAGGTCACTTCAATTTCGGAATCTATTGAAAAGGAATTGATCAGATAGTATTCGATCAATGGATTGTTCCACGATTTGTCCTCGTCATCATCCTTATCATCAGAACCCCTATTATCCTCCACATACACATCATCCTTTTCGATATATTCATTCCTGTCCTCAAGGGTATTATTATAATTCAAAATTTTTTGTAAAGTATCCATTCCAATAATTTTTAAATGAGGATCCAATTGTCCAATTAGATCTTTACTCCATTTGAAAACTGGTGAATTCTGCTTTAAAAAGTCTCTATTGAAGATCTTGCCTAAAAATAAATTAGAAAATGTTTGAAAGCAAATTAATCTTAAGGATTCATATTTTTTTTTTTTCAATTCTTGTTGAATTTGTTCAAGATTTTGTTGGTTTTTGCTTTTTTGCTTTTCAAAGGACTTTAATTCCTTTTTATTTAAACGGGAAGTGTCCCGTTTAAAAAAACCCGAAAAATAATGCTCCCAATTCTTGATCAACAATTGGAAAAAATATTCCTTTTGAGCTATTGAGAGGGGGGAAATGGTAAAGGTGGTTTCAATGTATTTGTTTAACAATAATAAATAATTATATTGCAAATCGAAATCTGTATTGTACAAATTAGCCCTCTTCCCTGACAAATACTGTGAAACATAACTGATGTGCTTGTAAATGGACTGGAAAAGGTGCTTGTTTTCTGAAATGCCCTTTTTATTAAAATTATTTAAAAATCTTCGATATATTTCACAAATTAAAGACAACTTATTTTCAACTTGTAAATGTTGCTTTTTGATTTTGATTTTTTTTTTTTTCACTAAAGAGCTTTTATAATTCTCAACTTGTGTTGCCAATAAATTCCACCCGTTGCCATTCGCATTCGATAAAATAGTAATTAAGGAACTAATGATCTCTGTATTATCCGAATCAATGGCAATTAAAATGGTTTTATAAAATTCTGAAATCTGTTTAATCGTTAAAACGTTCGTTGAGCAACAGCTGCCAACAATGTTAGAATAATTCCTCCAAATTATCGTTTTTTCTTGTAATTGGCTTTCCAAATCTTTATCATTGCTATGATCCTTATTCAATTTCTTCTCTTCGTCCATCAAATTAAAGAAATGCTTTTGATTTTCAAATATATTCAGGATTTCCTTACAAGCAAATTTTAAGGTGTTTACATTTTTTTTCAAAATCATTTTCAGTATTCGACTCAAATGCTTACACCACATTAAATTGTCTTCATAAGCCTCTGATTCTAACATTTTGATTATTCCATTTTTAATTGTTTCTTCGAGTTTTTTATTTTCCACTTCACCCTCACCCCCACCTTGGGTTTTGCCATCTTCCTTTTCATTATATTTATCATAATAATTCAAATAATCATCTATACTAGTCTCAAATTTTGGATTAAAAAGGTTTTTTTTCATATTCAAATATTTTCCAGATGCTTTATCTTTTTCTTTATTAACGTTCTCGTCATTATCATCGTTATCATCATCATCATAATCTTCTTCTTCTTCATCTTTTTTCGAATTAAATTGTAAAAAGGAATTTGGAACATTGGTATTATTTTCCAAAATTAAATTTAATAAATTATGTGCATTACTTTGCCTCGATAATTCCTTTTTTTTAAATATATATAATGGCTTTAATTCAGATAAGGTAAAGGATTTGTGTGTGTTCAATATTTCTTTAATTATCGAAAATTTGTTTTTATATAGGCCGATTAAAGAATTCTCCTCTGTAATTCTAGCTTGCTCGTCGATTAAATAATTACTTAAATCTTCCAAAGTAAATAGCAATTTAAAGGATAATAATCTGACTCCAGGATTTGGCGAGGCTAAATGGATCAAATTTAAGCCCTGCAATTCATTTATATCGAAATTAATGGCAATGCCCGTGAATTTGTCATCGAAAAGAGTCATATCTAGCATTTCCAAATCAAATCCCATTTCATTTTGATTTGACAAAATATTTTTCCATATATTTAACAATTGAAAGACATTTTGGTAAGATTGCTTAATGACATCATACAAATTGAATTCAATCATCAATATAAATTTAAAATAATCCCTGACGATTAATGGCCTAATTGAATCTTTGTCCTCCAATATTTTTTTCAATGCAGCCAAACTAACACTGCTTAATTCTTCATTAACATGAATGGTATATTTGATTAGCTTGTGTAATGTGCTTAAAGGTGAAGGAAACAGATTTGGTAAAATCTTAATAAACCCAATCAAAAAATTAAGATTAGCTTGATAATGTAATTGGTTTTTAGGACTTTCCTTTTCCATCAAATAATTTTTTTTAATTTTTTCGTCGTGAATATTGCTTAATAAATAATTACCGACATTTTGATCAACAGAGTCCAAGATTTTTTCAATTGAATTCTCAATATTGATCAAGATTTCATTTTCAATTTTCACATTGGTTTCTTCATCAATAAAGCCATCTTCGTAACTGTCCTGCTTTTTTAACAATTTTTTTAAAATTAGAAATCCAAAAGTCATTCTTTCGATGTTAAATAAATTATTTTTTTTGGTTTCAAATAATTTGATAATAATATTATTGATGCAGTATTCTGGATTCCATTTGCTGACAATGGTAATGATCTTTGTGATAATTCCTCCCATTTGCCCTCCAAAGATTTTTTCATTATTGAGATTAATCCATTTATCAAAAATGCCATTTAAAAAGTTTTTGATATATTCGGGATCCTTTATTTTGGAAAATCTTTTTAAAAAGTTTTCCAAATAGTTCGATAAGCATAATAATGCTATTTTCTTGCCATTTTTATTTTTAAAGATTTGTAATAAGAGAGCTTCATACCCTTTTTGATATTTTTCACTAAATTCAACACTAGTAATGAAAATTGAATTGGTCATTAAATTAATCCCAATCGTTAACTTTGAAATATCATGATCATTTTTCATTTTTTTCGATCTTTCGGAAATGTTTTGTCCAAATAAAAATAATCTTTCAATTTTTGAATTCCATTCTTGAGTTTTTTCATTTTCTTTTTCAATTTCAATTTCTTCTTCATCATCATCATCATCATCATCATCATCATCATCATCATCATCATCATCAAATCCATCATCATCATCGTCGTCGTCGTCGTCGTCTTGCTCAAATTTACATGTAGATATTAAATTTGAAATAATATTGATCATTTTTAAATTATTTTTTTCCTCCTTTTTGTTTTTTTTTGATTTCTTTTTTTTATTATCAGTACAACTCTCGCAATGTTTTAAAAATCCATCCAAAAATTCACATGCCTCAGAAATATTTTCTTGACTATTAAGTTTGATTGCAATTAACTTTGATAATTTTTCTAAATTAAGTAATGATTGTTCATCATTGATATTTAAATGCTTTATCAATTCAGTTTGGATCACTTTTAATGAAATTAAACTAATATTGTTAAAAATTTTTTCATATCCATTTAGAATTATTTCAATGTTAGAAGACTTCTTTTCTTTGTCTGTGTAGGTTTTTAAATAGCTTTCTAATTCGAGTATTTGCCCAGCGCATACATTTGTTAACTCGGTTAAAGTTTCAGTTTTGAATTTGATATTTGTTATATTAATTAATTTATGTATAGCACTCATAAATAAATATTCAAGTAAAAATCTACATAATTTCATTTATTTTTTTTTTTTTTTTTAATGGTTAATTAGTGTTTAAAAGAATTGTTTTGTTTTTTTTTTTAATGATTAATTATTGTTTAAAGAATTGTTTTGTTTTTTTTTATTTTTTCATAATATAAATTTAGGGTTTGGTAATTATCATTTATATAATAAAATAAAGAAAAAGAAAGATTTTGATAAAAATTGTTGAAATTCACATTTTATTTTGGTTTTTGGTTTTTATTTGATTATGATTTTTAATAAACCGTTTTTAACCAAAATATGTACAACATAATATATTTCGTATTTGAATATTTGATAACATTTTTGGTTTATTTTTTCGAGAAAAGTCGAAATATATTCAAGGTTTGGATTAAACTGCCAATGCAAGAGAATTGTGCTAATATTATGGTTTTTTTTTTACTCCATTGCAAAAATAAGATAATTACTGTGAATGCGATTTTTGGATTTCATTTGTTCATAGAATAAAAATTAATTATGTTCAGAAAAAAAATCAAGACTTTCAAAATTCAAAAAGAATTATTAAAAATTATTTTTACAACTTTAATAATCTAATGGTTTTAAATACAAAAACTAAAAGCCCCCTTTCGTCATTTTTTAACAGTTCTTTGATAAATTATTTATAATTGGGTACTGTTTTGGGTTATAATCATTAATATTTGTATATTAAAATGAGAATTTTATTCATGTAAGTGTATAAAAAATGGGCTAAATGAAAAAAAAAAAAAAAAGAAAATTGTTTTTGAAAAAATTTTCAAAATTCTTGTTTGATATTGGCAATTGGTAATTTAAAGTTTAATTATCTTTTTTTTTTTTTGTATGAATAAAATATTCTTATTTTTTTATGTATTAGTAGTTATTTTGTGATTTTTTCTTGAAATGATCTAAAGCATATTAAAAGGGTGTCTTTAAATGGACAAGTAAACTATACAACTAATGATAAATCTTAATCTTGATAATGGTTAAATTGATCTTGAATTGACTTTATAAAAATAGTTTGATTTTGGATAATTTATCACCTTTTTTTTTTTTTTTGAATTTACATTTTTCCAAAATACTAAAATTTTCTTTAAAAGTATAAAAGAAATTAAGAATATCAATTTTTTTTTTTTTGGAATCTTCTTAAACTCTGTTTCTTAAATTTTAAAGTTTTACCAATTGCTTCATCAAATTACAAATAACGTGGGAAAATGTATTATTACAAGCTTGTTCTATTTTTAAATTTTATTTCTTGCTTTTCTTTCTCTTTTTCTTTTCTTTGTTCAAAAATAAATTTTTTTCTTTTTATTTTTTTTTAAGAAAAGATATCCTATGGGTTTATAATCTTGCCGACACTATAGTTAGGATCATTAAAATCTAAATAAATTTTGTGTTTATGGAAGTGCCGTCAAGTGTAGTTGAGTTCCGTAGATTAAGTAGATTGCCATAGATTTCCGTAAAGTTCCACCAGGTGTCTATGTTTTCTTTAGGTTTTCTGTTTAATTGGAAAATCAATAGATTTTCGTTAGGTTTTTTTGAGTTTTCTATTTATTTAGAAAATCAATAGATTTTCGAAATAAAACAGAAACCCTCAAAAAAACCTAGAACACTTTAGAGATAAAACAGGAAACCTTAAGAAAACCGCCTTTAGGGTTTTTTTCAATTCCAGAAATAAAAAGAAAACTCAAGAAATTTTCTTTTAATTTCTGAAATTAAAGAAAACCTAACAACACTTTTCCATAATTCAAAAGAATAGAGAAAAATCAAAGATTTTACTCTATTCTTTTAAATTATGGAAAAGTTAATGGCTATTTTAAATAATTTGAGAAATAAACTCAAAATTTCTAAAAGGTTTTTTTTAATTTCTCATTAAAAAAAAAAATTAACGACAAAGAGGATGTAATTTTGTTGAATCACCTTTCCAATAATAATAATAATAAACATAAAAAGAATTAATATTTTTTACGATTTTATTTTTTTTGATAAAATGAACTGGAATTGAGAATAAAAATCCACAACTTCTAATAATGATTATTATTTACCAGAATAAAAATTAAAGACTTTTAGTAAAAGTACATCTATTTTAAAAAAAGTGTTTATTTTTTTAAAGAAATTTAAAAAAAATATTTATTTATAAATTTTTCATTTGTTTATTTTTTCAGATTATTCTGATTCACTAACATTGTTATTAGAGGTTATATAGTTGATGGGTGGTGAAATTTTTTCAAATATTGGAAAAAATAATGATTTCGAAAATGAACTATAATTTCAAATTAGTCATTTTAAAAACACTTTTGTCAGACCTTTTTAAAATTATTGAATTCAATTTGGTTAAATTCTATTTCCTTACAGAGTATTAAACAAATTTAGGAATTAATGAAAATATCAAAAAAAATGAAAATATCAATAAAAATGAAAATATTATGAAGTAATGAGTTGTACTGAGAGTTCCATTTTATAATATCTGATTAACTAAATGGGTTTGATAAATGTGTTTGGTAAAGAGTGTAGATTTGTTTTAAATTCATTCCAAAAAGAGAATGTGAAAGAAAAGAATACTTTTAAGAAAATAAATTTGAAAGTAGAAAATTTGTACTTTCTACTGTTATTTGAATTTCAAATATGATAAAACGTTCATCTTATCTTCTTCATTTTTAAGCTTAACTTTTTGAGTTGCCATTTACAACAAAAGATAATTACCCAATTTTTAATATTGTAAAAGGGGTTTCTGAAAATATAACCGTTTTAAAAATGTGAGAGATTTTTCAAAACTTTTTCAGAATTAAAACTTTTATCATGTTTTCTATTTTAAAAAAGTGAAAACTTTTTCTGAATTAAAACTTTTATCAAGTTTTCTGTTTGAGTAGAGGGAGGAACACCATTTAAGTATTGTGTAGATACTGGGTCTGAAGTAAAGCACTTTTTTTAAAAAGTTTTGCTCTTGTTTAAAAAGTTTTTATTCGAACAAAATCATAAAAAAAAAATAAATTAATCACTTTTTTCAAATGAATGTAAATGTTTTCTTTTTGTCTTTTTTATTTGTTTCCGAAATAATTCAATAAAAAGATCAAATTTTTTGTGTGAGTTAATTTAACTTTTTTTTTTTATTCAATTGTTAATTCTCCTTGGTTGTGTTTTTTCTGAGAAAAACATTTAAATTTTACAAAAATATTATAAATTTCAAAAAATAAAAGGATTGAGGAAGTCAAAAAAACTATTTTTTAAAAATATCAAAAGAGGGAAAAAAAATGAAAAAAAAAAAGAAAAAAAAAAATTTGTTTACTTTTTATTATCTTTTTCTTTAACTTCTTCTGTTTTGCTAATTTCCTCTTTTGTTGATTTGGACATTTGTGAAATAGTGGCTTTTCTCCATTGAACAATTGATTTAATGATAATATCAGGTGTGGATTCCATAAGAACAACAAGAGAATCTATGATTTTGCAAAGTTTGCTATCACTGTGGATATTAAACTTGGTTTGTTTTGTTTCTTTTGGTTTTTGATAAATGAACTCATTGGAGCACTGAGTAAATTTGTCAAGCAAACACTGAATAAAAATTTGTGAGGTAATTTCCATTCGTTGTTTTTCTTTTGTAGAAAAATAATAAAAAAATGAAATCTTTAGAAACTTGTTTTTTATTTTCTTATTTACACATTTTGACTGATTTATTTTCGCAAAACTCTTGACATTTCCTTGTTCATAACGAGTATAGCAAAATTAATTTCATAAGAAAAGAAAAGTGTAAAATTAAGAGACTGTAAAAAAATTACTGAAAGGGATCAATATTCAAATAAAAGAAGAATTTTGAGCAACTAATTATACAAATTATTTTTGAAAAGTGTCAATTTAGATTTTAATACTACTGTTAATTGCAAAATAAAAAGATCAAAATTTTCATTCAGCTTTCCAAAAAAAAACATATTCTCAAGAATTAATATAAAACATCAAAATTAGCAATTCTAAAGACAGAAATTAATAATTTAAGCTGATTTTCAGAATTAAAATTTTGAAATTTTACATGATTTATAAAATCTTTTTTTGGAAAGCTGAATGAAAATTTTGTTCCCTTTATTTTACAACAAATAGTAAAAGAGTGAAGACACTGACAAAACAAATTGACAGATTCTTTTTTGGAATAAAAAAACATTAATTCAACTCCCATAACTATTTTTTTACTATTGCTGTAAAGGGATCTTGTTAAAAAAAAATTGAAGGACTTTGGAAGTCTAAGTATCATTTCCCCATGGTTTGGAACTTTCATTAATATAGAGAGTGTCACTTGGACAGTAAAAATTTCTTCTTTTTTACAAATTCAAGTAGTAAGGTTAAAACAATTTTTTTTTTTATCTTGGCTTTGTTTAGTTGATTTTTTGCACTTCAAAGCATTTTTTGTAAAACAATTTATTAAATTTTTTTTGACAAGTCGTCTAAAATATCACGAGAGAATAATATGTTGGTTTATCTTCTCCACTTTGGAAAATGGTAATTGGTTTTTCTTTTATTCCTATTTCAAAAATCTATTGTTGCATTTTTTTTATATTGGAAAAAAATTTTCCAAATTGTTTTTAAACAAACACTTTAAAAATTCAAATCCAACAAAATTAGGAAATACAATTTTCAATTCCAATTGGAAATTAATAAAATGGTGAAATTGTTGGCTTTTGGTATTAGACTCATTCAAATTGGACTTATTCTAAAATTTAAAAGGAAGTGAGATCTTTTAAAAAAAATCTTACACAATCTTCAGATCTATCAATTCTTTTAAATTGCTCTTGTTGTGGTATTTTTTGAAGTTAAATTGCTTATTCTTAAGGAGGGAATATTGTCAAGTGATTATTTTAACTAAAGAGAATTAAAAATATAGAATACATTTAGAATTTATAACCCCTCAGAGTTTTATTTGTAAATAATCTCAATTACAATAATTGGTTGAGTGTATCGATTATTCCCTCATTTACAATTATTTATTAATTTTAAAACTAGACCAATTTGCAAACAAAAATCAAAAACAAAAGAAAAATTATCTTTTATTCTGTTCTTTACTGTAATTTTTTTTTTTTTAATATTGATTTTTTGAGACTTTATTATTTTTTGACAATCTTTATTACCAATCTAACAATTATTCTTCCAATTAAAAATATTAAAAAATTAGCCAACTATTTATTAACAATCGAGATTTTATCCACAATAGTTATTTTTTTTTCAACAATTTCATGAAAAATTTCCCATTTCTTTCACAACTGGATTTCTTTTAAAGGTTAACAACCACTATTAGCCACCAGATGAAAAATTTGAATTAACCTTGTTTTTTTTTTGATTTTGTTTGATAATCAACAAAAAAAAAAATTAAAGTAAAAAATCTATTATTTCCAATTAAAAAAAAAAACTCGGGTGTTGTCCATGTGTGTATGAGGTGGTTTCCGAGACCCCCCACCACGACAACTTACAATATACTTGGAAACTATTCTAAATTTACTCTCATAATAAAAATATGTTCAACGATTACCAATAGTAAATAAAAATGTAAGATAAATGATTAAGAATTGTGATTATTCGACTCAAAATAGTTTACTTTTTATTAAAAAATACATTTATTTTAGATTTACATTTTTGATATGAGTTAATTATCAATTTGAAATCATACCTTTATTGATATTGGTATTATATATGAGAAAAAATTTACTTCCTTGATATTTTTTCTTTTCCAAAAAGATTTTACAAAGATGTAGTTTGTAATTTATGGATCTATTCTCAAAAGGAAATTGAAAATAAAGTGAGAACTTTTTCCCATTTATAATACCAATACCAATATGAAGCAATATCTTTGGAGATGCTTTTTTCAAAAAAAAACTCTTATATACTTAGGAATCTAAGACTCTCGTGTCTAAATCTGAAAATAGATTTTGTATTAAAAAACCTTTGGTTAGGATATAATTTTTCCAAATTTATTATAGAAATTAAAAATTAAAACTAAAATAATCCATTTTCCCCTATAAAGAGCCCTTTGTCTTTTTTATGGATTCAGAGCATATGTTCAAATAGATTGGAATTGATATTAGAAGAGAAAATTTTATTTTCGAAATTTCGAAATAGAAATCATTTTTTCAAATTAATAATTTGCTTTTTTTCGATTTTTTTTGTTTTCAAATTATTTGCAATTTTTTTTTTATTGTAAAACCGATAGTCTCAAGCTAAAAAACTGTTATTTTAATGTTACTGGAACAGCAAAAATGATTACAGAGAGAATATTTGACTTCTATTTGGATTTTATTTGATCTTCAATTGGAGATCGAAATGAATATTGTTGTTTTTCTCAATTAAATATCAAAAATTTGAGTTTTTCTATTTTTAAGAACATCAATTGCTTTAGTAGTTTTATTCCATACGGATCTTAATTATCCGTTGATGTGTATCATTCTATTTATTTGTTCTTCTCCCTTCAAAGTTCAATTAAAGTAGTGAAAAAAATACTATAAACAAAAAAAAAATCCTGGAGAAGATTTTTAATTATTAATATTCGGAAAATTGTTGTGTAATTTTTTTTATTTTCCAATCAAAGCTTTTATTTTTTAAGAACCCAACTTTTAAACATTATAACTCACTCACTAATTAGAATGATGATTAATGAAATTACACTTGTTCAAAACATCATTCAATCAATCAAATTAAAAGAATAAAAATGATCATTTTCCAAACTCTAGTAAACCTCTATAAAACTCGATTGTTTTTCAAAAAAAGTTGATCAACTTAGGATATCAAATAATTAAATGAGTATACTAGAGACACCCTACTTTGATGAACTTTAGGTAGGTTTATTACTGATCTCATAAAAAGTTTAGTTCTAAAAAGATTTTGATTTTAAATATTAGAAATTAATACTACAATTTTACTAATAGTCACAATTAAAAATCTTGTCATGGTATTATTTTCATTCCAGGTATTTTTTTCAATACTATATATTCATAAAGATTTACTCTCCTCCGAGAATGAAAAAAGATTATCTTGTGTTTATTGGATGTGATGTCTTTTTTTTTTTTTTTTTTGGTTTTTAGCCGATAGGTATCCAAATTAGAATGAATTTTAATTGTTGTTAAAATATGAAATTTTTATGCACTCAATTTAATAAATAATAATGAAAAAATCAAAATTTGGCTACAAAAATATTATAAAACATAAGGGATATGAGTTTATCAAGAAATTACCCTTCCACCATTTGATATTTGAATTTATAAGCCATTTTTTAAATCATATTTAAATCCATAAAAAGTCTTTGATCAATCAAATAAGAACGAATATAACATTTCTATACACTTAAAATAAGATAATCTTATTTCCAGTTTTTGTGTTTGTTCTCCTTAAATATTATCATTTTTTAAAAAATCTTTCAATTTACAATTTTTGCTAATGACAGAATATCTTTTAGATGAGTCACCACTTGCCAAATATTTTAAAGAACTTTCAAATAATCAAAAAAACAATGAACCAACAAATCAATTAAATAACGAATTAAATTTCGAACAAAATTTAAACAAAGAAAAAGAAAAAGAAAAAGAAATACAAATAGAAATGGAAATGGAAATCGAAATCGAAATCAAAACAGAAAAAGAAAAAGAAAAAGAAAAAGAAAAAGCTAAAGAAAAAGAAAAAGAAGAAGATGAAAAAGAAAAATTGAAGAAATTACTTTCAAAAAGTTTATTGAAAACTCAAAGCAACAGCACTTTAAAACCACACTTAAACAAAGCTTCAACAAAAAAAAAAGATATTTTCACCAAAAAAAAAATTCAATACCTTTTCCGAAGAGCAAAAAAACATTCATTCAAATATTTAAAATCTCATTTTTGGATCCCAAACCAATTAAAAATTTACCAATCTGAAACAATGAGTGCGTTGCGTGATAAGCAAGTCCTGTCACTCTTTTATTTTTTACAACATAATGATTCACAGCAATATTTATCAACAATAATTACTTATTTCCCGATCATATTCTCGTACTTGTTTTACTGTTTCTATACCCATACCAAATTAACTTTTTTAATTGCCTTGATTCCATTTTTGTTCTTCATCCTTTTTTCGATCCTTCTTTCGGTTGTCCATTCAAAAAATTTGAATTTAATCTCAACATTTTATAATGATGAAGAAAACGAGAATAAAAAGGAACAGTCTAATTTTGGTTTTGAGGTCAATAATAACAACAATACCAAAGTCAACAGTAATAAAACCCCTATAATTATTGCAAACACAAACCCAAATTCTAACACCAAAGCGGACACTAACAAAAGTCCAGAAAATAATTTTCAATCAAAATGTACCAGCGAAGAAAAAGAAAGAATATTTCGAGCTGTTTGGTTCAATTATAACGAATCCTTTTTCAATTTATTAAAGTTTTTACAGCTCTTAGAATTATTAGCAAGAGGCTATAAAATTGGAAAAGGGTCTGCAATTCCGCCAATTTCAAGGTTAGAGGATTGTTCGACAAGCGAAATCAGAGGGCTGTATTTAAGGAAGGCAATGTTAAATTCTATCAAATTTATAAGTAAATTATTAAAAAATAAAAAAGAGGCACAAAATAAGAACTCAAAAAATTTCAAAAAAAATCAAAATTCAAAATTAGAAAATGATCAAGACTTTAATGAATTTGCATTAAGAAACCTTCGTGACAAACACGAAAAATTATATTATTCGAGAGCAAAGTTTTTTGAACAAATTTTATCAAATTGGTCATTAATTAATTTCCTAACCTTTTATCCAAAAGTATACACAATTAAAAAATTACTTTATAAGGAAGTTAAAACGTTGAAAAAATTATATAAATGCCGCTATCGGCTCCCGTTTGATTTAAAAGATTTGGATGATTCCAAACATGATATATTACAAAGAAATGACAATGCCATTGATCCAAATTCTCGGATCAATAAATCTGTTAAAGTATTACAAAATACTTTAAAACAGCTTGGGCAAGAAATAGATACTTTAAGAATTAATATTACTTTGTGTGAAAACAAATGTATAGATTTATCGCCCGAATTATTTGTTCATCTGCAGACCTCCAAAGAGGAAACGAACGAAATCCATGAACAGATTTTTTCTATTCAAAAAAATGCCAAAGAAATTTTAAAAAATATAAATAACAATTTTGATCCAAACAATGCAACACAAGACGAGGACCAAAATAAAGATTTCACTGGGGATGTTAAAAATAATGAATTTGTTGATCCTCAAGAAAAAGAAGTTTTTGATTTAAATTCACACCATGACCCCAAGAATATTTTAGTAAAAGAAGAATATTTTGAATTTGATTCAGAGTTTGAACAAAAAACTGAAACCAAAAAACAGAAAAAGATATTGAATGAAATCCCCTTTGGTGGAATACCGCCGCCACCTATATTTAATGAGAAAGATTGGAATAAAGAAGAAGAAATTGAAGAAAACCGGAAAAAGAGATTAGCCAAGATTGAAAAAAATCGTTTAAAATTGGACAATAAGAATATAAAATCAAAAATGGTTCAAGAATTAAAAAATATTTTAGTTTTGCAGCAAAGGAATTCAAAAAAATAAAATTTTCAAATTAATGTTGAGTTTTAGTTTTATTAATTCTCATTATAATTCAATAAATTGTTGATATATGGGCAGCAGAAATAATGAAAATAATAAACATAATGGTAATAAGTGGAAGAATAGTAATAATAATCATAATCCTAACCCCGATAATGTATATATATATATATACCCCCTTTAACTCCAAATATACTAATTGCATTCGAAACAAAATTTTTAATTTCAATTGTTATCAAAGGATAATAAAATATAGAATTTATAAACAATTATCTTAGAAAGAAAAATTTATAATTAAAAATTGTAGAGTTATATACATTAAAAAAATAACTTGAAAAAAAATTTTCTACCATTGAAAAATTTTTCTTGTTTATTGTGCTTTTATTATTTTTCAAAATTTTGTCAAAATATATATATATATTTGAAAAGTTTGGTTACACATCAAAAACCTCTTAGTTTAAATGATTAAAACACATCATATATTACTGTAAAATTTTTTTGATACCTTTGCACCCCAAATGGCCTAAAACACTTGATTAAATAATTTATTCATTACAAAAGATATTTTGACATCACACATAAAATTTGTTTTATCTGTTGATTACCATTCAATGGCAATAAATATATTTGATTCTTAAATAATTAAAAAATAAAAAAAAATTAAAATTAAATTTGAAAAAAAAAATAATATTTTTTTTCAACATAAAATTTGGAAATTTTTTCAATAAGATTTTTTTTTAATTTTATATGATTTGGCCAATATTTCGAGTCATATTAATAATTGATTTTTTTTTTTAATTTTTACTATTTTTTAATTTTTGATTTTTTAAAATCTAGGCATTAAATAAACAATATTTTTGAATGGGAGACCATATATTAAAAATTATTTTCCAAGATCTGGATTAATTTTGATTAAAAAATTCAAAATTTACAGATATATTTTTCAAATTTTTACTAATAGCAAAATTCAAAAGAAAAAATTTTTGTTTTCGAAGATTATTTTATTATCTTTGAATAATATTTAAAAGTTATTTTTTATTTTTTTTTTCAAATTGCGGGCTGATTACGTTATCTATTTAAAAAGTTTTTATTTATTGAATTTTCAATGTAATAAATGAAATTATTGTATAATTTTTTTTTGTTTGTTTTTTCATGTATTTTCTATTGCTTAAATAAAAGTTTTAGAAAATTATTCTTATTAAACTTTTTATTTTGGCCTAAAGAAACGAATTTCATTTTTCTCTTGATTTAATAAACATCATTTCAAAAATTGTGACTCACCTGAAATAATAAATTGAAATATATATATATATCCTTTAGTATTCAGAAACAATTAAGAACTAAATATGATTTTTAATTAAATTTTAAGTCATTCTAAATATATAAAAACCTGATATTTTAAAAATGAAAAAAAAAATCAAACCAAAAACTCAAAAAAAGTGAGACACAATTTTTGAAAAGAGCATTACGTATTTTTTATTACTGAACTTTTACTGAAAAAAAGATTAACAAGAAGGTTTTTTGGAAATAATTAAATTCATTTTCAAAGACACTACATTGTCGAAATTTTCATAGTGAGTATTTGCCTTTTAGAAGATCTTTTTTTTTTTCCAAATGATCTTTTTAAAAAAAAAAACAAAAAAAAACAAAAAAAATCAAAAAAAATCAAAAATAAAAAAACAAAAGAAAAACAAAAATTTGAAATAGCAAAAAGAAAAAACAAAAGAAAAATAAAAATTTGAAAAAGCAAAATAAAAATTTACCAAATATTTTTTTGAAAAGAATGCCGAATAAACCATCAAAATAACTTCGATTAAACATTATAAAGTGAGTCAAAATTTTTGAAATCTAGTTTATTAGAATTTTAATGGAAAAACAAAAAGAAAATTTCACAGTAATATAATTTTTTATTTATTTTTTTTATGATCAAATTAACAATATTATTTGATTATTATAATTAGTAAATCAATATATTGAATTTTGAATTATTATTATTGTAAAAAAATTTCTTTTTTAAAAAATTAAAACAAATTTAAAATTTTTTTTAAGAAAATGTAAAAATGAATAATTATTATTTTTTTTCTACAAAAATAAAAAAAAACTACAATAACAAAACTACTATATCTTTGAACTATTTAGAATTTTTATTATAATTCAAATCTGGGTTAAAGACAAATAAGAAAATAAATATATTAGTATATTAATAACATTTTAAATATTTTATTTTTAAAATGATGAAATTTAGGCAAATTCAGGTTACTAAGGTTAATATATATATTTATATAATATCACAATTTGCCAAAAACATGAACTATTATATTACTTGAGTTACTTGTACCTAAATAAATCATACAAACGCTTTTCTTTTTATTTATGTATATTTATCAGCAGATATATTAAGATAAGACAACCAAGCCAAAAATTTAATTTTTGACCACTTTCAGAAATAAATGTAAAAATTTGTCTATATTAAGAATAGTCAATCATATTTTCAAAGTAGAATAACATGAGAAGTAATTGTAAAAAAAAATGATTAATAATCTGTAAAAAAAGAAAATAAAAGAAAACCCTTCTAAATAAAAAAGAAAAGATTTAGAGTAAAATGATACCAAAATAAAACTTTTTAATTTCAATTTAGTAAAATAGACTAGTTTCCAAAAAGGAATCGTTAGGTGATTGGAAATGAAATTTAAAAATTAATGTAATTCAGCCCAGTTTTATTTTTTTTTGAAAATAAAACTGGCAAATCCGAAAAGTAACAAAAGTATAATAGAAAATTGTAATGTTAATGAAATAGATAAACCTTAATTAATTTTTTTTTTCATCTATGCTTTATTATTTAATATCATAACTCTGAAAATTATTTCAAAAAAAATTTCTCTAGATTCTGTATTTTTGAAATACACTCATATAATAAACATTATTAGAGATAACAATTTTGAAAAAAATTTGCAACTTTTTTTGATAGTAATTGGAATTGTAAAAATAAATGAAAATTTTCAGTAATATTTTATTCATTTTTAATTGTAAAATTTTTGAAATTTTTATTTGACTTAGTTGAGAGATTAATTGAATCTATTGTTAAAATAAAAAAAAGAAACTAATTTTCCAATTTTAAAATAGTAATAAAATATTTCTTTCATAAGATATTCCTACATTAGATTAAAAAAGGGTTTTTTTTTTGTTTTTGGAATATTTTTTATCATATTATGTTTTTCTCATGTCTGAGTTATAATATATATTTGCTGTTTTTTTCTACAAATTGTTTTAACGTTTATTCTTTTTTCGTTCTTAATGTTTAATCTGAAGTTAATTTATTTTACCTAATTTCAATTAAATAAACACCCCTAAAATTACTGTTTTTTCAATAGTTGAAATTTTGAAAAAGGTGATTTTCATATCTAAATCTCCTAAATTCAATAGTTATCTATCCTTAATTAGATAAAATCGTGATTCCTTTGAAATATTAATTTATAAAAGATATATAACTGAAATCCAATCTGTATAGTCTTGTCTAAAGTTAATTATCGGAATTAATTTTTACCTTGGAGTGATTTCTTTGGCTTCAATTTTGTTATTTTTAATTTTTTCTAATATCCATTAATATCACCAAAAATATTCTTGAATCCTATAGTTATTATTAAAAAATTGAATTGTAATTGTTGATAATAAACTAATAAAGAAACAAAAATTATCAAAGATAATGAATTGAAACTGAATTTTTTTTTTGCTTATTATGAAAAATTAATTAAAATATATAAATTTGGAATTGATTGAAGATTAACTTATTGAAATTTGAATTTAACAAGGTTAAAAAAGTTTAGATACTCAGTTTTTTGATCATCAGAGATTTATACAAAATATATTAGTTTCGAAAAACGAAATGTCTTGAAATACTACATATTTCCAAAAATAAGAGGGTACTTATATTGTTTTTGGGATAATTTTTTTTGGAAAACTTCAATTCAAAATTCAAATTATTAAGGATAAAATATTATTTAGTTTAGAGTGGGAAAGGAATAAACTGTATTTAATTGATTTTTTCTTGAAGTAAAATTCTCTATTCAAAAATTAAATCCATAATAGACACCAGGGATTTGGCACTCATTTATATTAAGGATATTTACTTTTGGGGTTTATTTATTACCTAATGAGTTTTTAGAATTACAAATAAACATTCGAAATAAAACCATCTGTTCTAGAAAGATTGGTTGTATTTAGATTTTCTCTTTTTTTGGCTGAAGCAAATAACAAAAAAAAGAAATTTGTTATCTCAACTTATATAAAAAAAGTTTAATTTCAATTCTTGATTTCAAAATTGTTTTGTTTTGGTGATGTGTGCTCTACTCTGTACAGAAAAAAATTCAATTCAAATTTCAAGAAAAAAATTCAATGAAATTTCAATTTTTACAAAAAAATAAAAAGATTTTCTTTATTTATTTGAATTTCCTAAAAAATCATATTCACATCATTTTGACTTATCTTTAAATTAATATGATTTCAGTAAATAAAAAATAATAATACTTTTGAAATATTTTTATTTTTTTTTCAAGTTTTAGTAAAAGATTATGTTTTTTTTTTTTGAACCAAAATAGTGAATCGAGTGTTGATTTTGGCAAAATTCTAATCACATTTAGATGCTTATATTCGTGGAAACAAATTCTTAAAAAAAAATCATCCACCTATATTAAGACATATAAATAATTTTTATACTTTTATATATTGGAATTATTTTCATTTACAAATTTTAATAATTTAATAAAGCTCTTAATAAAGTTTTTATTATTTATTCCTACAAACCTAGCTTTTCAATTATTCCATTTAAAAATACAATAACATATTGATCATTTGAAATTATTTGTCTAAATATCTTTGAGTAATCCAGAATTGTTTCAAAGATCAAAAATAACACAGATCAAATTGTAAACTTATATTAGAATTCTATTTGCCTCTTAATTTTATACTATTAAATTCAATTGTGAAAGCTCTTTTTTGGGGTTGCTGAATTTGATACAAATTTAATTCGTTTTAATTAAAATAAAATGAGTACACCGCCATTTAAATGAATTTTTTTTTCTATGTGATTTTTTTGGTATTTAAAAATGTTATATAAAAACAAGGTGTAATTTTGATAAAATTATTGTTCTAATAAAAATACACACTATAAAAAGTTTAATCTGTATTTCAAGATAAAATATGGGTTTCATTTTGTTTATTGAAGATCTATATATTAATCGATCAAAAGAAACCAATAAAAAACACAAGTAAATCTGGTATTATTTTCTTAAAGTTCTATCATTTAAAAGGAAATTCCAAAAACGAAGGATCAAGTTAGAAAATATATCTCAAAAAATAGAGTAAAGTTTTATAAAAATGTAGATCAATCAAAAGAATAGATTAATTTCAATTGACAATTGAGAAAATTACAAATAATTGAACTAATAATTTTAATTTTACTGAGAAAATCAAGCAGTTTACCTTCAAAATTTATTTGAAAATGTGCACTATTGGGCAGTAAATTGTATTTTACATTGAAGTAAAGAAAAAAAAGTTCCTCTTATATTTTGAAAAATGGATTATCTTTCTCTGGACTCAAATTATTTTAATCAATTTGTGCGAAAAATATTAATTATAAAATAATTGACGAATTGAAAATTGGATTTCTTTAAATTTGTTTTTTTTTTGATTCATTTAACATTAAATAAAATAAAGTTTAATTTTATTTTGATTTGAGTATTGAAGAGAGGTTACTCAGCAAAATTATACCATAATTTCCCAAAACTCTGAATTTATGAAGATTTTTCTATCCTAGATATAATTTAGGTAAAAATCTAGTTCATAGGATAACTTTTCTTGAAAAAAGAAAAGAAATAATCTTTACTTCTAAACAAAAGACAAAGAAAAAGAGTAAGATATGTATGAAATAAAAAGAGTCAAAAAATAATAAAATAAGTAAAAAGCTTCAAAAGATAGTTTTGTTTTGCACACCAAGTATTGACTTGGTTGTTTCTTATTCTGCTGAAAAATTCGTGGATCAAACGACTCAAAACTAGAATTAATTTCTGAAAATGGCTCTAAAAGTAAGTTTGTTTTTGTAGTAATCATATTTTAACACCATTTTTCAATTTCAAGATGCTGTAAATTTTTTTTGAATTTGCTATTGGATTTACTTGAAGATTTTTTTTTTTTTTTGGTTCGCTAGTCCCTTAAAAAAATTTACATAAAGCCTTTGAACTCAAAAATTTGAAAAGGTTTTGAAAATTCACCAGTAGTAACAGAACAGTGGCCTTTTGTATTGCAGAATATAAGAAATAAAATATTCCTCGATCAAACAAACAAAACTAAAAATCAAAAATAATTTAATAAAGAATTAAATTTAAAAAAGGAAAACTCAAACTGTAGAACATGTTTAAAAAGGTTGTAGAATTTAAAGTTTATTTGACATCAAAAAGATTTTTTTGTCAAACTGTTGGAAATTTTGTTCCTATCTGTTTGCAGTTAGGGGTTGTCAAAAATTGTTTTATACACCACCATAATCTTTCAAAATAAAAACAAGTTTACCTTTTTTTTTTAGTAACTGTAAAGAAAGTGTGAAAAACTGTAAAAAAAGGTAAAAAGGGAAAAAAATTTGCCAAAAACCAGTAAAAAAGTAATTATTTTGATTCTGAAAAACCTCTAAGTGAAATTAAGACACTACAAAGGGGTGTTAGTTTTTCTCACTTATACATTTTTAATTGTTCTTAATTCTAAAATATTTCGGATTTCTAAAAATAAAAATGCTGATTAGGGAAAATTAAAAATTCAGAAATATTACCAAGAACACTAACGGGTTGATCAAAAAAAGCAATGAAAGAACGTGATTCTAAATGTTTTTCATTTTTTTTTAATTTATTGGAAACACTTTCATGAGCGTTCGAAAAAGAAAGACAAAACAAAAAAACCCAAAAACCATAAAAAAAAACATCAAAAAACAAGCCAAGAATCAACAAAAAAAAGAAGTCAGCAAAGTTGATCAAAGCAAAAAATACCGCAGCAAATTCGGGCATGAAATGATGTTGAGAGGAGCATTGCTTGATGAAGAGAGCAAAACCCCAGGAAAAGGAATTCTAAATTTATTTCAATTTGTACTAGTTCTGTTAATGTTGGACAAAGTAGTTACAAATTATTTTGAAAAAAAGCCGCTGATTGACTTGACTCTTTTTAAGTTTTTCACTCACGGGATGCATATCATTATTTTTACTTCTTTTGTAACTTTTTTTTTTTTTTTTTACTTTTGTTTTCGATTTTTTGAATTATTTTTCTCACTACAAACTTTATTCTTCTCATTTACCAAATTCAGAGGAACCTATTTTGCAAAAAGCTTATTTTGTGATCTTGCTTGTTGCTTAGATTTAACTCCTTTTTTTTTTTTTATTTATTTTTTTTTTTTTGTTTTTGCACCCAAATAAAAGTTGCAAAAACAATTTCAACAATACAAATCTTGTTTTAAAATGGCAGTTCGCAAAACTATCTATTTTTGAACTCAGATCTCATGTAAATTAACTAATATAGGCTGGCAATTAATATTTACTTTCAAAATTTAACCTTAAATTTCCCTGTTTTCGGGGATAGTAAACAAACACAGCCAGAAACCTAAACACACCTCTCAAATAAAACCCCTTCTTTTTTTTCTTGTTCAGAATTTGCAAAGAGGAGAATTTGTGAATTCTTTCTCGAAAAAATTCAATGCAAACAAGAAAGATAATTTCTAAATTATGAGTAGCTTTGTTTATTCAGCCTTTGTAATAATACCCATTTTTAACGGAAAAAATGTTTTTTTTATTTCCAAGCTTATAATTCTTTTTTTGTGTAAAAAATTTCGAATTAATCTATTTCTTGGAAGGATTAAAATGTGTTAAAAAATACTTTGTTTGTCCATGAGTGAACTTTGAAGTGAACTAAATTCGTAAATTCTAATTCAAAGAGTGTCTATACTGCCTATTTGGTTTGAATAAACATAGTCAGTCAAAGCATTTTAAACTTAATTTAGTTTTCTCTCAATTTCAAATTTAAGGTTTGATTTTTTTCTTCGTATTCTTTGTGAAAAATTATTAAAAAATCCAATTTAAGGAGTTAAGTTCTAAACGAATTCTTTAGATACATTAAAAATGCATCCCTTTCCTTTTAGTAAATGTACAGCAAGATCTTTTATCAAAAACAGCAAAAAAAATTGCATGCTTTTAGTTCTATTGAAAATACCCATTAGCTACAAAGTATTAATGAAGAAATAGCAGTATTGATTTATGGGGAAATTATTAAATTTTATGGAACTAAAGTACCTTTATACAAATAGATGGCTTTAACGAAAAAGTAATTGTCTAAATATCTTCTTAGGTCTATTTTTAAGTACTTGATAACTGAAGTTTTCGAGTAGAACCAAAAAATAAAAAACACAAAAATAATTTAATTTTAATCTCTGAATAAAAGATCATAAAACCTGAACCAAAATGAAAGGATAGCATTGGTAGTGTATCTAAAGAATTTGTTTGGAACATACACTCTGAACGTTTATTGTTTGTTTCAGTGGGAATACTTATTATACAAAAGCTAGTCCTATTTTAAAATTAAAAGAGGAAAAATTTTCGCTTGTCACTATTTTTTCGTTTACTTACTATATCTATTCAAAGAAATTAATTGTACTTTGTTAAGATCATTTTAGTTTTAGAGCTCCTTATATAGTGTCAATATAGATACCTTCTCTTTTTTTTTCAGTTAAAATTTGAATTTTACAATAAAAACTGAAAACCAAAAAATAAGCCAAAATCGAGTGAAAAATTTTACCCATTTAATATTAAAATAATAGTAAACTAAAATTCAAAATAAATGGCCCACCTTATATTTCAATTTTGAATTGCTTTTGTATCGTTTTGAAGTTTTTCCTCTCACAATGAAAAGTTTGCAAATAAATCATTTTTTCTCTTTTTTATTTTTTCAAAAGTGTTTTGTTAAAATGGAAAATGAAAATGAAAAAATTTGAAAGAAGTAACAGATGAATTAATGGAAAAAATTGGTTTCAAATATGACAAAGAGATTAGATTTAGTTATTCAAAGGGAAGGAGAATCGATAAATGGGTTTTATTAATTTTTTAAAAAAATTTTTTTTCATGTAATGCTTCATTCAAAATAAATTTCCCAATTTTTTTTAAAATTTTTTTTTAACTTTTTTTATTTTATTTTTTGAAGAAAAACAAATACCTCTGGAGTAGTGAACCAAATACTAAAATAAAAATTTTGATATTATAATAGATAACTACAAGTATTAAAAATATTTTTCTTTAAATTTTGATTTTTGATGGGAAAATGATTTTGAATGATAGTTTATTTATAATGGAAAAAAGGAAGTGCCTTCTTTTGAAAATAGGTTCAAGTAACTGAAGTGAGTTACTTCCATGACAATAGACAAATCACTGAAATCAATTTGGTAAAATTTTTACAAATTTCCAGTCAAAAGTGAAGAAGTTGTGGTGAATGAATGATATGTGTTTACAGAATTTAAATGGAGAATCAAAGAAAAAATCTAATTTTGGAAATTTTAAAAAATTGAAATCATTTTTAACATTTTTTCACATTTTTTCTATTTGTTTTTTTTTTTATTTCAGTTATGATTTGTCAATTTTTTTTTTTTTTATTACAAGATATATTGCCGCCAAGTAAAAAAGCTTGCTATTCTAAGGTTATTAAAAGTGTGAAAATGATAGTAGGAAAAAAATAATGATTTCTCTTGGAATTTTCTTTGGATTTTCAATTGGATATCAAAATAAACATTCTTTTTTTTCTGAATAAGGTATATAAGAATTTTAGTTTTTCTATTTTACAAAAAAATCTATTGATTTTTTAGTTTTATTCCAGAAGGATATCAACTATTCTTTGATGTGTATTATTCTACTTACTTGTTCTTCGTTCTTCAAAAGTCAATTATAAAAAATAATTCGATATTAAAAAAAATTTGGATCACTTTGACAGAAACAAAGTATACTTTGATAATCTAATTTGGATTTTGAGGAAATAAGGTTACCATAACAAAAATATTTTCTTTTAAGGTGCTATTAGTGAATATTTGATTTATTGTAAAAGGATTTTATGGGGTTAAAAATATATATATTCATTATCTAGATCCATAGTATTAATCTAAATGTGAATTTATGCCAAAAAAAAAAAATTTCAAATTGAAACAAAATATGAGAAAAAATATTAAAATTATTTTGCAGAATAATCTTTATTTTGATTTCACCTTTTAGCCTCAAAACTATAATCATCATTACCATTTGGGAAAATAAGTGAAACTGAGAAAAAAAATTCAACACGATTTTTAATTGGAAACCTTAATAAAAATTACAAGTAAGATCGAATCAATAAAAGAAAAAATAAATGATTAAAGACAAAATGGAGGATTATCCACAATAACAGTTTTTCTAATACTATCTTTTGGCCAGGATTTTTCTTTGAATGATCTAATAAAAAAAAATATTTCTTTCGAATACGAAAATCAAATATCAATGGATAATAAGAACTAAATAATTTGTAAAATTAAAATTAATTGTACACATGTTCTCGAAACTATTTAAATAACATTAAGGTTATTGAGAATAAAAATCTTTCTTTTCAATGAAATTTTCTACGAATAAACCTTTTGAAATAAAAAAAAATATCTTTATTTATTGATGGAAGAAGTGTAAATTACACTCTAGATGTCCTTTTACTTAAATTTCCTCAAAGATAAATTTAAGCGTAAAATCATAGATTTCACCATTGTTCAAGGGAAAGACACACCCAAATTTTTTTATGTTAAAAAAAGCAAAAGCAAAAAATTGAAAAGGAAAAAGGAAAAAGGAACAAGAAAAAAAAAAAAATTGAAATTTAAAAAGGGTTTATAAGAAGCAATTCGTAAAAAATCATTAAATAAAAAAACTAATGCTATCTTTAATTAAGGACTCCCAAAATCACAGCCACGATACTTTTGGTTGATTTTTTCAATTTGTTTATTGATCCATTAATGTTCAATTGGGGATCGTTGCTTAAGTTGTTGTAATTTCTTTTTTTTTTGATCTTATTTTACTTTTAACCTTTGGTCATTTTTAGCCTATGCTTTTTTGTTTTTATTTTCAAGTTACTCATACTTTTGTGTTTCAGTACACAGTATTAGCAAGTAACCACTTGATCTTTTTCGGTTGTAACTCTTCTTCCCAATATAAAGAAGATCCAGTCAGTGGAAAAATGGAAAAAAATAAAAAATATCTTTATTAAACTCGATTTCAAACTTTGGACACACTCACAATCAAAAAAAAAACAAAAAATAATTCTCAATTTTTTATATTTTTCCAAACGAAATATAAAACCACAATTAAGTTCCCTCATATTAATGTTTTTATTAGTAACATTTTTATAAAATAAAAAGAAAAAATAAAAATCTTATTATTCAAAATAATAAAATGGATATAACAAAAAAATTGAGGTATTTCTAAAATTTTGAAATTAAATTTATTAACAAAGATAAAATAACAAGAAATAATTCAGTGTAATTGTGAATTGAGTGTATTTGAGTAACCTTGAAATTGCTTAATTATTAAAATTAATAATTTTTTAAATATCACATTCAGAACTTGACTGAAACATTTTGGAAAAAATAATGTTTTACAACAATTTTAAAAATATCACCACCAATCAACTCTATAAAACATACTGGAAAATCAAACGAATGATAAAAAGCACAAAATTTAAATTTAAAAAATACATAATAATAATATTAAAAAAAATTTTTTTTGATTTTTTTTTGATGATTAATTGAAATATTTTCAAGCAATTATCTCCACCTCAAAATATTCCCTAATTAAACGTTGACATTTTCACAAAATCATTAATTATTTAATATTTCTTTTTGATCTTAAAATACCTCTAATTTATTAATCCTATAATTCTAATTCATAAAACTATTTAAATATATTACATTTTTTTTTAAATAGTGCATGGGATTTTGGACAGTATCTGTTTATTTTCTTACAAAATTAATTGCAAAAAAAAAAATTTCCGTTACCTTTGGTCATGTTTTATATGGGATTTATCAATTTTTTTTATTTGTTGTACCTGGATATCTTGTTTACATGAAATATTTTCCACCATGTATGCTTTTTTGAATGATATTAAATTTTCAATCTAAATTTTTACTTCTTCATTGAAAAATTTTCCATTTTTATATATCGATATAATAATTTTTTAATAGTTGGCGGTTTGTATACATCGATGCAAATGGCAGTTTTTTCAATGAAATCACATTCGTATTATTGGACAAATATTTATTTAAAATCAGGGAAAAAAGAGCATGAAGTAGTAAAATATCCAGACAATATTATTTTTAAGGAATTTGTACTTTATTTATTCTATCCAACTTTAGTTTACGAACCCGTTTTCCCAAAAAAACCAACCAGAAGTTATTATAATATTGCCAAATATTTTTGGGTAATGTTTGTTTCAATTTCTGCAACTTATATGAATATCAATTATCATATCTTCCCAATATTAAAGTAATTCTTTTCTTTATTTGACTTTTTTTTTTTTTTTATTCTGCTTTCTCTCGAATGATTTTATTCATTTCTGATTTTATTAAAAAAATAAATAAATTCAACATTTCAAAAAAAGAAAATATTAATAAAGTAAAAAAAAAATTGATAAAGAGTTTAATAACTTTCAATTTTTTTTTTTTCAGAACACAAATATTTTTGTAACAATAAAAATATATATATATATAGAAAAAAATTTAAAAAATCCTAATAGAATATTTTGTAAATCAAAAATTCTTATACATAAATCGAATTATTAATAATGAAGCAATTTTTATTTTAACTAATAAATTATTATTCTAATTTTTGATTACAATATTGTTATTTTATTTTCTCCAAACTCGATAGGCAAACTTTAACCTATAACTTTTTCCGTGCGATATTAAAGCTTTCTGTCCCATACATTGTTGGGTGGATTACTGTTTTTTATGGAGTTTTCCATGGTATGTTCAATTTCGTAGCAGAAATTTTCAAATTTGGTGATCGTCAATTCTATAGCGATTGGTGGAATGCAAAATCTTTCCAAGAATGGTGGGGGAAATGGAATTACCCAGTCCATGAATGGTTTTTTAGATCAATTTATATAAGATTTATCAATGATTTTAAATGGCCAAAAAATTTCTCAATGTTATTTGTATTTTTAATAACAGCACTTTGGCATGAATTTGTAGTTGCAATGACATGTGGATTTTTAAGACCTTGGCTTTCTGCTTCAATCTTTCTTCAACTTGGATTATTTTATCTTACCAAATTTCGCTTTGTCCAAGAGCATTCAATTGGAAACCTTATAGTGTGGTTTAGTTTATCAGTTGGCCAACCAATCGTTTATCTCGCTTATATGTGGTCTTATTATAGTCAAAATCCAGACAGGATACCACAAACCTCAGATTTGTAAAAATCTTTAGGTTCACAGTTCAGTATTCTTATCATTTATTATTTTTAATATTATTTATATCCGAATATCAAAATTCAAATTGATATTTATTTATAAAATATATTTCTTAAAGATTTATATTTTTTTCTTTTTATAATGATCTTTTCAAAAAAATTAATAATTCGAAAGAGTTAACGAAATTATAATATTAAACCAGTGGACTTTCAATTAATTTTTTTCGAATATTTTTGTTTTTATTTTGTTTAAATACCATTGCATTTAAAATAAGTATTTTCTCTTTCAATAATTATATTTATCATTTTGAAGAGGTTAATTTTGATCCCTAGATTTTAAAATAATTCTTTTGAAAAAATATTATAATTTTAATATAGTCTCGGATTTAATCTTTAGTTTGGGTCTAAAAAAATGAGAGATAAAAACATTTCCAAAACAGTTTATTATTCTATTGATTTATACTCAACGAGTTTTTTATATTAGTTAAAATCATTAGATCTAAATTTATTGCTATTATTATTTTACTTGTTTGGTGAGGGTTTGATTGAAGTTTTTTAAAAAATTGATTGTGTTTTATGATTATAGTTTTTCCTGGGACTAATTGATAATTTTTAAAAGAAAAATATGTGATTAAAATACATATTCTTTTTTGGATAACAAAATAATAGTTTATGAAAAAGTGATCATTTTTCTTTAGTTTAACAATGCTTATCAATTTTTTTGAAAAATTATTAGATTTTTTTTCTATTTGAATCCAAAAAGGGGGCTATTCGCAAAAAAAAAAACCCTATGAATATTGAAGATTTTTTATGAAAAAAAAAAAAATTGAAATAAACCCAAATTTGTTTGAGAAAATTAATAACACATTATATGACTTTTTATACAATTGGTATATTTATATTTAATGAATTATTTTTCAGGATTTAGCTTCAATTTGAAAATTAAATTGATTAATCAAGAGGTTAGATCCTTATCAAGTTTGGTTAAAAGTTTAAAATTTTGGATCATTCGATTAAAAGTGACTGCGATTTTAACATTTAAAGTGAAAATTCTAAAGTAAAAGAAAATATTATATTTGATAATTTGTAAAAAAAATGAGAAATTTATCAATATTTTAAAATATAAACGAATGAATTTTACATTTTAATATAATGGTACTTTAAATGTTTTTCAAAATTAGTTGGGATTAAATTTATTTAAAAATTGTTATGTTTTTTTCATTGGAAAATTTAGATACATAGCAATTCATGAACTTTTCAAATCCTGTTACTATTTCACCTTTTCAAACAAATTTGAAAGATTTATAACGTCTTCATAATCATTTTTTATTATCTTCTCACCAATCAGAGAATTATTAGAACAAAATGACACTAAATATTAAAAATTCATTAGGAAACTATATAAAATTTCCATTAAAAAATAAATTTATTTTTCAATCACACCAGAAGAATATTTTTCATATCAACTCATTAATGGAAAAATATTTTTCAATATAAGCTTTCTTTTTCTTATATTCTTAAATTTGAAAATCTATATCAACATCAAAATTTGATATTGAAACAATTTCACGGTAACCTTGGTACAGCTGTAAATTTTACCTCAAAATCGTAGGTAAATAAAACAATTATTTATTTAATTTATATCTTACTACAATATTCAAAAAACAATAAAATCCTACAATTTTTAAATTAAGAAAATAAATTCATTTTGTATTAATTAAAAATATTATTTACTTAGAAGAAAGGGAATGTATCAAAAACTTTGTAAATCAAATTATATACAATAATATAAACTATTTTAACAAAGACAATTGTAAATTTTTTTCTATAACATAATCGTTAAAATAAAAATATCTTAATATAAAAACCAATTCGCTATTTTTAACACACCGAAATTCAATTTTTACAATAAAATCTAATTAAAAAAATTGTTTGGTAGATAATAAATTAGAACCTTTTACTAATTGAGATGTTAAAACTTATTTTAGATTTTCAAAATAAAAAAAGAAATAATATATGTCTCTACGACCCAAAAAACACTAAAAATTAAGAACTGATCAAATACCTTCCATTAAAAAAATTAAAAAAACTAAATGAGAAAATAAAAATAAATAAAGTTTCGATTTAACTTTTTCTTGAAAACTTTTTTTTGCCAAAATCATTGAATTCAAAGATGAAATTATGTTTATTTTTAGATAAACTATCTTTTTTTACCTCATTTACTAAAACAAATTCTAAATTATGGGAATTTTATTTTCATAAAGGGGACTAATTTGGTCATCAAATGTTTTTTTTTAACTTTAAATGGTAAAAATAAAAAAAAAAGTTAAATTAAAGGATAAACTCTCGGGAAAATAACCTAATTTAATATTTTAACTTATTCTTTGATTTCAAAATTTTCCCAACCCCAATTTTTCAAAAAAAATTTAAATAAGTGCAGAATAATTTCAAAAAATATTTTCGATATTCAAAAGTTGAGAGTGTTTATATTCTAAAAAAATTTATCCTAGTGTTTAATTGGATGTAAGTTATAAGCTAGATTTTGAAAAATATTAATCAGAAAAAAAATAGTGCTTAATATAATTAAGGACACATAATAATCATTATTAATAAAAATAATTCTTCGAACTTTTTATAGAGAGCAAAAAAAACATAAAATGTATTAGTAAGTTTATTTAAATTTCTAAAAACAATTATTGATCGATCAAATGGTTAGTTACATCAAAAGAATTTAATTTACATTTTTTTAAACTGAATTAACTCAACTTTAACACCTTTTTGATAAAATATTTCAAAAAATCTTTTGATCTCACGTAAAATTAGATTGGTAATTCAAAAAAGGAAATAAAAACAAAAAATTCAAAAATGAAAAAATATTTTCATATTTTTTAATATTCAAAATTATTTCCAATTTGAATCAAAGATGAAAAATTGTGATTCTTTCAAGTGTTTTAACTATCAAAAATTTTGAATTTTAGTTGAGAAAGATTCACAGCAAACATTACAAAATATTTTTAACGACTTTTCATGTTATTTTTTAGAATGAAAAGAAGAATAACTCAGTACTAGTTTTTTTTCCTTCTCACTCAAAATTTTTAAAAAATATTAATGCTAAAAAATGAAATTTATCAAAAAACAAAAAATAAAAACATTTTCAAATGACCATTTACTTATAAATTAACATACAAGAAATAAAAAAAAAATAATTTTGAACAGTAAAAAAAAATAAAATAAAATACTATAAAAAAGTATTATTTTGATTAAATATTGATAGAGTTGTATTGTGCATCTATAATTTGAGCGTTTCTCAATTTATTGAACCTTTGTCATTCAGTGATTCATTTAATTTATTCTTTTCCCTGGTAATTAAAGAATTTACTTTCATTTTAATCCATTGAAAATTTTATGATCCTTTCTTTTCTTTATTTTTTTTATTTACAATAATTTTTTTGTCTAAAAGAATTCTTTCATTTAAATAATATAAATGGAATTAATTTTGTCCAATAATTCTAATATATTTTCTAATCAGTTCTTATGTTGATTTATTCTTGCCATAGAGATTCAATTATTTAATAAGTTTCTTTTTGTTGCATCTTAATTTTTTTATTCATATTTTATCATTAAATAATATGTTATGCTATGAAATAAATTTCTATTGTTGAATTAATGCTTATAGATTTTTATTCATTCTTTCTTGGCTTTTCTTTCAATTAATTTAATTTCTTTTATGTTCCTTTTTTTACAGTTGCCTATTTTCATTTATTTTTTATATTAATGTTTTTGTTTTGTGTTAAATCTAATATTTTAAATTAAATTTTTAATTAAACTTTTATTTGGTTACCCTGCAAATATAAATAAGTTGATACTGATTTTCAAAAAGTATAATTCAATTTTTTTTTGTCTATTTGCATTCTTTTTATTCTAATTATTTATTATTTCTTCCTTATTCCTTCTCCACTATTTTTCTATTGTTTTTCCTACAATTATTTATCTTTTATCATATCTTTTACGTTTTTTAACATTTCATATTAAAATTATTCCATTAATTCTAAGATTTGTACTGTTTTTTTTTTTTTTTTGTTTCAATTTATAGAGTTTAAAATTAAATATAATAATAAAAAATAATTCAACAAACTAAGTAATACATTTTCTCTTGTCTCAAAATTTTAATTCTTTTATTTTTTGATTTACTTTTATATTTCACATTTAATGATAAAATTCAGAGATTTTTTCTATTTTAATTTAGGGTTTTTTCCTTTCTTTTCATTGTTCCCTCTGTTTTTTTTTTTTTTTGGCAAAACAAATTTCTTGGTATATATCTTAATAAATGATTAATTCCAAATTTCTATTTAAATAAATATATTAAAAATAAAGATAAATGTTAGGTAAACAAAAAAATATCAAAAAATAATTAAATGAAAAAACTATTAGATATATAAAAATGAAGAAATAAAAAATTAAAAATGAAATATACCTTGGTTTTTATAATTAATTTAATCTTTTTTTTTTTTATTAATAATCCCAAAATTTGATTGTTAAGTTTGTATTTTATAAACTAGTGTAAACTCCTAATAAATCTATTTATAAAAAATGAAAATAAAAATAAAAAAATTTTTAATTCATAAAATTTAATAATCGCTTCAGGACTTGATTAGTTTCCAATTTTGAATAATGTACAGGATGCTGTATATATATACACATATATGTATGTACATATGTCGTTAGAAAATCATTCATTCATTTATTAATTCGTTTGTACATACATAAATCCAAAATCAAGAAAAAAAATTAAATTTTTCTTCAATTGATATTTTTTTGATCTTTTTCATAGTATCATAATAAATTTGTCTATTATTAGAGAAAATTATGATATAATAGTAGAAAAAAGAAAAAAATAACATTACCAAAATTTTTACTAATCATCACCTTGAATCTAATTGACTATTAAATTACATATGAACGTTAGAAAAGTAATTTTTAAGGAAAAAATAGTAAAAATAAAACATGTGTGTTATTTGAAATTTTGTTCTTCATTTAATTATTTGTTTTTGATGGAATAAATATTTTTCAACATTTTGAAAATAGAAAAAATGGATTTATAATCAGGTTATCATTTGTTCTTGTTCTTGTTCTTGTTCTTGTTCTTGTTTTTGTTTTTGTTTTAATTTTTTTTTTGTTTATGGTATTAATCTTGTGGTTGTTATAATCGTTAACAAGCATGTTCAGATCATAAACAATTCAATATTAATGAGGAATTTCTGTTAATGATCTTTGTATTTATTTAATTATAATTTCTTCTTTTTAGGAATAATGGTCTGGCACCTAGTCTTGAATGATAAAATCCTCTTCCTCTTACAAATCCTCTTCCTCTTCCGAATCCCCGTCCTCTTACAAACCCTCGCCCTCTTCCAAATCCCCGTCCTCTTCCAAATCCTCTTCCCATTATAAACCCTCTTCCAAACCCTCTTCCTCTTCCAAATCCTCTTCCAAATCCTCTTACCCTTACAAATCCTCTTCCTCTTCCAAATCCCCTTCCTCTCCCTCTTCCTCTTCCTCTTCCTCTTCCTCTATCACTTCCTCCATATGATTTTCCTTCAAACAAAATCTATAAAATGGTGTTACATATAAATATTATAAAATAATGATAAAATTTTTGGTAAAATAAAAACAAAAAAAAAAAAAATTAGAATATTGAAAAGAATTGAACTAATAAAAATTTAATTGTTTTTTTTAATTGCATTATAATAAGAAATCTTGTTTATAAAAAAATCATTTTCATAATTTTGTTTGAAATTCTATTAATATTTAATGTTAAGTTTAAAATACACTGTGTTAAACAGTACAGTCGTTTTAATAATGTGAGGACTTTTTTAAAAGTTTTCTATTTTCAAAAAAGTGAAAAATTTTTCAGAATTTAAACTTTTTATCAAAGTTTTATTTTTTAAATAAAATGAGGAATCAGCCTTTAAATGTGGTGTAGAGGTTGAAGTGTGAAGGAAAGGACTTTTTTTAAAAAAAAATCCCACACTTTATTAAAACAGAAAACTTTTAAAAAGTTTTAATTTGGAAAATTTCATAAAAAAAAAAATTACAAACTTTTTTAGAATGACTAATTTTTTTTATTTTTTTTTATTTCTAATTTTCAAATTTTTAAGGATATACTAGATCAAAATTTTCATTTTATTGATTAATATTTGAATGTTTTTAATTTTTTCACATTTTTTCCCTTGCTGAATTTATTTATAATCGAAAGAAGAGTTACAAAGGAAAAAGATCAAGTGGTTACTTGCTAATACTGATATACTCAAAACATGAAATCATGATTAACTTTAAAATAAAAACGAAAAAGCAAAGGTAAAAATATCAAGTGTCAAAAGAAAAAAAACTAGATCAATAAGGAAAAAAGAAATTCCAGCAATGAAACAACTATCTCTAAAATGAACATTTATGCTCAACTATCAAAGTAAACTAAATTTAATCAAAAGCATTGTGGCTGTGATTTTTGGTGTCTTCGTAATTAACGATAACATTGGATTTTTATTATTTTTTATCAATTGCCTATTATAAACCCCTTCTAAATCTAATTTTAAATTTTTTTCTTTATCTTTTTTCTTTTTAAAAAAATTTTTAGTTTGATCTTGCTTTTGTTTTTTTTAAAATAAAATTCAATAAAATGCGTGCACTAATCATTTTAATCATAACCTACTTTTTTATTTTTCTTCTCTCTTAATTTAAAAAAAAGGAAAAAATGTTGAATGAATTATTTTCAAATTCTTTTGATAAAAAATGTTTTCTAATAGAAGTGGATTCCTGTCCTTTTGATACCTTTATGACTGCTTTAAAAAAAAATTGATAATCTTGAAAAGAACATTTTGAAATCTAAAAAAAGTATTTTGGGCATTTTCTTTCAATTTCCTTTTTTATAAACCCCATCAAACAAAAGTTTATAGAAATCAAATATTCACTCCGAGTATAACACAACAAAATACTAAATTCTAAATACTTTATAAAATAGAAATTTAAAAAAAATACTAAATGACTAATAAGTAAAAGTGTACTTGTTATTATGACTAAAAAGTAAAAGTGTACTTGTTATTAAAACTTTAATAAGTGTTTTAATAAATTTCATTCAATATAAAGTCGTTTTCAAAAAGTAAAAACCAAAAGTTTTAATAAAGTATCCATAAAACAGTTTAACAACCTATAGAGATCCTCTTGATGCTTCGAAAATATTTATTTTCTTCAGATTAAATAGGAAAAAATTTTCAGTCACCTTCTCAACTATTTTTTTTCAGAAATTATGTTTTTACAGTGAATATTCCGAATTAAAAAATAAAAGAGAAAACAAATCCCTATAAAACACTAATTAAGAAGCTTAAAGAATGGAAATGAACTAACTAAAGTTCAATTGATTCCTTGGAATAAAGATATTAATTAAATGAAAAAACAAGAACTGAAGTGAAAATTTTTCACTTTTAATCTGAAGAAAATAAATATTTTCGAAGCATCAAGAGGATCTCTATAGGTTGTTAAACTGTTTTATGGATACTTTATTAAAACTTTTGGTTTTTACTTTTTGAACATGACTTTATATTGAATGAAATTAATACTTGTGCTGATTATTAATCTCATTCAAGAAGAATGAAAGGTTTTAAATTTTTCAAGAAAATAGCTTGAGTAAAACATGATTGTCTTGGATTTATAAAAAAAAAAAAAAAAAGAAGAACAAGCGAAACACTTGAAAAAAAAAAAAAAAAAAAAAAAAAAAAAAAAAAGGAAAATCAATTTTAA
The DNA here is from genome assembly GCA_027625915.1 of Anaeramoeba flamelloides. Classification (NCBI taxonomy): domain Eukaryota; family Anaeramoebidae; genus Anaeramoeba; species Anaeramoeba flamelloides. The sequence continues at coordinate 1,789,523 of JANTQA010000063.1, forward strand.
AAGAAATCTTACAGGACCACGTTGGTTAGGATCAAAATTTTTTCTTTCATCGTGTTTGAGAAACAAAGAACTAGAACTTCTTGTTGTCTGTTTGTTCAAATAAAATATTTGAAGGTATTAATTAAATTAATGAAAAAGAAAATAATTAAAAAAAAAAAAAAATAAAGATTAATTTTTTTTTTTCGAAAGAAAACAAAAGAATTTTTTAAAAAATTAAAGTTTTCAAGGATCTTGTAAATTTTTAAAATTGTGCTGTTTTTTTTTCAAAGTTCTTTGATTTTTTCTTTTTTTAATTTGGATCTTATTAAAAAAATAAAAATTCAAATTTTGTAAAAAGAAAAAAGCAAATCAAAAAAGAAAGAATCTTCAAAAAAAAAAAAGGATTAAAACAGCCAAACAAAAAAAGGAAAATCAAAATTGTTTTTAAAAAAATAAATGTGTTCCTTTTAAACTTGACAATAAGTCAGTTTTGGATTTACTAAACAACCCAAATTCAGAAAGGGCGTTAATTTTGCAAAAAAAAAACTTTAAAAAGAAATAAAAAAGGATAAACAACAAACACTAGATCGTTCTTCGTCCACTCTTCTTTTACCTCTTCCAAAGGATTTGATGACAAGTTTTTTTCGTGTACTTGGTCTTTCATATCTTGATGATCTGGATCTTGGGTTTAAACCTTTTCGAATAACAACGTTATCGTTTGCAATGGAAATGAATCGATCATAATCTCCTCTTCTTCTTGAACTGCCACGGTAGCTTCTTCTTGGTGGGTATCTTGGTAGTGCCCTTGAGTATGGCCTTCTTGCCCTTCCGCGGCCTCTTATTCGTGGGCGGTATCTTTCCTTTTTGTTTGTGAAACGTGAATTTTCACTGTTTTCTTCTCGGATCAGATCGTCAATAACACTAGTGAGCCGTGTGCTTGTTTGTTCCTCGTCAGAAGACATATTTATATTAATCAAAAATTAGTATTTTTTTGCAAAACAAATATAAAAAATGATATTCAGAGTTCCCAAAATGATTCCATTTATTGAATTTTCAGAATCTCAAAATATTACAACTTGGAAATCATTAGATTAAAATGGTTTCAATGGAACCAATTTTTATCAACACTTTCAACTTATTAAATTCCCTTGGAAGTATAATTTTTCAAAAACATTTAAAATTATTTTATTTTGATTCCATCGAATCAATAAAAGAATTTTTATTTGTTACCAAAACTCTATTAAAAAAAAAAAGAATCTTTTGATTCCATTTCAAAGTAAAATAATTTTCTTATCTGGAATAAACTTAAAAACTTCAGGATTGATGAAAACTAAAATCTCAAGAAGAAAAACCTTAAATATTTATTTTTTTTCCGAAATATTAAATTCTTTTTATAAAATAAAAAAAAACAATTATTAATTATTAAATTTTGAGAATGATATTATTCCCTGAAAAGCCAAACACAAACAAGAAATGAGTTGAGAATTATCATTAAAAGAAAAAATCATTTGATTCCATGGAATCAAAAAACGAATTATTTGTGTTTACCATTGTGGAAAAAAAGTTAAAGTGAAACAAAAGTTCAACACTGTTTTTAATTGGGAACATTATTAAAAATGAAAAGTAAGATCAATTCAAAAAAGAATAAATAAATAAATAAAGACAAAATGAAGGATTCAGTACAATAACAGTTTTTTTAATAATATCTTTTGTATATGGGTTTTTCTTTGATTAATCAATTATTAAAAATTTGTTGAAAAAAATTGACTTTGAGATCTCCAAAACCACTCAGCAATTTCAATATGAAAGTTGATTTAAATTGTATTTGTTGGTTTGATTGAAAATAATATAATGGATTATTATTTGAATATAATTGATAACTTCTTTTTATTGATTTTACTTTTCATTTTCAGTAAGGTTCTTAATTAAAAAATGGGTTGAACTTTTTTTCCCTGTTTCACTTATTTTCCAAAATGGTTATAACCAAAAAAAAATCAAAATATTAAATCTGGTGACACTCTTCTCAAATAATTTTTATTTTAATTGTTTGGTAATTAGGGCTATTGTTATTTTAGTATTTTTATTTTTTGATAAAAAAAGGACAATTTTTTCGTTCACCTTCCAAAATATTTTTCTAGTTTATAAGTTGAAGAATATCCAAAAATCTTTACAACATCGTTTAGAAATGATATTTTTCGATATTAAATTTAACTTCCTTCGTGAACTCCAAGACAAAATTTTTTACTCTATGAATTTGATTGTAACAGTAACAATTAATATACATTTTGGAAAATTAAATAGGGTAAGTTCGACTTTTAAAAGGCAAACTTTCATTCAATTTTAAGTCCCAAAAAAAAATCCATTTTTTCATTGAAAAATAATTGTTTTCTCTTTTTGTAAGTGTTTTACTTTGATTGATCTATTATGAAAAATTTATTGAACAAACTGTCTATTTTGGATACATCCAAAACCACCTAAAGTATTTGATAATAAAAGAAGATTTGAAGTGTTTTTGTTAGATAGTTGATAATAAAATATGAATTCTTCTTAAAAAGTTAATTTATTTCTTCTTTTAATTGATTTTAATTTAAGTTTTCAGGTTTCTGCGATTCTATTAAGCTAAACAATTAAAAAAAAAAAGTTGATCTTTTTCTCAAAGGTTATAGTATCTTTTCAAATGGATTGTTTTTTGTTGAAATTTTTACTTCTAGAACTCTGAATTTCGAACCATTGTAAACTGACAAGTTTCAATTTAAATTATATAAATGAAAATAATAGGTTTTAAATTGCATCATTTTTTCAGAATTTTTCATAGTTGTGAAATTACACATGCAAAAAAGTTGAATCTGTATTTCAAAATAAAAAGTCATGTTTCTTTTTTATAGAAGACATATACGTTGGATGAGGAAAGAAATCGATAATTAATAATAAGTAAATATGGTATCTATTTCTTAAAGTTTTATTTTTTAAAAATGAAATTTGAAAAATTAATGATCAAATTGAAAAAATTGTGCTGATAAAACTAGAGTTATTTTTTTCTCAAAACTAAGCTAAAATTATTTTAAAAAAATCACCTTATTTTCTAGGAATATTTTAATTGGTTAATTACCAGGAAAAAAATCCTTGTTAGATAATATTTTAGAGATTATCGGTATTATTGGAATTTTTAATTTTTTTGTTTAACTGAGAAGTAAATGGTTGAGTTCTTGGTTAAAGTCTCTAAATATAAAAAAAAAATGAAGGTTAGAAGATATGTGAAAATTCTCTAGATCTTAATTAACCAGTTATGTTTTTTATGAAAAAAATTGAATTCAAAAAGTATTGTTATTGGTTAGATTTTTTTTATTTTGAGAGTTTAAAGAAGGTGAAGAAAATAACTTTTTAAAAATGTTCTAATTTCAAAAACAAATTTTTTTTTAGTTGGAAGTAGTTCCTTTTAATAATTTTATTAGAATTTAAAACTTCCTCTACCTTTAATGATTTTAAAAAAAAATGAAAATAATACTTTTAAGAATTTTTTCTATTTTTTTTTATTTTTTTTTAAATTACTTTTATTTCATTGAAGATCCTCACCAGTTCAAAGACAGATAACTCATGTAATTTGATTCATTGTTTGGACAATAAGTAAATTATTTTTCTTTCTGGGTGTTATAAATATCACCCTATCAAAAAAAATATTTTGCTTATTTTCCCAACTTCAAAGAAAAAGGACAATTAATTTTCTAGAAAATTATTTTCATGGTGTGGATTTGCAAAAAGTAATCTCTTAATATATTAAGTTTTTTTACTAAATATGTCATTTTTCCAAAAAAAAATAAAACTTTTCATATAATAAACCCTGATAGGAGAGTCTAATCTTTAAAAAAACAAGGCCTTTTTCCAATGGTAAAAAATTACAGTTAATAATTGAATAAAAATGTTTGAACTAGAAATATAAATTCTAAAAATCACGAATTATTATCAGTAATCAGAAAAAAAAACAACTAAAAACATTTTTATTCAATTATTAACTGTAATTTTTTACTATTAGAAAAACATCTTGTTTTTTTAAAGATTAGACTCTCCTATCAGGGTTTATTATATGAAAAGTTTTAATTTTTTTGGAAAAATTATAAATTTATAAAAAAACTTAAATTATTTAGACATTACTTTTTGCACTATGTGTTTATAGAAATAACTCGTAGTTTAAATATTATCTTTTTTTTTAACTGTTACAATGCAACATTTAATTGGTTACCAATGATATATCCAGAGTAAATTCCATTTCGAAGGATAAAATCTTGAGCTTTTCAGAAAGTTCAAAAATTATTAAAAGAATTTGTAAAATTTTTTAGGTAATGTTTCCAATTCTAATCACAATTATTATTTTTTTTCTAATCCAAAAAACTTTTTGTTATAAATTAAATCTATTTTTTGCAAAAAGTTTTTAAATTTGATCCTTTATTTTTAGAATTTCTTTATGAAATAATCAAACTTCGAGAAACCAAAACTTCATTTGGTATTCTTGTTTATTTTCTAATTCTTTGATCATTTATTGTATAAACTTTTTTTGAAAAAAAAAAGTTAACAAGGTTTTTAATTGGAAAAAATTGATTGGGAAATCTACACTGGTTATTTTGACAAAAGTGTAGGTATTCAATAAAATAAAATAATATTTTTATTTCAAAAGTGGGTTTACCAATGCAGCATGGATTATTTTGGCGAATTTATATAAAAATTGCAAGATCCATGTTTCTCTATAAATTTTTCAAGTAAAAAGTTTTTCCATTCAGAATTAAATATAAAACCAATTAAAGAAGAAGTAGTATCAAATATAATTTATAAGATCAAGAAATAAATTATTTTTTTAATATATTTTCTTTTGAAAAATTTTTTTAATTTTTTTTATTTCCCTTTTTTTAATTTGTTTATAAATATATTATACAAGGGTACAGTCCAATACCACATTTATTAAAATATTCATGGGTTTGATTAAAGATATAATTTGAAAAATATAGTTACATCTAAATGGTGGCACTTCATAATTGGTAAAATGTACTTACTCCCTTAAACACATATAATTAATCAAAAAAAGAGAATTTTTTAAAATCCAACAACCACTTCTAAACTCTATAATTTGTTCGACTCTTTTTGTTTTTGTTTGAAGAAGAGACTTTTGATAATTCCCCATATATTATGAATTTTTTTTTTTTGAATCCTATTTAGATTCTTTTTTATTTAGAATTTGAAGAAATGTTCAAATTTTAAACTTGAATTTCCTCCTTCTTTCATTTTTTAAAAGTGATTCGATTAAGAATTTTAATATATTAAATGTTCAAGAAAGCTTCTAAAATAAGTTGTTTTTTGAAATCCTCTCTGAAAAAACTGTTTTGAAAGTGGAGTTATCTTGTTTACAAAAAATTGTTTTATACACTTTTTTGAAATAAGAGATCAACCAAACGATTCATAATATTTAAATGAAGAGCAAGTAATCTCTTGAAAGTTAATTTTCATAAAGTGAACAAAAAAAAAAGTTAAATAAATATTTGGAAAACAGCAAAAATTACAAAAACAAATTTAGAAATTTATTTTTTTCATATTTGCTTAATTTGCAATGTCAAAATTAAAAACTGAAATTAAGACGCCACTTGAAAAAAAAGACAAAAAGAAAAAGAAAGGACAACCAAAGCATAAAAAAAAGAAATCAAAATCAACAATTGAAGAATCCGAAAATACAACACTCGAGCCACAAGAACAAGAAGTCGAAGAAATTGAAAGGCTTGTTGATGGTGTTAGACAATTTCTTGGGATTGGTAAAACTTTTTTTTTTTTTTTTTTTACTTGTTAGTTACCATGGAAACATTTGGTTGTATTTTGTTAAAAAAAAGAAAATTTTTTCTTTATTTTTAATTGGAAAAAAAAATTAAAAAAAAAAACTTTTTTTACTTGAATAAATTAATTAGGCGGGGCTTACAGAGGATCGGTTTTAAAAGAAAAAGAAATTTCCACGACAAGAAACGAGAAGAAGCAGACCTTAAAAACACCAGTTTTCCTGGATGGAGAAGGCAATGTCTATGATATAAATTATTTGCCAATACAAGAAGAAAGAATGTACATTCGGAACGAAGAGCAAACAACGGAACAAGAACAAGAAATTGACGAGGACGAAGACGATTGTACGATTTTATTTCTTTTTAGTTGTCAATTGTTTCCCTCAAAAATGAGATCTCTGACAAGGATTACTTCTTTTTTTCTTGGATTTTTTTTTAATTTTTTTTTATTTTTTGTTTTAACAATACTTCTCCATTATTTAGTTGACAGGAAATATTTCAAATCCAAAAAAGATGTTTGGGAGATCCAAAAAGAGGCTCTTTTGAAACACGCGCCAAAAAATCTAAAAAAGCCACCCAAATTTCCAGATCCCGAAGATTTTGAAACCTATATGGAAGTAAGTACTTTTTAAAATTTTTTTGCCAATACAAATTTGGCAATTAGAAGATTGTTTTTAATTGCACTCCTACAAATAATTTCATTAAATTAACCAAACACTGAAAACTCTGACTTTCATTCTCTTTGTCTCACAATGATTCTGTGACCAATTTGAAAAGCAATACTTTTTATTGACTAAGCGGCTAGTAACCATAAAAATAAACTTGTAGTAAAATTTAATAGCAAATTCCAAAAAATTTTTTACAACATTTTGAAATTGAAAAAAGAAGTAAAAATCTGATTGCTATAATCCCAGACTTATTTTCTTTTAATGCTATTTTCCGAAACGAGAATTATTGTTATTAAAAGTTTTGAATTTTTTTTCTCAAATTTTGGAAAAGTTCAAAATTCAACACATTTTCCAAATTTTTTCAAAATAAAATATTTTCTTTGATGAAGAAAGAAGAAAGAAATCTTAATATCTGTGAAGGAAGTGTACAAAAATACCATTTAAAAATAAAACCACAAATTTTTGAAATCAATCTGTCTAAAAAATCTCCTTAATTCCATAAAAAATACAATAATTATTTTAAACTTGAAAAAAAATATAATTTCATTATTCAACTCATTTTTCTTAACAATTTTTTCATTTCGTTTAAGGGGTTAGCGTTTGCTACAGAGAAAGTTAAAATCTAAATCCATTACTATTGGGTAAATCCTATTAATGCCTCATAAATTCCAAAAAATTCGATTAGTAATGTAGTACTATTTGTCAATCCTATCAATTAAAAATGATCCTTGTATTAGCAAAAAATTGAAGAATTTCAGAAAAAAATCTGCATTTCGTATACATTTTTAAAGGTTTAGTCAATATTTTCGGCTTCAAAGTTGAAAAATATCTTTCTTAAATTTATCTCAAATTGTAATTTATTAGTAGCTAAAAAATATAAATTATTAAATAATTAACTCATAGATTATTTTGACAAATTATTTTGCACTTATTGGAAATAAACCCGTTCCAAAAATTTGGACACACCCAAAATCAAAAATAGGCAAAAAAAACCAATTTATTGTATTTTTCCAAACCGAATATAAGACCACATTTAAGTTACCCAGTATTAATGTTTCAATAAGTAATCATTTTAATCAAAATAAAAGAAAAAAATATAAAACTCAAAAATAAAAACTAGTGTGTCCAAAATAATGAAACGAGCGGAACAAAAAATGTATTGGTAAATTTGTTGAAATTTCACCAACAATTGTTGATCGATCAAAGGTTAAGATACCATCTACCAATTGTATGTGATTTTCCAATTTAACAAACTCAACACTAACCTTCTATCAACCATTGAAAAAAAATTTCGAGATCTAACGAAACAGATTACGTAACTGCAAAAAAGGGAATGAAAACAAAACAAAAAAGACAAAAAATGAAATAGTTTGTAAAATCAAAATTCTTTCTAAATTAAATTTAAAGTGCAGTAATGATGTTCTTTCCACTGTTTAAACTGTGTCCAAAATTTTGGAATCTAGTTTATATTGGTGTTGCAATTAGCTTTATAAAAAGGAAGCTTAAATAATCATGCGTAAAGATTTTTATTTAGATGGTTTAGTGAGTTAATCTTTGAAATTCCAAAATTGAAAAAATAGTTACTCTTGGGATTTCTAAATATTAATTATTAACTACTGAAAAACTATTATTTGGAGTTTATATTTTTAGATAGGGAAAAGGAATTAAAATAAAAAATATCCAAAATAATAATTTTTAATTGTGATCATTCATAAAAAATCGAATAATTTATTGCTTAATAATTATAATAAATTTTTTAGAATCACAGAAACCATTCGAACTAAATATCATTTACACCCAATTACAACATACTTTAATAATAGTCGAATCTATGGTAACGTTAAGGGACTAGTCTCGATTATTTTTTTTTTTTTGACCAATTTCAAATAAGGATTCCTTATCTAGAAATATGTTTAATATTGAAAATAAACAGGCTTTTCAAATCTTAGTAATTGTCAAAAAATTTTCTCAATTTCTATTAAATTTAGGTAAAAAAATTTAATAGAGATTAGTCCCTTAATATCTTAATTGAATCTTTGTGAAAATAAATGCACGGTTAACTTTGGGAAAAAAATAAGAGTTACTATCCATTAATCAAAATTTTGATCTCGTTTCTAAACAAAAACAAAGCATAATAAAACATTAACTGGAAATGAGAAAAAGTTATTCTTTTAATTTTACTTGTGCTTGTTGAATTTTATAAAGAGCCAATATAAATTAATGAGATCTCATTGACTAAAAACAAAAAAATTGAGAATTGATAAAAAAAAATACTGTTTCAAGTATTTGAACGTATAACGTATTTTGGTACATATGGTTTTCTTTTTTGGCAATGTTTCAAAATACTTGGCTCCATCGAAAACATAAAATTGAAAAATTTTGAGTTTGAATAATCTTGATGGTTCTTGTAAGATGTTAGTGACAAAATAATAATTATTTATAGCATGATAAAAAAATAATAACAAAAAATTACAATAATGATCAAAACCTGACTTTTGAAAATTTATAATTTTTTTTATAAAATGAAATAATTTTTAATTCTTTAACAAAAATAAAATAAAAAGTTTGAAGAAGCGTCGATTAAATGGCACAATGATATGGAAGGACATCTAGGTATTTTAAGGCTACCAAACACTGTTGGCCAATCTTATTCAAGGCCAAAAGAAATTGAATTTTTTTCAAAAATGCATAATTTATTAACTATTGATGATGTAACCGAGACTAGTTTTACAGATATGGATACTGTAACTGAACCAGATTCTCAATCTGAAGTAACAGATTTAGGATCTGATGATGATGATGATGGTGATGGTGATGGTGATGGTGATGGTGATGATGACGAAATAGAAAAAGAACCACAGGGCGTCGAAAGTTTACCAAATCTACCAGATCCAGAAAGCCTTGATGAATTACCAAATCCTGAAGATTTGCCAGATTTGCCCGATTTAGAAGATTTACCAGATCTAGACAATTTAAATAGCTTGCCTGATCTTGATAATTTAGAAGATTTACCTGAACCTGAAAATCTTGAAGATTTGCCAGAAATGTTACCAGAAATGTTACCAGAACCCGAGGATTTGGAAATTTTACCAGATCCTGAAAATAATAGTGAATTGGCAAAAACTGTTGAACAATCTGAAATTTCAGAAAAAACTGAAATTAGTGAAAGTCAAAAAACAAACGAAACAACAAAAAATGAATCTGAAGATGTCATTACTAAAGCCACAGAAACCGAAGTAAGCGAATTCTCAGAAAAAAGTGAAAAATCAATTGAGCAATCACAAAAAACATTAGAGAATGATCAAACTGAAACTCAAACTGATGTTTTTAATCTTGAACCAAATCAAGAATATCAATTATTAAGAGCTTTAGATAAAGGTTTCGAGAGGTAAAATCTTTAATTATTTTAATTTAATAATTAATTAAACAACAAACTGCTGAATCTAACTAATTTTGATCCTTTTCATAATCTATTTATTAGATTATCAATTTTCTATATTGATCTATCCCGTAATATAATAATTTTTATATAAATTTATTTAATTTTTTTTTTTCTTAAAAAAGTGTTAATGAAAAATCTTTGTCATTTGATTTTTCAAAAGCAATTTCGGATAAGGAATCTTGGGATAATTTGCTAATTCCATCTGAACCATTACCGGAATATTATAGATCAATTGGGGAATATATTCGGGCATACCAAAGATGGGCACAAATCATTTTAAAAACATTGCCTATAATTCCATTACATCCAAGCCAATTTGAAGATCAAATCAATCTTAAACCAATCAAAGTAATAACATTATGATTTATTTATTTATAATTAAATATTACAAGCTTTAACTTTGTTTTTTTTTAACTTTTCTTTTCTTTTCTTTTCTTTTCTTTTCTTATTCTTATTCTTATTCTTTTCCTTAATTTTTATATTTAATAAAATAATAATAATAATTTTTAGATTGTTGAACAATTAAAAGAATTTAAAATGAAACCAATTTACATGCATACATTTGAAAAATGGTGTAGAAAGTTAGTGTTAAATAATGCAATATCAATTTTTAAGTTGGGAAAAATACAAATAAATACTCTTGAACCAGAAATATCTTCTTTAGGTTTGACAAACAATTTATGGGAAGTATTAACTGAAAAAAAAAAAGTAACTTTCATTTTATTAATTTTTTTTTAATTTGCTTGTTCATATTTTTAAATTTAAATTTTAAAATATTCCGTAGATGCCATTTATTTAAAAAAAAAAAAGAAAAAGAATATTAAAATCTAATTTTAATTTTACATGCCAGATTATATATATTAAAAAATAAAAACTTTTTTCAAAATTCGATCATATCTTTTTCAATAATTATATCAATCCAATTAATGATTCAAAAAGGACTTATTTCCTCAGAATATTATTGAAATTAAAAATTAATTTTTTCTCAAAAAATGTATATTTTTTTTTTATTGTTGAAGAAGTGTAAAAAAAATATATATTTTTGTCATTTTTTTAGTTTTTGAAGGGAGAAAATTAATTTCCTCTGATAAAAATTCAATTTTTGTTGGTACCTATCTTTTTTTACAAAAGAAATATATCTATCTATATATATATATATATATATATTAATAATTAACTTAACTACAAGATAAATAGTGAATCTTTATTTTGAAGAATAATGAAGATAACAACCTTGATTTTCTTCGTTTATTTGAATTAATTCCTTAATCCTGATTTTTTCAAGTATTGTTATAGGAACGACAATCCGACTGAAAAAAAAAAAAAAAAAAAAAAACCTCAAAATTTTGAAACAAAGTTTAAATGTGAAAATTATACAGATTTAATATAATCAAAATATAATTTCAAATTAATTTGACTTTTAAAAATTTTATTAATAATTAAATCCTATTATCTGTTTTTTATTCTTTTTTAAAATGTTACACAAAAAATTTAATAAAAATAAAAAAATAAAATAAAAATAAAAATAAAAATAAAAATAAAAATAGGAATTAATTTTCAAATCGATAACAAAAATGCATCAAAAATTAAAAATGTGCAATCAATTATTCAAATCAAATGTCTCACCAATTGTTGGAAAATATCATGGTGTGTATACAGGGCATGGATCAAAATCCGAAGGAGCTAATAAAAATTCATCATCTGCATTACTTCGTAAAAAGTTAGATAGTGCAATTACCTATAAAAGGTATAATTGTGAAAATGTAGTCGGGAAAAAAACTGTTGATTTTTCTATTCCAGAATATGACTTAAGAGAGCCTATTGATTTTAAAAAAATTAAGGAAGAAAATGAATTAAATAAGCAAAAAATGGAAGTTGAAATTTTAAACCATACCAGAAATAAAGAGACAAATAGTTGGTGGTACCCAGGAATAACTTTAGAAAAGGTAATTTCTAATTTTTTTTAATTCTTTATATAAAAGTATTGTGATTGATAATTAATAAAAAATAAAATCTCATTTAACATAAAATAAAAAATAAAATCTCATTTATAATAAAAAATTCTCAATTTAATGAAAATAATAATAATAAAAATTTAATTAGTTTAAAGATAAAGTTGTAAAAAAAATGAATCACAATTTACCAAAACCAAAAAAACTTAAAATTAAGCATATTATCGCTGCAATCCAAACAAACCAATTTGCTGATAGCTTTAAAGATTTTATAAATTCAAAATATCAAATTTCAGAAGAAAAAACAAGCTCAAAAACAGTTCTTCAATTATTCCTTAAAACAATTCAACCAAAAAATTTCCGAAGAATACTTAATATATATCATGATTCCAAATCACAAATTATACATTCAAAGGTAACAACTCTTGTTGAAATTGTCATGCAATCAGATAAAGCTGCTGATTTTGTACAGCATTTCCTTCAAAAAAATGATTTTAAATCACTTTCTTATTTAGTTTATGGACTTTGTTATAATAATAAACTTATATCCAATATTTATTGGTATAACGAAGAATTAATAGATTTAGTTAAACTAGTAAAATCAATTTTAAAATTTTGTTTATATTTCCTATTCTTAACCATATTGTATCTTTCATTATTAACCTTTTCATCATGAACACCATTTTTTTTTATTATTTAACCGTTCTCCCTATTCTTCTTCTTCTTCTTCTTCTTCTTCTTCTTCTTATTATTATTATTATTATTATTATACTTATTATTATTATTATTATTATATTTATTATATTTATTATTATTATTTATATATTTCTTCCACTTCTTCTTATTATTAATAATTCTTTTTTATTATTTTAAATTAAAATTAATATTCTTGTAAATTATCCCAACTTTAATTTTTTTTAAAAAAATAGGAATCGGATGATAACCAAGCAGGATTGGATTTTATACATACAATGTATCTCTCACATTATTTATCTTTGCTAAACAAAGCGTTAAAATTAAAACGATATAAAATCAAAGAAACATTACCGCAATTGTTAAAAAAAGAATCACAGAAAATTTATGTAAATGTTATCAATTTATTTAATGAACATCCAAAGTTACTTGAAAACTTCATTTTCCATGGAATCGGTAACCGCTCTTCGAAATATTCTGGCTTTTTCTTATTTTTATTTATTCAATTGCTTAACATCGAAGGTTCACAACTTGATATGGCGTTGTTTTCAAAGGAAGTTGATTTAGTCTTTAGGTTGAGAAGATTATCACAATCGAGATATTCGCATGCGCAGTATGCAGCAAAAATTATTTGGAATAAGATGAAAGAGTTGAAATTCATCAATAGCTTTGGAGTAAATTATGCTGGTGCAAGCCAAAATATTTTGGATGATTTGTTTGCAAATCTTAATACCAAAATGGAGAACTATCAGGAAATTATTGATAATGAAAATGAAGAGGGCAATAAGGAAGAAATTAATGAAGAGAAGAAGAAGAAAAATTTGATTCAAAAAAAAAATCTAATTCCTGCACAAGCAAAAATCCCAGAATTGACAAATGATCTTTGTTCATATATCTATAAGAATTTACCAAAAAATTTAGAGTTTATTGATCATAAGCGAACAGTCTTATTTTCTGAAAACCTATTTAGAGAGATCCTTGGGAAATTGTCACAGCAAACCGCTGACTGGTATCCTTCAATGCTGAATAACGTCGGTTATTTCATTAGATCCTTTGTCGAATCTTTGACTTCCTTGGGCTGCTTAGTATCCATTACTAGTTTAACTCAGCAGTCGTCCAAGCAGAGCAAGAAAAGCAAAAAGGCATCTAAAAACGGAAACCAAGCAAAGGAAGACGAAATACCCCGAATTTTGTTAACGAAACAGGATATTCTTGCCTTTTTCGAAATCTTGCAAAAGACTAAAAAGGAAAATTATGAATTCAAATCTTCCATCATTACTTCCCTTCGAACGATCTTGAAAAAGAGAGATTTCTTTCCTTTGATTTCTGATAAGTTGGACATTTTCAATAAATTGCAGGAGCTGCTTTTTGATGATGAAAATATGGCCTTTAATAGAAATGTTTGGCGTTGCTTATTCCAAATATTTAAATATCATGAGGGCTTTGTGGAATTTTTAGTCAATAATAACTGCCTTGAAACAATGGTTGAATTTTTCATCGGTGGCGGCAAAACTCACCAATCAAAAAATGAGAAAAAACGATCCGTATTTGGAATTTCCCATGGTATTTATTATTTTTATAAACTATTAAACCTAATTAATGTCGAAACTTCAAATTTGCAAAGCAATTTGCCCTCATTCAGGCCTTATTCAAAGGATTCCATTAAAAGCTTGAAAAGGGATATCGAGTTTATTACAGACATTTTCGTGAAAAATAACCTTTATATTAAATACCATATGCAATTTAAAAAATTTGATAACTCATTTTCGGGGCTCCCTTATTTGGCAGTTAGCGGTACTTATTATCTCATTTCTAGTTCACCCCATTGCTCAAAAATATTAAAAGATTTCAAAAAAACTAAAGTTTATTATCAAGCAATTCAAAAAATTAAAACAATTTATACTTCTGAAAATAAAAAATAAAGAATAGTACATTATACACTTCTTAATGAAAAATAAAGAATATAGAAATAAATAATAAAAGAAAAGAAATAATTTATTCATGAATTTTTAATAAAATATTGATCTTTAAAAAAAAAAAAAAGTTATTATTAGCTTAAAAAATTCTCTTTTTTCTCTTTTTTCCTTTTATTTTTTTTTTTTTTTTATTATTATAAAAAAATTAAATAAAACAAGTTCTTTTTTTAATTTTGATTTTTTATTTATTTATTTATTGTGAGAAAGAAGTAATCAAAGAAAATTTGCTAAATAAAAAAGAGAAGAAGAAAAATAATTAAAACATTAAAGCAAAAAAATATTATATCATTTACATGACCAAATTAAAAATTATCTACTGTCGTTAGGTTTTCCAGTATTTGAAAAAATTGAGTAAAAACCTTGATTTTACTAAATTCTTTCGAATTCTGGAAAACCGCCGTTAGCTTTTTTATTTGGAAAATTAAAAAAAAGCTCCGTTAGGTTTTCTTGAGTTTTTAATTTATTTGGAAAATCGATAGAATTTCTTTAGGTTTTTTTTGAGTTTTCTATTTTATATGTGAAGTATTCTATGTTTTTTTGAGGTTTTCTATTTTATTTGTGAAGTGTTCTAGGTTTTTTTGGGTTTTCTATTTATTGGGAAAATCAATATATTTTGGTTAGATTGTTTTTACTTTTTGAAATAAACCGAAAATTTATTAAAATTTTCTGTTTATTTCAAAAAGTAAAAAAAAACCTAGAACACTTGACAAATAAATATAGAAAACTTCAAGAAAACCTAGGCGCTTGACGGCACTTTACAATACGTCCTGAAACAGGGGGGGGGGGGGTGTAAAAACCTGATAGAAGCATTATCAGCAAGAAATAAGATTCCACAAACTGTGATTAATAAATTTGTATTCCACTGACGATAAGTTTTTTTTTTTTTTTAATTTAAAAGAACTAGGTAAAATCTCGGATTTTGTTCAATTTTTTAGAATTAAAAGAATGCCTAGACACTACCTCACAAAGTGGGGCACTATGTACCCGGATTTAAATATTTTTTAACTATTTTAGGAATTTTTTATTTTCCATTTTTTCTTTATTACCTTTAGTTTTCCAACCTGAAGCGCAAAGATAAAAAATTCTCGACAAGAACAATAAATTTCGAAATTTTGATTAGACAATATTGATTTTTTATTTTAAGTCGAAAAGTAAACTCTTTTTCATTCAAAGACGTGTGGTTTTATTGAAGATATTGTACATATTATATGAGTTATATTCAGTATTCTTCTCAAGATAAAATTTCATTTTTTTGATCTGATCAATTTTTAATCAGTTTAGTATAATTTTATTTTTTTTTTTTTTTTTTTTTTCTTTTTTTTTTTTTTTAATTATTTATTATGAAAAAAAAACTTGTTTGAAAATTCAAATTAACTTTAAGGGAGTAGATACACCATAATACATGATAAAATTTTGAGAGAGATGTGATAAGAACATTTTATTATACTGGTCTGTGATCGTAGATTCTCTTAAAATTTTTTTTAAAAAATTATTGGATATTTTTTTTTAGTAATGTTAAACAATAAAAAAAAGAGAAAAGAATCAATAAAATTGATTCAATATTTTTTTTCTTTAATTTAAAATAGTTTTTTTTTTTTTTTTTTTTTTTTTTTTTTGGGGGGTAATTTTAAATTGTTAGAACAAAACTTATAGCTATTTTGTGGTTTTAAATTTGATCGAATATAATCATATTCACATCTCCAATTCCATCAAATCAAAGTATTTAAAACCCTAACCAGATATGTTTTGGGATAATTATTATTTTTTTTTTTTGGAATCTTTCTAGCTATTTAAGCGCAATTTTTATTTTCTTTTATAATTCTCCCAACAGGGATGTTGTGTTTATTTTTAAACAAAATCAATTAATCCTAAATTTCACTGATAAAAAAATCTTTCTTATTGCTTTATGTTGAATTGAAATAAAAATTCAAAAATGATGAAAAAATGAAAAAAGTCTCAAAGAAAATGCTACAATAGAAGGTTGAGATAAGGATAAAGGATAAGTCCCCCAACATTCGAAACACCATTTTAAGCAATTCAACTCAACATCCTATTGTGGAAATTTCTTTGAGACTTTTTTTAAAAAAAAATTAAAAAATCTAATGAAAGAAGTACTTTAAATAATAAACATCAATGAGTTACAACCAAAGTAAAAAATATTATTTTCTTATCCTCTTCAAAATTGCAAAAAAAAAGTGAAAAATATTCCTTTATCGTGGATACTCCCTTAAGAAAATTAAGGAATAAAATATTTTACAAGATTCAGATTTGGTACATTCTTTAAGTAAAAAAAAATTCCTAAAAATTTTATTAATTTGAAAAAAAAAACATTTAAAATTTAAAATGGGAAATTTTTTGATTTTTTTATTTTATGGTTCTAATTTCCAAACTCAATCAAATAAAAAGTATTGGGTAAAAAAAAAATAATAATATTTCAATGAAATTGTATCAAACGAAATTTAATTCACCAGAATTATTTGTTTTCGATATTAAATATTTGCAAAAACAGTTAAATAAGTTATATAAAAAAATGGAATGAAGGGATATTTTTATGAACATTTTTTCATTTTGAAAAAAAATAAAAAAATGCAGAAAAAAATCTTTTTTTGGTTTAATAATTACTAAAAATTAAATAATAATATGGGAAAGGAGAATTCTTAATCAATGGTTACTTTTGAAAAGGAAAAACGCTGTTGGTACTAACATCAAATCATCAAACAAGACCCAATGCTCAAACCAAGAAATTGAATCTAATTTAAACCCAGATTTCAGATTTATAATGTTTTTTGTCAAATCAGGCACTGCTATTGTTGCTAATTGGGTTATTAGTATATCAAAATTAACTGGTTTTCGAATTTCTAGTAAACGGTACCCAGTATTTGGTAAACAAGAAATTTCATATCTTTTTGTGCTTGTTTCTAAATACAAGACATAATTATTGAAAATTTGGGCAGATTTGATATTATTATCAAGACCAATTTTTGTTATTTCTTCCAGTGAATATTTGATACTATTGGGTTCAAAGTTTGTTTTTTTTTTTTTTTTTTTTTGTTCAAAATTTTGAATTTGTTTAGTAATTGTGCTAATTAATGATTGTTAAAAATTAATAATAAAAAATAATATTTACTATTTGGAAAGATAATTTTTTGAAAGCAGAAAATTTATTTCTTTTTGACCAAGATTAAGTTTTTTTTTTTTTCGATCGCTAACTATTTTGTTAGTGGTGTGATTTGAAATTGGTAATTGTTCCTTTTTTATTTCGTAACTATCTTGTGGGTGGTTATTAGGCTGTATTTTATTTTCAAACATTCTTTTTCTGTTAATTATTGTGTGGCCTGAATTCAAACCAGGATAATAATTTTCTAATGTCAGATTATTGTCCATTAAATTATTTTGAATATCCTTTGGATCAATTGTATTTTGAAAATTTTCATTTTCATTTCCAAATTTTTTAATTTGAGATTGAGTCACATTTCCTTTTTCATTTTTTTCTTTTTTGTCAACCCTTTTGTTTGTGTTAATATTCTTGTTGTTGTCACAATTAGTGTTTTTATCATTACTGTTGTTACTACTGTTATTTTTATCACTATTGTTATTATTATTCCTATCACTGTGATTGTTCCTATAATTATTCTCGAGATATTTAGAATTGGACTTGTGACTTCTTTGTGATCGTTTTTCAGATCGCAATATCGTCTTTGTGTCAGTTTCATTTTTCATTTTGAAATAGAAATTACTCCATGATAAAGGAGAATCAAAAATAAATTGGGGAATATTTTTTTCATTTTTGATTTCCTCAATCCCTAAGATGGAAAAAAGTTGGCTTTGGGGCTTGGATGTAAACCTAGACCGTATACCATTTTTCCTTTTCATTGGCAATTTTGTAACATGCTTTTCACAGAATTTGAAATTGGCCAAGATCCCAAAATGTTTTGCTTTTTGTAACTTGTCTGGAATGTATCGGCTTGAATGGATAACAATGGGAACAACATCTGAAATGACTGTGTATTCGTCTTCTCCTGAATTCCATATCCACCTTGAAACAACTTTTTCATTTTCAAAGGTCAAATCCTCAGGTGGAACATAAATCGTGATAATTCCAGATTGAAGAATCTCTTTAGAGATTTCATTCCAGATGAGTTCCAAAGTTACACTCCGATAATGAAATGGCCCTAAATTGATATAACCTTTTTCTTCTTTGGGTTTGTTTGGATTCAAAGACATCGTTTCGTTTTTTGTTGTGTTTTGAAAGTTTGTAAAAATAGGAAATAATTTTTTTTTTTTTTTTGTGTCTCCTTCAAATGTAAAACAGTTATTGAGAAAAAAGAAAAAAATATTGAATCAAAAAAAGACAACAAAAGTTTAATTATTCAATTTGGTGTCTCAAATTCTGAACAAAGAAGCTTTTTTGAGAGTATGTATTTTTTTGCAGATTTTGTCAAAAAATCAAAATTCAAGAAATTTAAAAAAAATAAAATTTTTTGTTGACAAATAGTGAAATATTAATTTTATTATTCGAACCAAACAGAGAATCTATCAAATAGTAAATTTCTTTTTGCCTGGGTCACTTAAGAGTTCATTCTGGTTGAAAATAAAAAAACAGTTCTTTGGATTTAAACTATCATGTAAAAACCAAATAATTTTCCATGCAAGTTGATCAAGAAATTGTTTGGAAAAATTACTTATTTTTATGTTGCCTTTTGTCTTTCAAATTTCAAAATTTTGAAAAGATTTTTGTCAAAGTTCATTAGTATTATGTTCTTGATTTAATTTTTTTTTAGAAAAGAGATAACAAATTAGAAAAACGGTTTTTTTTGATGTGTGATATTTTTTTGATATCTCTTCGGAAAAAACACAAAAATTTAAAATTTTTCAAAATAATTACAAAACATGATTTGTTAAATTTTGTCAACATAATAAGTGTTGTCTGTCTTTTGAATTATAACCTCTCTCGGCTTTTGTTCCTGATAAATTCAAAAGTATTTAAACCAATTTGTATCTTTTATAATTGTGGAAAAATTAATTCATTAAAAAAAATTGTTTAGGTCAAAAATTTGTTTTCGTTTTTTAAACAGTAAATATTAGTAAAATAATTTTTGTTCAGGGTATCATTTTATGAACAAATCTTACATTCAAGAGAAACCAAAGTCATTAGAAATGGACGTTTTGAGAAACAATATTATTTCGTTGCATTTTGACCCTTTGGAATTGTTTTGTGAGGTTAAAAGAACAAAAATTGAATTTTAATTAGATACTTGTTAAGAATAAGATAACTCATTATCGAGAAATATTCAAATATATTCATTCAATAAGATATTTATCGTTGTTAGGTACGTGAATTTATCAAAATTAATCTTAAATATCTTTTTAAACCAAATTGAATCAAATAATTTTCCAAAAACGATATTTTTTTATAAGAGATTGATTTTCACTAATCTATTACAATCAAAACTTCTAAATAATGAAATACTCAAGATTTCAGAAACCATAACATTCTAAAAAAAATGAAATAGAAAAAAACTTAATTTAAAACAATTATTTATTTTTGGTTTTCCCAAACAATCACTAACTTGGCCTTGGAATGTAATCAAATAAAAAAAATTAACATTTTTATTAAAGTTTGTAATTAAAATTCAATTTTTTTATTTTTGGCCCAAATCGATTTGAAAGGGTCAAAATGCAACAAAATAATATTGTTTTTGAAAATTTTAATTGATAGTGACTTGCTTTTTTCTTAAATATAAGATTTGTTCATAAAATGATTCCTTGATCAAAAATCATTTTGCTAATATTTACAATTTAAAAAAAGAAAATAATTTTTTGACAGAGCCAATTTTTTTTAATGACCCAAATTTTTTTCACAAACATTATTATTTTTTCAAAATTGAAAAACTTGATAATTAGAACATTTTCTTTTAAAACATTTCATCAAGAACCGACTCATTTTAGAAACTTCATTTGTGCTTAAACTAATAAAATTCTTTTCCCAGTTACGTTTAAGAATTGGGAAAAAAAGAAAATTCAACAAAAGGATATAACATTTTTTTTTTAGATTTGGGAACATAAACTATATTTCTTTGAAAAAATCTCCTCAATTTTAGAGCGGGGATAAATTCAATTCACATTCAATAAAATCACATTTTGAAGGTTTTATAGTGACTAATTGAGAAATAATTCATTATTTCTTTGAATTTTAAAACTGAAAAATGTTCCTTTACTTTTTGAAATTTTACTTTTGATCTTTTTAGTTGAAAGTGGGATATTTCATTTATCATTTGAAAAATAAAATATTTAAAAATAATATGTTATATAATATAGAAAGTTTTGATAATATGTTTCTTTTAATTTTCATAAATAAATGACTTGGTGGTAAATTTCTGAAAATGCGATTATTTGCGAGAAAAAAATTTTTTTTTTATTTTATGTCTTTTTTGATTTCTAAACTTACAAAATGTTGACGTGTGTATTGATAGTTTGTTTTTTGTATCAAAAAAAAAATTTTGGTTCAAGAAAATAAAAAATATGAATTGGTCAAAAATAACAATTTTTACCCAAAAATGCAAATTTTGAAATTTTCAAAATTTGCAAATATTTGCTATTTATTTAACATTTTATTTAACATTTTATTTTAATTAATATTTTATTTAACATTTTATAGGGGTGAGTTAGGTATGATTAGTATATTTTAGTTGAGTGACCTACCCCCATCACACTCGTTCCTACCTTACTCAACACATCCTACTAACCCTATCTAACCTAACCTACCTAGCATACACAATTCTAAAACTCTCTAACGCACCCTACCTACCCCACCCACCCTACCATACCTACCTGTATAAAATGTTAAATAAAATGTTAAATAAAATAAAATGTTAAATAAAATGTTAAATAAATAGCAAATATTTGCAAATTTTGAAAATTTCAAAATTTGTATATTTAGGTAAAAATTGTTCTTTTTGACCAATTCATATTTTTTATTCTATTCAACCAAAACTGTTTTTTTTTGGTACATACGACAAACTATCAATACGCGTGTCAACGTTTTGTAAGTTTAGACCCCATTTCAGCTCCAAATTAAAAAATTATTATTTTTCTCACAAATAATCGCATCGCTAATGATTGCAATTTTGATATATACCCAAATTATCAGCCCAAAAAAGGTCAAAAAAAATATCAATATTAAAGCTCTTTGAAAATTTACCTTTTTTGAACAATATTTTTTAATGTTAAATGATTCTTCAATTTTTTTTTTTTGATTTTCTAAAATTTTGAATAATAGCTCATTTATTAATTTTTTTTTTTGAATAATAACTCTTTTTTCTGAAATTTGTGAAAAAGAAATTAAGAATAGAAAACTCAATTGTATTTTATTCAGAATTTTATGGTGGCCTTGGAAACACTGTAACTTGTTTTTTTCGTTCTCTGTTTCAGATTTTTCTTGATAAATACGAAAAAAATGATTCGAACTGTTCTTTGAATAAATAAATTAAATTTTTGAAGTTTAAAATAATTATTAGCATTTTTTAGGATAAAGTAGATTTTTTATACTGGGTTATTTTCCAATTAAAAAATGTATATTTTTAATTCACTTCCCAAAATATTTTTTTAGTTTTCTGGCTGAAATAAAAAAAAAGATCTTTACAACATCGTTTAAAAATGATATGTTTATAGGAAATTAAACTTCCATCTGGAACCCTAAGCCAAAATTTTTACTCTGGTAATTTGATTGTAACCAAAATAATTAACTGTTGTGGAAAAAAAGTGAAACTGGAAAAAAAGTAAAACGCGGTTTTTAATTGGGAACATTACTGAAAATGAAAAGTAAAATCAATAAAAACAAGAAACCAATTAACTTCAAATAATAACCCATTATATTATTTTCAGTCAACCCAACAAATACAATTTAAATCAACTCTTTTTATTTCTCGAAATTGTTCTTATAGTTTTGGAGATCTTAAAAATATTCAATTTTTTGAACAAATGTTTAATAATTGATCAATCAAAGAAAAACCCACACTAAAAGATAGTATTTAAAAAACTGTTATTGTGACGAATACTTCATTTTGTCTTTATTTATTTATTTATTTATTCTTTTTTTCAGTGATCTTACTTTGAATTTTCAGTAATGTTTCCAATTAAAAACCGTGTTGAACTTTTTTTCCAGTTTCATTTTTTTTCCACAACGATAATATTCATTTTGGAAATTGAAATAAAAATTTTCATTAATTAATTGGAAAATAATAATATTGAGTTAATTTAGACACTTGGTGGTTTTCTTTTTCAAGTGTATTTTTTGTACACTTTTTTCACCGACACTAAGATCTTTGTTCTTTGAACGAAAATAATTTTTTTCAAAATGATCCAGAAATTTATTTTGTATTTAGGATTTTTCGAAAAGTGGATGAAAGATTCTATCAAACTTTTTTAAACAAAACACCATTTTGGGCAATAACTTTGAAAGTAAGTTTCAGATTGTAGTAAAGAGATTTTTACTTTGTTTTTGAATTTCAAGATATTTTAGGCATTTTTTGGATTTGCTATTAAATTTATTTCAAGTTTTTTTTTCAATTTATTAGTACCTTAGGATTTTAATATTTATTTTTCACTAGTTTTTGGATTTGTATCAAAAAAACATGATGGGAAGGATCTTTTCACATAAGATCAAAAGTGAATTTTCCAACAATTTTTTATTTGAAATTTTATTGATCGGTTCGAAGGAATTTCTTTGGTTTAACACCAAAGTTAAAATATCAGTTGTTTTATGTTTAACTAAAAAGATTATTGAAACATGGTTAATTTGGGTAAAAAGTGTTTTAAGTCCTTTCTTCCTTTTGACTTTAAGACATTTATCGGGGTTTCAAAAAACATAATTTTTATCGAAAAATCCAAATTTTTTATAATTTGATAAAAATTCCAAAATAGATACAAAGTCCCAATAAAGATGGTTTTTTTTTTTTGTTTTTGTGTCTTATAATGTTTCTTTTTTTTCAAATTTTTAAACTTTTATTCAAAAAAATTTTTTATTTTCAAAATTTTACAAACATAAGCTATGGTAGATTACAAATTAAAATTTCTCTTCACTCATTAATTTCAACAAATTTTTCAAAATGGGTTTGAATTAAATCAATTTTGACAACTTTTAGTTTGATAAAAAATACTACCAAAAGGTACTTTGTATTTTGTGTGGGGCCCGTTGTTACTCCATTATTTACAATTTTTGTCAACTACTCACTTGTAAAAAGATCTTCGAAACACAAAGAATACATTCTTGAAAATAAATACTTTTAAATTCGTTGTGTGAACATTTAAGACATAACAAATAATATTGGTGTTTATCTGAAAAGTAAAAGTAAGAAATCCTTTATTACTCATTTTTTTTCAATTTAGGTACATTTTTGATAATTGAGAAAACAATACAAACAAACAAACAAACAACTTTTTTACTAATTCTTAACAACACCAAATAATCATTGTTATTGTAAAATTGAAGCAAACAATTTCAACGATCTTAAAAAAACTTGCTAAATAATGTATCCTATTTCAAAATGGATAAATGGGATATTTTACCTAGAGTACGGCAATTCAATTCAAGATCATACACTTTACTTTGACTCAACAAATATTATTTCAACAAGACAATTAAAAAACTTGTAAATTACAAATTTTTTTTTTTTTTTCTCTTTGAGTTTGAAAAGGGATCGTTTCTTTAAAAATCGCTTTTGGAAATAATTTTTTTTTTTTTTTTACCTTTACATAAAACAATTTTACAAAAACAAAGAACTTTATTGTCATGCCCACAAGACTTGAAAGAAAAAAA
This sequence comes from Anaeramoeba flamelloides, assembly GCA_027625915.1. Taxonomy (NCBI): domain Eukaryota; family Anaeramoebidae; genus Anaeramoeba; species Anaeramoeba flamelloides. Next base: position 1,813,860 of record JANTQA010000063.1, read on the forward strand.
AACAACAACATTTTCAATGAATCTGTCTTTTGGTAATGAGAATTGTTTTGGATTTGTTTATCATGATAAGGGATTTTATAATCCTGTTTCACGTGATAAAAGCACTTCTTTTTCCCGTCTTGAAAAGAATAGCAAAGAAGAGAAAAAAGAAAAAGATAATCTTGAAAAGAATTCCGAGAACGAAAATAATACAAAAGAAGAACAAAAAGAAAATGAAAATGAAAACACAAAAGAAAACGGCAATAAAAATCAAAAGGCTAAAAAAAACAAAATCCTACCTATTCAACCCTTTATGTTATTTTCATCCGAAACCGAAAGTGACTCTTCTTTTGCGAGTTTTTTAGATTCTTCAGAAGAAACATTTGTCTCGAAACAAGATTCAACAAGAATAAGCACGAATTTATTTTCGGAGAGCTGTGAAAATTCAAAAGAATTCTCAAAAACGGGCCCAAATCCAGAAAAAGAAACAAAAGAACACAAACAGAAACAAGAACAAGAACAAGAACAAAAACAAAAGCAAGAATTTTCAGGGAGATCGTTGGTAATACTTTCCCCGCACGGATGCTATTCAATTTTTAAGGAATTTCTGGTAGAAATCGCCGATGATGTTTTTCATGATCCAAGAAGGATCAATTATTGGACAAATTTTGTCTCGACAAGGTGGCCCAAGCAAATCCAACTTGGCAAAGTGTGCCAGGACTTTAAATTAACGGAAACAGTCAACCTGTCTGTCTTTATCCCTGGCAAGCCTGAAAGCGTTTTTGATCATTACGATGAAATATGTTGGTCCAAGGGCTATAACGGGCTCGGAATCGATCTGTATTCCTATTTTTCATCAAATTTGGAAAAGCTCTGGCAGATATGGCAGATCATCTTAATGGGGCAGCCCTTGGTCATTTTTGCGCCGAATACAAAAACATGCTCTTCCATCGCCATTGCGCTCTCCAGCATGATTTACCCTTTCAAATACGATGGCGAAATCATTCCCTGTTTAACAAGGAAAGATTCCAATTACAAAAAGATTTTAAAATTCAATTCAGAGAAGTCTTTTTATTTTAATTCGATGAATAACAGCCAATTCTCCTCAAATTCGTTTATAATCGGTACAACAGATCTTTCATTAAGCAAAACACTATTTTTAGATTGGCCTAATCTTCTGTATGTTGGACTAAATCAAGAAAATGATTTGTAAGTATTTTAAATCCACTCTTTTTTATTATTATTTATTATTTTTTTATACTCACCCAAAATAATTAAAAAAACATTTAATTCAATCCATTAAAATCAAACACAATCAAATAAAAAAAAACCATTAAGGGACTAGTCTCTATTAATTTTTTTTTTGGCCAATAACTAAATAAGGAATCCTTATCTTGAAATATGTTTAAAATTGAAAATAGACAGATTTTTTCAATGTAAGAACTTTTAGTTCTTGTTTTTTTTTTAAAAAAAGTTTATAATTAGTCAAAAAAAGTGACTTTTAAAAAAATTTTTTCAAAAAAATATCTTTAACTGATGAGAATTTTTTGATTAATTTTGGATTTACCATTGTGAAAAAAATTTGGGTCATTAAAAAAAATTGGGTCAGTCAAAAATTTGTTTTCTTTTTTTAAATAGTAAATATTAGCAAAATGATTTTTGATCAAAGTAAAATTTTATGAACAAATCTTACATTTAAGAAAAACCAGAGTCATTATCAATAATAATTTTCAGAAATAAAATTATCTTGTTGCATTTTAACCTTTTAGAATTACTGTGGAACTCTAAAAAAACAAAAATTTACATTTAATTGTAAACTTTACTAAAAATGTTGATTTTTTTTATTAGATTACATTCCAAGATCAAGTTAATCATTGTTTGGGAAGACCAAAAATTAATAACCGTTTTAAATTAAGGTTTTTCTATGGGGATTTAAAGAATTTAAATGGTTTCTGAAATCTTGATATTTCGGTATTTTGAAGTTTTGATTGTAAACATTAGTGGAAAACAACCTCTTTGGAAAAAACATCTTTTTTGAAAGATTTTATTATTCAATTTGGTTTAAAAAGATATTTAAGATTAACCGTGATAAATTTGCGTTCATTAACAATGATAAATATCTTATTGAATTAAGAGATTTTAATATTTCCTATTAAATAGTTCTCTTATTTTTAGTAAAGTCAATAATTAAAAATAAATTTTTGTATTTTTGGAGTTCCACAGTAATTCCAAAAGGTTAAAATGCAACAATTTAATTTTACTTCTGAAAATTATTAAAGATAGTGACTTTGATTTTTCTTAAATGTAAGATTTGTTCATAAAATTTTACTTTGATCAAAAATCATTTTGCTAATATTTACTATTTAAAAAAAGAAAACAAATTTTTGACTGACCCAATTTTTTTTAATTACCCAAATTTTTTTCACAATGGTTAATTATTTTCTCAAAATTAATATTTATTCTCATTTTGAAAAACGAAAAAATAATTTAAAACTAGTGAATATTTTCTCTTTCACTTCTGTTCATCCAACTTGACTCTATAAAGAACTCAATTTGTTTTATCAATAATTACTTTTTAAAAAAATAGTTCTTATTCTTTTCTTTTATTTTTTTTTGACTCTGACAAAAACTTTTAGAATGATAATTTGGGAAAACTTAAAAAAACTTTAAATTCAGCAAAAACAAAAGAGTGTAAACTGAAGAAGTGGTTTCAAGAAAAAAAAAGAATGGTACAAGAAAAGAAAGAAAATCTTTTATTTTGAGTAAAGAATATATTGTATATTTTTTTCGAATCAAACTGTTTTTTCCTGCAAATCCAAAAAAACCTTTTCTGGTTTATTTTTCAAACTATTTTTTGTAGGTCTTCCACAAACACAACAAGGTTTTACTTTCTTGCTCATATTTTTTTTTATTTTTTGTATTTTTGCGAAAAGTTGAAAAAAAGCAACTTTCAAAAAAGTGAAAAAAAGGAAAATTTTTTTATTTCTATAAAAACAATAACTAAATTTAATGAATGTCATTTATCGAGATTTCATTACTACACAAAGAAGTTTTTCACTTTGATTTCAAATCTAAGTAATTGGCAAAAAAAAATCTAAATCTCTATTAAATTTACCTAAAAAAATTTAATAGAGACTATTCCCTTAAGGAGATAAGTACATTTCCACACTTTTGGGTTTCTCATTTTAATTGTAATTGCAATATAAAAATCTATTCTATATCAAAATATATTAGAGAAATTCATCGATTTATTTTATTGAGTTAAAAAAAGTAAATTATCAGGAATTTAATCGATTTTCACTAATTAAGTGATTGAAAAAAAAAGGAATTTTTTGATACCATTTTATAGGAAAAATTGTTTGCTGAAAAGGAAACAAACAAAAAAAAAAAACATCAGAATTGTCAAAAATGTTCTTAAAATTATTAATTTCACAAAGAAAAACCTCTCATATTTATATTTTTTACTAATTATGAAATTCTTTCAAATAATTTTTAAAAACACATTGGTTAATTATTCAATTACGAGAATTGTGAGATTCTATTAAAAACACAATTTAAATGAGAAATAAATTGACATTAATCATTGTACCAAAAAAAGAATCTTTAGATTCCGTGAAATAAAAAAAAATAATTGTTTTTGGCTTTTTTTCCAAAAAATCAAAATGTGAATCCTTTTAATAATAAATTAAAAACAAAATCCTCAGAGTTTCTTTTTCATTTTTTTTTAAATGATCAAAAAAAAAAAAAAAATAAAAACAGTGAAAAAAAAAATAAATATTTTTATTTCTGATAACTTTGTTGTTTTGATGTTTTAATGGGATGCTACGAAATAATTAAAAAAACAAAAAATAATTATGATTTTCAAAAAATGGTCTGAAATTTTCGGAAATAAAAGAATAATTTCCTATTTAATTTTCAATTAAAAATTTTAAATAATTTCACATGTTATATTTATTTCTAAATTTCTTTCCCCCCTCTTTACCCAATTACAAATAAACGAAATAGGAATTTAAAAAAGAAACCAACAAACAAAAAATTTCAAAAATTAATAATGAAATCACAATCGCTTATCACTGCAGATAAAAAATTATTAAAAAAATTAAAAAAAAAAAACAAACAAATCAATATTAAAAAAGATTCCCGCTATAAAACAAATCTTATTCGGCAGCATTTTTTTACGATCACCTCCCACTTTTTGACTGGCTTTGAATTATATTTTAACACTTTAATTCCAGAATTACAAAACATTAAACCATTTTTCACTCAAGTGCTGATTAAAGGATTTAGCGAAAAGGGTTTTATTAATAAATTAAAAACCTATAAACTTGGCAAACATTTTGATAAAAAATTAATTACCAACTATGAATACCTATTTAGGAAATTCATCCATACAGGTACATTCATGAGATGGTATCATGATCAACAACAAAAAAGCGGAATTTTGTTTTATAAATTATACCGACAAACAATTTTACAAATAAACCTAACAGAGGTACTTCCAAAAGAAACGGAAATTGAAATTATTGATCTCTTCTTTAGAATGTCAAAGGAGTTAAGCACTGCAATTCGGCTACGTGACCACACACTGTTTAACAAGTCAATCGAATTAATGCAGCAAGCGATTAATTTACTCCCAAAAGAGCTCCAACTGAATTTAAAAGGCAAAATTGAGCAAGCAAATCTAAAAATGAAAAAAAGGAAAAAAAAGCAAATGATAAAAAGAACAAACTCTTTTCGTTATTCCACATCATCTTCAAATTCAAATAATTCAGACACAGACACCTTTAATTCTTCAAATAAATCATCCTCGTCATCGTCCTCATCTTCTTCAAATAATTCCTCTTCTTCAACATCGTCTACTTTTTTACATCTACCAATTTCATCGATTACAAATTCATTAAATATAAAAAACAAACAAACAATAAATCAAATTAGACAATTTGAAAAAATTAAAAACTAACCAGATAATTATAGTATCAACAAAAAAAAAAAAAGAAAAGAAAAAGAAAAAGAAAAATATTGATGTTTATGAAGAGTTCAAACTCTTAGCTTTTTTAATTCGAAGGATTACTTGTCAGAGAAACGTTTTTATTTTTATTATCATAGATTTTGTTTTTTGATATTTATTTTTTATTCATAATTTTTTTTTTTATTTTTGTAAAGATTTATTTTTATTTTTTATAAACTAATTTGTTAACATTTAACTTTTAAAAGTTACATAATAAAATTATTTATTATTATTTTTAATCATTTTATTTCTTCTTTTTATGAATCAATCTACCACTTAAACTTTGAGATGGCACAGTACGATTCATCTTGTTTATATAGCTGAATATGCATTATTTATTATATTGTATTAAATTATTGATAATTATTGCAAAATAGAAATATATTTCACAACAAACTGAAAAACAAATTAATTCTTAAAAATCAGTGAGTTATAGGTAAGGCAAATGTATGAAGTTCTAATTTAAAACTGAATAAAGTAGCCCTTTTCATTTGATTTATAGTTTTTCAAATATTCCGATCATTTTATTAAAACAAATTATGACAGGAACCTAAAAAAATTTGACATAAAAGAAAAAAAAGGAATCCATTTGACAACAGGTTACTAAAAACATTTATAATTGATGTTTTTATTTTTTTTATTTGTTTGTTTTTTTCTTATCCTGTTTTCTTTTCAGTAAATATAAATTGAGTTTAAAATAATCCTAATGACTGTAAGTACTAGGTTCTTTTGCCTACTCTTTGAATTGGGAGCCACAAATTTCGCCACTTCAAAGCTCCCTCTTTTATATTTTAAGAGCTCTTGAGCTCTTGAACATTTAATCCTAACCAACAAAGCCTAATTCTCTTTCGTATTTTGCTTGTCTTTCTCTTTTTCTTCTATTGGTTGAAAAATAAATAGTTCTTTTTTTCATTTTTTAATAAATGGTTATTTTAATATTATATTTTTTCTTTATTACAGCTAGGATAAAATCCACTAAATACACTGTTGATGATAGACTTGATGCCTTTTTGTTGTTTAACCCCCACTTCTATAACAAAAAGGAGGGGTTTATATAATTACCAAAAAACTTTAAATATTATGGTATTACTGTTAATTTATAAAAATTCTTATTATTTATTTTGAGGGATCAAGTAAAATAACAAATTTTTCTCTATTGTTTAGACTTTCAGTAAAACTGTTTACCCCACAACACTACCCCTAAAGTTGGATACTGTTATCCATCTTTATATAATTATGTAAAATTTCAGTGTTTTTTATTTCATTTTTTATTGTTCATTTATCCTTTCTATATCAGTATTCTAATTATACTTACATTAATGAAAGATCACAGCACAAATAATATTTTCCATAATTACAATTAATTATTTTAAATTAAGGCTTTTTAAACATTTTTTAATTAATAATTTTTTTCATGTAGTTTTTTATCTAAATTTTTTCATAATTTTTTCTTCATTTGATTTTGATAAATTTATATCTTTCACAATACAAATATTAATGAAATATAAGGTTCTGATATTAACCAGTACTATTTATTTTGCATTTTTTGTTATATTTTGAAATTACATATATTTTTTTAAAAAAAAATATATAAAGTACACCATATGTGTTTAAAAAATAAACACCAAATTTGCAACAACAATTTTATAAATATCAATACTTTATTTATCTAAAAAACTTTAATAAAAATAATTTATATTATTAAATTTTGTATTTTTTTTTAAAAAACTTAAAATTTTAAGTGAAATTATTGAACTTGTGTAATCTTCAGAATAAAAAAAAATTCAATATTTTCTATTCAATGATTAATTTTTTAACTATTTTTATCCTTTTACTTCTTAAATCGAAAAAAAATATCTGTATTTTAATACTAAATTTTGTATTTAATTTTTTTCATCATATATATTTTTTTTAAAGATTAGTAACTTTTATACCTTCAATAACATCAAATCTTCTTATTCTTCTAGGTAAAAATAGTTTTTTTAGGTGAATTTATTTATAGCAATCAATAAGTATTTTTAGTTAAAAATTATTACAGGGTCTTTTAAAGTGATATAACCACAATTACAATTATTTTTAAATAATTAATTTAATTCCATATAGAAAGTTCCACTTTTAAGGAACAAACTTTCAACCAAATTTAAGACATAAAAAAATCTCAAATTAAGGCACAAAATTTGTAATTTTTTTTTTTACAATTTATTTTACTAGAATCTGAATTTTGTGCCTTAATTTGAGATTTTTATTGTGCTTTAAATTTTGTTGAAAGTTTGTGCCTTAAAAGTGGAACTGACTGTATCACAAAAAATCAAAAATATACTAGTCAAGATAATTTCAAAGTTTATCAATCTTAATAACATTATTTAAATAATTTACTTTATTCACAAAGCCTACAGTAAATTAATTAACTCATGGAAAAAAAAAGTCAAAAAGTTAGTCAAAAAATGAGATGGATTTTTCTATACGTTACATTTTCAAAAAGAAATGATAATATTTTGATTTATTTTTAACTTTTCGAATGGATGATCTTTAAAGAATTTATTTTTTTTTATTTTAAAGTTTGATGTGTAAGTGTTCTCAACTTGTTTTAAGTAGGGAAAATGAATTATTTTCTTTTCTTATTGGACTTATTTGAATATATATTGTAAAACCCAACTTTGATTAATATGGATTTTTTTTTATTATTTAGGTTCTTTCTAGATCCAAGTTAATTTTATAGGATTTTTATTGAATTTTATCTGTAAAAGATTTAATCTCACCGATCCATTTTCTTTATATGTTGAACATAGAAGATTTAGATCAATTTGAGACAAGAATAAAAAAAGGACTCTAGTACTTTGACATTTCTTTGCCATTTTATTTTTTAAGCAATGGAAATTCATATATTAATAAGTTTCTCATTTTATTTTTAACTAAAATATCTTTTGGATATTAGACAATCTTTGGTATCTTTTGTTCTAAATGGTAAAACTCAAGACAGAATTTATTAAAGAGACTTGTACATGGGATTCAATTTAAACTTAACTATCGAAAAATAAGTTTCCAAAAATGCAAAAATCGATAACAAACATATTTTAAATTGGCCCTTAGTAAAATTCAATTCAAGGCAAATTAATCTTATTCTTACTAAGATTATTTTCTGTATTCTTCTTGGTTGTGGTACCACTTTTCCTTTTCTAATAAAATAATCTCCAAAATAGTACAAAATATTTAATTTTCAAAAATTTGTTCAAAAAAAATTTCATGAATAAAAATTAAATTTCAAACAAATTATAAAAACATTTAAAAATTGATTGTGATATTTTTTTCAGTTATTTATTTTTTATCGGAAAAAAATATTTTTTTTCAAAGGACTTTTCAAAATTTTCAATAATACTTGGTAAAGAAATTGGATCATTATTAAATAATTTTGTAAATCTTCAATTAAAAGTATCAGTAAAAGATGAACGAAAAATAAAAAATCAAATAAAAGTCAAGAAAAGAAATTATTGGAATTAATTAAGATTTGGATTTTTTTTTTTAACTCTCTTTCCAAATTTATTTGTCAGGTAATTTATAGCTAGCATCTGAACTGATTGTGAAGTAATCCTGGTGGTAAATTACTTGAGGCTTAATCAAGGTAAGATTTGCTGGAAGTGGTAAAGGATATCCCTTTTGGAGTAAATTTTCGATCAATGGCGTTATAATTGCAGTTTCCATGACTGTAATGAAGTTTTGAAGAGGGTCTAAAGAAAATTGTCCAATATCTGTTTGAGTTAAGCTAACATCGGTTGTGAGTCCCCAAAAGTTTCCAGAAAATGATGTAGAATTGACTTCAATTTCGACATCGCAGCCAATATCTGCGCTGATTATACAGACATGGTGCTCGACATCAGTATCACTGGCAAGAACATTAATATTTACCGATCCTTTCAAATTTAGTTCCACACCCTTTGGGGTGAATGAAATGAGAGGCCATGTGTCTGCTTGTAAGATTACCTTCATGTCTCTATTTGGATAAGCCTTGTAAAGTGCTGGGATATAGTCTTTCCATCCTGCGGTATTCAAGGGGTATGGGAACCAACTTGGAAGGGTTTTGGGCGTTTCGGTAATTTTCATTGCACCGGTTTTCCAATAGCTGTAGGAGAATGAGTCTACAAGGAAACTTGAAATAAAGAATTGAAGCATTTCAGTTGTTTCAACATTTGGAAGATCAACAGGTTCTGGGGTATATTCCGTTGGATCTGGTACATAATAAAATTCTGCTTTTGTTGGGATTGTGACACTTTCTCCGGCAGTAAAGACTGGTTGATCTACCATTTCATAATCGATTTCAACATCATTAAGAACTTGGATAACTACTGGAAGTGATTGAATGAATTTATCGGCTGAATTATTAATAAGATCTGACATAATGCTTTCAAATTGCTTTTGGATTTCGTCTTTAATGAAATAATCGATGATTCCTCTAAACAGATTATATAACCAAGATGCTCCCCCATGGAAATCCTTTTTTTTTTTTTTTTTTTTTTAATTATTTATTATTTATTGTGTTATTTTTTATTTATGTTAGTGTATTAAAAAATTTTTTTGTTTGTTGGTTTTTTCGTTTAGATTATTTTCTGTTTAAGGGGTTAGCGTCTACCAAGAAGAAGTTTAAAATTAAAGTATGCTGTTATTGAATGTTAATCACATTAGTTAGTCCATAGTACAAATGTCTCCAAAAATTTGATTAGTAAAATAGTACGAAAAGATGAACTCATCAATTAAAAATAATCCTTCTATTATTAAAAAATTCAAAATCTAGAATTTTAGAAAAAAAATATACATTTCAAGACAAATTTAAAGGCTTAGTTTTCAATATTCAGTAGCCAAAGTCACAAAATATCTTTCTTAAATTTGTCTTCAAATGTAATATTAGTTTCTGAAAAAAATCCATTTTTTTAACAAAATAAATCATTAACAAATAGATTATTTTTACAAATTATTTTAACATATTGAAAATGCTGGTATTTGATTATAAATGGGAATAAATTTTCACTGAATTTTCCTTTTCTTTTTTTTTTTACCAAGAGATTTTCAGAAGAAATGGATTAAAATTTGTGCTTTCTATTTATATGTTTGGTTACTTTTTAAAATATATATATTTGGTTAACAATAAATCTTAAATAAAGAAAAGAAACACAGATTACAGAATTGAAAAAATGAAAATCAGATGAAAATTTATCCCATTTAATAATCAAACACTAGTATATTGAAGATACAACTAATTTCATAGAAAGGAATTTAAACTAACCAATACTTGGTTTTTTTTATGTTGATGAATTGTGAGTGAATCTTGAAATTAAAAAAATGCTAAAATTGGTTACTTTTAGAGGTTTTTAATATTAATTTTGAGGTACTTGGAATAGTATTATTTTGGTTTCTATCTTTCAATTTGGCAAAATAATTAGATAAAAATTTCCAAAATGACAATTTTAAATTATGATCTTTACTAAAAAATGCAATAATTTATTGTCAAATTATAAACTCCATTTCAAAAATTGTGAATCACCTGAAATAATAAATTGAAATATATATATATATATATATATCCAGATGTATTCACAGACAACTAATAATTAAATCTGATTAATAATTCACTTTCAAATCGTTCTAAATATATAAAAACCTGATATTTTAGAAATTTTAAAAAAATAAAGCCAAAAACTAATTAAAAAGTGAGTCACAATTTTTGAAAAGAGCATTACAGATTCTTTAAGACAGAACTTTCACTGAAAAAAGGTTAACAAGAAGATTTTTTGGCTAATAATTAAATTCTTCTTTTAGAAGGCAATGATTGGTTTAAATTTTTTAATGTGATTATTTGTATTTTCGAAGATTTTTTTTTTTTTCACTTGATCTTTTCCAAAAAAGAAAAAGAATAAAAAAAAACTATCAAAAAAAAAATAAAAGAAAAAAAAATAAAAATTTAAAAAGCAAAACAAAAATTTGCAAAATTAGAAAAAGAAAAACAAGAATTTGAAAAAATTAGAAAAAATGATTTCGATTTAACAATTGTAAAATTTTTGTGATAAGAATATGGGATAAAACCACATAAAAAAAGTTGCAGTAACATTATAAAGTGAGTCAAAATTTTTGAAAAATAGCTTATTTATACTTGTATTTGAATTATAAATAGGAAAAATTTCTCTTCATTTTCAATTTCCTTTTTCATCTAGAGTCATAAAATGCAACACACTTCTTTGAGAACTGTACTTACAAAAGAAAAAAATGAAAAAGTAAGTGAAAATTTTTCCTATTTATAATTCAAATACACATGTGCAAAAAGTGATGTCTTAATATTTTAAGTTGTTTTACTAAATTTGTCATTTTTCCAAAAACTATAAAACTTTTCCGATGCGCCCGGAAGGGTGGGGTTTTATGTCAGTGGACTTGGGGATTCTAAGAGCAAAAAAATCGATTTAATAATAGAATAAAAATGTTTGGGGAAGAAACAGAAATTCAAAAATCGAAAATAATTTTCAGAAATCAGAAAACAAAAACAACCCCAAACATTTTTATTCTTTAATTAAATCGATTTTTTTTGCTATTAGAAACCCCATATTTTTCAACAAGTAATCTCTCTCTTCCGGGCGCATAGGAAAAGTTTTATAGTTTTTGGAAAAATGACAAATTTAGTAAAAAAACTTAAAATATTAAGACATCACTTTTTGCACATGTGTACCAGTATAACTGTTGCTGAAAAAATCCGAGAAAACTTAGCAAAACGCGTGTTTTCAAATAAAAATCGTGCTTCCTTTTTTCTTGAAAACCTAAACATTTAATGATCAACGAAACTGACCGTAAACCATAAGTAAATACCAATATTGGTTTCTTAAAGTTCCGCTCTTAAAAAAGATTTTCTTAAAATGAAGGATCAAATATAAAAATTTTACTCTAAAAATCGAATTAATGTTTGAGAAAGTTTTTTTACAATAAAAAAACAAAAATTTAAAAAAATTACGAATAACACAAAAAACTTTCTTATAAGGAATAATAAATTCAAAACTTTCTCAAAATATCAAGGAGTTTACATTCAAAATATATTTTAATGTAGATATACTATTGGGTATTTAACTAGATGTTGTATCAAAACAAGAATAAGAAAAAACCACAGCTTTTATTGGAGACACGGATTTTATTTGAGACACGGGTAGTTTGGCCGACTGTAGATTTTTGAAAAGTAATTTGAGCCATCTGTCATGAATATCATTTACTTTTAATTACAACCGGCTTTAATTATAGTTGTATCTATGGTTGGGTTAGCCCCTTAAAATCAAGTTCTACTTTAATAATTTTACCCCGAAGTTCAAATAATGAATCTGAATTAAATTTCTTCACAAGATCATTTTCTAATGGAGTTTGTCAAGATCTTTTATGAAATTTTCTCGTCCAATTTGAGGAAAATGTTTGTAACTTGAAACAAAATTTCCAATTATCTTTGTCAAGATCTTGGAAGTTGTTTTAGCTTAGAAATAGAACAAAAAATTTGGAACTTGAAAATAAAAATTTTCATTTTTTAAGAGAAAAACAAAAGTTTAATGAGAAAATAAGAAGATCGGAAACTTACAATTTCAAATTCGCCAATTGAAATAGTAGCAGATTCTGTTTTAAGTAAAGGAAGCCCATTTTCTTGTGTAACTTTCAACTTAATATCGGCTGAATGCTCAGAGCAACTTGCATCAAATGATCCCTTTTTAATAAAATTAAGAAATTAAAGTTTTTGTTGTTTGTTTTTAAAAAGGAAAAGCATTTCAAAATTAAAAGACAAAAATTGTAAAGAGCAAAAAACATAAAGAAATTTTTTACTCTTTTGGAAAGGATTTTAAGAAAAAAAATAAATTATTCAGTTTGTCCGATTTTGTTTGAAAAACCCAATTCGATTTTTTTTTTTATCATTTTTAAATCAGAAAACAACAAAAAAAGAAAAAAAATAATTAGTAATTTTACATGGCTATGGATATGTGGCCAACTATGCTCTCTCCAATAAAAATCGGCACTAAGGGCAACACGGCCATTGTTAGCTGTTAATTCGATACCATCACTAATAAGAACTGCGTTAGCATCGTTTAATTCAAAAGAACTGATTTTGAAATTAGAAATCTCATAATCAATTTTGCCAAGTGGGCTATCATACTCCCCTTGGAAATCTGGGATGTTAATTTTGACAATTTCTTCATTGACGTATGGCAGTAGATCAGAAATTGCATAAGTAAACATTGATTGGTGTAAGGCGAACTTAGCACCTGGTTTCGAATATACACCACCACAAAGCAAACATGCAAAAAGTGCAATAAAAAGTATAGAGTTTTTCATTTTGGATTTTCAAACAGAAAAAAAAATGAATTTCGAGAATTTTAATTCTTTCTTACTTTCTTTCTGATCTTTCTAAATACTAAGGGTGGAACAAACTATTGGTCATTTTACAATTTTTACTAGTCGTCAAAAGATTATTCGGTGAATAAATTTGGATAATAATTCGGATTTTTGTTCAAAAATTATGGATCCTTTTCTTAAGTTTACCACTCAAAAAGATTTAAAGAATAATCAATACTTAGTAACCTTTTGTTATTTTCATATATATGTCAAAATTTTTTTTTCGAGGATTTATGATTTTTTTAAAAAGACCACCCAATAAAACTTTTAATGTTGGTGTTTGCGATATATCTCTTTTGTGGTTAAGTGGGGGTGTCAATTGTAATACTTTATATTTAATCCAATATCAAGATTATCTGGAAAGAAAAAATACTGAAAACTGAAATTGAAAAAAGGTGTAGGTAGAGTTATTCTTCAATTAAACTGTATGACGTCCAGCTCTTAATGATTTCTTTCAACTACCTTACACTTGGGATGAAATAAGAACAGTGGTGTAAATAACCCGTGTTTTTTACTTTATCCAATTACGAAAATTTAACTCATGCAAAAAATATTAGCTGACTGGGGAGATCAATTTAACAAAAAAAGAAATGAACCAATGGGATGAAAACAACACATAAACAAGAAATAGTGTTCTTTAAATAAATTTTAAATAAGAATTGCAGATATTCAACAATTTAAAGTTAATTTTTTGACGAAAAAAATACGAATAAGATCCTTTTTTCACAATTAAAATAACATAAAAATTGAAGTCACTTTTTTTATTTGCCAACATTTTGTTTTTTGAAATTGTACCAAATTTTGAAACTAATTACAAGATCAAAATTCAATAACTCTCAATATAAAAGTGTTTACAAGTCAAACTTTTTTTAAATTTTTCGATTTTAAACAACTTTCCGCTTTTTGGATTTTCATTAAAACAGTTTCAGGTTTTTGAAAGCTAACAAATATTTTTCTTTGAGAAACTAACAAAAAACTACAAACAAATTCAGATAGTTTGTTTTTAGTAAAATCATTTTTTTTAACCCTTTTTTAGGGATTAAATAACTTTTATCAAGCATTTGAAATTCGAAAAAATAAGAAAGAATACTGCAAACTGAAATCTTTCAGACTGTCAGGTTGAAATTTCTAAAAAGCCTTGAAAGAATTTGTCGAGATTGTGTTATTCTTGAAGTTTATAGTTAAAAAACAAACCATTTTCTATGATGAAATTTGGTAAATATGACAAAATTTTTGAAACAAAAACATTTAATATTAGAGAACCATTTACATTAATCCAAGGTCAAACCTCAAAAGTTAATTTAAATCTGAACTAAGAATATATATGAGTGTCTTCCTATCTTCAAATACTCTAGTCATACAAAAAAAAAAAAAAGTTAAATTTTTGTTATGGGTTAAAGGTTGTCAACACCAGTTTTTTATATCACTTAAGTTTCTTAAAAAAAAATATATATATATATATAATACTGGCATTTGAATTATAAGTGGAAACTAATTTTCACTTACTTTTCCACATTTTTCATTTTCAAATAGAGTTTTCATCGAAATACGTTGTAATTTGTGGTCTCTATTTGAAAAAGGGAATTGAAAATTAAGTGAATTTTTTTCCTATTTAAAAATCAAATACTAGTAAAAAAGCAGAAATTCACATAGCATATGTTTTGTGTGTTTTTTGGTTCAACAATAAAAAAAATTCAACTGTTATTTTAAAAGATCATTTATCTAGATTCCTTCTGACAATATGTTTTTATTTTTGGTAATAGTAACAATTTTTATTTTTATTCTTAACAGAAAACTTTTTTATAATCAAACCAAAAATACAGAAATTTCATAAACCTCCAATAAGTAATTTTTTCTGATCAAATTAATAATATAAGTGAAAATTCAAAATTTTAACCCTTTTTAAGGAACAATATATAGATTATCAGATAAAATACCAACCATTCTAATTTGAATTTTTTTAAATATCTAAAATTAATAATTTTAACCCGTTGGTAAATATTGAAATTAAAAATAATCATTTAGTTGATCAATTAAAATTAAAATCGTAACTGACTAAAAACGAAAATCTGTTTTTTTTTTTATTAAAACTCAGATTAATTATGAATTTTTATATAAAAAAACCTATTTTATCAGAAATACTTTTTTTAAATTTAAAAAAGCAGGGATTTATTTTCTTTAAATTGTTTTCTTTAAATAATTCTTTTAAATTTTTGATATAAATTTTGTAACTTTGATAAAAATTTTTATTTTTACTTAATCTAATGTAAATTCAAAATAATTAAAAACATTTCCCCAATTAAAATACTTTCGAAGGTTTGTAATTGAAAAAATGTTTTTTATTTTAAATCAAAAACCCAAATGTTTTACCATCTTGTATATCACATATTTGCGCTGTATGTTATTTTTTCATATTATATCCAAATACAAATTATTTTTACATATAACACACTGAAAAATATTTTAAAAAAGACTAATTTATATATCTGAGTGTTTATATAATATTTTTATTTTAAATTAATGTTCTCTTTATGCTTTGAAAAACATTAATCTCAAAATAAACATGATTTCAAAAAGTTTGGCTTGCTTTATAATATGAAGGGAAGTTTTTTTGAGACTTTATTTGGGTATTTTTATCAAAAAAATAATTTCAATTTTTTAGATCAGAATAATTGTTTCTAATTTTACTAATTTTTGTTTTTGTTTTTGTTTTTTTCTTTTCTTTTGTTTTGATTTTATAAATTTTTCTTTCTTTTTCTTTTTCTTTTATTTACTTTTCTTTTTTTTTGAAAAATTTTTCGTTTTCTTTTTTACATTTTTTTTTGATACTTTTTTTTTGTTTACAAAAGATTATGTAAAAATAAAAAAAAGATTTTCAGAAGTACAAATAACCACTAAGGAAATTTCGAGTTTGTAATTTCTTTTAAAATAAATTTAATTATAAGTAAAAAATCTCATTGTTAACCCTTTTTCAGTGATATTATAGTAATAAAAAATTCGTAATACCCATTTCAAAAATTGTGACTCACTTTTTTTTAGTTTTTGATTTTGTTTTTTTTTTAATTTTAAAAATATCAGGCTTATTTATTAATATACATATAGATGAATTTAAATGAGAATTATTTTTATTATTTCAGAGACACCGAAATTTAAAATATCGAATTGTTAATCAAATTTATTATTACAAATAATTTCGACAATCGAATAAATAATTAATTTCTAATTAAAAGCTAATTTAAAGGCTTGATTCACTAATAACCTATTAATGGTAAAAAATCTCAAAAGAGAAACAAACTGAAGTGCCAAAAAATTTAAAACATAGTTTTTCAAAAATCAAGTTTCGTTAGAATCTATAAATGAAAAAAAAAAGTGGGGAAAATGAAAAAAAAACAAATGAATTATAAAATGAAATAACTGTTGAGAGAAAAATGTTTTACACAGAAAAATGGTTACACACCATTTTTAATTGGGAACATTAGTAAAATTGAAAATCAAATCCTATTGATAACCAATTGAATTTTATAACAATCCAGGTTTAAATGTGTTACAAGTTCATTAATCTGTGGTGTGTGTAGAATACTCATTTGAACGGTTGATAACTAAAGTAGATCATGCTATTTTAACAAAAATCCAAGTTTTAGTATAGTTTACTATTAATTCTGGAAATGGTAATTTATAAACTTGCTTTAGATTATAAGAGATAAGGTTTTGAAAAAGTAAAATTACATTAATCATTATTCTAATAAGTAGATTATTGTTATTTTTTATAGTTATTTCACAAACGATTGAAATTAACAATCATTTTCAGTAGTGTTCAAAATTTAATGTACAGTCCAACTATTTTTCTCGGTAGAACATTTTTCTCCCAACAGTAAAACTCTGTATAAAATTTGAAATGTTCCGCAACTAATAAATCTCTTTTGGAAAGTTGAAAGAAAATTTTGTTACATTTTTTTTGCATGAAATAGTATTTAAATAAAATACAAATTCGAATGATTAATACTTACTTGACAATTTATATATTATTTTTTCAAAAGGGATATATTTTGGAATTTTTATCATATTTTCAATAGATCCAAGAATTTGAATTCCAAGAGTTTTGGAAATTCCAGGGTATTGGATTTAAAAAAATATTGTGAGTCATTATAATTTGTGAAAAAAAGAATTCACTTTTTCAGTTTTTTCAACTTGGAAAATAAATATTTACTCAACAATTAAAAGTGAGAGATCTTTGCAAAATATACAAATTTTTACAACACACAAGATATCTACAAATCATCAAAAGACAACTTTTTTTTCTCGAATTCAAAGGTTTTTTTACAAACATAAAGGAATTTGATCCATTTTCTGTTTTTCATGTAATCAAACAATAAAAATGACTGAAATAAAAAATTTCAAACTTTTCAAAATACTTTTGAGGAAAAATGTTTTATTGAGTTTCAGAACTGAAACAATTTGAAGAATGCTCTAATACTAAAAAGTGAGTATTTTCCAATTTTAACAATTATAGGACTGCTTCCATTTTTTGTTAAATCTTTTTTGAGTAACTCAGCTTTATTTTCTTCGGGCAAAAGTGTTCGGTTTTGTTTGATTACTTCTTGGTTGTTTTCGATAGTTTTCAGAAAAATATCTTTTTCCTTGATCTTTTGGAGTAAATTACACATCAAAAGAACCAATAATTAAATTTTTATTCAATTGGCTTTTGATAAATCAATAAGAAAAAAGAATAAAGAGAAGAAACACATACACACATACACACACACACAACAGAAATCCAAAATGACTCAAGTTTTACAACAATACAAAACACAGTTTTTACAAGCACTAAACGAATCAAATTTTAAAACTGTCCAAGCCCTATTAGATCAGAAATTTGTTCAAATCAACGAATCTATTGGAGGTATGTTTCCTTTGTATATCGCTTGCACTAAAGGACATATCTTACTTGCAAAGGAATTGCTACAGAGAAGTGCAAATCCAAACCAAAAGACAGACTTTGTAATTTTCACATTTTGTCGTTTTTTTTTGCTTTTAAAAACCACCACACCAAACAACAATAATTCTTTTTATTTTTTTTTTTTAATTTTTTTTCTTTTTTTTTTTTTTTTTTTGTGTTTATTCAACATTTTTTTTATTTATGAAAAGGATCTTTTGTTTTGTTAAAAAAAAATTGTGTTTTGTTCCAAATCTCAAAATTTTCAACTCCAACAAGAAATTAAAACCAAAATTATTTTTTTCTTAATTTTTAATTTCCAAAATCAAAAACAAAAAAAATTAAAAAAGAACACCAAACAAACATTTTAAAAAATGTTTTTTCTTTCATTAACAAAAACAAAAAAAAAAAAAAAAAGAATTGAAAAAAAAGACTATTTCCACTGAAATGGATGATTGTCACTAAACAAAAAGCTTTCCGATTCATTTTCATTTTTAAAAAGTGTTTTTGTTGAACTCATAGCAACCTTCAAAATCCATATGACTACCAATTGAAATTCGATTATTTTTTAATAAAGTGAAAAAAATTTAACAGTCATTTTGATAAAGTGTTACAAAAATAGTTTTTAAACAATTCCTCAGAATAGATTGAGAGAGGTTTATCAATTATTTTATCACTACTTTTGAAAAACTTTTATTCAACCTTAAAACTGCCCTACAGTGGCCAAAAACACCCTTGTTCAGTTCCTAAAACCTTTTTTTCAAATTAAAACCTGTGTTGCATTTTTCTTCCAAAACAACATCTGATTTAGTATTCGGCAGTATACCTACGGCCAAATCAATTTTGAAGATCGACTTATTGCGCTTTTGTGAAAATCCTAAATAATCAATAGAATTTGTTGAAAATTTTTCCAAACTTATATTCCGATTTCCCTATTAACAATTTTTTATTCTCCTTTTAGATGATGAATTCTATTATAGTTATCAAAATAATGTGTGACTAAAAGACTATAATATCCGTGTTTCAAAATATAATCCATGATTTTTTTTTCTTCTTGTTCCAATGCAACATTATAATTCATCATTTGATAGTAGACCAAAGTTCAAATCAATTTTGAAAGGAATACCCTTGATCTTTTCAGTCAAATTTAAATTAAGAATGCAATTTATTCAAAATTATTTTTAATATTTTTTCTGGTTGTTCAAAAATTTTTTTTTTTTTTATTTGGTTAAAATTCTTTTTCCAAAATCGACTTTATTAATTGATGAAAATTTAAATTTGATCCTTCATTTTTTAAATTTCTTTTTTAATAGTAAAACATTAAGCACTATTCTTCATATATATGATGATTTATTGTAAGCTTCTTTGAGCATTTAATGTGCAAGCCTTCTAGAAAAAAGAAACACCATTTTTTAATTTGAAACATTGGTTAACCAAGTCTACACATGTTATTTTAACACAAGTTTTTACTTATTCTCAATTGTAGGTCTCTTTGATCATTTAATGTATAGGCATTCCTGAAAAAAGAAGCACGGGTTTAAATTTGTAACTGTGTTTTACCAAGTCTGCATGGGTTATTTTAACAGCAGTAGTTCAGTATTGCTTTAAAATTATTAAAATGTTTGTAAGAATTAAACAGCAAAATTGTTTTCTTTGGCTTTTAAGATCACTCTTTTAACAAATACAGAAAGCACTTCAATATCGTTTAATGGTTAAACTATCCAAAGAAAAATAATTTATTTATTGTTTAATCATTTTGGAAAATTGATTAAACATTAAACTTTACGTCATTTTGAAAAAAGTAACAAAGACAGTTTTCAAAAATTTCATTAAAATAATTAGAAAACTAAATTGAATTATTTTTTGAATTGTTTTCAGAACTATTTTACACACTTTTTTAACCCCCCCCCCAGCAATACACTAAAAATCTAAATCAAAAATAAAACAAAACAAAATCACAAAATCCATATAAACTCATTTGAGTATGTGTATTTTAACTGGTTACTATATTATTTTCTCCTTTGTTCTCTTTGCTCCTTTCTTTTGAATGAATTTTTTGTTTATAAATACATTTCAATGGTCATTTTAAAACTGATTTTCAAGCAATTCATTTATACTCATTTAAAATTGTGATCCACAACATAAAATATCACTTTCTTTCAATGCTTTTCAATTTAAAATTAATCAAAATCAGCTTCATTCAAAAACTAGTAATTTCCTTCAATTCTAATAATATAAATTTTTTCAAGACTTGAAATCAAAACTTTTAACATATTTCAAAATTCAAAGAAATTCATTGTCTGGAATTGAAACTTTCGAAAGTGAGTTTGATTTTTGTTGTAAATAAAGAAAGTAATTGATTCCAGCAAAACTAATAAAAATAAAAACAATTTTGAATTTTTTTTTGTATCAGTATTTCCCTATTATTAAACCAAAAATTTCTTGAAAATTTAATAAAAAGGAACTTTTAAAAGTTACAAAATTGAAAATTATTGAATTACCATTTGGGAAAAAAAGTGAAACACGAAAAAAAAGTTCAACACGATTTTTAATTAGGAAACATTAATAGAAACTGAAAATGAAAAGTAAGAACCTGCTAATAAAAAGACAAAAAATAAATGATTCAAGACAAAATCGGAGGATTCAACACAATAACAGTTTTTTTAATACTGTCTCTTGGTAATGGATTTTTCTTTGATTGATCAATTATTAAAAATTTATTGAAAAAATATTCGACTATTTTGAAGAGCTCCAAAACTACTCAAACTATTTCGATAAACAAGTAGATTTGAATTGTTTTTGTTCGATTCAATCGAAAATAATATAATGAATTATTTTTTGAAGTTAATTGGTTTCTTCTTTTAATTGATTTTACTTTTTGTTTTTAGTTTTCCTATTAATGTTCTCAATTAAAAACTGTTTTAAACTTTTTTTCCATGTTTCACTTTTTTAACCACAATGATTAGAAAAATATCATTTAATACTGTTTAATTCCAAATTGAAAAAAGACAATTTTATCTCGAAAGTTCAATAAGGAAAATACAAATTAATGTAAGATTTGTTTTTTTATTTCACAGTTTGATATAAAAAAAAAAAAAAAAAAAAAAAGCGAAATAATGTGAAAAAATCTATTGATTTCCCAGATAAACAGAAAACTCAAGAAAAGCTAACAGCGGTTTTCCAGAATTCAAAAGAATAGAGAAAAATCTTTGATTTTACTCAATTCGAAATAAAAACTAAAAGTCTAAAAAAGCTAACTTCAAACAGATGAACATTTAGTGAAAACTTTTTCAAAAAAAAAAAAAAATGTAAATAATTTTTTATTAAAATAGGCATTAAAAAAACAGCTATAAGATCGTTTGTGCTAATTTTTTATTCTAAGAATAGATTTTAATGTTTATTAAAATAATAAATAAAAAAAAATAAATGTAATTCGTAAAAACAATAAGAATTTCTAAAAGTAAAACCATAACCAAACCAAAAAAAAACAAAAAACAAAAAACAAAAAAAAATAGAACAATTTCCCATTATACATTACATCAAAAAAAGGAAATGAAGAAATTTTATCATTATTATTATCATATGGGAGCGAACCGAGCATGGTTAATGGGAAAGGATATAGCCCATTATACATTTCTAGCAAAAAAGGGAATCTCAAATGTGTCAAAAAATTACTGACATATGAAAATAAAGAAACGTTTTGTCTACCAAGGAATCAAACAGCCTTTTTCATTGCGATAAAAAAACAAGAAATAGAGATTGTGAAAAAATTTTTAGAAAAAGGGTGCGATCCTAATTTGAAAAACAAAAACGGCAGTAGTGCATTATATATTGCATCGAAAAGGGGATTTTTGGAAATAGCGAATTTATTGATCTCATATGGCTCTCGTGTCGATTCAAGGAACAAATTGGGCAACCAGGCATTATTGATTGCGTCGAAAAACGGGCACCTGGAGGTTATTCGCGCGCTGCTCTTGAAGAAATCCTTAATGGAGCAAACAAACAAAAACGGCTGCACTGCATTATTTATTGCGTGCGAGCACGGCCATTCGGTTGTTGTTCAGGACTTGATTAACCGTGGCGCAAGGGTCAACATCAAAACCAGGAAGGGGATGTTCCCCTTATACATCGCGTCGAGGAATGGGCATGTGGACGTCGTCAAAATACTCCTCGAAAATGACGCGTGGGTTGATCAGGTCTATGACGGGTGGACGAGCCTCATGATCGCCACGCAAAACGGGTCATTGGAAATTGTCAAAATCCTGATTGATCACGGCGCCAAAATAGAGCAAAGCGACAACATTGACGGATTCACACCCTTACTAATTTCGGTCGAAAATAACCACTTGCAAGTTTTACAATTCCTATTAGCAAAAAACGCACAGATCGATCGAAGAAACAATTTTGAAGAAACGGCGCTTCACCTAGCCTGCTCAAATGGGTTTTTAGACATCATGAAGACCCTGATCGCAAATGGCGCAGACGTTGACTCCATTGATGAAAACGAATGCACACCTTTGATGCTCGCCTGCGAAAACGGCCATGCCAACATCGTCAAGGAAATGCTAATATTGGGCGTTCAGATTAAAGAGGAGCAACAGGGGGGCTCCTTTTCAATAGAGTTTATCGAATCCGAGCAAGTCAAGAATTTGATTATGACCTATAACGATGTTTGCAACGATTTTTTAAAATTGCTCAGCTCGGAAGAGGGCGAACACGATTTAATAATCAAATCCAATTATGGCGGCCATGTCAAGGTTCATGAAATTATTTTACGGAACAGGACAGAAAAGGGCTTGAATGAGATTCTATCAATATTGCGGTGCTACAAGGTAAACGAGATCACTTCCTTTATTAAATGGATCTATTCGGGAATCGTTCCAGAGGACTCAGATACGCTGGGATTAATCCAAGAAATCGCCTCGCAGTTCGATGGCCTCGACTTCCAAGCCAAATCAGGGAAACGCGGGCTAGTCACAGACTTGACCAAACTCTTCAACGAAGAACTCACAAAGGATTTCACGATCAAGGTGAAAAATGAAAAGATAATGGTCCATAAATTTATTTTACAAGCTAGATCAGGACTCTTTAGAGCCTTATTCCTTTCAGTAAATGATAATTCTAATGAAATTAATGATTATACTGGAAAGTCCTTTAAAGCCCTATCTACTTTAATAAAATACTTTTATACAGACGAAATAGACCAAAATATTGAGAAAAATATTTTTGAGGAATTATTAGATGCAGTCGATTATTACCAATTAAGCGAACAGTCTAGTATAAACTATCAACTTGATGAGAAATTGTAAAATTATTTCATTACTATTATTATTTTTATTATTATATTTTTTTTTTTTTTTTTTTTTTTTTTTTGAATTTTTTTATTTTCAAAAAAAATTTCATCTATTTGCTTGTTTAAATTTAATTTTTTAAAATTAAATCAGAAAATAACCAATTTAAATTAATATTTTAAACAAATTTATTAATTTAATTCCAATGAAAAAAAAAAAATTTTAATTAATTGATAAATTTTTTTTTTTTTTTTTACTTTTAACATTATTATTATTCTTTACCCTCCTCCCCACCCCCTTTCTTTTTTTTTATTCTTAGTATTTTTTTCACTTTTTGAATTATTTTTAAAGATAAAAAGATATTTACTCTTAATTTTTGTAATTATTAAAGTAACAGAAGTCAAAATTAATTTTGTTATTATTTCTTTTGTTTTTATTTGTTTTTTTTTCTTCTTGTTTCAAAAAAACAACTAATTTACTCTTTGATAGTATACCTAAGGACCAATCAATTTTTGTGTTAGGATTGATTTTGAATAAAAATAAAAAAAATTACTTTAAAAAAATAGTAAAAAGGGTTTGCAAATTTGATAAAAACAAAAAAATAATTTTTTTTTCTCAACATAAATGGTGAAAAATTAAAAAAAAAAATATTAATGACGGTTGGGGAAAAAAAGTGAAACACACTCTTTAATTGAGAACATAACAAGAAAATGAAAAATGAAAAGCAAGATCAATTAATAAAAGCAAAAAATATATGATTAAAGTTAAAATCGGAGGATTCAACACAATAAAGATTATTAGAATATTCTCTTTTGGTAAGTGTTTTTTCTTTAATTGATCAATTATTAAAAATTTATTGAATAAAGTAACTATTTTGGAGAACTCCAAAACCCATTCTGATGTTGATAATAAACGAGATTTGAAATTGGGTTTTTGTATTTGATTGGATCAAATATAATGGATTATTCTTTGTAGTTGACATGTGATTTCTTATAATTGATTTTACATTTTATTTTCAATAATATTACCAATATAGAATCTTGTTTTGAACTTTTTCTGAGTTTAACTTTTTTCCCAAATAGTGATATTCATTAAGAAATACATTGGAATTTTAAAAAAAAGAAAAAAGTTTTAAAGATCCAAGAAATATAAAAATTTAGAATTATCCAAAAAAAATAAATGCTTGAGAAAAATAATAATTTTTACTAATAGGAAAAAAGATGTTTATTTCAAAAAACTGAATTATTTGTATTGTTATATATCAAGTATTAATTGTAGAGGATTAAATAAATCAGTTAAAATAATTTTTTGTTTGAAACCTTTTTATAACATCACAAAAGTTGACTTATACTTTTTTTAAAAATCATAAATATCACATAAAGCTTTCTTAAAACATTATAATACAAAAAATAAAACATAAACTAATGGTATTTAACTGAAAGGGGTATGTTAATAATTATTTTTAAAAGATAGGTAAATGATTTTAAAAAAGAACTTTTTAATTTCAAGAAAACATTATTTAGGAATACACTTAGGTGACACAATTATTGTTAATTTTTACAGAATGGGTAAATTATTTAGTCTCGAATTTTCCAAAAAAATGATTGAAACTTTGAATTCAATATTGATCCCATGATATTATATTTGGGGATTCATTTTATAAAAGAGATAAATTTAAAAAAATTAACAAATTTCTAATAATTAAGATAAATTAAATAATTTCTAAAAATTGCAAATTCGGCTTCATACTAAAAAAGAAAAAAAATACTGAAAAATATCATAAACATTATTTTTATAATTTAAGTATCACATACCAGATCATGAATAGATTATTTATTAGTTACGGCCACTTTCATTAACAATTCACATATTTTCAACAAAAAAAAATCTCGTTTAAAAGCAAGATATTTGGATTTTTCTTTTAATAAAATAATTGTGGTAAACAATCCAAAAAATGTATTTTAATTTGAGATTTTTTTGAGCCTTAAATTTTGTTGAAAGTTTGTGTTCTAAAAGTGGAACTGACTCTAAACAGATTTATTCAATTATTATATCGAATTGTTATTTTTCGTTTAAGTAAAAAAGGTTTTTAACTGTTGTTATTTGACTGAATTTGAGTAAAATTCAAACAATATTTTTCTCAATAGTGTGATATTTATAGCAGCCCAGAAATAAAAACACTCTGTTTGTTGTTAAAAAAAGTACCGAATTGTGCGGATTATTATTTGTTGATATGTGAGTATCTTCAATTTAAAAAAATTACTTGTAAAAAATAAAAAAACTCGAAAAGGTTCTTCAAAGTTTTTTTATTCATTTTTTCAGATCATTAGAGCTAGAGGAATTTTTAAATACCAATAAAAATATTGAAAATAATTACTCTCAACTAAAAAATAAGTTTTAAACAAATTACAAAATATTTAAAAAGTTATTTTCTTCACCTTCGTTAAACTCTCAAAATAAATAATTCTAGCTAATAACAACACCTTTTGAAATATTTTTTTTTGTTAATTGAAAAAAAAAAAATAACTCGTTAATTAAGATCTAGAGTAAAAAAAGTTTCTTCTATCCATTTGTCTCTTCTTTTTTTTCTATACTTAGATACTTTAACCAAAATTCAACGATTTATTTCTCAAAAAAAAAAAAAACAAAAAACAAAAAAAAATTATATACATTACCAGTAAATTATTATCTAACAAAGATCTTTTTTTTCTGGATATAAACAATATAAATACCCCCTCAAAAAAAAGTTCATTTTTTTAATTTTTTTTAACTTGGTTTGTAGAAAAAAAAATAATAAGTTCAAAACCTTAATTGTGAAATAGAAAAAATAAAATAATTAGATACAAATCTGAAACTTTTTTTAGTACAAATATAATAATAAATAATCATTGATGGAAATGTCAAGAATAAATAATAATTCTCAGGTATTATAATAATAACAACCAATAATTTTATTTTCGAGAAATTTCAAATACAAAGGGATTGGATAAAACCATATATTATACTCAAATCGTTTAAAACGAGGAAAAAATAACCACATATACTTTCGATATTCTAATTACTGCTTCGAAAATATATCAATTGTTTAATCAAAACAAAGATTTTTTTTAAAAAAAAATCAAACAAAAAAATACTAATAATGAAAAAAATTCTACTTGTTTATTCTAATTAGGAACTTCACAGATTACTTCAATAAGATATTTCCAAAAAGTTGGAGTTTTTTTTATTTCATGAAAAATCATTATTGAAAGTGATCTATTCTTTAATTGAGTATAATAAAATAAGTTAAATATTAGTACTGATTGGATCTTCAAAAATTGTATTTATTTTAAAATCTTTTTATTGAAATATTTCCCAAAAATATAAAAAAAAACATAATACTTTTTTGGGAGAAAACAATGTATTGTCAATTCTAACCTAAAAATGAAAATATTACAAGGGTAAAAACGATTTTTTAAACAATAAAATATCGTTAAATATTTGTAATTATATTGAATGTTTTTTTGGGATTAAATAATTTATAAAAATAATATATTTTCTATCAAAAAGAAAATAATAAATAGCATTTTCACCCCGAAAAAATTTCAGATAAAATCAAGATTAGAAATCTATATATATATATATATAAACTAAATGCTAAAAATTTGTGTACATTTTAAACAACTGAAAGAATAACAATACCACACTTTCCATTCAATTTGGAAATAATTTTTGTTAACAAAATATTTCATTTTTTGTATTTTTTGTTTTGTTTTCATTTCCTATTTTCCATTTACTTAATCTGTTTATTCAGATCTGGAATTTTTTTTGAAGGTTGATATAAAGTTATTGTTGGGTTTGTTAAATTGAAAAATCACACAGAATTGGTAGATGGTATCTTATCATTTGATCGATCAACAATTGTGTTTGGAATTTTAACAAATTTACCAATACTTTTTATATTCCACTTGTTTTGTCATTCTGGATACTTAAATTTTTATTAATTTTGACATTTTATATTTGCTTTCGTTTATTTAGATAAACATGAATAATTATAAAAACATTAATATTGGGTTACTTAAATCTATTTTTTACTTTAGATTTGTAAAAATACAATGTATTGAGTTTTTTTTTTGACTATTGTTGATTTTAGGTGTGTCCAAATTTTTGGAATTGGGGTTAATATTTATGCAATCGCATATTAACAAACAAATTGAATTATTATCAAGAATTGGTAAATGTTTTTTAATGATTTTGTTTAAATAAATAGTCCAATAAAGATTGAGCTTAAGAAAGATATTTTAAAATAAATTTGTCACACTTTTTTAGAAATAGCTTAGGTATTCTTATTTTAATAAAAAGAATAAAATAAAAACAAAAACTTGCAATTTATATAAAAATAATTATAATTTATGAATATATTGATCATTTTCTATGGGAACACCACTACTAGGAACGAAAGTTGAATAATTTGGATTAAATTCTCAAATCTAAATAACCAACAATTTAAAAAAAAAAACCAACAAAAAATCTCTTTGATATTATTCAAAATTAAGAATATAAATTCAGCTTGTAATAACTTCACAGAAATAATTAATATGATTCATTATTACACTTTCAGACAAAAATTTATCAATTAGGTTTATAAAATGAAATTCTTTCTCTTACTACTAAATAAAATAAAACAATTATAAAAGTAATACTCAACCTACAATAACTTGTAACTCTAAATTATTATTTAACCAAAAGTAATAAACCACATCTAAGCATTAGAATTCAATCAGTTTTGATAAAGAAACACACCTTTATCAATTTGTAAGAAATCTGTTTTCATTTTAAAAAGAATCAATTTTTTTCCAATTTATTATCTGGTTAAAGATTTTATCCTTTTCTGTATGTATTTTTGAATTGGAATACAAAAGAAAATTTACAAAGACTTTTTATTTTTATTAAATTCTACTTATAGTAATTACTGAAAGTTATATGAACAGTTAACTTTTCACATTTAATTTTATTATAAAAATTGAAGTTATATCAACAAAATACAAAATATTGAATCATTGGAGATCTAAAATAATTGATCCTTTCTTTTATTGTCACATATTTATTAAAATTCTTGAAATTTAAAAGATTGAATAATTTTTTTTTCTTTCAAATATTAAGAGTATAAACAACGAACTTTTATAATTTAAATTAATTTGATTTGAGAATATATAGTATTTTTTTTTTTTTTTTTATTCGTTTTATAAATTGAATTCTATTTATTTGTTTAAAAATATTTCAAAAAATTGAGAATTAATATTAAAGCCTTTGATTCCAAAAATCTTTGAATTTTTTGGTAACTCAATGAAATAATTCAGATTGGGTTATATATTATTGAATAAAAATAAACTAATTATAAAATCATTCTTTAAATTATAAGTTGATTTTACCAGGTTTTAAAAAAGTATTTTGGGAGAATTTTTTATTTGATTTTTTGATGGTTTTTTAGATATTTTTTTTGGCAATAATAAGAAAAAAATTGATTTGAACTGTTCTTGGTATATACAAATTATATTTTTTTGAAAATTAAATACATTATTGAATTCTAATCATAATTAAGTCTGTTTTTTTTTAGACTGAATAATTCCAAAGCTTGGTGGTTTTATTTTTAAAGAATGTTTTTGTACATTTCTTTCAGAGAAAATAAGATTTCTTTCTTTTTCAAAGAAAATATTTTTTTTGTAATAATTCAGAAATATATTTGATTTTGAACTTTCCAAAAATGAGAAAATTAGATCATTCTTTGAAAAACTATAATTCATACTAGAAAGAAAAATAGCTTTAAAAGTAAGGTTTACTTTGTAGTAATAAGATATTCCCTTCCATTTTTCTATTTCAAGATATGGTAAAATTATTTTT
Source organism: Anaeramoeba flamelloides (assembly GCA_027625915.1). Taxonomy (NCBI): domain Eukaryota; family Anaeramoebidae; genus Anaeramoeba; species Anaeramoeba flamelloides. Next base: position 1,843,348 of record JANTQA010000063.1, read on the forward strand.
GAAAATTAGCTATTAATTTTATTACAAGATTTTTTTGGTTACTATTCCCTTATGAACATCAAAATGAAAGAAGGTTATGGTTCTTTAATTTTATATGATACAAATCATCTAAATTTTGTCTGAAATCAATGGTAACATAGTTTGATGTGAATCAACAATAAATTTTTTAAAAAGAAATTTTTCGTTTTTTTATTATTTGATGAATTGTATAAATTCAATTTTTTCAGGCAATCTTTTCTGAAAGTAATGGCCGTTTTGTAAAATATTCCAAAAACTGAGTCAAATTCAAAAAAGAAAAAATAATAGCTTTTTCATTTTCTCTAAATTTTTTCAACTGTTCTTTTTTGTTGTTAAATCTTCATTTTTCTTTTTATCAAAAATAAAGAGAAGGAAATAATGCTCTACCTTAAAATTATTGATGCAAAACAGTCTGAAGGAAAAAAATCATTTACAACCTACGGCATCCGAGCGAAAACAAAAGAAACTTCATGGACCTTTTGGACAAGATACAGTGAGATGAGAATATTGAACAAAACATTAACAAAACAGTTTCCATACATTTCCTTACCTTTCCCACCGAAAAAGCGAATCAAAAAAAAAGCAGAAAACTTTCTGAAAAAAAGAACCCAATTGCTACAAAACTTTTTAAACGATCTTTTACTTGAACCAGAAATCATCAAATCGCAAGCCTTCCAAGAGTTTTTACAAATCAATTCTTCAAAAACATCATTACAATCGGGCTTGCCAAGGAAAAGTGAATTAGATTTTTTTATTGACTCATCGCAGGATGGGCAAAAAATCGGTGTCCAAGAGTTGAACCAACTCTTTGAACAATTAGATCAAGATCGCATCTCAAGGAAAGAAAAAATAAACAAATTTTTGAAGAGCCAAGAATTTAATCAAATTGCCGAAACAAGAAGAAATGTCAAAATTATGGTTCTTACTGCAGAAAGATCGCATTTGGCAAAAACCCGTGGACAAATCTTTATAGATGAGCTTGTCGGTAGCCATGGCTTTGTTAAGGAAAACATTTCTTTGATCGATCTTCTTCTTACCAAACCTGGTAATGAAATGTTTGAATACGACGTGATAGTGTTTGCTACGGTTGACGGTGAAATTGCTAAGCAAACAGGAAACATTATGACTAATTATCTCCAATTTTTAGAAAAATCAAACAGAAAAGTAAGTAAAAAGATCTTCATTTTTTTTTTTTTTTTTTCTTTTTTATAACAAGAAATTATTACCTTTTGAAACAATTTCTCATAATAAGCGGAATACTCTTAAAAGCCTCATAACATTTCAAATTGTCATTCTTTTCAATTTTCTCTCCTGAGAGATTGGAAAAATATTTATGTTTTTTCATTTTTTTTTTTTTTTTTTTTTTTCTTTTTTCAATGGCCGATTGTTTTCCATTTCTTTCCTTCAAAAAATTCCAATTCAAGTATTATCTCTTTTAAGGGACTAGTCTATATTAATTTTTTTTTTGTCCAATAACTAAATAAGGAATCCTTATCTTGAAATATGTTTAAAATTGAAAATAGACAGATTTTTTCAATGTTAGAACTTTTAGTTCTTGTTTTTTTAAAATTATACAATTTCTGCCAAAAAAAGTGACTTTTAAAAATTTTTTTTTAAAAAAAGATCTTTAACGGATGAGAATTTTTTGATTAATTTTGGATTTAATTATTTTCTCAAAAATAATATTTATTCTCATTTTTAAAAACGAAAAAATAATTTAAAACTAGTGAATATTTTCTCTTTCACTTCTATTCATCCAACTTGAATGTATAAAGAACCCAATTTGTTTTATCAATAATTACTTTTTAAAAAAATAGTTCTTATTCTTTTCTTTGATTTTTTTTGACTCTGACAAAAACTTTTGGGATGGTAATTTGGGAACACTTAAAAAAACTTCAAATTCAACAAAAACAAAAGACTGTAAACTCAAAAAGTAGATTCATGAAAAAAAAGAATGGTACAAGAAAAGAAAGAAAATCTTTTATTAAGAGTAAAGCATATATTGTATATTTTTTTCGAATCAAACTATGTTTTCATGCAAATCCAAAAAAACCCTTTCAGGTTTATTTTTCAAACTATTTTTTGTAGGTCTTCCACAAACATAACAAGGTTTTGCTTTCTTGTTCATATTTTTTTTTTTTTTTGTATTTTTTGCGAAAAGTTGAAAAAAAGCAACTTTCAAAAAAGTGTAAAAATGCAAAAATTTTTTATTTCTATAAAAACAATAACTAAATTTAATGAATGTCATTTATCGAGATTTCATTACTATACCAAGAAGTTTTTCACTTTGATTTCAAATCTAAGTAATTGGCAAAAAAAATTCTAAATCTCTATTAAATTTACCTAAAAAAATTTAATATAGACTAGTCCCTTAAATTCTGAAGTGATTTATTTGATAATTGTGTATTTAATTTCACAAAGAATACCTCAACTGGATAAAACAAAACAACAATGTTTAGATCCAAAAGATTGTTCAATATTGACATTTTTTAATTACAAAATGTTTTTCAAAAATCAACACAATTTTCAAAAAATGAAAAGAAGTGAATATGTACAGACAAGAATAGCTCAAAAACTGTAGTCACTTTTTTCACTTGGCAACCACTTTTGTTTTTTTTTAAAATTGTTCCAAATTTTGAAAGGAATTACAAGATCAAAATTCAACAACTTTAAATTAAAAAGTTTTTGCAATTCCAACTTTTAAAAACATGTAATTTAAACAACTTTCCGCTTTTTGGTTTTCATAAAAAGAGTTTCAGATTATTGGAAGTTAACAAATATTTTTCTTTTCAAGAACTTTCAAAAATTTCAATTAAATTCAAAAGGTTATCTTTTGTTAATTATTTTTTTTTACCCCTTTTTTGGCTTACTGTTGTTTTTATCAAGTGGTTTAAATTTGAAAAAATATGAAAGAATATCAGAGACTAAAATCTTCAAGACCGCCAGGCGAAAAGTTGGAAAAAATCCTCAAAGTATTTGTATGGATTATGTTCTTCTTGTAGTGCTATTTTTTCAGTTTGGTGAAACGAATTAACTGTTGAGAGAAAAATGTTGGACACAGAAAAATGGTTACACACCATTTTTAATTGGGAACATTAGTAAAATTGAAAATCAAATCCTATTGATAACTAGGTGATTTTTATATAAATCCAGGTTTAAATGTGTCACAAGTCATTAATCTGTGGTATGTGTAGAATACCGCTTTGAATGGTTGATAACTAAAGTAGATCATGCTATTTTAACAAAAATCCAATTTTTCGTAAAGTTTACTATTAATTCTGAAAATGGTAATTTATAAACTTGCTTTAGATTATAAGAGATAAGGTTTTGAAAAAGTAAAATTACATTAATCGTTATTCTAATAAGTAGATTATTGTTATTTTTTTTAGTTATTTCACAAACGATTGAAATTAACAATCATTTTCAGTAATGTTCAAAATTAAAATTGCTGTCCAACTATTTTTCTCTTTCCAACATTTTTCTCTCAACAGTTATAAAAGTTTTTATCAAGTATTTTGAAATTTGAAAAAATATGAAACAATATCAGAGACTGAAATCTTGCAGACCGTCAGTCTGAAAGTTCGAAAAAGTCTTGAAAGTATTTGTATTGATTGTGCTATTCTTGTCGTGTAAATACTGTTTGTTGAAAAATAAGTGGAGCATAATTTTCGATCAGCTTTCCAAAAAAATTGTTAAAAGATCATGTAAAATTTCAAATTTTTTAAATTCCTAAAGAAAGCTTAGCTTATTAAATTTTCCTTTAGAATTGTAGACTTTGGAGTTTTGTTTTAATTCTTGGCATGGGTTTTTTATTTTGGAAAGCTGAATGAAAATTTTGATCCTTTTATTTTGTAATTAACAGTAAAAAGAAAATGAATTTGTCAGAATTTATAACAATTATTGGGAACAAATCAATAAAATATAACTGAAAAGTTTTAACAAAGCATAGTATTTAAAAAAATTTCAATTTTTCAATTTTTTATTTGTAATCATCAAAAATGAAAAATAAAAATGCTATTTTTTTATTTTTTAAACATAAACTTTTTCTTTGAGAAAATTTAAGTAAATAATTTTAGATAACTACAGATAAGAAAGAGATTAGAACTCTTAAAAGTTTAGGATAGCATTGTAGTTGCTGTGGAAAGATTTTGAGAATTCCTTGTATTATTAGGCAAAGTTTGGGAATTTTCTGATCTTCTTATTTCCAATTCTAACAAAGCGAATTAAGATGTATTTTACCAATAATTTTGTCATTAAATCTGATATTTAAAGTTATTTAACAGTACTTTGAAATTTTTATTTACGACGTTTTTTAATCGATAACACTGAGATTTGCGAATGTCTCAATTTAAAACCAATTGAACACATATTTTGGTCCAAGTAACCAAAATACTTGTTCAATAAAAACTAAAAAAAAAGTGCTTGATCATTTGGGGAAAGTTTGGAAAAAAAATAAATTCCATTTCTTTATTGAAAACAATGTCTATTTACAAACTTTGTTTTTTTCTCTTTTCGAAAAAAAAGCAATATCATTTTTAAAAAAAAAAAATTAATTTGTTCTCTTTTTTCTTCGAAAAAAGGAGAGAAGAAACATTTGTAAGAGGTTTTTGGAAAGGTGAAAAAAATAAATAATCATTTATTTTTAAATAAAGGAAAAAAAAAAAAAAAAAACATTTTTTTTTTTACTCTGTCAAGTTTAGAAATTTTTAAGTACTGTTCAAAATACTCCATAGTTAAGAACACCAATAGATGCATGCAGATTTTTAAGTTTGATCGTTTTTGAGAATTGGCTGACAAACGGAAAATAAAAGGAGAGATAGATCTCTTGAATGGATGAACGATCTAGTTTATCTCTAGAAAATTTAAACCAAGTTTTGTCACCGACGATGAAAATTCAAAATTTAACTTCAATGTTTTCACTAAATACATTGGAAGAATGAGATCCTTTGAAGAGTAGGTTCTTCAAAGTACCATCAAAAATAACAAATTACTTGTTTAGGTTAAATTTATTTGTTTGTTTTTTGTTTTGACGAGTTAGATCCCGAGTTAAAAAATAAATAGCATCTCATATTGTTTCATTTGTTCAACAATCACCTTTTATAATTCTTCGTTTTGGTTCCCCTTCCAGACTCAAAATAATGAGATTGTTCTAGTACTAAGATGATATTAATCGTCGTTCTTCGAACTCCTCAATATCATCTTATGTCACTTCGAACAATCTCATTTTTTTCGTTCTTCCAGGCCAAACTCAGATTATAACAAGGAGATTGTTTCCAAATCAAAACAATAAACACAGAGATTTCTGAATGCCAAAAAAAGTACCTATATCTTTATTGAATTTGTTTTTTTATTTTCATTATTAAGGTTTTTAATGTAACAAAAGATATTATATATTTAAATAATAACTAGTGGCACACTAATGCATTTTTTACTCTTATTCCCCATAAGATCGAATATTAAAAAAGAAATTTTTTTAATTACAATCAGTATGTTATAAAAATTTTGGGAAAGAGTTTATATTGTTCTGATAAATTGCATTTAAGGAATTAAAACTTTTTTTTTATTTTTTTGGTTCCATTTTATAAATAATTAATAGTGTTAAAATTTCATTTGTTACATGGGTTATTCAAAAGATATTAATTTCTTTGAATTTTTTAATTTTTATTGGTATTTTCAAAGATCTTTTTTTTTTTTTTCACATGATCTTTCGTAAACAAAAAAAGGATCAAAAAAAAAAAAAAAAAAAAAAAAAAAAGAAAAAAAACAGAAAAAATACTGAATAAAAAAAAAAAAAAAATCTATTTTATTTCAACAAATTTTTAATCACTGTATCATCGTTTTTTCTTTACCTTTTCATTTCTTCTATAAAAATTATATAGGGTGGGGTAATTATTTGCTATGGATCAAATAATAGTTATTACGGGATCAGTGGTGGTATTCAAGATTCATTACCAACTAAACATGGTGAATGGATTTCAGGAAATGAGATAACTTTAGGAGAAATCCATAAATTTGTGAATGCTGAAGACTTAAAACACATTTCTGACTTTCTATTAGATCATGTTGAAATGATTAAATGTGGAGAATCTGGAAGAAGTCAAGTAACTGTTAAAGAGGGATCGCATTTATTGGTTTCTTGGTCAGATAATATACCCCTTTTAACATTAAAAAATAATTTTAATAACAATAAAAACATAAAAATCGTTGATTTAAACTTTTTCCCTGCCGACTTTTCAGTTTCTGAAACAGACGGTCTTGTCCTAGTATCAAATGTAATTGATTTTGTATCAGGAAAATCTAATTTATTTTAATTTTTTTGATTTTAATTATTAATCAATAAATTTTTTCTTTCACCTTTTATTTTATTTTTTATTGTATTTTTTTTTTTTTTGAACACCTTCACTGGTTTGCTTTTTAAATTTTTAATATTGTTTTTAATGTTCTCAATTGTAAAAAACATATCCATTTTAAAATTTGTAAAATTGTTGTTAAAGTATTTACAGTAAACTATTTTTCAAAAATGTTGATATACTTGATAATGCTATTGTCACTTGTTTTGTTTGGTTTTATCGTATATTCTTATCTCAAAAATTTTTCCATTTAGGGATCATAATAAATTTTTTCTAATTTTTCAAATTTTTGTTTTTTTTTTTTTAGTTTTTCTTTTTTTTTTCTTATTCTTTTTCTTTTTAAAATTTTTTCTTTTCTTTTTCAAATTTTTTCTTTTCTTTTTCTCCTTTTATTTTTTCCTTTTCCTTTCCTTTTTTTTTTTTTTTTTTTTTTTTTTTTTTTTTTCTTGATTAATCCTTATTTTTTAGATAAAAGACATGTCAAAAAAAAAAAAAGATCTTTCAAAATATAATTAATCAGCAAGAAAATTGAGACCTTTTATATAAAGTCTTTTAAAATATTTTTAATTATAATCAAAAAATTTTCTTGTTAATATTTTTTCAGCCAAAGTTTATTAATAAAAAATCTGAACTGTTCATTTCAAAAATTATGTTTCTCAAATTTTTTCGTTTTTGATATTATTTTTTTTAATTTAAATAAAATATTATATTTGTATAATTTTAGAATAATTGTAATTGAATTATTAATAAGATTTATTATTTAGTTGTTCTTGAGATAACAAAAATATTTAAGTTGAATCTATCAAATATTCCCGAAAATACCCGAAAATCGAAAATACCCGAAAAATTTTTAACCACGAAAAAACACTTTTTGAACAACTTCTAAGATTCACCCGTGCCAATATACTAATTTTAAAGGTAAATCTGGAATTTTATTTTCGAAAAAATTGTTTTTTTTACTGAAAATATCAAAATTCAAAAAAATTAAATTTTAGGGAATGGTATTCAACCTATTTTGTGTGAAAGGAATAAAGGTCTTGGATGACTATAAAATTTTTGATCATTTTGAAATGGTATTAACTAAACTAAAATTCAAAATTTTCCACACAGCTAAAACGTTCCAAACAATCACAATAATACAATTTCATTGAAATTGGAGATAATTTTGATTTTTGTAAAATATGAAAATCATTTTTTCATCTTTTAGTTTTTATTTTGATTTCATTGTTTGAATTACGTAATTTGTTTCGTTGGATCAAAATTTTTTTGAACAATTGATATTATGGTTAAATTCAAGTTGTTTAAAATAGAAGAACTCAAATAAAATTAGTTGGTAGTATCTAACCATTTGATCGATCAATAATCCTAATAGAATTTCAACAAATTTACCAATGTATTTTTTTGTTTTGCTCTCTCCAAAATTTTTGACACACCCTTCATTTATTTGTATTGATAATTATTTATTTATTGTTTTTTTGAGTATTGTAATTTATGAAGAAGTGTTAACATTTCAATTAGTGAATGATTCTAATTTGGTAAATCTTCTTGAATTGATTAAATAAGTTTTTTTCTTCACAAATTGAATTTTGGTGTGTTAAAAATTTTGAATTGGGGTTTAAATGAGAGAAAATGTACTTGTTATGACAATTTCTAATTGTGTATCATTCCCTATAATTTTGTAATATTAAATGTTTTCCTAAAATAACTGAGTAATATCTAATCGTAAAACAAATACCCATATCCTACATAAGGTGACCCAAGCCAAACTTTATTTAGCTTCCCATTCTATAAAAGGAACTGTTAAACCCTGACATACCCATACACAACCCAAGCATACAATAGATACCGATACACGTACCCTAATAAGTACCAAAAATACTCAAATATACTCAAAAGGTACCAAAACCTCTTTAGAGTAGTTTAAAGTAGACAATTCAAAAAAAAAATATTTTGTCTTAAAGTAAAATTGTTATTTTACCCTTAAACTGAGTATATTGGCACATGTGAATCTTAGAAGTTGTTTAAGAAGTGTTTTTTCGTGGTTTAAAAATTTTTGGGTATTTTCGATTTTTGGGTATTTTAGTGAATATTTCAAACACCCATTTAAGTTTTTCCAAAAATGCGTGGGAAATAAATTCTAAAATTTACTTATTCAACCAAAATCTTCAAAAAAATATTTAAATATACCCAATAATGAAAAAAAATTATCAATTCTTGATAATAATTCAATTTTTTTGATCGTTTCATATTACATCAATAAAATATATTAAATGTTCTAAGCACAATTATATCTGAAATTTTATAGGGGTGATAATTGCTATTTATAATTTATTTTTGAATGAAAAAATCATTTTCATAAATTCATTAAAATGGGAAAATTTTCAAATAAAAATGAAAAATTATATCATTATTTTAATATTTTAAAAAATCACATTTGTAACCTTGTCATATTTCCATTTTTTATTGAAATTATCTTTATATTATTTTCACCAAAAAAAAAAGTGTTATTTTTATTTTTTTTTGTTTTTAGGAAATATTTCAATGAACACAGTTCGAAATAAATACAATAGTCATTGTTCCAATCATTATTAATAGTAAACAAAATTTATTATTGCCAATTAATGAATAACTCCACCAAAAAAGATGATTTTTTATGTAATGTACGAAAAATTTCCCAATTTATATTTTAGTAGATAAGTATAAAAATCTTTTTTATTTATTGTAATAGAGTTTTTTATTTGATTTTATTATTAATTAATAATAAAAACAACAATATTTTGATAAATTTATTTTTAAAAAAATCAATTGATTTCAAAATTCAACATTTTATAACTTTACAATTATTTTATTATTATATTAATTATTTTTGTATAGATAATTTATGTAAATGTTTCATTGATAAGTTATCATTTTTTTCTGTAACAAATTTATTTTTAAAAAAATATAATAAAAAATATTTTGTTTTTAATAATATAAATAGAACCATTAATTGAATTTTGATGAGTAAAATCAAATATATTTTTTTTCAATCAAAAAAAAAATAATAATGAACTTTTTAAACAGTTTATTTCCAATTTTGGAATTTATTGAAAACTTTTATTTTTGATTTTAAAATAAAGGAATTTGTTTGAAAATATTTAATGTAAGATTAATTGAACTTTGAAAAGGTTTTTCTGAATTAATAATACAATATTTTACAAAATTAATTTGATCATTGTTATTATTAGTTGAAAATAATTCTTTGATTATTAGTTTAAATATTTGTGTACTGATAAATTCTAATAAATTTCTATAAATTTTTAGTTCATTTTCATTTTGATAAATCTTCGAACTGTTTCTATATCAAACATTCCCTGACAAAGAATAGTTTGAAGAGCAACTTATTTTACAGAGTTTCTGAACACTTGGATTCATAAAATGCTTTATTCAAACTTGATCACAATAATTTCAAAAAAGAAAATCAAGTAAAAATTTTCAAACATAAATTGCATTATCTCCGTATCTTGTATAATGAACTATTTCTTCAAATAAAAATTTACTTTCTGATTTCAGCTTGTTAATTAGAATGAAATTAGTCTTTTATCTCATACAAGTTTTCATACCTTTTTTTTTAAGTTTTTGATTTGATTTCCTATGTTGTTATTTTGCACTAAAAAAAACGTGAAAAAACAGATATAACAATTAGCATTACCTAAAAAAGATTTTAATATTTTTTTAAATTTGAGGCTCAAATGTGTTAATTCTAAATTTTCTTTTTAAAAACACAATGTTAAAATAAACTTAAGGATTCATGTTTAAAATACTCATCCACTATTTTCTCTATTAAGATTCGAGTTCTTTCATTTTTACAACATATGTGATAAAATCTAGATAATTATTAGAAAAAAAATAATAACACATATTTATTCTCGTAAAATTTAGTGATTTAGATTGAACAATCGTCTTCCAAAAAAATTACTTTCAATGGATTTTGTATCATATTTGTGATGAATGAATATTTTTGACTTCTTCCACAAACAAGTAGAATTTTATGATAAACTTTTTAAAATTCCAAGTAAATTTGTAGTTGAGACATTTTTTTAATTAAAAAACCTACAATTAAAATTGAAATAGAAACACACCGAAGAATCTTGAGTGGTCATTTTTTCATTTTTCTTTTTTTAAGATCAGCCTTTCTTTGAAAAAAATTCAAAGAACTTAAAAAAATAAACAAAATCTTTTTATGAAAGAACCAGAATTTCGGCTGGACTTTGAAACCAATTCCAACTCAATTGAAATCAGACGCGATCCACTTTATAAATCATTGAAGATTCCTAATAATAGATTTAAGGTTCTCAGGCGTCCACGTGAAAGCAAAACAAAAATTCCTGAGATTGTTTGAAAATTTCTTTTTCTTTTTCTTTTTCTTTTTCTTTTTCTCATAAAACCCCTCTGTTAAAGAAATAAAATAAAAAAATAAAAAAAAAAAACTTTTTTCTTCAATACCGGCAACTTTCTTCGAAAAATAAATAAATTAGAACCAATTGAGTTTTGGGAAAGAATGTTTGTTTCAAGAATCTTATTTTCAAAAAGCACTTTCATCGTTTTCAAACCAGTGGGTTAGTTATAAATGGAATGATCGGAAATATTATGATCCAAACAATCCAGAATTTGAAATTGACTTTGAACAAGAGTTTAAATTTCCCAGTTTGGAATTTGAAATTGATAGAAACATTATTTTACCTACGAGTAATTCATCTTTGTCTACTCTTGACAACAGTAATTTCCAAACGCCAAACAAAAAGGTGGCAAGAAAAGATCTAAAAAATGTAACATCGAACACTGATATCCAAAAAAAGCACGAAACAAATGAAAAGGGAAGAAAAGGAAAAAGAAAAGGAAAAAGAAAAGGAAAAGTAAAAGGAAAGATAAGAGCAAGCACCAATTTAAAAAAGAAAAACTCTTCGGAGATCTACCGACCATTTTTAAAAGGCATTAGCCCACACTCTGAGATCAAGAATACAAACAGAAGAGAAGTCTCGAGGATCCCGTTATTTAAAATCTATAACAAAACAATCAATTATATTCCAAGCATATTAGACACAAAGATTTATAATAACCATTGGGTAACGCCAAAGATGAGAAAAATTGTATTCAAGCCACTTGATTTGAAACTCTCCTTACCAAAATTTGAGCCCTTTTTCTGTAATTGTTCACTCTACGATTTAAAAAGAAAAAGGAAACTGACTGAGAATTTCTATTTTGAATTCCTGACGCCTCAAACGAAATTACTTTTATCAGCAAACAATCGGCTTAACCCGAACATTGAAACGACAGCAAAATCCGCCTTATTTCCAATTAAGGAGTTAAGTGCAAACATATGGCTAATAATTCGTGTAGAAAAGATTTTACAAAATGACTATGACACAATAATGATGCCATACCTTCAGTCGTCATCAAAAAAGAATTCTGTTGATCAGATGAATTCGCTTCGTACATCCATTGCCAAGGCAGCGAAAAGACATGGCTCACTTCTACAACCATTTTGTTGGACCGCGTTCCCAATTTCCTTTGATGGGAAGACCATTGGGAGGAATGCATCGCAGGATATCGAAATAAAGCCACTTTTCCGAAGTAAAGATATGATCAGAAACAAGGATATCTTTGAATTTCTCACTGGGTTTAAACAAACTACAACAACGAGAAGACAAAAGATGGTACCTGGGCATCTTAAAGTGAGACTTTATGAAATTGATTCAATAAATGAAATTAATGGGGTTATTGTTGATGAAAATTTGGACAAAATTAAATTAAAACAAATTAAAAATACCAAAGCATTTCAAAAGCAAAACAGTAATGCGTACTTTGAAAAAATAAATTCGAAAAACATTAATTATAACAAGACAAAATCGGCTGACAATATAAAGGGGATGGAGAATCAAAATGAAATGGAGAAACAAACGAAAATGGTGAATCAAAAGGAAAGGGAGAAACAAAAGGAAAAGGAGAAACAAAAGGAAAAGGAAAAACAGAAGGAAATGGAGAAACAAAAAGAAATAATTGCTAAAAAAAAAAAAAGAGAAAAAAAAATAAAAGAAGAAACGGAAATATATGAAAAAAATAAATGTGTGGAAATGAAAATTTGTAAATCATTTACAAAAAAATCAATTATTAATCCCAATTTAGATTTTTCAAATTTATTATATTTATATCCATTGCAATTAAAATATTCGTCTAGAAGCCAAAAGACTTTAGCATTGAAAATACAATTTAAAGAAGACGATGAAAGTTTGACTAGCAAAGGAACTGAATTAATATTTGGAAAAGTAGGGCAGAAAAAAAAAGTACGATCAAGATTTTTCAATGTGCAATTCCAACAAAAGTCGCCATCTTTATATGACGAAATTAAATTGGAATTACCAATTAATTTAAAGAAATCAGATCATATCCTATTTACACTTTATTCTGCGACAAAAAAATCGATCCAAAAAAAAAAAAAGAATAATAAAAAATCCTTGATGACTTTAATAGGGCATGCGATTTTACCACTAATCCAGAATGGGAAATTATTAGAATCGCATCATACCTTACCGATTTTCACTAATTTAACAAAGGGATCTAATTATTTAAATTCGTATTATCAAATGATGGATAATTTAAATAAAAAAAATAAAAAAAATTATTTAAAAATTCAAACGAAAATTTATTCAACGGTTTATCCCCAAAATAAGATATTACAAGAATTTTTCCAAAATTCACAATTATTAAATATTCATCCGCAAATTGATCCCAAATATATTTTATCTGTAAAGGAATTAATTAATATACCAATTTATTTACAAATCCAATATTTTGAAATTATTTTAAATATAATGTTTGAAATTTTTATTTTCAGTAATTTAAGAATCAGATTAAAAACCTTTAAGGTATTCATTAATTTTATTTATAATATCCAAGAATATAAACACACCCTTACCAACAATCTCAATTCTAACAATAAGGATAAAGATAAAGACTGGGCAAATAACACGAACAAAAAATTTAAAAAAGAAAATTTAAAAAAAAAAATTTTAAAACCATATTTGGATTTTAATTTTAGTTTTATAGGTATTCGGGAAGAAGGATATTTTTTCGAAGAATTATTATCATTATGGATTAATTTTTTTAAAAAAAAAATTTCAAACAAAATAATGGTTGAAAAAATTTTAAAAATTTCTTGGTTTTTATTTGAATTAATTATTAAATCTATAATTATTTATTTAGAAAAAATAAAGAAACAGAGAAATAGGAAGAATAAGAATAAGAATATCCCGAGTTCATTAGTTTTTTCTACCCAATTTATTGATTTATTAAAGGAATTAATAAAATTAATTCAGGTGCAAATTCAAAAATTATCGAAAAAGAATAGAATTTTTGCAAAAAAATTAAATAATGTAATTGGGCTAGTCTGTAAAGATTTGTTAAATGTCCTAGACCCCTGTGTAGTTTATGAAATTATTTATCAATATATTTCGACATTGGATTTGTCCCGAGTATCTAAGGTTGTATCTTATGAATTTAAATTTGAATTTTTTAAAAAATTAGCAGGTCACGAATATTTTGTTCAATTAAATTTGCCCATTTTAGATTGGAAAGACATTCAAAATTTGGAAAATAATATTATCAATTTTACAAATAATGGTAACAATTTTACAAATAATATTAGCATTATTACCGATAATAACAATAAGAATAATAACAACATGAATAACACTAACACTGATAATAATCATAATCAAAATAACACGATTAATATTTTCGATAATAATAAAAGATTTATCACTGGGAAACATTTTTTAATAGAATTGTTTTTATTTTATTCCAATCAATTATTTTCTCAAATTGAATTAAATAATTTCAGCGAGGCAATTAACTATCCAATTTTATTAATTCGGGAATTATTAAATCAACACGAAAATAATTTGAAAAATAAAAATAAAAAATTGAGAACTAGAATTGCTACTTTATATTTCCCCTTGGTAATTACTTTAATTGATAAGATCGAAGCAATACAGCAACAGCCACTTGAAGACCGTAAAAATGTTTTCGTTAGCATTTTATTTATATTGAAAAACCTTGATAGATTATATTTTAAAGAATGGTGGAATATTACGAATTATAAAAGAAAATATTGCTTTTTCCAATTATTAATTGAATGCATTAATTGCTTTAAATATTTGGGAAAAAAAAAAATACAAAAAAATGAAAAAAAGCAAAGTTTAAAAATTAAAACCGATCGTTTAAAGCAATATATGGAAAAAGTTTATAATAGTAAAGATCAAAAAAAATTCCTTGGCTTGAATGAAAATAATACTAATGATAATAATAATAATAATGATGATGATGATGATGATGAAAATAATGATAATAAAAATGTAATTGATGATCAAAAAGATTTACAATTATCAAAATCAATTGACGAAATTGAATTATCAAAAAATAAAAAACACAAATCAATGAATGCCAGAGTTGAAAAAAAATTATTAAAAAGGCATATTTATTCTAAATCACAAGATATTAAAAAAAGCATTCAAACAGTGAATAAAGAACATCAAAAATTTGAGAATTTTAATCAAATTGATAATACTGATCATAAGGGTGGCAGTGGCAATAGAAAGCACAAAACAAAATCAAGGAGATGGAAAACAATAAAAAAAATAAATTCAAAGAAACCAATTCAAATGGATTTTTTTAAGAATAATATGATCGAAATTAATAATTCGAATAATAAAAATAAATTCGATCAAAATACGAATGGTAGTAATAATATCCAAAATAAGAATTCAAAAATAAATATGATTAATTTAAATCAATTAATTTCAACAGAAACTTCAAGAATAATTATTGATTTGCTTTTTGATATGCTAAATTTATTTACAGACACTTTACTAAAAGAAAATGTTAAAGAAAAAAACAGTGTTTTAAATCAGATATTTGAAATTTTAATATTAATATTTAACACTAATCAATCTGATCAATTTATAGTCTTATTTTTGAAAAACTTGAGATATTTTATTCATAAATTTAAAATTGTTATCTTTAAACAGAATAATCATTTCTTGGGTGATCTCTGCCGAGAGATCTTTTTTTTAATTTTTTATAAAGAAGAAAAAATTAGAAAATTGGCAATCACCTTTTTATATTTATTAATCAAAATTGAATATGAAAATTCTCAAAGCTTAGATCGTATTAAAATTAATTTAATTCGAGCATTACATAAGTTTGTTGGCAATATCCAAAAATATAATTCATTAAATTATTCCCAAGTAAACATTTATTTTGAATGCTTATTTAATACTTGGAAATTCCAATCAATCGTAGATGGCAAAGTATATTTACCCTTTAAAGAGGCAATGTTTGACCTGATTGAGAATTTAAACCACATATTCCAAAATATATTCTCGATGAATGAATTTAAAGAAGATTCACATGCAACAATAGATCTATTATATCATTTATCAAATCAATCATTTGCAGCACCAAATATTAGAAAAGATTTGTTAGAAAACATTTATAATTATAACAAGATTCAAAAAAATTATGCTGAAGCAGGAATGGTGCAAATACATATAGCTGCAATGATTTCGGAATATTTATATACCATTCACAAGAAAAAGAAGAAAGAGCAAAAGGAGAAGATGAAAATGGGGAAGGGGAAGAAGATGAGGATGAAAATGGAGGATGGAAATGAGGATAATGAAAATGAGGATAAAGAGGACGAGGATAAGGAGAATAAGAATGTGAATGTGAATGTAAATGGGAAGAAAAAGAAGAAGAAGAAAAAATATGATTATAATCGGAATATTTTTAGATATCCCAAAGGATCGAAGGCATTTATAACAATTTCCAAATCAACTTTAATTGAATCATATAAATATAACAAAATAATTCCAAATTTTGATTGTCTGCCTTTACAAGATTTTAACGAAAAGAGTTTAATAAGAGCATTACAATTAGCAATAATTAATTTCCAAGAAGCCAAATTGTGGGAAAAGCAACGAGACTCTTATAAAATTTTAAATTTAATTTTTAAAAAAAATAATGATTATAAAAATCTAATAAAATCCCATCAAACACTAAAAACTATTTATGATAAATTAATTATCGAAAATTATTTTTTCCAATCTGAAAGACCATTATGGCAATATTTTAGAATAGCATTTTTTGGAAAAAACTTTGGTGAAAACAATGGTGTTGAATATGTCTATAAAATTAGACCCGGGCTAATGATTTCAGAAGTTTGTAATCAAATGAAGCAATTGTATGAAAAGAAGTATGGTGTCAATAAAATCAAAACAGTATCATACACAAAAAAAATTGAAATGGATTCCGTGAAAGACGATGATTTAATAATCCAAATACATATGGTACATCCACATTTTAACAATAAAAATGCCGATAAGAGGTTGTTCCAATTTCAAAAGGTAAATGGCATGAACACATTTATTTTCGATACGCCCTATATCGTAAAAACTGATCAGAAAAAAAAAAAGGGCGAAGAAGAGTCTGTTACTCAAACCTTCTCTTTACAAAGCATTTTAAAGGTTAAACATAAATACCCGCACATGAAAACGAGGCAAAAAATCATCAGTCATACCTGTTCAAAAATTTCGCCAATCGAATTGTCCATTAGGATCTTAAATGAAAGAACACGGGCAATAAAAACCGAATTAACAAATGTTTATCACTTTGAAAGAAAATTGCAACAACTGCTTTCGGGAACCTTATTGCCACAAGTGAACGAAGGAATCATGAGAATCGCAAACCAATTCTTGACCGAACCTGAAAATTTTCTTGAAGTACATATCACTAATTTAAAAGCCGCATTTACCAGATTAATGAAAACGTGTGGCGACGCTATTTATAAATTGCAAATACAATTAAAAGGCGGTGATAAAAATTTAATTAATGCAATAGCTTCAGGTTATACCGTCACCAAACAGCAATTAGATAGCTACCTTTTAGGCGAAGCTGTCAAAACAGATAAAAATGTTAAAGTTGCTATACTTGTTAATAAAATAGTTGACTAATTATTTATTATCCATCAATTATTATTTGGTAATTGATTTTTTTTGTTTTTTTATTTTTTTAAAAATTTTTTTGAATTTAATGAAAATAGTAAAAGGGAAAAAATTTGAAAAAAATTTATTTTGTTTTTTTAAAAGTTTTTATTATAAGGAATTATCATCAGGATTTAGATTTTTAATGACAAGACAAAAAATAAGGTGGCTAAAGTCTCTTTACACGATATTTATTGATTATCGACATTTTTTTGTTTTTTAGTTATATTATCCGATCTTTCGGAAAGATAAAAAAAATCACTTGAATCTTCAAATTCACGTTAATTAAAAAAAAAAAAAAAGGATGTAAAAAAAGGGTTTTAAAATTTCGTTTTAATTTTCGAATCTGGTTATAAACTATTTTTCAGTCAAAGGGGTGCAGTTGTAATGGGTTAAATACATGTGTTTAAAGGGTTTGCTTAGGTATTAGAAGAAAAATTTTATTTTGGAAATTTTCAAAAATGAAATTATTTTTTCAAATTTTTTCACATTTTTTTTTCTTTTTTTTTCAAATTTTTTTTGAAAACGTCATTCAGTTGTAAGAATTTTTTTTATTTCAAGATCAATAGCAACTTGTTAAAAATGTGTTATTCTAATGTTATTGAAACCATGGAAATTATTGTTGAGAAACTATATTGTTTTCTATTGGAATTTTATTTAACCTTTGATCCTGATATATTGATAGATTAATGTGAAAAATTTCACTTCATTTTCATTTCCTTTTTCAAATAGAGACCACAAATACCAACCACATTCGTTTGTGGACTTTATTTCTAATAGAAAAGTATGGAACATGAAGTGAAAATTGTTTCCGATTTATTATTCAAATGCCAGTAGGAGAACAAAACGAACATTCTTGTTTTTCTCAATGGTGCCCTAAGAATATGAGTTTTTTCAATTTTTAAGAAAATTTATTGATTAATTAGTAGTCTTTCATACATGTATCAACAATTCTCTGATGTGTATTATTATGCTTATTTCTTATTTTTTCTTCAAAGGTCAAATATATAAAATAAATTGATATTTGAAAAAAAAATTTGGGCCACTTTGACTGAAACAGAGTTTATTTTACTATTTTTTTTTTTTTTTTTTTTTTTTTTTTTTGTAAAAATTAAATTTGAAAAAAATTTTTTGATACTCCAAATTAACATTAAGAAAAGTTATGTTTAGTATGTTCTTTTATTATTCATGCATTTACCAAGTAAAAAATCTTATTGTCAATAATTTTAATTTCCTAAAGCTATTGAGAATTTTGGACTAGACGTTCCAATGAAAGGGGCATAAAAAATTTTTTATCATTTTTTTTTGAAATTTATGGTTTTATTCTGGGTTTTATTTTCTGATTATCGACTCTAATCAGAAGTTTATTATTTCTTGTATTTCTAAACAATCTAATTTTGGTTTATTCTTTAAAATAAAGTGAATTTTTCATTTTTGATTGGGCTCCTTTCAGTGAAATATGGTTTATTTCCAAATTTCAGAAACAATTTATAAAAAGAATTTATTGGTTAAAATTGAATTTTTTAGCAATTCATCTACATTTTGCGGACGAATTTAAGAAAGATATTTTGTAACTTTGGTGTCTAAAAATTGATGGTTATGCCTTTAAATTTGTGTCGAAATCTACATTTTTTTCTAAAATTTCTTGGGTTTTTTAAGAATACAAGGAACCTTTTTATTTTGATGGGATTAACAAATAGTATTACTTTAATAATCAGATTTTTTAGAGACATTTTAACCATTGGGCAATAATAGATGTAATTAATGCCCTACAACAACTTCACATACTTTAATCTTAGACTTCTACTAGATAGAAACTAATCCCTTAACCTGAATATTTATTTTACACTATTGTTGAAAAAAAATTATTTTAAGTTCAGCCTAAAAATACCTGAACAAAAGATACAATTCACTTAACAGTTCATTTTTTGATTCTTTTTGAAAACTTTCTTTTTTTATTTTTGAGTTTCCATAAATCATTTGATCAAACAATTAAACCATACCCATTCTACCAAAAATAATTTATATTGTCACTAAAATAATCTGTATTGACAAATAAAAAGTTTAGTGCTTTTTTAGAGAAGAATTAATTTACATTATAAGATCAAATAACCTACAACAAACAATAAGCAAGCAGGGTCTTGATTTCAAAAGTTCGATTATTTAAAAATAAATTAGAAAAAGAAAGGATCAAATTGAAAAAGTTTTCACTTACACAATAGAGTTATTTGTTGTGATAAACGTTTTACTAACCATAAAATTGAAAAAAATATAAAATTTTCAACAAATTCAATTCCTAATTTAAAACTTATCTCAAATATCAAGGTATCTGCCTTCAAAATTGATTATGAACTGTGGTATACTATTAGGTACCAAATTAAATCTTGTATTCGAACGAGAAGAAAATAATTAACAGGTTTTTTTTTGAAGCATTGGTGTTATGCTCTGGGTACAGGTTTGGTTGGTTCCTGTATTCTCAGATAATCTTGTTTACGAATTTAGTTTTATCATTTGAGAAAATAAAGAAGAAAGGAAAAAAAAAGGAAAACACTTTTTACAGTAAGAAATATTACCAAAATGTAAGGTTTAAGCCAATTAAAAGAAGAAATAAATTAACTTCAAGATAAATTCATTAATATTATCAGTTGAACTAACAAACACAAAGCACAACTACTTTTTAATCAAAATCTGATTAGTAGTTTTAGAGATCTCAAAAAAAGTTAATTTTTTCAACAAAACTCTAATAACAGATCGATCAAATAAAAAGTAAATATTAAAAATTGTAGTATAAAAACTGTTATTATGTTAAACCCTTCATTTTGTCTTCAATTGTTTATTAAATATCTTTTACTTATTAGATCTTACTTTTCATTATCATATTTTCTTTGGTTTTCAATTGATAATCTTATGTTTAACTTGTTTTTTCCAAATGATTTCAATCAAAAAATGATAATCAAAATTTATAACTTTGAAAAATTTAAATCTCAGTTTAAACAAGACAATGTTTCTTCAACTTTCTCAAATAAACAAATATTTTGAAATCTAACTTGGAAAATAATCCTTGTAACAAATATGATAATTATTTTGATAAGATTTATAAAAACTGAAAACAGCATTATTTTTCAGAAATACAAACAGTTTTCGAAACACACGTTATTGGGGGTATTTTAGTTTTTTTTTGCACAAAAGTTTTGTATTTTATTCTATATAAAAGCTAAGACAAAAGGAAATATATACTGTTATTTTCCAATTAATAAATGAAACTTTTTATTTCAATTTCCAAAATGATTTTTAATTATTACTTCTACAATCAAATTAACAAAGAAAAAATTTTGTAACAGAGGAAACTAAGGAAGTTTAATGTATTGTCTAAAAATATCATTTCTAAAAGGTCTTGTCAAGATCTTTGGATTTTCTTTTAATATAAAACTAGAAAAATATTTTGGAATGTGAACTAAAAATTTACTTCTTTAATTGGATTAATAGAGTTTAAAGAAATAATGTAAAAGATTTATCAAGAGTAATCCACAATTATTCAAAAACATGTTAAAAAGTCTCAAAAAGGTCTGCTTTACAACAGACAAACAACCTCAAAAACAAATAAACAATTTTCCAAAATAAATCATTTTTTCAATTTCTTTTCTTTTCTTTCCTTGTTTTAAACAAATTTCTTTCACAATGAAATTGATTCTCGTTCAATTTGCTGTTTTTTCTTTCATTTTCCTTTTCTCAAATTGCCATGTCATTGAATTAAATGAAGAAAACTTCCGCTCTTATGTCTTATTAAACGAGAAAAATGATTGGGTTATCAAATTCTACGCAAGCTATTGTTCGCATTGCAAAAAAATGGAAAAGGACTTCAAAGACGCATCTTTTTCACTAAAAGGAAGTGTTCAGTTTGGCGCAATTGAGTGCCCAAAATATCCTGAATTGTGCCGATCACAAAAGGTTCAAGGCTACCCAACGGTCAAATTCCACTCACGAAAAGGCTTTTGGATCAATTACAGAGGCGATCGCAGTGCTTCGAGTCTTGTGCAATTTGCAGAAAGGAATTCTGACCAGCTCGTTAAACATGTTAGCGACACAGACCTAATCAAGAGATATACGTCATACCATTTGCCTACATTTATTGTTCTATACCCGCCTTCGTTGAACAACAACGGAATCAAGTATTACAAAGAAATGTTGACGGACATCTCAAAAACGGAGAACTTGTTGTGCTCCTATTTCCTTATCAGCGTTCAGGATTTGGAAACAAAAAACAGCGATTTTGATAAACGAATCGCCGAGCAAATCGGGTTATCCGAAATCCAAAACGAGCCAATGATCGTCTCGGTTTTAAATAACGATTTTCAGATCTTCACAGGAAGACATGACGATGCAGCCACCCTCTCCGAATGGCTAAAAAAAAATTCTTATAGGAATGTGATCCATTACAACCAAGAAAATATGGAATTAATTTCAAATAAAAAAATGTTAATTGCTCTTGCGATAATTGATATTGACAATTTAGATAGCCTCAAAATCCGTTCAAATTTCCAAATACTCGCTCGGCTTACAAACGAATTTTTCTTTACTTGGGCAAATATCAATGACGATCCTAGTCTGAGAAAGCGTTTTAAAATCCATGGCGATGAGGCTCCCCAAGTTCTGGTTATCGACTTGCAGTCGCACTCCTATTGGAAACAGACCAAAGACCATTCAATCGAAACAACAAATGACATTTTCTTATTTTTAGAAGACATCAAGAATAATCAAGTTGAAAAGCATATATATAGAGACACCTCTTCTTTCGTTCAATTCCTTTTTCAAACATGGGGTTGGATTTTATTAATTATGACCATATTTGCATTTGCTTATTTTAAATTTTTAAAGCCTTTCATAAATGAAAAAAAAAGTAAAGCAATACTTGACTAGCAATCGAATGCATTTTATTCAGTAATATAACATTTGTTAGCTAATTAATTTTTATTAAGAAATAAAATAAACAGTTTTATTCTACATTCGAATTCGGATTTGAATTCTAATTCTAATTCCTTTTTGGTAAATTTATTCCAAAATATTTCGATCAATAATTTTCTACAATATGATTTATATCATGCTTTTTTTTAAAAAAAATTGGATAAAATCTTGTAATTTTCTGAAGATTCTTCTTCTTTCTTTCAAAAATTTTTTTTATTCTGATATAAAATGATAAAAAATATTCCAAAAACAGATAAAAAATCAGATTTTCAATTTAATTTAGCGATATCTTTTTAAAAAAATAGATTGATTTTATTTTAAATTTTAAAAATGTGATTTCTTTTAGACTCTTAATAAAATAGATTCAAATAATCTCTCTACCAAGTCAAATATAATGTTCAAAAAAATTAGCAAAAAAAATGAATAAAATATTACTGAAAATTTTCATTTTTTTTTTCAATTCCCATTAAGGAACTAGTCTCTATTATTTTTTTTTTGTCCAATTTCTAAATAGGGATTCTTTATCTAGAAATATGTTTCATATTGAAAATAAACAGTGTTTTACAAATAAGTAATTGGCAAAAAATTTTCACAATCTCTATTGAATTTAGGGAAAAAAATTTAATAGAGACTAGTCCCTTAAAACCTAATAAAATTGGAAACCTTTTTCAAAATTGTTCTGCATAATAATGTTGTTTGTATGAGTGTATTTTAAAAATACAAAAATAAAGAGATTTTTTTTTGAAATACTTTTCAGAGTTGTTCGTCAAAATTACTTCACATTATTTATCAAAATTCCTTTTTACATATAAATTTTGATTTAAGGGATCTTAATTTTACAAGATTGGGACTGTTTGTGAAGAATCGGTGAACTTCCTAAAGAGTATACCTTAAACACAAAAGGCAAATAAGTTAATAAAGAATATTCTTAAATTCAAACAATCAAAATAAAAAAAAAGAGAAATTGTGTAGAATTTATCATTTTAAGTAAAAAATTTGTTAAAGTGCCTTTATGTATAATCACAAATCGAAATGAGATTTCGTCAAGATAATCTGGAAATTTTTTTTTCTCCAAATAACAATATTTTTGTGGAAAAATTTGAAAAGTTAGAAACAAAAAATTTTAACAAATTACTTCAAAAACACACGACACCTCACCTCTATTAAGACTCGAAATACATTTTGAAAAATAAGGTGTGTCCTTCAAAAGAACCATATTCTTACTGTCACATTATGTGTCAGATGTTAATTCTAAGTGCCTTACATTTTTTGTGTTCAAAATTTCTCAAAAATCAAAACCAAAACAACAATCAAATTTCTCATTTTTTGTAGTTTGTTTGAAAAAAAGCAAAAAACAAAAAACCTTTTTCGTAACATCAAAAAACAACTTTAAATAAATAAAGAGAAAAATCCACGAAAGTATTCATATGTCTGGAGGATCTGAATTTCAAGTCTTATTTGTACACTTTACAACAACAACGGAATATGTGTTATTAATATTTGGGGGTCTCTTGTGTTTGATCTTGATGAGAATGTTCATTGCAAGGTACAAGATCAACTTTCTCCCCGAGTCTGCATTAATTATCATCTTTGGAATTGTCTGTGGGCTAACTTCATGGTTTTTTTACAAAACGAACCGTCACACTTTAATGTCCTTTGACTATTATATCTTTTTTTTGTTACTCATCCCGCCAATCATTTTGGAGGCAGGATACTTTTTACACAAGGATTTTTTTTTCCACAACATCAGATTGATAATCTTATACGCTGTTGTGGGGACCATTTTAAATAGCTTTTTCACTGGGTTTAGTTTGTATTTATTTCGCTCTCTTTTCCCGATCGAGATCAGCCTTGTTGAATTTTTAGCCTTTGGCTCCTTGATCTCAGCTGTCGATCCTGTTGCTGTGCTGGCCATCTTTGAAGAGGCGCATGTCAATGAAACCTTACATATTATTGTATCTGGGGAGTCCATTTTAAATGATTCTGTGTCCATTGTTCTGTTCCAATTGTTCGTCAATCTAACGAAGGTGCCTCACATCACCACAGGCATACCCTTTTTAGCCATTGTAAGGTTCTTTTTGGTCTCCTTTGGCGGTGTTCTTTTTGGCGTGTTTATGGGGCTATTTGGATCGTGGCTGACAAAGTTTACCAACATTTTACAACTCTTTGAGCCTGTAGTCCTGATGTGTGTTGGCTTCCTCTCTTATCAATTAGCAGAGGTGCTTTCCCTATCGGGGATTGTCTCGATCTTATTCTGTGGGATCATTCTGTCAAGATACGCAGATACCAATATGGGCCGAAGGTCTTCGTTGACGTTCAAAAGGGACTTGAAATCATTTGCCTCCATGAACGAGGCAATTATTTTTTTATATTTGGGATTTGAAATGACCTTCCAATTTGCCAGCAAAGATTCCAACAACAACCAAGCTAACGATTTTAGTTTATTATTTACTTGCCTAACTTTATTCTTTATTTTATTTTATCGGTTTATTGTTGTTTTCATTTTGACAAGCGTCGCCAATCGCTCACGAATTACCAAGGTGAAATTAAAGGAACAATTAATTTTGTCCTATTCCGGATTAAGGGGGGCAATTGCCTTTGCCTTGGCCTTTTCCTTGCCCGACACTATCAAGGCGAAAAAATGCTTTACCTCAACAACTTTAATCGTAATTTGCTTCACAGTCTTTGTACAGGGCGGCACAATCAAGCCAATTATGAAAAGGTTGCATTTAAAATTTGCGAAAAAGGAAAACGATGATCCCCAATGCTCGAATCAAATTTTGCCCATCGTGTTTCTCCATCTGCAAAATGCAATGTTCTCCATTATTGGGGGCAATGGCGGATCCTACAATTGGTCTCATAAATGGCATGACTTGGATCACTTTTTGCAACAGTTTTTTGTTCGCGGTTTATTTCAAGAGGAAAAAGACTTTCTCACAGTCTTAAACCAATTGAAAGAAGCCGAGGTGAAGGAAGAATTAGACGAAAGAGAGAAAAGGCGACTGCTAGTTGATCAAGCCAAATTTTCTCGGCTTGTTAAAAATCCAAATGTTCGGCTTGAAAGGGTAATGCAAGAAAAAAATAGAAGACTGACAGACAATAATGTTGAACTGACAGCCCGAAGACAAAACGGATTGAGAAAAAAACGACAATTGACAAGGACTTTCTCAGATCAAAGCTCGCAAACAGATCTTTCTTCACAATCAGAATTTATGGACAATGGTTTTAATAACAATGGCAACACGCTTTTTCTCGAAAGAAGAAAGTTAAAGAAAAAGAAAAGAAGGAAAAAAAAAAGAAAGAGGCAAAGCAAAAAAAAAAGCCATTTGCCCGAAAGAAGCGATCCTTTATTTTCTTCTTTCGGATCATCTACAGATTTGGAATACCGTTCCAAATTTTCCAAAAAAAGTCTCTCAAAGGTCATGAACAAATTGCAAACCGAGCATAATTTGTCCAATTTGGATAAAGTAAAACCCTATTCAAGAGTAAACGAGCCGCGCCATCAATACGATGTAGATGTAAACACCTTGCCGGTATTGGTCCGAAGAGGGCACCAGTTAAAACAGAACTTGACAACAAATGTCCTTGGTGATGTAAGAAGAAACAAGCATTTGACTCACCGCGATAATCATCCCAAAATACATCGAAACGGGTACAAGGCAATTAATTATAATTATTCATTATCTAATAACGTTAGCAAACATTTTATGCCCTCGCATGGATTCCAATCCATTAAAAAATTAAGTTCCAGTTCAAATTTGAATTCCTTTGAACATGATAATTCTGAAAATGAGTTTTCTGAAAATAGCAATCATCTTCATAGAACTAACCAGAATCTTAGTCAACCAAAAAAAAACGATCATTTGAAACCATTAAATAAAAACAATAAAAAAATAATTGAAGTGCAAAATCAAATTAATTTAAATCGGAATTTACACCAAGATAATCACCACCACAAGCACCACCACAAGCATCACCACAAACACCACCACAAGCACCACCACAAGCACCACCACAGGCCACACACTTCACATAGATTAAACCCTTCCATAGAAATACAACGCTTGAAACAGAAGAATCAAAATCAAAAAACAGAAAGAAAAAGGAAGAAGGATAAAGATACCAGGAAGAAATTGGATGACACTGACGAAGATGAACCATTTATTAATGAAGATATAAATTCCTTAGACATAGGAATTAATATTAATAAAAATCCTCTCCTTAGGGAAAATAAAAAATCGGAATTTTTTAAAAAAAAAGCGCAAGGTTTTGAAATTGAAATTTTTTCAGATGATCAAGAATTAGGCGAAATTAATCCAGAAGAAGACGACAATGATGATAACTCAATAAACCAAAATTTATTAGATTCTTCAGATTCTTCTTCAGAAACCTAATGATTATTGAATATATATATTAACTAATTCACTTTTTAAACTCATTAATTAATTTTTAAAATTGGAAATATTTTTATTAAAAAGTGTAAAGCAATGATTTCTTAATTGTCATACTTTTTTTTTTCCTGAATTTTTATTTTTCACAATTAAAAAAGAAATTAAATAAAGAATCTTTTTCAATTTTAATTATATTGTTAAAGTAGAATATATTTGAACTGGGAATGATCAAAATGATGATATATTTCTGATTGAATTTTTTATTAAATAAACTATTTTTAAAAAAATTTGACTTGCTTTATAATGTTAATAAAAGTTGTTTTGAGGTTTTTTTTACATATTCTTATCAAAAAAATGAATCCATCAAATATTCCCGAAAATACCCGAAAATCGAAAATACCCGAAAATTTATTCAACCGGGAAAAAACACCTTTTGAACAACTTTTAAGATTCACCCGTGCCAATATACTAATTTTAAAGGTAAATTTTAAATTTATTTTTGAAAAAAATTGTTTTAGGCTGAAAATATCAAAATTCAAAAAATTGTAATTTTAGAAAATTGTATTCAACCCTTTTTGTGTGAAAGGAATTGGTATCTTAGATGGCTGTAGTATTTCTGATTATTTCACAATGGTATTAACTAAATCAGAGAAAATGTAATTGTAAAGAAAATTTCTAATTGTCTACCATTACCCATAATTATGTAATCTTTAAGGAATGCAAAAATAACCAAGTAATATCTAATCGTACAATACATATACCTATACCCTACACAAGGTGAGCCAAGCCAAAGATTATTTTAACTTCCCATTCCATAAAAGGAACTGGATTAACCAAAACACATACACAATACCGAACCTAACACAACTCATACCAAACCTAAATATACTCTATCAATATCCTGACATAAATATACACTTCTCCTAATAAGCGCCAACAATTACATAAATATACTCAAAATGTACCAAAAACTCTTTAGAGGTGCTTCAAAGTAGAAAATTCAAAAAATAATTTTTTTCTCTGAAAGTAAAATTGTTATTTTACTGTTAAACCGAGTATATCTGAAACTAGGGTTTCTTCGAAGTTGTTAAAAAAGTGTTTTTTCCATGTTAATAAATTTTCGGGTATTTTCGATTTTCGGTTATTTTCGGGAATATTTCAAACACCTCAAAAAAATATTTTCAAATTTTTTCAAATTCTCGTTTTTCTTTTTTTTCTTTTTTCTTTTCCTTTTCTTTTTCATATTAATTTTTTTGTTTCTTTTATTTTGTTTTCTTTGATACTTTATTTTTTTTTAATTTTTTTTTTTTTCTTTTTTTTTGATATTAATTTTATGTTTACAAATGATCATGTAAAAATAAAAAAAGATTTTCAGAAAGAAAAATAATCAATTAGAAATTTTTAGGCTATGTAATGTCGTTTACAATTCAGACAATTATTAGTAAAAAGTCTTCTTGTTAATCTTTTTTTCCTTGAAATATCTGTAACAAAAAATTGGTAATGCTGATTTCATAAATGTGACTCAGTTTTTTTTGATTTTTGGTTTTATTGTTTTAATTTTGAAAATATCAGTTTTTTTATATATTAAGAACGATTTACAAGTGGATTATTAATCAAATTTAATTATTGGTTGTTCTTGAATATAAAAGGATATATATTTTTTTGGAATTATTGATTTCAGGTGAGTAAAAATTTATTAAATGGGGTTTAGTCACATATTTTGTTTACAAAAAAAAATATATTTCACAGAGTATAAACTAAATTCCAAAATTTTGTACAGGGTTAAAAGAAGAACAATACCACACTTTACATTCAATTTGGAAAGAATTTTGATTTCAAACTATTTCATTTTTTATCTTTTTCTGTTTGGTTTTTATTTCCTTTTTTACAGTTATGTAATCTATTTTGTGAGATCTGGAAATTTTTTTTCAATGGTTGATAGAAGGTTAATGTTGAGTTTTTTTAATTAAAAAATAACATACATTTGGTCAATGGTATCTTACCATTTGATCGATCAGCACTTGTTGGTGAATTTTCAACAAATTGACCAATGCATTTTTTTTTCTTCTTGTTTCATTCTTTTGGGTATATAGATTTTTATTTTTTGGTTTTGTATTTGTTTTATTTGATTTGGATGAAAAGGATTACTTGTATAAACATTAATACTAGGTGATTTAAATGTTTTTTTAAATTAGGTTTGAAAAAATATAATAAATTGAGTTTTTTTTTCTTGTTAATTTTTGATTTTAGATGTGTATAAATCTTTAGGATGAGTTTTATACAAATAAAATGAAAAACCTGTAAAAAAATTAAACATTGATTTAAAAATTAGATTAATTTGTTGATTTTTTAATTATTATTATTGAATTGGTATAAATTACTACTCTTGATGTTATTATACGTAATTTTCTAAAAGTAATGCTGGGAGTGAAATTAATGAAATCTATTTATATATGTAAATCGTAGACGATAATCATTTTTATGATTATAATAACAAAATGGAAAAAAATGAAAAGATATACAGAAATATATTTAAAAGGGGGTTAATTTGTATTGATTTATATTAATCAAAAAAAAAAAAAAAAAAAAATATCTTTTGGAGAATTATATTTGAAAAATTGATGATATATATATATATATATATATATTGGTTCTAACTAGTTTTAACCTTACAAAACAAATGTTATAAAAAATAAATGAAAAGTCTGACTTTTTCTAGATTTTTACAACCAGTTCCACTTTTAAGATACAAAAATTCAACGAAAACTAAGCCATAAAAAAAATTATAATTAAGGGAGAACAAAATGTTGTTTCTAGTAAAATAGTTTGAAAAAAATTTTGAAATTTTGTGCCTTAATTTGGGATTTTTTTATTCCTTGAATCTTTTTAAAAGTGTGTGTTTTAAAAGTGAAACTGGCTTAAATACTTGAATTTGAATTTGTTCAATTAGAAAAAAAATCATATAAAAGGATAAAGTAAATAAATCATCTAGAACAAATGGTTTCAATATTTTTAGAATATCTGATAAATCTCTAGTTATATATAATATCATATTTGAGCAATTATGATTCTAATTGAAAATAGCTATTGATTGACAATTTTGTTATTTCCCATGATCCAAAAAACCACTCCGAATTTTTTTTTAATAATACTAATAATGATTTGAAAATAAAAAGCATTCCAAATAATTTTTGTAATTAACTATATTTTTAAAGGGTGTAATAACAATCCTAAATTTAGAATAATTTAATTTATATGTTTACATTTATATAACACTTTATTTTTTAATTGTTGAAATTAAAAAAATATAAAAAATGCTATTATTTAGCCATAATGAATGAAGTAAGGGTATTTTATTTGGAAATAAATTTTTAGATTGAAAACCTTAAAATAATAAAAAATAAAGAAAATAATGATCATATTAATCAATTAAACCCCAATTCAAAATTTTTAACACACCAAAATTCAATTTGTGAAGAAAAAAACTTATTTAATCAATTCAAGAAGATTTACCAAATTAGAACCATTCACTAATTGAAATGTAAACACTTCTTCATAAATTACAATACTCAAAAAACAATAAATAAATAATTATCAATACAAATAAATGAAGGGTGTGTCAAAAATTTTGGAGAGAGCAAAACAAAAAAATACATTAGTAAATATGTTGAAATTCTATTAGGAATATTGATCAATCAAAGGTTAGATACTACCAACTAATTTTATTTGGGTTCTTCTATTTGGAACAACCTGACTTTAACCATAATATCAATTGTTCAAAAAATTTTTGATCCAACGAAACAAATTACGTAATTCAAACAAAAAATCAAAACAAAAACTAAAAGATGAAAAAATGATTTTCATATTTTACAAAAATCAAAATTATCTCCAATTTCAATGAAATTGTATTATTGTGATTGTTTGGAACGTTTTAGCTGTGTGTAAAATTTTGAATTTTAGTTTACAAATAGTTCAAGTTGGGAAATAAATAGATTCTACTAATAAAAAAATAAATAAAAAATCAAATTCACTTTTTGAAAAAGTCACAACAGATACAATATCTGAGCGGTTGTAACTTATTTCTTAACCAATTTTAAAAATTATAATATACATCTAAATCCACTTCTCGGTCTTGAATTCAAACTTATTTTACATATAGAAAAATAAAAATTCGTTTAAAGGTTCAAAATCAATAAGTATGGTTAATTGCGATAATTTGGGTTTTCGAAAGCTTGTCTTTTCAATATGAAATTTAAAATTTTTTTATTTTTTTTTTTATTTTTTGATCAAAATCCTTGGATTAATTATAAAAAGAAAAGGTTTAATTGTCTTTAATAGTATATTAACCTTTATAATATAATTGTTTTTAGTGGGCAGGTGTAATAATTAACTTTAATTATCTCTAAAATAGATTTTTTAGAAACATTATATATTTTTTTAATTGGTTCTAATCAAAGTAATATCTTAGGGGGGGGGGGGGTGGGGGGATAAATATTTTTACAATAATTTCAACCAATCTAAAAATTTACAAAACACATTTAGAATTAATAAAAAGTCTTTCAACAAGTCTTAAACATTAAAATAGATTTTTAGTCAAGTCAATTTATCTATTTTGGTATAATAATAATTTGTATTTTGTCAAAAAAAAAAAAAAAATCAAATAGAATTCAAAATAAATGTATAAAAAATTTTGAAGTATCATTTCTTAAATAAAAACTTTGTTAAAATTATCGAAAATTTTTTATCATTAATTAAAATTTTTTTTTTCAAATTATAAATAGATTGTAATGTAGAATCTATTCGATTGGTTTTTTCGTTTCATAAACTTGATTTGAGTCAAATTGTTCCAACCTATTTTTTAAATATCAATTTAACTCTTTTTCAGCCAAAGGTTCCCAGTTTTATTGAATAAATAGAAATTATTATATGAGTTTCATTCATTATTCTTCTCAAAACAAATTTTCAATGTTTAGATCAAAAATTGGTTATTATTTCTAATTTTTTCAATTTTTTTTTTTTTTCTGTTTTTCTTTCACTTTTCTATTTTATTTCTTTTTTTAAAAAAATGAAAAGGTAAATTTGAAAAAAGAAATCTTTCAAAAGTTCTAATTAACATTAAAAAAATTGATAATTAGTCTGTTCTTTTAAAATTAATATGCATACAATTGTAAAAATCTTACTATCGAAATTTTTAATTTTCTAAAGAAATTGGGAATTTTACAAACGCTATCTCAATGAAAGGGCACAAAATTTTTTTTTAGCATTCTTTTTTTTTTTTTTTTTCAAATTTATGATTTATTCAGGTTTTTCTTTCATAAAATCTCACTCTAATCTGAAATTTATTGTTTCTCTTATTTCTAAAAATTGTATATTGGTTTATTCTTAAATAAAAAAAAGTGAATTTCTCATTGTTGGCTGGTCACCTTTTAGTGATTTGGGTTTTTTTAATAATTGACATTTGAGGATTAAAGAAAATAGAAAGTAGAATAATACACTTCAAAGAATGTTTATTATCTGTAAGAAAAAAAACTCATTAATCTCTAAATTTCTTCAAAAATTTAAAAACCCCAATTCTTCGATTCACATTGAAAAAAACAAAAATAATAGTATTTGATTTCCTATTGAAGATCCAAACAAAATTCCAAGATAAATCAATTCAATTTTTTTACCACCATTTTCACTTTTTCAAATCATTACTATAACATTTTTTTACTAAGTCACTATCGATCTTTTAATAAAAAAAATTGCAAAATGAATATATGTCACGAAAAAAAGAAAAAAGCAAAATGAGAAAAAATGATTTCAGTTTGGTAATTTTCAAAATAAAATTTTCTTTCTTCTACTCTCCATTCAAACCCTTTAAATAGATGTATTTTACCCTATTAAAAACTGGGTTGCCCTTTGACTGGAAAATGGTTTTGTTAGATTATCTGTTGGATAGTAAATCCTGCTTTCAAAAGAAAACAAAAAAATTGTGAATAAAAAATCGCAAAATATAAAAAAGAATAGAACGATTTATTTTGAATTTATTTTGATTTCTTTTTTCCTATTCTCTATTTTATGTAACTAGATTCAATCAAATTGGGAATTGAAATCTCAAATTGATTATTTAAATTTTTTAATAATTCCATAATATTGAAAATAATAAATAAATAATAATTTATATATATGTATGTATTGTATCTTATATAATGAATCTTAAGAAGATAAATAAACATAATTTATGTCAAGCTAATAATGGCATTAACTTTATCACCACCAGCTTCTTTAAGTGCTTTGATAGCAACTGATCGAGTACATTTTGCTTGGTCCATGACGATTTGAATATCTTCAACATTAATTCCTGTTAAGTCTTCTTCGTCTTCTTTTTCTTCAGTTTTTTCTTCAGTTTTTTCTTCCTTCTTTTCTTCTTCTTTTTCTTCCTTCTTTTCCTCTTCTTTTTCTTCCTTCTTTTCTTCTTCTTTTTCTTCTTCTTTTTCTTCTTTCTATTTTGTGAGAACAAATATTAATAAAAAAAAAAAATAAAGTCAAAAGAAGAAAAAAATTTTAGGGGTTTTAGGAAAAAATTGGAACATTTTGTTTGAGGTTAGATTGTTAGTTTTCAAAAAAAAAAAATAAAAAGTAAAAAGAACCAAAGACGATTTAGTCATGGAAAAAGAAAAATGTTTTATTTAAAAGGATTTTGTTTTTTTTTTCATTCTTGATTTAAAAATCTTGTTTGTTAAAGGAATTATTTATCTTGATACAGAACGATGAATTATCTTTCAGGTATCACGGAGAAATTCAAAAAATAATTTAGAAACTTTCTTGCATTTTGTTTCTAAAATCTTGTTTAGTTCATGTTTTTGAATAACACCTGTTAAAATACACAAGACAGGAAGTTTAAAAAATAATATTCAAATGAAAGAAAATCAAATTTTTTTTTTTTTTTTTTGAGGTTGCTCTCGAGACAAAGTTTCAAGAGATATTTCTTTGTAAAAAATATAATCTACAAAAATGAATGTGTATTGGTTTCTCAGTATATCTCTCGAGCAAGATTATTCATTGAAGATTCAAAAAATAAGGAAAAAAAAAAAAAAAAATTTTGGTTTTCACATCGTGTTACAGTTTTTGAAAGAAAAAAAAGTTGGCCTTTTTGATAAAAAATAAAAAGAATTTTTAAAAAGTTTTTTTCTTTTCAAAAAAAAAAAATAAAATAAAAAAAAAAATTATAAAAAAAAAGAAAAAAGCAAGTATAAACAAAACAAATATTACCTTTCCAAGTAAGTCATTAACTTGATCTCCTGCAGTTTGTTGTAAGAGTTTGTTTGGATCTTGGACTGTTAAAACACCAAAAATGACGTGATGGTCTTTTTTTCTCGTCACATAGACATCTGGATCATAAATGATAAGTTCTGAGGATTCAGATTGTTTTTTGATTACAACCATATTGACACCCTTCAATGGTTTTAATTTTAATTTGGAGACTTGTCTTCTGATTTTCTTTTCAAGTTTGCTTTGTCTTCTTTTTTTTTTAGGTGCTTTTTCCTCATGCTTGTGTTCGTGATCGTGGTGATGGTGTTCATGTTTGTGTTCGTGTTTTTCTTCTTTTTTTTCTTTTTCTTCATCAATTTCTTCAACTTGAGGTTGTTTTTCTTCTTTCTTTTTCATTTCTTCTTCAATTTTTTTGATTTCGTTTTCATCAGTGGTGATTGACATTTTGTTTAAATTTTATTTTAGAATCCTTTTTAAAGAGTTTAGATCAAGATTGTGTTTAGATCGATAAGCAAAAAAATTAAAAAAAAAAAAAAAAATTAAAAAATTTAAAAAGAAAGCAAATTATTAAAATCAAAAAAGAAAAACAGAGTTTTTTCATAAAAAGCAAGATCCAACAAAACAAAATTGTTTGTTGTTTGAAAAAAACTCTGGTGTTAGTTTGTTTGTTTTGAAAGGATAATTACTGTTTATCAATTTGGAGATAAATACTAAAAAATAATTTTTTTCAAGATCAATTTTTATGTCAATTAAAAACTTTTTCACTCGATTAAATTCAAACCAGATAATCTATGGTATATTGGAAAATTGAAAAAAGAGTTTATGGGTTTCTAGTTCAAGTTTCTCAAAAATTATGTTATTTTGGATGTGAATTTTATCTAGAGGATTTTTTGAGGTTGAATAGATAGTTTCTCTTTCAAAAGTCAATTTTTGAAACTTAATAGATCACAAATTTGTTAGTTTTATCTGTGTGGATGAAATTCAAATTTGTCAGTTGTTTCAGAAACTTATGTTGGCTTTAAGAAAATTTGTTTTCCAAATTTTGTGTTTTTAAAAATTTTTAATTAGGATGCTGGGTTTTTATTGTTGAAGAAAAGGAAAAATTTCCAAGAGTGTGTTACTTTTACAAAATGAAGTCTTCCTTTACAATAATACTTTCTTTCTAGTAAAAATAGATGAAAATTTATTACTTCCAAGATCCCCTAAAAATATTTAATTTTCTGAGAATTGAATGAATATATCAAAAGATTTTTTTGCAACCAATTAGAATTGACATTTTTCAGATCTAATTCTCTCTGGTTATTAAAAAAATTTTGAAATAGAATTTATATTCAAATTATTCAATCAAGATTCTTGTTGAATATTTTTAGATAGTATAAAATTTTAGCTGATTTACTTTTTTTTCAATTCTGGAATATTTCTTCATTTAGCATTATTATCTTACCCAATACAGAGAAAAATATCATAAATAAAATCCACCAATTACAAGATATGATTTTATGACTATTGAACAGACTACCCATTTTTTGGAAATTCTTTAATTCTGAACCAATTTTGATAAAATTTTATATTTGGATTTTATTATCCCAAATATTATCTAGACGGATAATACTAAAAATGAAAGATCTAGCAGTACTTCAAAATATTAATTAGAGAGGGTTGATTGT
Organism: Anaeramoeba flamelloides; assembly: GCA_027625915.1. Taxonomy (NCBI): domain Eukaryota; family Anaeramoebidae; genus Anaeramoeba; species Anaeramoeba flamelloides. Next base: position 1,879,068 of record JANTQA010000063.1, read on the forward strand.
GAAAAATAATTCCTTTCGCCTACTTAAGGGAGTGGACCCACCATAACATCTATTAATATTCAACCACGTTATAGTTCTAATAATATTATATTAGTGCCGTGTTGTTCTAATGCCCGAAAAAATAATTTAGAAAAAAATATCTTAGAAAATATTTTTAACTAATGTTTACTATTAAAAAACACTGAAAAAATCTTAGAAAAAAAACAAAAATTTTTATCAATAATTTTTTTTTTTTTTTTGATTATAAATCTTTTTTTAGGTGAATTGAATGAACTTTCGATCCATGAAAACCAAATTTTTTTATAATTGGGATTATATTTATTGATTAAATCATAATAATTCTCCCTGTAATTCCACCAAATCCAGCTATTTAAAACTCGAACTAAATAAGTTTTTGGATAATTATTGAGTTTTGGAATTCTTCTAGCCAAGAGAGCATTAAAGGATTCATTTGAATTTGTTCTATACCCTTTAAAAATTTTTTTACTATATTTTTCAAAAAATAAAATCATTGTATTTTTTAATAAAATTTCAACTTCATCGACAAGTTTTTTTCAATTCTCTTGGCAATTTTTATTATTCAAAATTTTTTTTCTTTTACAGTCAGTTTCACTTTTAAGGCACAAACTTTCAACGAAATTTAAGGCACAAAAAAATCTCAAATTAAGGCACAAAATTTGAAATTTCATTTTTTACATGTTATTTTTACTAGACTTTGAATTTTGTGCCTTAATTTGAGATTTTTTGTGTGCCTTAAATTTCGTTGAAAGTTTGTGCCTTAAAAGTGAAACTGACTGTAATTAATAATTCAAGATTTGGATTTAAAAATGGTAATTTTGTTGTTCCATTACAATATTTTTCTGAACAATCAGAATGGATATTTTTCGAATGTGAAAAAAAACTAAATGAGTGAATTTTAAAATTTTTCTATATTATGTAGATTTTTTTTCAAACAAGTTTTGAGCCATGTTACCCATCTTGAACTAAATTGAGTAGAAAATGAATACACACGTAGAAGGAATTTTAATTTTTCTTGTTTTCTTTTCCATTTTTCAAAATCTTTTTTGCAAAATTTGAAAAAATGGTTGATATCATAATATTCATTTATGGAGGAGTTATAAATATTTGAAACTATACCAAAAGATTTTTAAATCTAAATCATGTACAATTCCTTCGATTTTTAATCCAACTTGTTTTAAGAATTTAAAAGAATTATGAAGTAAATAACTTTCCATTAAACTACTATTAATATTTTTTTTGATTAAAAATGGATAGTAACAATTATTTACTTGATTTTTATTTATAAATTGAATTGAAGATGAGAATGAAATTTTGTTTTTTAATTCTTCTGGCCCATCAATTATAATCAACGAAACAGTACACGCACGCCCACTTCGCTAGGGGAATCCACCTCCCATCATATCCCAATACTAAATTATCATATTTTTTGTCGATAATGTTTAAAATTTGCCTTTTTAAAAAAATCATAAAGTAAATATTGATTTGTTCTAGTTGACGATAATACCAACGTGCTGAAAAGTTAATAGATTGATTAATATTCTTATAACTTGAGCCATGTTTTAAAACTTCCATTATGTTACAGTCAGTTTCACTTTTAAGGCACAAACTTTCAAAGAAATTTAAGGCACAAGCAAAATCTCAAATTAAAGCACAAAATTCAAATTCTAGTAAAAATAAATTGTAAAAAAAAAAATTCCAAATTTTGTGCCTTAATTTGAGATTTTTTTGTGCCTTAAATTTCGTTGTAAGTTTGTGCCTTAAAAGTGAAACTGACTGTACATATATTTTCCGAATCAATAAAACTCAGTTCTTTGTTTTCTTCTTTCTTTTTTTCTTCTTTTTTTCTTCTTTTTTTCTTTTCTTTTTTTTCGAATTTTAATTTCACTTGATGTGAATTAATAAATTGTCCTTTTGTATTTCGTTTTCTTGAACCTAAATGGCGTCCTATTTTGAATTTATAATTACACATAATTTCTTTTCCAAAAAGTTCTTTTTTTTTTGAATTTGCTCTATTTAATTGCTTCGAGCTCTTTTTCACAAAATAAAAAAAAAAACTTTGTTATCAATTACAATGTTGAATTTATTCAGAACCAAAACATTAAATCTATTTGTTAAACCATTTGTTATCTTTGAAAATTTTTGGTTTTCACGCTTTTTAAATTCCATCCAATAATCCCAAATTTCTTTTAATGTGATGACACGCTTTGTTTTTTTTTTTTGACATTTAAAATATAAAGTTAAAAATAAAAAAAATGAATAAATTTCAAAGCCTTGCGGGATGTTTTGTAGGAAATTAATAGAAATATTTTTTCAATACTAAATAACTTGTATTATCACTAGAATTCGAACATCTGGCACCGCTGTGGATTTTATCTAAGATGAAAAAAAAAAAAAAAAAAAAATTCTACTAATACCTCTAACACTTATAGATGTTTGAGTTTGTTTGTGTGTGTTAATTTGAAAATTTGAGGTTGTAAAATCTTGTAAAAAATTGATTATTTTTCTCAAATGGTTCCAATCCCTTAAAAAAAAAACTAATAATTTTTATTCTTAGATTTCTGAAATGATTCTTTTTTATATACTAAGTTAATTCCATCTTGGAGAAATCATTTTGAGTACAGTCAGTTTCACTTTTAAGGCACAAACTTTCAACGGAATTTAAGGCACCAAAAAATCTCAAATTAAGGCACAAGATTTCGAATTTATATTTTTACAAATGATTTTTACTAGAATTTGAATTTTGTGCCTTAATTTGAGATTTTTTTTGTACCTTAAATTCCGTTGAAAGTTTGTGCCTTAAAAGTGAAACTGACTGTATTTTATTTAACTATATTTTAATTTTTAAATTTATTTAACCAAATTAAAATCTTTTCAACAAAAACACAAGAGTAAATATGGATGTCTCAAAAAATAGAGTTTTTTTCAAAAAAATTTGATTTTAGAGATAAATAAACCACAACAAATTGACCCCAAAAAATTGGAATTTATACACCATATGACAAAACATATTACTTAATTAAACTCAACTTTTAATCTAAAATGGTATCTCAAATAGGTAAATTTTGTTTTGAAAAAAAAATTATTTTATTTTTTTTTTTTGAAACAAAATATACCTATTTGAGACATGATTTTTTAATAAAATTTGTTCTCAATTATAAAATTTTGATATTTCTTCAATCTACTCTTCCTCATTTTGTGGGGTCAATGTACTGATGTATATTTATCTCTAAAATTTAATTTTTTTGAAAAAAACTCTATTTTTTAAGATATCCATATTTACACTTGTGAAGTACTTTTTTGACATGGAAAAAAAATTTCAAAGAAGCTTAATTTTCTAGGAGAGACAATAAAAATAATAGCTATAAATTATAACCAACAAGAACTACAGTCAGTTTCACTTTTAAGGCACAAACTTTCAACGAAATTTAAGGCACAAAAAAAATCTCAAATTAAGGCACAAAATTTGTAATTTTAATTTTTACAATTTATTTTTACTAGAAGCTGAATTTTGTGCCTTAATTTGAGATTTTTGTTGTGCCTTAAATTTCGTTGAATGTTTGTGCCTTAAAAGTGAAACTGACTGTATAACATCACACACTTTAAATATTGAGTCATTTTAGAACACAGACAGTTTTACTTTTAAGTTATAAAGTTTCAACCAAATTTAAGGCAGAAAAAAAAGTTAACTTAGGTACAGTCAGTTTCACTTTTAAGGCACAAACTTTCAACGAAATTTAAGGCACAAAAAAAACTCAAATTAAGGCACAAAATTTAGAATTTTTTTTTTACAATTATTTTTACTAGAATTTGAATTTTGTGCCTTAATTTGAGATTTTTTTTGTGCCTTAAATTTCGATGAAAGTTTGTGCCTTAAAAGTGAAACTGACTGTATATTTTTTGGAATTTTTTTTAAACAACTCAATTATAATAGAATCTGACTTTTGTACTTTAATATGCGATTTTTCTTGTGTCTTAATTGTTTTACAACGGTTATGTAGTAAAAAAGGATCTGGTTGTAAATCATAGATGATTGGAATATTTACCAAAAGAAATAACAATGGTAATTTAAATTAGAGAATAAGTTTGTAAGGAATTTAAAAATATTCCTACTAAACTGAGCAACTCATTAAAACGAATAAACTTACCCAAACATTTCTATTTTAACAAAATAACAAATTGTATCCAAAAGAACGTAAAATATAATCGAAAATTTTAATCAAGTACCATTTTTTGACCCAATGGTAAAAAATGAAAATAAAGTGAAATATTTTTTCATTAGCTTTACCAATAAAAAAAAACTTGAAAATTTAAGAAATCTTTTTTGCACATTTATATAGCTACAAAAATGCTTTTCAGAAAAGCTTAGTCTCTTATATATATATATTTCAATCAAACTGAACTATTTGATGGATGTGGATTTTGGTAACAACTTTGTTTAAATTTGGTTGAGTTATTTCAAAAATAAGAAGATTGAACATGGAAGGTTGTAGAAAAATGATTTGAAAAAAAGATATTTTGTAAATGCTGTTTGGTTTGGAAACCTTGAATGAATTGCTGTTAAGTATTTTTCAAAAACAACATATTAAAAACTGAAACCAACAGTTATACACAAGTATAAATTGAAAAAAAATCGAATTTTTAAATATTTGATCTCTGGGCGAATTACTCATCGTTCCAAAATCAATATAATCTAAAAAGATGATTTTTTAAGTTTAGAGCTCTGTATCTCCTCTAGTTTAGAAGTTATTCTCAATTTTCGATTTTTTGTCAAAAAAAATTTTTTTTTTGAAATTTAGAATTTTTTCATTTTTAAAAAAGGTACCTTTTACACAAAAATAATTTTTTTTTGGTGTTTTAAATATCATCTTACTAGGGTAATTTTTGATCGAAAATATGATTTTGGTGAAAAAAATTGATAAAATTAAGGTTTAAAAAAAAATTTTTTTTTTGAAAATTTTTTTTACCACTCTTTTGATTTTCCCATTTTTTGATTTACTCAAATATTATATTTATAATATATTTTTAACTACAATAGTTATAAAATTTTTTAATTTTGAATTTTTTTTTTAGATTAAAAAAAAATTTTTTTATTTATTTTTTTTCACTTTTATCCAAGTTATTTATAAAAATACATTAGTTACTGTGAATATTGGTTGATAAAATGAAATATAAAAATCTATTTGTCATAGACAAAAAATTTTTTTCAAAAATTTTTTATTTTGATTTTTTTTGTGAATTTTTTAAATTTAAACATTATGAGGGTTAGTGGGTTCGAAAATATTTAGTATTTAAAATAGGTGTTTTTGACTTTTTTCAAAATTGAAAATTTTAAAAAATGTATATAAAATTTTTTTTTCAAAATATTTTTTAAAGCACTAAAAATTGGTAACTTTGAAAAAAAAATTTTTTTTTTAAACATCTCAAAAAAATGATTTTTATATTTATTCTAACTGAAAAACAATGTTTAAAAAAAAAAAATTTTTTTAATAGGAAAACTCTAGTAAAATTTCATTTTTTTCTACTATATCAGAAAAAAAATTCAAATAACCACTATTTTGATAAAAAAAATTATTAGGCCTCATCTTATTTTATATAAATATTCATTTTTTCAAATTTTTAATAGCGTAATCATTAGAAAAATATAAAAAAAATGCTAAAAAATTAAAAAAAATTTTACTAGAGTTTCCTATTAAAATGATTTTTTCAAAAAAAAAAAAAAAATTTATAAGTTTTTTTCAATCCAATTTTAAATTTATTAATTTTTTTACAATGAAAATAAAAAAAAAAATTTTTTTAATCGTAAAAAACTTATGGGTTTTTTTTAAAAAAAATATATATTACAGTCAGTTTCACTTTTAAGGCACAAACTTTCAACGAAATTTAAGGCACAAAAAAAATCTCAAATTAAGGCACAAAACTTGGAATTTTAATTTTTACAATTTATTTTTACTAGAAGCTGAATTTTGTGCTTTAATTTGAGATTTTTTTGGTGCATTAAATTTCGTTGAAAGTTTGTGCCTTAAAAGTGAAACTGACTGTAGAAAAATTACTCAATTAATAATTCAATTTTATCATCTTCAGAATTTTATAATTTTAAAATATCAAATAATTACTCATTAACTCAGCGATAGAGCACCAAGATCTCAAAATTTGAAAAGTGATAACCAGAGTTCGATTCCTGATAAGATCAATTAAATTAATAGTTTTTTTTTTTTTTAAAAATTTTTATATATCTAATTTGATCAATTAAAGTATATATGTTTGCTACCTGAATTTACATTTAAATCTTTTCAAAAATTTTTTTTTAAAAAATAAAAATCTTCTTTAGGTACCAAAATTTGGATAAATGCTGGTAACTAAGTATTTTTTTCTGTGTGAGGAGTAGAAGTTTTTAAATTATTTATATATACACAAGTTTAAATTAAAAATTTTCATTTTTTGATGATAATCAAGATTAAGAATAATAAGATTGCTAAATATGATAAAATTATTCGAAAAAATCGATTTTTCAAATTTAGAAATAGGTAGATCCATTATTTTAGCAGATATTACCAACTTTTCATTTTTTCAGTTTTTTTTTTTTTAAATTTTTCTTGTTTTTTTTTTTGAATTTTTATTTGAAGAAATTTTGTAAAAAATAATTTTAAATTTGAAAAATTAAGCAAGTCTTGCTAAATTTAAATTTTATGAAAAATACGATTTTAGCATTTTTTTTTATTAGAATGGAAATATAAAAAAATTAAAAAAAAAAAATTTTTTTTATTAAAGTCATTTTTTAAAAAAATTAAAAAGTGTTTATATTTTTATATAATTTGTAGTAAAACTACAATTTTTTGAAAAAAATCCAAAAAATATTATTTAATTTTAATTAAGTCATTTTTAATTTTTTTTAATTTGTTTTTGAATAATTACATTCAGTTAAATACAGTCAGTTTCACTTTTAAGGCACAAACTTTCAACGAAATTTAAGGCACAATAAAAATCTCAAATTAAAGCACAAAATTCAAATTCTAGTAAAAATAAATTGTAAAAAAAAAATTCCAAAATTTGTGCCTTAATTTGAGATTAATTTGTGCCTTAAATTTCGTTGAAAGTTTGTGCCTTAAAAGTGAAACTGACTGTATATTGATGTATAGTTGGTAATAATTGTCTTTAATAACAAAAAATAAAAATATCTTGAAGATAAATAGACACTAAAGATTATTATTAATAGAACAATATTTATAAAAACAATTTTGAAAATTTAAAAAAATCTCTATCAAATTTAGTTTTGATAATAATAAAGTAAAAAAAAAGTAGTAATAATTAAACTTGTGATAATTTGTAAAATTGATTTAAAAAATTAAAGTAATATTTTGAATTAAAAAAATTATTGAATTTGTAATCCAAGACTATAGTTGGTATAGTTCAGTGTTTTTAAAGGTTTTAATTGATTTTGGGTATTTTGAATAATCCCTTAAAGATTTAAAGATTTATTTTTTTTTATTTATTTCTTTTTTTATTTTTCTTTTTATTGTTGACATTTAATACAGTCAGTTTCACTTTTAAGACACAAACTTTCTACGAAATTTAAGGCACAAAAAAAAATCTCAAATTAAGGCACAAAATTCAAATTCTAGTAAAATAAATTGTAAAAAAAAACAATTTCCAAAAAATGTGCTTTAATTTGAGATTTTTTTGTGCCTTAAATTTCGTTGAAAGTTTGTGCCTTAAAAGTGAAACTGACTGTAGTGGGTTTTTGATTTTTGGATTTGGAGTGTATTGTGCTTTTGTTTTGGTAGAATACTCATTAAAAAAGTAATTTTTTTTTGTTTGTTATTTTTTGCTTAAATCATTTTTTTAAAAAAAAAAAAAAACTAAAAAAAAAAAAATAAAAAAGGTTTGAATAAGGCCTTTAGAGGCCATTTTTTGCCAATTTGGCATTTTTTTTGGCCAACAAGGCCACACTTTTAAAAAAAATTGCCTTCCACTTCAATGGAAGGCAATTTCAAAAAAAAAAAAAAAAAAATAAAAAAGAGATCTAAAATCTCTTTTGTCATTAGGGACTTTACTAGTCCCTAATGAAAAAAACAATTTTCTTTTGGCCTAATTAGGCCATGTATAAATAACTATGGTCTACTTGGCCTTTTTCAAATAACCTTGGCCAAAACATGGCCATAATTATTTGAAATGGCCATGTTTTGGCCAAAATTTTTTTTATTACCCCAAAACCAATATTTTACATAATTTTCTATTCTAAAAATCGATTTCAGATAATTTTAGAGTCTATGATCCTATTCCATTGAATATATGTGAAGATTTTATACATTTTGATTTTTATACTCTATATTTGAATACTATCACATTACTACAATAATCACGAGTCATTAAATGCCACTCCACAGATTTTATTAAAGTCTGAATTGACTTACATGGTTATTTTGGAGTTTATTACATCTTTTGAATTTTGATTGCTTAAAAATAGACTAGTTGTTACTATATGTTCCAATAATATGCCCATTTAGAACATTATAAATGAATTTAATCATAGTTTTTATATCTCTTGTTCACAAAAAACTTCCTATTTTTGACGACTCATACTTTAAAATATGTATTGTCTGAAAGTTTTGATTCAGATCTGAGTCATTTAAACATAGAGATGGTAGTGTTATATACTAAGATCTAACTCTAAATTTTGAAATCTAATGAGAAAGGCAAAATAACAAAGTAACTAATTTTTTTTTTGTTTCATAAAAACGTCAAACACATAATTAACTTCCAGAACCTCGGTCGAAAAAATTAAAATTAAAATTAATAAAATATTTACCTTGTGTTTTCTAATTTCTTTAAATTCTTTTTTTATCAAAATTTTTATTTTTTGAAAAAAAATCTAAATTGTAAAAATAGATTAAAGTGTTTAGTTTGCCTTTTCTGTTTGATTTTGCGTTTGCTTTTGCTTTTGCTTTTGCGTTTGTGTTTACTGTTTGCGTTTGCCATTGCTGTTTGATTTTGCGTTTGCTGTTTGATTTTGCGTTTGCGTTTTTGTTTGACTTTGCCTTTGCTGTTGTATTTTGATTTTGCTTAAGCGTTTGCCTTTGAAATCTTTTTTGAATTAAGTAAATAATATTTTTATTATTTTTATTTTTTAAGTTAATCATTATTTTCAAAATTGAATATAAAGAAGTTTTTTTATCCAATTTGAGTAGTTTAGTTTGATTTTTTAAACTTACAGTCAGTTTCACTTTTAAGGCACAAACTTTCAACGAAATTTAAGGCACAATAAAAATCTCAAATTAAAGCACAAAATTCAAATTCTAGTAAAAATAAATTGTAAAAAAAAAAATTCCAAATTTTGTGCCTTAATTTGAGATTTTTTTGTGCCTTAAATTTCGTTGAAAGTTTGTGCCTTAAAAGTGAAACTGACTGTATATCTTTCAAGTAACCAATTATTTCCATTCAATTCCTGAATTTTATCCATTTTTTCTCTCAGAATTTTATACTTTAACTCCTTTTACTTTTACATTTAATTTTGAAAATGAAAATATCAAAAATTTCAACAACAACAACAACAACAACAACAACAACAACAACAGCAAGAAATACAAAAATGTTAACAAAGGTAAAAATAAAGCCAACAAAAAATGCTTTCTCAATAACATCAAAACCCTTAATCTTAAGTGCTAAAAAAGCAAAAAATATTATATATAATTTTAATCAAAATAAAATCAAGAATTTGATCAATTTCTTTCGAAACAATGATGATTCTGGTTACTATCAAACAAATCCTCTATTATTCATTGGAAATTTATTCAAGTTCTCTCAAAAAATTTAAAAATTAAAGTATTGAAAACAAATAAAAAAAAAAAAAAAAAAACTGAAAAATATTAACACAGGTCTTGCATTTTGAAATGTCCATCAATGTCACCAAATGTTCAAAAAATTCATAGTGTAAAAAATAAATTCCATTACATTGAAAAATGAATATTTTTTTAATGAATGTATTTTCGATGTCCATTGAAATTGAATTATTATTTGATTGTACGAAAAAAAACTTTTTTTACTAATAAGAATCAAATGTAATTTCAATGAATGTTTTTTAAAATAGTTGACATTGTAATTTTACATTAAATTTACATTTGTAGAATGAATGTTTTTGTTCTAAATGAAAAATGAATGTAAAAATTGCAATGTAATCGAAATTTGCAAGACCTGTGAACTCTTGTTTGGACATTCAGGGGTAATTCTCACAAAACAACAGGGCAAAATTTTAAGATATGTTATTTGTGATATTATTTCCTTTTTTAATTGTAATATGGGTATTCTCAAAAAAATTATGATCTTGGAATAAATAAGTAAAGACAAATTTTTCATTGAGACCAGAATTTTTTTTCCATTTTTTGAAAAAAATGGTAATTTTTGGACAAACAATAAATGACCAATGGTAAAGTGTCCAACAGGAATCTAGAGGTCCGGGGTTCGATTCCTCTTAACCACAATATTTCATGATTGAATATCAAATTCTCAAAAAATACACCTATAAATAGGTGTAATTTTAATAAGTAAATCATGCTTATGCACAATAAAACCACTAATTTTCAAGGAAATTGTCATCTGAAGATTTAAAAATTTTTTGAATCTTATAAAAACTCGAACCTGAATTGGAACAAAATCTCTCTAAATTTATGGAGCGCATCCGGTTCTTGAGAGAATTGACTCGATTGGCTCTCTCACTCCGCTCAAAAATATCTCTAATTAAAAATTAGGGAATCGGGCAGCCGTCAGGTTTTTTTTAATTCAAAGGAATTGAGTAAAATGTAATATTTTTCTCTATTCTTTTAAATTAAAAAAACCTAACAGAGAGTGCCTAAGTTTTCTAGAATTCTAAAGAATTGAGTAAAATCAAAGATTTTCATCTATTCTTTTAAATCCTAGAAAAAGAATCGGGCAGCCTCTAGGTTTTTTTTAATTCAAAGGAATTGAGTAAAATCAAGGATTTTCATCTATTCTATTAAATCCTAGTAAACCTAACGGAGAGTGCCTAGGTTTTCTAGAATTCAAAAGAATTGAGTAAAATCAAGGATTTTCCTCGATTCTTTTAAATCCTAGAAAACCTAACGGCAAACAGGGCGAATTTAGTACTCGCCTCTTTAATGGGGAAAAAAAAAAAAAATGTGAATTTTTAATGTGATTTTATTTCTGACAATATAAAAAATTTTAACTGTGTTTGTTTTTATATTTTCATCACTATTTCGTCATGAATTGTATTTTTTTTTTGTAAGAAATATTAAAACTAAGAATTTTTTTTTTTAATTTTGAGAAATATTTTTTGAATAAATTAATAAATCGTTTTGTTGAACATATAGCATTATATTTATATTATACAAATAAGGAATAGTTTTCATCAATAACATTTTTCAAACAACTTGAAAATTTTCGATTAAATTATATTTTTATTTTCAGTTAAAATTTGATTTTTCAAATAAGAAAATCTTTAGGTAAAGATCTTTTTTGAATTACTTAATTAAACCCAAAAAATTCAAAATAAGTTCTTTTATTCCAAATATAAATGAAAATTTTAAAAAGATTCTTTGGAACAAGACCAAACTATTTTTTTAATTATATACACAAATTGGAAAATTTTTTCAACATATTTAATTTTTTTTCGATTTATGAAATAGACAAATATACTTTTGAAAAACTTTTAACAATTAAAAATTTTTACAAACGGCGATCTGGATTTCTATGAGAAATTTTACCTAAACTTCAATAATATTTTCATTTATCTATCTTATAGACCTTGAATTTGTTTTATCAGTTAAGATTTGAATTGAACTATCCTTTATTCAAAAGAGTTTAAAAAAGAATAATAATAATAAATTTTTTTTTTTTTCAATATACCACTCTCCCACATCAAACAAGAATTATTAGTCACCGTTTTCAACTATGATAAATTATAATTAAACAAAATAGTGTGTTGTTTTTCTTTAGATTTTTCTATTGGAAATATCACCAATTCTGATTTCAAAAAATTGAATCAGAATTAGAAAAATATTTAGATGAGGTTTGTATCATTTCTTTCTCAAAATTCAACCACCTTTATAAAAAAAACACAATAGAGATCTTAACAAAATTTCATTTTTTTTAAAAACAAGACTATTTTCTTTAGTTTATTTCTCAGATGAATTTTATTTTAGGAATAATTCATTTGAAAACAAATATACATAATTTATATAATAAAATAAATAAATTCAAAGTTTTGGGGATTTTTTATTCACATTCGAACAAAATTTTAGTATTTCCAAAAATAAATTTTTGAATAATTAAAAAATTTGATTTTTTTTTTTTTTTTTTTTTTTTGAAGAAAAATTCGAAAGATAAAAAATTAATGTAATTTTTAGTATAAAGATATATAGTCAGTTAAGTTATACAAGTATCTGTGATATCATTTTAATTAAATTCTAAGATTATAGTAGAAATTATTTTTCATTATTTTCATTTGTGTATTTTTTTGAAAAAAACAACCCCTTAATACTTTTAATACAATATTACATTTGTAAAAAAGATAAGCGTCTTGAAGAGTCTTGAAAAAATTGAAATAAAACAATAGAGAAAGATACACCTTATGATTGGCAGAAGATTTGGATGATTAACATTCAATAAAACCTTGATTAAAAAAAAAAAAAAAAAAAAAAATTGTTCTTCATAATATCATTGTTCATATTTCGCAATTAAATTGAGAAAAAAATTCAAAAAAATGAATCTACACTTTTTTTGATATAAAATAATTTTTTTTACTCAAAAATTGTTATTGAAAAAGTTAATTCTAATCTCTGAAAAAACCAAATTTTTTTTATTTTAGTTTGTGGAAATGAATTCTATATTTAATGAATAAAAGAATCAAAATAAATAAAATATATAAAATGTTTTATTGATAAAAAAATTATAAATTTTACAAGTTATGCGACCATGATACATGAAGAAAATCCTCAAATTTTCAATCTCTGATAGTATACAAAATTTGAAAAATTTTTTTTTGTATTTTCAATTCTAAAAATTCAACATTGGAAGAACATGGTCTTTTTAGTGAAAATTAAAATGAAAAAAATCTCGAACCATTAATATAAAAATTTATTGATTAAAATTTGATTAAGGCTTGTTCAGACACAAGTTGAACCTTTGAGGAAATTGGTAAAATGGAAGGTTTTGAAATAAACAAGAGTGATTATTCCCTTAAACTGAATATTTCGTTTAATTTTTAATATTTAATTTATTGAAGATAAACAAGAGTTCATCTAAACTAAATTTTCAAAAAAATCTAAATTTCTCATTCTTATGTTCTTTTGAATAAAACTAATTTTCTTATTTACCAAAATTCAAAAAACAATTTTCCAAAAAGAATCAGCAAATTTGTTTTTATACCAATAAACAATTAATATTATTGTGTTGATGATGAATTCCAAATCAAAAACAAAAAAAAAAAAAAAGGGTTTAACAATTTAAAAACCAAATTAAATAGACTTTTTAAATTTTACATTGGGAAAAAACTTTGCGAAATTCGAAATAATATTGCTTAATTATGTTGAAAAAAATTATTAATTGAAAAAAATATCACTAACAATTTTTAAAAACAAAATAATGGGTTAAATTACTTGCTGAAAAATGATTTTCAATAAAAATTAGAACATTTTTTTTAAAACTTTTGCTTTTCAAAATACAAAAAAGATTTGCAAAAAAAAAAAAAAAAAGTAAAAAAAAAAAGAGAGAAGGAAAAGAAGAATATCAAAGAAGAATATTGTTTTTAAAATTCAATACTAAAATGAACAAATTCAAAAGAAAGAATCGAAAATTTGATTTCTTCTTTTTAATATTTGTTCTATTTCTTATTTTCAATTTACGATTTTCAGAAGGCACAAATATAGGGTGCACGCAAAAATTACCACCTGTAAAAATCGGATCTGAATTCCAAGTGAATAGTGAAACGGAACATAATCAAGGCAACTCAGCGATTGCATCAATTGGCTTGAACAAAGAAAAATTTGTGATTACATGGGAGAGTTATCATCAAGAATCAAATGGAAATGGTTCGGGGATCTTTGCTCAAATCTACAATTCAAATGATGGAAAAAAAATCCGTGATGAAATCCAAGTGAATAGTGAAACTAACTATGACCAATTAAACCCATCAATTAGTTCAATAGGATTGGACAATGAGAAGTTTGTGATTTGTTGGTCGAGTGATAAACAGGATGGATCAAAATATGGGATCTTCGCACAAATGTTTGATCAGTATGGAAACAAAATTGGTGATGAATTCCAAGTGAACACAAACAGCACCAACGGTCAAAGATATGCAGCGATCACATCAATTGGGAACGATGACAGTAAGTTTGTGATTTGTTGGTCGAGTGATAAACAGGATGGATCAAGGTGGGGGATCTTCGCACAAATGTATGATTCTGATGATGGAAACAAAATTGGAAATGAATTCCAAGTGAATACAGACACCAACCAAGATCAACAAAATGCAGCGATCACATCAATTGGGAACGATGGCGAGAAATTTGTGATTTGTTGGTCGAGCAATGAACAGGATACATCAGGGTGGGGGATCTACGCACAAATATTTAACTCGGAAGATGCAGAGAAAATTGGAAATGAATTCCTAGTCAATACTGAAATCAGCGATAATCAACGATTCCCAGCAATTGCATCTATTGGATTGAACAATGAAAATTTTGTCATTACTTGGCAGAGTTATCACCAAGAATATGAAGAATCAAAATGGGGGATCTACGCACAAATATTCAATTCAAACGATGGCAACACAATTGGGAATGAATTCAAAGTCAATACAATAACAGTTTCTACTCAACAGTACCCCTCAATTAGTTCAATAGGGGAAAATGACGAATATTTTGTTATTACATGGGAAAGTTACCACAATGGCAGCGACAATGCTGAAGTTTTTGCCCAAGTCTATAGATCAGATAATGGTATGGCATTGCTCAATGAAGAGGTTCAAGTTAATACTTATAGAACGTCAAATCAACAATTGCCTTGCATTACATCGATTGATCAAGGCAGTGATTCAAAATTTGTGATTGTCTGGGACAGCTCTGGACAAGATAATATTGATAATACTATTGGTGTGTTTGCACAGATTTATGATAGCAATTTAATTTGTCATTGTAGCGAAGGAAATTATAGCAACGAGATGCATTCGAATGAATGTATTCAATGTTCCACGGGGCATTATCAAAACCAGACAGGCCAAACTAAATGCAATAAATGTGTAGTGGGCACTTACAATGCAAAACAGGGATCGAAATCCATTGAAGATTGTATTGAATGCAAAATTGGAACATATCAAAATGAAACAGGACAAGTTGGATGTCAATTATGCGCCATGGGCCAATATCAAAAAGAAACTGGACAAAGTGAGTGCAAATCTTGTGAACCAGGCCATTATCAACATTTGGAAGGGCAAAGTGTATGCATTAAATGCACACAGGGTTATTATCAAAATGAAACAGGACAAGTTGGATGCATCAAATGCGAAGCAGGCCATTATCAAAATTTGAAAGCACAAAGCGAGTGCAAACCTTGTGCCACAGGAAGTTATCAAAATTTGGGAGCAAAAAGTGG
Organism: Anaeramoeba flamelloides; assembly: GCA_027625915.1. Taxonomy (NCBI): domain Eukaryota; family Anaeramoebidae; genus Anaeramoeba; species Anaeramoeba flamelloides. The sequence goes on from JANTQA010000063.1 coordinate 1,894,713, forward strand.
ATGTATTGAATGTGCAAAGGGGCATTACCAAGATAAAACAGGTCAAACTGGATGCAAACCTTGTGGTGCAGGCCATTATCAAAATATGGTTGGGAAAGGTGAATGCATTCAATGTGTGAAAGGAAGTTACCAAGATTCGGAAGCACAAAGCACATGTATTGAATGTGTAAAGGGATATTATCAAAACGAGACAGGAAAAATTGAATGCAACTCTTGTTTAGCAGGAACTTACAATCCAGAAAAGGGATCAAAATCCATTGAAGATTGTATTGAATGCAAAATTGGAACATATCAAAATCAAATGGGTAAGTCAATGTGTCAATTATGCGCCATGGGCCAATATCAAAACGAAACTGGCCAAAGTGGGTGCAATGATTGCCCAGTTGGTAGTTATACAGATAAGCAAGAGAGTATCAATTGTAAATTTTGCCCGTCGGGAAGCTATCAAGATGAAGATGGCAGAATTAACTGCCAAAGTTGTCCTTTCGATACCTACCAACCAAACATTGGATCAACAGAATGTAATTATTGCCCGATCACCAGCGAAACCCTATCCACACGATGTAAATCAATCAAGGAATGCTATTGTTCGATGGGTTATTATGGCGAACCAGGTGGGTATTGTAGCAAATGTCCCGCAGACGGTATATGTAATACATTTAATCAACTGTACCCACTCCCAAAACCCGGATATTGGAGTTCCAAAGGAAACTCATTTGAAATACTGAAATGTAAAATAATTGATGCATGTCCTGGCAAAGAAATTGATGCTTGTAACATCAATTTAGGATACACTGGGTATAAATGTTCTGAATGCTTACGCGATTTTTATAAATTGGATTACAAATGTGAACAATGCCCAAGTAATGCTTCTCAAAGATTGGTCTTAATCTTATTAATCTTTTTATTCTGTATCTTATGTCTCTTGTTGATCGCTAAAAGAGCTACGGCATATTTCAGTTCATTCACTATCAGTTTCAGTTTTTTACAATTATTGGCAATCATTTACCAATTAAATATCAATTGGCCAAAAAGAGTCTCTTATTCATTAAAACTCTTTTTACCCTTTGAATTCAATTTAGACTTCTTGGCAACAGAATGTTCAATTAATCTGAGTTATGTTGAAAAATGGTTTATCATTGAATTATCACCTTTCATATTTGTGGCACTTTTTGTATTAATCAATATAATCTTATTTCTTCATTCGAAATTACTCAACAAATTCAATTTTAATAAGTTGCTATTAACAAAATGCCCCAAATTAATTTATAAACCATCAAAATCAAATGACCAATTTGTTCTATATTATTTGCATTTAATCAAATACTACATGTTATTACCCTTTCATCAATGCATGTCAAACCTGCAATTAACTAAACTAAAATATATATCAATTAATGTTTATTTAACTTTATTAACTTTACTGTATTTAATTTTATCTCAAAAATGTTTGGAAATATTTAATTGTAAATATGATCATGAAATTAAGAAATGGATTTTCCAACCTGATCCCAATTACTATTGTTATAATAATTATTGGTATACTACAATATTTCCATTTGCATTGATTTTTATCTTATTATATATCGTTGGGATTCCAATTATGATTATTTATTTATTAATGAAAAATTCAAAAAATTTAAATGAAAAGGAATTTGATTTGAAATTTGGTTTGTTATGTTCTAGATATAATAAAAGTTTCTTCTTTTGGGAAATATTGATCATGCTCAGAAAATTATTATTAGTTATTATCAAAATTTTTTGTTATAATTATCCCGTATTACAAATTATTTTGATGATCTTAACTTTATTATTATTTTTAATATTGCAATTTAAATACAAACCTTATATTGAAATTAGACATAATTTTTTAGAATCTTTTTTATTATCAATCCCTCAAGTTCTTTTGTTTTTTGCCTTGATTTTTTATTCTAATGAATTAGAAAATAATTATAATAACAATGATAATATAATCATTCTAATAATATTAATATTAATATTCTCAATATTCATTTTATTATTAATTACTTTTTTAGATATTTATAATAAATTTAAATTTAAAAAATTAAAATTCTCACATAAAAATAAAAAAAAAATCATAATAATAATAATAATAATAATAATAATAATCAGAACGAGAAGAATATTAATAATGATTTAATAAAAATCTTATTAAAAAAAAATAAGAAGAAGGATAACTTAAAATTCAATTTATTATTATATTATTTAGCAACTTTAAAGAATAATAAATTAAAGAAAATTAACAATATTTTACAAAAAATATCTTATCATTTAAACAAGAATGATAATAATGAAAATGTAATTGATAATGAAGTTTCTGATGAAGAAAATGAACAATCAAAATTTGTTGAAAATGATATGGTTGTTGATTCCCGAGATGATTTTAAAATCATTTTGAATAAGCAAAAAAAATTATTAAAATTTCAAAAAACACGAAAGATAAATTTGTTTAAACATTTATTTACTCATGATATAATCTTCAAATTTTGTAAATGGTATAATAAGAAAGCTACTTTACTTCAAAAAATTAAGATCATAATTTTAATAGAAAACTTTAATAATTATATTAAGAAAAATAACAAATAATAATCTTTTTAATATTCAATATTTTATAAAAAACAAAGTAAAAGAAGATTTTTTTTTATCATTTTTGATAATAATAAAAAAAATAATATTTATTTATTTATTTATTTTTTGTTATGTAATGATGGTGTTTTTAATTTCTCTTGTTTACCTCGAATTCAGAAATATAAATTTAGGAATATGAAAATATATTAGAGTTTTACATCTGAATATATAAAAGTTCGGGATTATGGTGAAATATTCATGAAAAATACTATTTATTCGCGGATAATTTGGATTTTTTGCGTATATTTACTATTTTACGCGGATATATTAAATCTATTAATGGGTTTTGATGAAAATACTAAACAAATATTTAAGATATTTCTGTTTCATCTTCTCAATACTCTAATAATAAATTAAAAATAAAAGATAAAGATGAAATACTGTACTTTTCAAAAGTTTCTTTATTTAGAGTTCTCAAATTTTAATTATATATAAATATAAATAAAAAAATAATTAATTATTCCTTAGAGGATGACGATGAAGTATTTCCCAATTTGTTAAAGCAAGACAAATTCCCATTGTAGTATTGTAAAGATTACCAAGAGACCCTCTCCATTTAAAACCAATGACATGGAAACGATTTTTCAAACGACTATAATAATTCTCAACAATTATTCTACTTTGTGATATAGTTTGGTTAAAATGTATTTGTTCTTGAGTTAAATTTTCTCGTCTTCCCCTAATTGGTATTATACAATTTAATAAATTTAACCAATATATCCTTTATCAACCATAATTTTTGCGTGATTATTCAATATCATATTTTGTATATTGAAATATTGTTCAATAGTTTCATCAAAATTATTTCGAAATAAAGTTAAATCGTGAACTCTACCCGAAATTCCTGTTACATAATGCATACAAAGCCCATTTGGGGAATTAATTGTTTGAGTTTTAACAGAATGGATTTTATGTTTTCCATCAAACCAACTTTTTTTTTAATTATTTTAATTTTGAAGAAATTAAAAGATTTCGGTGAATTATCTCATTTTTAATGAATTTTAAATAACTCAACTTTTTGCAATTTTTTTTGATGTCAAAAAAAAAAAAAAAAAAAAAAATACCCTCTTTGATTATATTTTGGTTTGTTAATTGGTTGAACAGTTGCGTCCATTACTGCAACACAAGTTAGAAAATCATTAAATGTCCAATTATTTTGAACCAGTTCCTGAAAACTAATAAATTTAATACAGTCCTGTGTCTTTTTAACGCACAAAAAAATCGAGAAAATAAGGCACAATTTTTTTTTGATTTTAAGGTACAAATTTCCAAAATAAGGCACATTTTTTTTTAGAATTTTTTACAATTTCGACTAATTTTTTTTCATAAATTTGTAACAAAAAAATAAGCCAAATATATGTGCCTTAAAATATGAAAAAAAATTTTGTGCCTTAAAAAATATAATTAGTGCCTTATCGGATTTTTTTTGTGCCTTATTTTATCATTTTTAGTGTGCGTTAAAAAGTCACAGGACTGTATTATTTTCAACAAGTGTGTCATGAATACGATATAAAGTATCAATAATTAAATCATAACACCATGTTCTTTCAATATTAAATTGAGTAGCTAAATATTGAAAAGTATCATAATGTCTTAACCACATCAATAAAAGTAAAAATGTGGTTTTATTACAGTCCTTCCTAAAAATAAGGCACAAACTTTATTGGTAATTTAAGGCACAAAAAGTCCCAAAATAAGGAACAATAAAAATTTTGATTTCATCGTTAAATCAACCCAAAATATAAAAAATAGTGGAATTTAAACAAATTTCAAAAATTTTATTGTGCTTTATTTTGGGACTTTTTGTGCCTTAAATTACCAACAAAGTTTGTGCCTTATTTTTAGGACCGACTCTATTGTAAAAAAATGATAATTTTTTTCAAAAAATTAAGTCTTTTCTTATAGTTATCCGGTAGAATAGACTTATCCGCGAAAAATACTTTTCCGTGAAAAACATACTTATTCGCGAATATATATATATATAAAAGAAATAATCCTTTATCGCGAATTTGACACTTTTAGATGTAAATGTCTATTTATTATAATTTGACCAATATCTCTTTTAGATACTTTTCTTTATTTTGTTATTTTTATTTTTTTTTTTCTGTTTTGTGTGATATATAAATTGTCTATACTTGTAAATGAATTCAATTAATTTCGTATTTCTTATTTGTTTATTTTTCCTTTTTTTTAAAATTAATTTTAACTTTTAATTGTTTAAAACTCTATTTCAGTCAAAAATTAGAATAAAAAAATTTAAAAATGTAATTTATTTTTTATAATTAAACATGAAAGAATTAATAAATAATACGAAGAATAATACACACATAGATAAAAGAATCAAAATTGTATTAACTTTTTCTATAAAATTTAAATATTTTCTTAAAAAATAAATAAATATAGAATTTTTTTGGGCATCTTTGAAAAAAAAACAACAATGCTCATTTTGATCTATAAATGATGATCAATGAAATTTTCAATAGAAATTAATAGGATTTTTGTAAAATGATTCGAACTGTTTCAAAAAACTATAAAAGAAACTGATTTGTTATAATTTGAATCTAAAAACACAATAAATCAATTTACTACACAATTAAATTAGGTGGAGGGTTTTTCTGAAGCGAAATTTACCGAAGAATGAAAATTTCCGAATTAAATTTTTGAATTTTTTTAATATTTATTGAAAATGGTAAATACTTATTGAAAATTTTCGAAATTATTGAATTATATTAAAAATAATTGAATTTAAACAGATAAATCAATATTTTTTATTAGTTTTCTATTATTAATCAAATTATTCAATATTTCAATTATTTTTTCATAAATAAAATAATTCAATAATAATTATAATTATTCAAAAAAAAAATAAAATTAAACAATAATTATTCTTAAGAAAATTTTCTAACTTTAACTAACCTAACCTAACCTAACCTATACTACCATACATACTTCACCTCCTACTTTAACTAACCTAACTTAACCTAACCTAACCTCCTACTAACCTAACGGTACCTAACCTAACCTAACCTAACTTAAACTTAAAATTAACTGAATTATTGAAAATTTTGATAAAATTATTGAATTATTGATAAAAATAACGAAATATCAATAATTTTTTTGATCAATAAATTTGAAAATTATTCAATAAATTATTAAACACGTTCAATAAATGTTAAAATAATTCAATAATTTATTTCGGAAAATTTCGATTTTCGTCAATTTTCGATTATTAAATACAAACGCCTAAAAAAGAAATTGTATTAATTTTCATTAACTAAATATTGTTAACACAAGGAAAAATAATTCAAATTTTAAATTTAATTAAATATTTTATCGAGTAAAATCATTATAGAAAAACTTTATATGGTTTAAATAGTTTTGATAGAACAGATATTTACCCTATTATAAATCCAGAAATGGACAAAATATAAAACTATTCAAAATTAAAATACATAAATTTATGAAAATATGAAACAATAATTTTGATTTTTTTATTGAAGGGGGGGGGGGGGGGGTGCAAAAAAAAACATATAAATTAGGCATTTATTTTTATTATTGTAATTGATATAAATCTAAGTAATAATAAAAATTATTAATATACGTTAGAGATTGATAAATGTATTAACTATATTGAATATTTCAAAATCTTTTCATAAAAATTGAAAACTCAAATTTTTTGATACCCCTCATAAAAACAGAACAATGGAAGTTTTGATCATAAAGAATCTCAAAGAAATATACAATGGAAATCAATAATTTTTATTATATATAAATTCAAAATAGTTAGAAAAAAAGATTTTTGTTTAGTAACCAAAGAACAAGTAACCCAAAATTTGTTCTAAAAAAAAATTATGTACCAAAAAAAAAAAATAACAAAATATTAAAAATTAACTAAAAAAATACAAAAATATGAAAAAATTATTTCAAATTTAAAATCTTTGCAATTTAAATATCTATTTTTAAACAACCATTTTAACATATAAAACAGATATACTTTTGGGTTAAAACTAGGTACATTCAATAAAAAAGAGTTGATATAACACACAAAAAATTTCCAATTTTTTTTTAATTTAAAATTTGAGACTGGATGAGAAATTCAGAGATAGGTTTGATTATTTTGAATTTATGTAGGTTCAATAAAAAAATATTTTTCTTTCTGAATATAAAATATAGTTACCCAAAGAAAATTTAAAAAATCTACAATATTTCTTATAGGATAGATTCATAGGAAATCAAAACAATATTTTATGACTTTTAAAATACTTTAAATATCATCATGATATTTTCAGAATTGTATATCAATTATCTAAGAAATAATGAAAATTAATTATGTTTTAATACAAACTAATTTATAAAATTTAATATCCAATATTTCAAGTATTTAGCCATGATCTTCATTTCCAGATTAACCAACGGGTAAATATTTGTAATATCAATCATATTAAAACATATAAAGTTTAAAAATATTGATTTTACTCGATAATTTTTGTAATTATCTTTTAAAGATGAAACCTTTTTTATTTGTGTTACCATTATTTAATTTATAACAATTGATTAATTTTTTTTTTATTAAAATATTTTATTTAATTTTATCGCAATTTAATTAATAAAATAATCGTTCAATGGATAGAGATTTATTATCTAACATTTTAAATTTTAACTGTTTGATATGATTAAATTGGTTTTGAAATTTTTTCAAAATCCACTTTTGAAAAAAAGAAAACCCTATTTTTTACTTTTGATGAAACATGATGAATTTATAATACTTTTTAAATATCAGTATAAATAAAAATATTTATTTTAGTATATTGATCTTCTAATGTTTTTGGATTTAATATTTAATTAAATTTAATATTTAATAACTCTAGTATTTTTTAACCAAAAATATAGATTCAGGACAATTAATGTACTTTTTATTTATTGTCTCAGTTTTGAGTTTTAAACTATAAAAAATTCAATTCCTGAGTGGTTATCTTTTAAATATTTTTTTTTGTTGAATATACTACACAAGTGTAAATTGAAATGTCTTAAAAAATAGAGTTTTCGCATTTTTTAAGATAAATAGAAGTTCAATCTCCTTGATCCCGAAATTGGTAATATTCTATTCAATAACTCATTAATTTGAAAATCAGTTTCTTTTAGTCTTTTTCCTTTGCCAAATTCCCGATCAAGACGGTTAAATGTCTATTAATCTCTAAAATTAGATTTCTTCAAAAATAACTCTATTTTTTAAGACATTTCAATTTACACTTGTGTATCAATTTAGAATTGATAAAAGTATATTCAATTAATTTTGAGAAATTGATTGTTTTGTTGGTTTATAATTTTAAACTAGTAGTTTTGCACATTATTTTAAATAGAATAAACATCGTCTTTACAGTTCGTACTGGCAATATTTTTACAATCAAAAGAAAAGAAATTGTTTCAAAATGCATCTATTGTGTCCACATTCACATATTATAGTATTTTTTAAGATTACATTAATAGATATCCTCATTATTTATTGGCGAAAGAAATATATATACAGTCAGTTTCACTTTTAAGGCACAAACTTTCAACGAAATTTAAGGAACAAAAAAAATCTCAAATTAAGGCACAAAATTTGGAATTTTGTTTTTACAATTTATTTTTACTAGAATTTGAATTTTGTGCTTTAATTTGAGATTTTTTTTGTGCCTTAAATTTCGTTGAAAGTTTGTGCCTTAAAAGTGAAACTGACTGTATAAAAAGAAAATTTAATTGAATTTAAGTTAGAATTCATAATTTTGCAAAATCGATATTATAACTAAAAAGATTTTAAATAATTTTTATGAAAATATTTTTGTTTTTTTTGATATCTCAAATTTGAAATATATTTGAAATAAAGTTTTTTTTTATTAAGATTTTTTCAATAAACAAGTAAACATTATGATTTCTTCTAGTTTTTTCTAAATTCAATATCATATTTTAATTTTCAATTTTTTTTTTCCAGTTCCATAAGACAAAACATCTAAATAATTAGTTATAATAATCAACTTCAATTAAAGAAATCCTTTTAAGAGATATATGCATTCTATACTTAAGGAAGATCTGATAAACAAATTTTTTTTATACCTTTTGAAATTTAGATATTTCAAGATTTATTTAAATCGATATTCTGATGTAATTAATATATATATATATATATATATATATATATATATATATATATATATATATATATATATATCCCTTATAAGCCCACTATCGACTACTCTCAATTTTTGATTTATTGTCATAAACAAACATTAGTTTTTGTACAGAAAAAATTTTGATATGCGTAACCACGGCACAGTCACTGTGGGGGAATATCGCACGATAACCACCCTTATTTTGACATTTTTTCACTATATCATAATTTTTTTTAAATAATTTAATTTTGATAAAATTTTTAATTTTTTTTTATTTTTTAATTTTTTGATCTCGATCAAATAAAAAGATAGCTTAAATTACTAAATTCGTGTAATCTTATCATTAATCTTATTATTATGATTCACGGAGGTGATAAAATGTCAAAAATCGAACAATTGAAATATTTTCAAAATGTGTGCTAAATTGTTTGTGAGAGTGGGGGCGCAAGCGCCCCCCACTATCATTATAGCACACATTTCAAAAATATTTGAATAATTAAAATTTCGTCCCCACCCACCCCCTAATACCCACCCGTAGACGAAGTTTTAATCATTTTTTGACTTTTTCTTTTTTTGTAATTTATACCTTTCGAAATAATACACAAGTATGAATATGAATGTTGTAAAAAATAGAGTTTTTTTCAATTTTAGAGATAAATAGACAGTTATACAATGATACAAAAGTTTTCTAATTTTAAATTAGAAATAGGATTTTCTCACTGGGTTCAAAACAATTTTAGGTCTAAAACCGTCTTTAAATTACAGTTATTTTGTTTTGAAAATGAAATTTTTTTTTCAATTCAAAGTATCTGTATTCTCAAGGTAGTTTTTTGATTAAGAATCTTTTAACTCTATTTAGAAAATATCATTTTGCATTTACTATTATCAAAACTTTTGTATCATTTTTTAACTGTCTATTTATCTCTAAAATTGAAAAAAAATCTATTTTTTACAACATTCGTATTCATACTTGTGTATTGTTATTTTAAAATATTGAGAAATACTAAAGTTACAATAAAGAATAAAGAAATAAATTTTTAAGGAAATATTTATTTAAAATATTATAATACGGTTCCAATAAAAGGATCATAAATTAAGATAGAAAAATAAAATGAACAGAAATTTAAAATTAAAAAATGATATTTTAGTAGATTTTAGTGAATCTGATATGATGAAATTTTTGAAAACATTTTTTATGTAAATTTATTTGACATTTTGTGCGTTTATAATGTGTTTTAGATTCAATTTTTGTTGTTAAATAACAGAACTGACAATTTCGACTCAAATTTTTATTATTATGATCAATACGATCTAATTTATGTGTTTTATCATTTTCATCAGTTTGTGATAATATTTTTATAATTTCAATAATCCATTCTTTCATAGGATAAATCTTTTTCAATTTGTTTGTTATTGAATATAAAATTCTACTATTACAGTCAGTTCCACTTTTAAGGCACAAACTTTCAACGAAATTTAAGGCACAAAAAAATCTCAAAATAAGGCACAAAATTTCGAATTATTTTTTTTACAATTTATTTTTACTAGAATTTGAATTTTGTGCTTTAATTTGAGATTTTTTTTGTGCCTTACAGTCAGTTTCACTTTTAAGGCACAAACTTACAACGAAATTTAAGGCACAAAAAAAATCTCAAATTAAAGCACAAAATTCAGATTCTAGTAAAAATAAATTGTAAAAATTAAAATTCCAAATTTTGTGCCTTAATTTGAGATTTTTATTGTGCCTTAAATTTCGTTGAAAGTTTGTGCCTTAAAAGTGAAACTGACTGTAAATTTCGTTGAAAGTTTGTGCCTTAAAAGTGAAACTGACTGTATGTATTAACAAAATGAAAGTACATAACATAATTCGTAATTTCCAACTTCTGATTTTATAATCAAAATGATAATTTGATATCATTTGATCAAAAACATCTACAAATCTCATATATTTAACATAATCAAGAATTAAATCGGGTTTCCAATGATGAAAATTATTTTTGAAATAAGGATGTGTTGTTATACAATTAAATAAACTTATTTGTTTGTTTTTGTTTTGATCTGAAATTGAACATGCAAAAATATCTTTCTTTTTAATGACTGTTTTAGCAATTTTGGATGAATGTATCTTTATACCCCTATGTAAAAAATCTTTAAAAAGTTGACTCGGGCGATCTTTTCTTACTGAAAAAGTAAAATTAAATCTTTTCAATTGTAATAAAGCGTAAATATTTTTTAAACTTGAAAAATATTTATCGGCATAAAGATGAAAATCTTGATTTTTTGGTAGAGTACCATCATTCTTTTAATAAGTTGGATGACAGGTTCGGATTTTACATTTTTTTCAAATAATTCGATATGCCAAACATATTTATTTTGATCAGTTAAATTCCATACTCGAAACCCATCCGATCTAGGTTTACGAGGAATATAAACACGATTTTTACTTCTACATTTTGAAGGGATGAGAGATTCATCTAATACAACACGATAAGAAGGTGAATACATATTTTTAATATTTATATTTACCAGATTTATTAAATCATCGACATTTCGATTATTTTTCGAAAAAGACCAACCTGAATGTATTTTAAGAAAATTTTGTCGACTCATGATTTTTTGAACACTAACAGTTTTTAAATATTCATTTTTAGACCAATGATCACGAATGTAAGGTTTTTTATTAAGAGTTGTTAAGATTATAACTGCAAAATATTGTTTAATTTTATGCTTATTTTTTCCGATATTTGAAAGTTGTATTTCTTTAAAAAAATTTAATAATTTTGTATCAAATAAAGAATAAAAAAAATCTTAATTTTACGATTTGGTTGTAATTTGGAATCTCCAAGTCGAAATTCTGTCTCATTAAAATATTTACTATAGACGTGATTTTTTTAACATTCAATTAAATATTTTTCCTCTTTTATTAATATCCATTTTGATTTTTTTTCTTTATTTTGTGAAAATTGTGTTATGATTGTGTTGGATTCTTCTGAGTTTGATATTGTGTTTGTTTTTATCGTAATTTTCTTCACAAGATCCATCTAAACGATTATTTGAATTGTTTGAACTAGTTTCAGAAGAAAGAACAATTTCATCATCTGTTGATTTTCTTTCTTCATAAAATAAATATTCATTCTCATCAGTATCTTCTTCATCAACATAAGAACTATCAGATGAACTTTTCTCACTTTCAATATTAAAAATCTTTTTTTAAATCTTCTGAACAATTGTTTTTTTATTATCCTCCTTTTTTTTATTTCTATTTGAAGACATATTTAAGGTAAAGTAAATTAAAAAAAAATGATTTTTTTAAAATGTAATATCTTTTTCAAATTAATTTTTTCGAAAACACGTCACTATTTTTCAAAAACACGTCACTCTTTTCTACAAATAAATATCTTTGTGTTTTAAAAAATTTTTCGGACCAGTGGATTAAAATCATTAATTTTGAAACTGAAATTTTTTTCATGAAATACTCATTTTATTTCAACCAATTGATTAAAGTTTTGATATTATTTTTGTTTCGATTAAAGAATATTAAAAATATACATTATTTCCGGATAATGAATTTAAAAAAAAATATTTAATATATTTTTTTTAATCTAAGAATCGTTCTACGATCAAATACAAAGATAAAAAAATATCAAATTCGAAATAAAAATGATTAAAACTTCGTCTACGGGTGGGTATCAGGGGGTGGGTGGGGACGAAATTTTAATTATTCAAATATTTTTGAAATGTGTGCTATAAAGATAGTGGGGGTGGGGGGCGCTTGCGCCCCCACTCTCACAAACAATTTAGCACACATTTTGAAAATATTTCAATTGTTCGAATTGTGACATTTTATCACCCCCCATGAATCATAATAATAAGATTAATGATAAGATTACACGAATTTAGTAATTTAAGCTATCTTTTTTATTTGATCGAGATCAAAAAATTAAAAAATAAAAAAAATTAAAAATTTTATCAAAATTAAATTATTTGTAAAAAATTATGATATACAGTCAGTTTCACTTTTAAGGCACAAACTTTCAACAGAATTTAAGGCACAAAAAAAATCTCAAATTAAAGCACAAAATTCAAATTCTAGTAAAAATAAATTGTAAAAAAAAAATCCAAATTTTGTGCTTTAATTTGAGATTTTTTTTGTGCCTTAAATTTCGTTGAAAGTTTGTGCCTTAAAAGTGAAACTGACTGTAGTGAAAAAATGTCAAAATAAGGGTGGTTATCGTGCGATATTCCCCCACAGTGACTGTGCCGTGGTTACGCATATCAAAATTTTTACTGTACAAAAAATAATGTTTGTTTATGACAATAAATCAAAAATTGAGAGTAGTCGATTTGGGCTTATAAGGGATATATATATATATATATATATATATATAATTATATGTAGGAAAAAAATTATTTAACAAGAAGTTAGGGTATTATGATAATAAAAAACATTTATCATTGAAACAAAAATTGTATTTTTTGAACTTATTTATTAGTATATTGAATAAAATTTCATAGATTTCAATTTTTTTTTTTTTTTAGTTATGATTTTTTATGAATTTTAGTGTTGTATCTTAAGTTCCATTTCTTAAACACTTTGATTGAAATTTTGGACATAACCACCAACAACAACACTAACCACAACAATGTAAATTATTTATCCATTATTTATTTTTAAGTTAGTAATATTTAAAGTAAAAAACAGCAACGAAAAACGAAATTATTTTAAATTTATTAGACCCAAAACTATTAAATCATGAGCATAGCCCCGAAAAAGATTACATTTTTAGATTTTCTAGAACCACAAACATTTATATTTTGGAATCACAAATAATAAAATTATTACTATCGGATCAGTTTTTATCAACATTTTCTTCTTGTTAAAGCCCCTTTTAAAAATATTTTTTTTTATATTCTTTAGAACCAAAAATAGAATTTTATATGTAGTTCTAAATCTACATATAAAAAAAAAATACAAAAAAATTTGATTCCAATTCGGGGTAAAAATGATTTTCTGATAAGAGAAATCAATAAAAACGCCAGGATTGATGAAAAGATGATAAAAATAAATTCTCAAGAAAAAAAACTGTATATATATATATATATAGTTAAAAATGATATTCTTACAACTAATTTTTTCAAAATATCTTTTTTTATGATTAAATTTTGAGAATGGTTGGATTCTATTAAAAACCCCTCCAAAAAGAGAAATCAATTGAGATTAAATATTGAAATAAAAAAAGAATCAAAATGATTCTTAAGAAATAAAGTAAGAATTTTTTTTTTTTTTTTTCTAAAGTAATCAAAATATTATCTCTGATTATGAGTTGGGTTATTTATGAACATTCATACGATAATATTACAAATTTCCTTTTGGCCAAATCAACACAAAAATGATCAATTTAGAAAAAAAAATATTTCAAAAATTAAGAATAAAAGAAAATAATAGTTGAATTTTCTTTTTTTTTTGTAATTTTTGCCTCTTAAAACATCAAAAATATTGAAAAAATTAAAAATTATTCATATTGAAAAATCAAATTTGTACTTCAGAAGGTTAAACAATGAACATTACAATTTGATTTTTGTTTTTAATGGATTTAAAAAGTTTTCAAACAGATTTTATACAAGCGAGATCAAACAATAACCAATAAGATGAATATAAACCAAATAAAAATGTTTAAAAGGAAAATCAAAGCAACCAACCGAGGAAAGCTATATGATTTGGATCATTTTATTAAGAGAAAGAAAAACTCTATCAAACACCACAGTTATTTATTCATGAACTATTACCATTTCAAAGATATAAAAATAAAGAAAATTCAAGGATTATCAAGAAGAACAAGATTTGAAAAATGAGAAATTTGAGAAATTTAATTTAATTCTTGAATTGGGAATTAAATGCCACAAAACTAATCAAAAATATTTACATTGATACTTGTAATTCATCATTTGTTTGGTACTTTTGTCATTAATAAAAAGATTTGTTAATAATTTTTTTGATTGTGCCAATTATAAAAGTAATCTCTTTGAAAAAAAGAAATTAAATTGCAAAGTTTATTAGCATTGTTTTTAGTGCGGATTTCAGACAAAGGTGTGAAGAAATTAACCCAAAGAGATAAATTTTCAACCCGATAATTCTTTTTTCAATTCAAAAAACAACGATAATTAACATATCTTTTTGTTTTTCCTGTTTAAAAAAAAACAATTTCAAAACAAAAAGTTGTATTTTTGACAAAATTTCAAAATTTTTTATTATTTGAACATATTAGACAATTTGTATTTTTTAAAGTTTTCTTTGTTTGTTTATTAACTAGTTTGTTTGAGTTCGTAATGATAAAATACCATTCACACAAAAAAAGATAATTCTCTTTATTTTTAGAAATTAATGTTTCTTGATTCAAAACAAGAAGACAAAAAATGAAAACAATTTTCTTAGATAAATGGTTTCTTTTTGGTGAAAGTTGGTCTTCTTTCTTTATTCTTTTTGGTTGCACGGTGGATCAATGGGAATTTTAAGTTAGGGTCATGGAATTGTAGTGTTTGTGGGCGTTTACATTCTTTGTCTTCGAGAACCTTGGTTTTGATGATTTGGATCGATTGGAATCTTGCTTTATGGTTTCCTGCCATCTCATTATACATTTGTTGGATGGCTCCTGTTAAAGTTACGTCACGGTACTCTTTATACATGTTATGTTTTCCTGATCTTGAGTTGTATCTTAACCAAATACCATAATTTTTGACTGTTTCCGGATCCTTTTCAAAAATCTTTTTAATTGGAATTGTTTTTTTTTTTTTTTTTTAAGTGGATGAAAAATATCAATTGTGTTTTCATTAGAAAGGGTACAAAACCACAAATATAATTTAAATTTTCACGAAAAAGAAAGAAAAAAAAACAAAAAGCAAATTGTTGTGAAAAACAAAAAAATTTTCAAAACAATCCGATGAAGAAAAGAAAACCAATCCAAAGAAAGAAAGAAAAAAGAAAGTTTTTTACTTCATCAACAGAAAGAATCTCTCCTTTGACTTTTTTAATTTTGACAAGTCTTTTTGTGAAATACCAAAAACGTGCTTTTGCGACAACACTGTTTGGTGCAAAAAGTTTCATTCGATAAATTTGTGGGTTTTGTACTTTTTTTGTTGGTATAGCTCTGCCTACAACTTGGTAATATCTCATATTAATTTAAAAGGTTAATTTTATCAAAAAGATTCTTAAGAAAAAAAAAAAAATGAAACAAAATTCATTGGGAAAGAGTTATTAATGAGTATAAAATAATTTTGTACATTACAATAGATTTTTAATGTATTTGAATTTCTTAAAATGAATTCTTGAATAGAAAATTTCCAAATAGAGGATTTTGTTGATATAAAAAGATCATAAAATTATAAAAAGCTTGTTAATTCTAAAAATGGAAATAAAACAACTCAATTGAATAGTTTAAAATTTCAGTAATTATTTTTTTTGGTCTTATCCTAATGAGTATTATGAATTATTGATATACAGTGGTGTAAATAAACGGTGTTTTTTATTTTAACCCATTACTAAAATTTAACTCATGCAAAAATATTGACTGACTCTAGAAACAAAAGAAACGAATCAATCGGATGAAAACAGTATATAAACAAGAATTAGGGTTCTTTAAATAAATTTTAAAAAAGAATTATGAAGATATGGAAAGATTAAAATGTAATTTTTTGACAAAAAAATTAGCAAAATTTTTTTTGAATTTAAACAGAAAAAAAACAAACAATAAATCTCAGAATTTTTGGAAATATGATGAAATTTTTGAAACCAAAGCATTTAATATTATTGAGCCATTTCCAATAATCAAAGATCTAACCTTTAAAGTCAATTTAAATCCAAACCAAGAATATATGTGTGACTTCCTATCTTCAAATACCCAAGTATGAAAAAAAAAAAACACGAGCTAAATTTTAGTAATTGGTTAAAGGTTGTTAACACGGGTTATTTACACCACTGTAGATCATTTTTTTAAATATTTTAAGTAAATTTTTTTGTCAAATTTATTTGACTTGTTTTTAATGAATACGTTGCAATATAAGTTTTATTCATTTTCTATTTGATATAAAAAAAAAAATCAATACAAATAAAAAATGTAAAATGATTCAAATTAAGTTCAAAAATAAGAAATTCAAAGTTTAAGAAATGAAAAATTGTAAAATTGCTTTTGAATACTATTTTTTTTTCATCCTAGGTTTATATGTAATTAATATAAAAAAGTCCAGTTTTTTTCCGATTAATATTACTCCAAACCTAGCTTATAACTTAATTCAATTAATCGATGGGATAAATTTTTTTAGAATAAAAATACTCTCAACTTTTAAATATCGAAAATATAATTTGAAATTACTGTGCACTTTTTTATATTTTTTTGAAAAATTGGGGTTGAGAAAATTTTGAAATCAAATAATAAGTTAATATATTAAATTAGAATACTTTTCCAGATAGTTTATCTTTTTTAAATAATTTTTTTTTCAATTTTACCATTTAAAAATAAAAAAACAATAGAAGACCAAATTAGTCCCTTTTGTGAAAATAAAATTCCCATAATTTAGAATTTGTTTTAGTAAAAGAAATAAAATAAGATATTGTATATAAAGTTAAACACAATTTCAACCTTGAATCAAAAGGTTTTAGTAAAAAAATGTTTTCAAGAAAAAATTAAAGTGAAACTTTTTTTATTTTTATTTTTTCAACATGTTTTTTTTATTTTTTTAAATGGGGGGGGTATTTGATTACTTTTTTATTTTTAGTGTTTTTTTGGGCCGTAGGGGCATATATGATTCAAACAATAAAAAAATCTCAAAAATAAAATATAAATAAAATCACTTTGCTTGTTTATTAAATATTTTAATTGATTTCAAGGGAAATAAAATAAAGTATTACTTTTGTATTCACTTTTAAGTTTGTATTTAAAATATTTTTTTATTTTTTTTTTTTATTTTTTAAGGGATGGGTTTTTAGTTCCTCTTGTTTGCCCGAATTCCTAAATTGTGATTTAGAAATTATTTTAAAGATTTCCATATACTTTTATTTTCCACTAGGGCTAATAAAGTTATGAAATCTTTTCTGTTAATAATATTAAAAATATTATTGTTTTTTAATATATGAGATATATTAATTTTTTTTAATTCAGATATCCAGATTTTACGATTATTTCCATAGGCTGGGCAGTAAATATTTTTTATTTGATATCAAATGTATATTTTTTTTTATAATTTTGTATAATGAAAGGACAAAAAAATTGATTTTCCTTGCTTTAATAAAATATTATTCCAATGGGCCAATTACAACTTTCTAAACAAAAAATGAGAAGAATTACATTTAGATTTCACAAATCAATCAGATTTCAAGAAAAATATTCCAACAAATAAAAGTTTTATGAACTTTTTGGAATAATTGGGTTTTTTTATCATATTTTTGCATTCTTTAATTGTTTTTAGCAATCTTCATGAATTAAGGGATTCGAGATGAATATAAAGTATATTGAAAGAATATCTAGAAGATTGATTTTGTTAAAAGGTGCATTCAGAAAATATGTTTTAAAATAATAATAATTTAAAAAAAATGATAATTTGGAGCCCTAATTTGAGATTTTTTTGTGCCTTAAATTTCGTTGAAAGTTTCTGAGAAAAAGGGTATTTTTGCTGAAAATAGTCCTAATATAAACAATATTTCAAAATAATTGCCCATTAAAAACCAAATTTTGAAAATAAATTTTTATAAATTGAAGATATCTATTATAATAAAAAAATTACTATTTTGGTTAACAGTTCTATACACTAGAGGTATTTGTTTTTCATCTAAAATTACAATAAAAAAAAGTAAAAAAAAAATTAAGAATTTATTATGAAATTAAGTTTATTGTATACGGTTTAATATTCCAAACAAGTTACAATTTTTGAAATGAGTTCTATTTAAATTGAAAGGTTTTATTTATATTTTTAATAGTAAAAATAGTGAAAATGAAAGCTATTTGAGACCAATTTTATTCCAACTTGTAAAAATTGAAAAAGATTCTTTATCGATCACTTATAATATGCCATTTATACTGTAAAAAAAAAAATTAGAAATCTGATAAACTAAAACTAGAAGAGCGATGGTCATTTGTAAAACACATTATGAATAAAAGCTTGTGCAATTTTTTTTTTTTTTTTCAAGATTAAAAAGGTTATTGGTTTTATTGGGCCTGATAAGTGTTTCTGTAATAAAAGCTAAAAAAGGATTAACTTTTTTGTTTCTCAAAATTTTAATATAATTAATAACTTTAAATTAATTTAAATTATCTATTTCAATAATATTTCACAATTAAAAATGCTGTCCATCTTTTTTTTTTTATACTATACCCTTTTCATATAATAATAAGAAGAAATTGTTTCTCTTTATATAAAGTTAATGTCCGTAAAGCGCTTTTTTAAAAATATTATTAAAAAGATATTCAGTGATTAAAGCTAAAATCAAAAAAAAAAAAAAAAAAAAAAAAAAAAAAAAAAGGGTGAGTTGAAAAAACAAAGAATTAAAATTGATTATTCATTAGAAAAGAAATCTATCGAAGATCAAAATCTATTTTTTTGTTTGTTTTTTGAATAGATTCTTAAATAAAAAAGAATAAATCTTAAATAAATTATTAAAAATCAATATTTTGTAAATAACTTGGTAATAATTCAAAAGTATTTATAAAATTATGAAATCTGGAATAAAGAAGGTATTGTTTTTCAATATAAAAAAACAGTCGTTTTTGGTTAAAATAAATTGAATTGAAGATTCTATTCAAAATTCTAGTGATGGTTTTAAAATATTTATGGGAATAAATTGGAACTTCTTGATTAATAGGGAATTTTGTATTGTCGTTTAGCATAAATAATGATCGTTCTATTAAGGAATGGCACTCGTCGATGAGACTTGTTTTATTGTTAGTTTTCGAAATTAAATATTTTTGGAAATTGTACAAATAAATCGATTTTTGTAATTTTGCCTGCTTATTATTGTGATTATTCTCATTTCCTTTATTTTTCTTATTCTCATTCCCATCATCGTTTATGTCTTGAATTTGTTTTAATCTGGATTTTTTAGTGATCTTATCATTATTCGGATTATCTGGATCATTCTTTTTATTCTCGGCTTCTAATGGCACAGATTGTAAATGGAATTCTTCAAATGTATTGCTAAAAACATTTAGCACGTTTCCCAAATGGATTGTAAAAAATCTTAAACTTTCATATTTCCATATTCCAGCATCAATTTCGTTTGGGCAGCTGGGGAAAGTTTTTTTATTAAAATTAGATTTTGTATATTGTTTTAAGAATTTTCTAACTTGTTTTTTATTTGTTTGTGATTTGGTTTCGTTGCCATTATTAATATCAATATTGTTCATATCCCCAGTTTGTATTGAATCGGTAATTTTGGTTATTTGCTTTCTTTTACACCCTTTCCGAATTCTTTGTTTTTTTTTCATTCCTAATGATTTTAATAATTTTTTTCTTTCATTTTGATATTCATTCTTTGGTTCAATATCATTTTTTATTATTTCTTTTTCTTTATTGAGATCAATATTCTGATCTTTGTCTATTTCGATCTTCTTATTTTCAAGATCTTCTCCTACTCCTTCTTCTTTTTTTTCTTCTTCTTCTTCTTCTTTTTCTTCTTCTTCTGATATTTTATTGTTATCCAATGATAATTGGCTATCGTGGATTTTCTTTTCATTGTTCGGAATTGTTTGTGGCGTTGGTTTTAAGCCTGTATCTTCAATAATTTTAGCTTGTGTTAATGTGTCATTAATGTCTTCAATTAATTTCATTATACTCAATAAGTTTCTTTTTGTGTTTTTAATTCTTTGTAAGGTGGGGTTTTGTGATTGTCTTGGTAATTTTGGCAAAGTTCTTTCAACATTGGCACCAATATAAGGATTTGAATATTTAGGTTCAGACTTGCTTTTCCCGGTTAATACCGCGTGCTTGTTTTTATTTTTTGGTGTTACAAGTAATTCGTTTGCTTTTCTAGTTTTCAATTGTTGGTTTTTATCAAATTTTTTTGTTTCCTCTTTGTTTTTGAATATTTTCTTATTTTTCTTAGATTTTATTTTTTCATTGCTGGCAATTGGTATTGAGGGGATATTTAGCATGTCAAAATCAATGTCGGGTTCTTGTGGGAAATCTAAAAAGGCATCTTCACCTTCGCCTCCTCCGCCGCCTCCGCCATCATTATTGGTTTTGTCTGTTGTTTCCTTTTGGGTTTTTTTTAACATATTTCCATGCATAACATCTTGATCTATAATTACCGATAATTTGTGAAGTGTATCCAGTGTATGCAAAACACTTGAATATTTTTCAACATTTAAATAATCAAGGGGTAAAAAGAGATCTTGTTTTTTCATTCCTAATTGATTACATTTGCGAAGAAAGAATTCGATAAATTCAATTTTTAAAAATTTATTCCTGTTGATCGTTTTTTGCTTTTTCACTAATGCAATTGGCATCTCTTCATTGTTTAATTTACATGCACTTTCGCAAAGAATTAAAATATTCTGGAGGGTTTCTTTGGGTGAAATTGATTTAAAATCACGATCCAAAATTTGTGAAATCCACTCCGCCAGCTCTACCTCTAATTTCATTTCGGAAACCTGCTTTTTTGTTTTCCTTTCTTGCGTGATCTTGGCATTTGAATAATCACGAGAAAATCTTTGTCCCCTTCCTCTTCCTCTCCCTCGTCCCCTCAGTTTTGTCAATCGATTCTTTTTTGTAATTCCTTTTTTTTGTCCCCTTTCTGTCCCTTTTCTTGTTCCTGTTCCTGTTCCTCTCCCTGTTCTTGTTCCTTTACTTACTCCTTTAGGTGACCTTGTTTTTGACCCTTCCCCTGTGTCTGTGCCTGTTCCTGTTCCTGTTCCTGTTCTCGTCCCTGTTGGTCTTCCTCTCCCTGGCCGTCTTCCTCTTCCTTTTACTCCTTCTTGTTTTTTTGTTGGTGTCCTTTTTTTTTTTTCCTTGTCCTTGCTATGAAGGTTTGTTCTTTTGGTTAGTAGCTTTTTGGTTACAATTCGGCTACTGTGACTTCTTCCAGTATTTACATTTTTTTTATTCCTTACCCCAGCTCCTGATAGCCTTACAGATTGGATACCTTTTCTTCGCCTTTTCGTTTCAACAGAAGACCTATTTTTGATCTCATCAGTGCTTGTTGGTTTTTTCCTTGTTTTTTTTTCTGGTTTTAAGGCTGCTGTAGATTTTTTTTTAATTACTTGCTTTCTGTTTGGTGAAGATTTTATAATTTTGTTGGGTTTAGTTTCTCTTTTGTCAGACGACTTCTTTGGTTTTGTTTTTTTTACCATTCTTTTTGTTTTTTTGTTATGAGTTTTTTTTATTTTTTTATTTTTCTCTATTCTTTGTTTTTCTCGGGCTTTACGAAGGAACTGATGCATCATTTTCTTATTCTTTTTGTTCTGTGAAATGCTTTCATTTTTTTTAGTGCTGGTTTCATTCACAATATTTCCAACTTTGCTACTTTGTGAAACAGGTTTTTTTTTCACTTTTCTTGTTTTCGTTTGTTTTTTTTTTTGTTTTTCGAGTGACCGAGAACTCATCTTAAAAATTGTATTAAAAAAAAACAAAAAATGAAATTTATTTTAACTTGGAAAATTTATTTCCAAAATGGTTATGATAAAGTGGTTGGTATTAAAGTTAAATTAAATTCCTCCATTGAAATATTCAGATTCAGTTAAGATATAAGGAATTAATTAAAATTCTTCAAGAGAGAAAAGTTGTATTCTTGCTTTGTTCATAATTTTTTAACTTTTCAACAAAACTCAAATTCTAACTTGTTTGTTTTTTTTTTTATGTGTCTCGATTTTTAATCTTTAAAGGTAAGATCCTAATAAATTAAAAATAATTGATCAAACACATTTTTAAAAGATTACATTGTTTGGACATATAATAACTTGAAGAACAAAACAGTTGAGTGAGTGAAAAATTTCCAAGTTAAGAGATTTGAACAGTTTCTTAACATTAAAACTAAACAAAAAGATCTTTCATCAAGTTTTTGAAAAATGTTTGAAAAAGGTAATTCTTCAAAAACAATTGTATATTTGTATGGATTGAATTACAATATCAAGTTTAATATTTTGATGGCTCTTAAATTGGAATTGGATTCCTCTCTGATTAATCAGCAGAAACAAAACTATTTGATAATTAACTTCGATACAAAAGGAACACAATTATCCTGTTGCTTGACAAAAAACACGTACATTAAATTCAGAATTAAGTATGAAAGCCTGTCATTCAAAAAGTTAAATCTTTATATTCGAACTCTTTTAGGAATTAAACAGTGTAAAAGTCTTCGAGATCTTTTTTCAATCTTTTTATAGTCAAACTTTAGAAAATTATGCACCATTTATTGCTCAACATTTGGAATTGTTTTTTTTTTCTTATCTACAATGTAATGATTAAAGAAGTTAACTCTTTTAGAACTCAACCAAAATTGTTTTTGTTGCTTGTGTTTCAATAATTTGTATTTTCTGTTGACTTATTTATTATCTCAATCAGGAACTTGTAAAAATACAATTTAAACCAAAATCTTTTTGGTTTGTCGATTAAACTTATGTTGAAGATCCAAATCGTTTGAAAATCTTATTTACATTAACTGTGGTACACTACAGAATATAATCTGAGATCTTCTCTTCTGGTAAACCACAAATGTTTAAAATGTTACTTTTTTTAAATTCCTTTTAACGTTTTTTCGAAAGAAGTCACCACATTTTTGAAGAAACTGGGCTTAACCAATTTTATGTTTGTTCACTTTGTGAATAATTGAAACTTGTGTTTTCATTTTTTTATGCATGTTAGTTTTGAATTTTTCTTTTTTTTTGTTTTTTTTTTTAAAAACATTAAATTACGTGAAAACTTCGATGCTTAAAGTGCAGATATTTAAATTCACTTTGTGTAATATTGAGGATCTGTCTGTTTTTGTTAATTATGTGTACAAATAACCGAAATTTTCTCAAAACAAAGCAAATATCGCTTTCTTTAATTATTCTTTTTTTTTTTACATTTTTTTTTTTCTTTTTTTTTTGTCTTTTTTAAACTCACAAAAAGCAACTTTTATATTTCTTTTGAATTCATAATTTAAAAAGTGTTTTGGTTGACTTATAATTTTACACCCACTTGTTTTTTTTTTGATACTTTTTCTTACAAAACAAGATCACACTTTTTGCCTTTGTCTTTCGTTATTTATTTGTTTTTTTGAATATTTAAATTCATTCCAAGTCTAAAGTTAGTTGATTTGTGAAATTGAATTCACTCAAAGTATTAACATGATTTTTTTTTCTTTTAAAAGTAATTGATCTTGGAAAAAAAGTCTTTTAATGTAAAAGTAAAATTACCTACCTGAAAAAGATCGAACCCGAAAAGTTTTTGATTTAACTTTCTTACTTTATTTTTTGAGAGTGTTTGAAGAGATATAATTTTTTATCATAATCAGACAAAGAAGAATTCATTAAATATTCGTGCTTATATTGTGTTCTTACTTTTACAATTTCTAAAAGTTCTTTTTTTTTGTTTCGTTATTCTTTTTGAAATTTGAAATTCAAAATAGCCATTTTTTAAAAGGTGATAATAAAGGTTTTCAAAAGTCTCAACCAAACAACTTGAAAAAGTGAGAATAAACCTGATAGATCTCTTATAAGTTCAATTTTTTAAACTTTTGTTTACATAATTTTTTCTAAATCATATTATATTTTGGTTTGTGTAACCCAAAGTTTTGGATTATTTCCTAATATTTTACTCATTACAAAAACCCTAAAATGTACACAGGCGTTACTTTTTGGTGAGTTAAACAATTCTATCAGAGTTTTCATTTTA
Source organism: Anaeramoeba flamelloides (assembly GCA_027625915.1). NCBI lineage: Eukaryota > Anaeramoebidae > Anaeramoeba > Anaeramoeba flamelloides. Next base: position 1,919,369 of record JANTQA010000063.1, read on the forward strand.
ATTTAAGCCTTCAAAGTTTTATTTTTTTCAAATTTTTCTTAAAAATGAAATTACTTGTGTTTATCTTCATTTTATTGAGTTTTTTTGTTTCAAATATTAACAGTATCACAATTACTGTTCCAGCAAATGGTAAAGAATGTGTATTTGAAAAAATTGACAAACGTACAAGCGTAACTTTATTATATCAAGTCGTAAGTGGTGGTGGCATGGATATTAACCCAGAAGTACGATCTTTTAGCATAATTTTATTTTTCTTTTATTTTTTTTCTTTTTTGTTTTTTCTTTTTACCTAATAACAAAAACAAGAACAAAGCAAACACATGGCAAAAATAAATAAATAAATAAATAAAAAAACAAAAAACGAAAATAATAAAAAACAAAACAAAACAAAACAAAACAAACAAACCAAAAATAATAAAAACAAAAATCGTGGCATTTTTTAAATTAATTTCTCTTCTCATCATTTTTAAAAAATATTAAAAAAAAAAAATGAAAAAACAAACCAACACACAGATTTCAGAACCTGACGGAAGAATAGTTTACCGAAGAGATCGTGAACAGGAAGGAAAATTTACTTTTTTGTCACGATCTGAAGGCATGTTCAAGTTTTGTTTTGGAAATGAAATGTCTCACATCACATCCAAGCAAGTCAATTTCAATATCCAATTATCGGGCGGACAAAGCAACTCCGAAATTGCAAAAAAAGAACACTTAACGCCACTTGAAAACGGTGTTTTAGAATTACAAGAGCAATTGAGAAGTATCCTTTCAGAGCAAAGATATCTTAAAGTCAGAGAACACATCCACAGAAACACAACAGAAAGCACAAACTCTCGTGTGCTATGGTGGAATTTTCTTCAAACATTCCTATTGATTGCAATTAGTGCCACTCAAATTTTTTATGTAAGAAGAATTTTTGAACGAAGAAGGAGAATCTAAAATTGACTTTATATTCGAATTAAAAAAATTTTTTCAATGAACAATTTCCCTAAACTTGCCTTGTTTGCATTTTTTGTCTTTTGAATAATTTTTTTTACATACCTTAGGCTTTTTGGTTGATTAATTTTTCAATAAAATACAAACAACACAATTACCTTTTTTTATTATTGTTTTTTTTTTTTTTTTGAATTTTGCACTTTCTTTTTGGTGTTGTGGCTGTGTTAAAAAAAATGAGAAGAAGCTTTTTAAATCAGAAATCTTTTCGGAAATAAATCATTTTAGTTATTATTTTTAAAGACAAGTCTTCAATGATTTAGTCATTTGAAATTTATGTTCATGTGTGATTATTATTTTGATTTTTTCACTCAATTTTATTGAAATTTCATAATGCACGATCTTTATTAGTTTTAAATTTTCTCTTTGTTTTCACTGGATAATTGGCTTTTAAGGTTCTTTTTTTTTTCTCAAACTAGGAGAAATCTTCGAAAAAATGGGTTTTAAATCCAAATTTTATGTGTAAATGAATTTTTTCGAAGATTTGGACAAGTTTGAGATAAAAAAAAAGAACCTTCAAAGCCAATTATCCAGTGAGAACAAAAAGAAAATCTGAAATTAAAACGCGCACTTGACAATTTCAATATTGGTTTTCATCAAGAAAATAAAGTTAAATCAAAATGACACACTTTCTAATTTGATGAAACATAGGCACACACACAAACCATTTTTCAGTTAAAGTGGCCCACTTTTTATCGGCGAATTACTTATGTTTAATGGAGTGAATCAATATTAGAAGAAAAAATTTATTTTGGAAATTTTCAAAAATTGAGAGCATTTTTTCTTTTTAAAATTTGAAATAATTTTTACAAATTTTATTTTTGCCTTTTTTTTTTTTTTTTTATTGCAACACCTATAGCTACTTGGTAAAAATATGTTATACTAATAATACCGAAACAGTAAAAACGATTTCAGAGAAATAATATTGATTTCTATTGGTTTTTTTCTTTGATCTTCAATTGATGATCAAAATGAACCGTTTTGTTTTTTTCTCAACTGGAATAACCCTAAGAATTTGAATTTTTCATATTATTAAGAAAATCAATTGTTTTATTACATTTATTTCATGGTTCATATAAACAATTCGATGTGGGTATTATTCTACTTATTTCTTCTTTGTTTTTAAAGGTCAATTATAAAAGATAATTGATATTTGAAAAAAAATTGTTACCCCTTGACAGAAACAAAGTTTACTTCCACACTATAAAATTATAATTCTTTCGTGAGATAAATATCGAAATTATCATCAAATAATTGATGTCACATCTAAATTTGAAAAGAGCCAATGTAAAAAGAAATCAAAAATTAAAAAAAAACATCCTATTGCTAAAGGTAAATTTTTATTAATCCTTCCTTCATTTGTGTGTTAAAGGTATTACAATTTCACTAATCAATGAGTTTTTTGCAGTATGTATAAGAAAATATTTTTAAAAAGGAGTTAAAATAAGTGTAGTGATTGATTTCGGTGATGAAAATTGAATTTCACATTACTTATATTCGTTTAGCAAAATCAAAAAAAAATAAAAAAAAAAAAAATGTAGAGATTTCTTTTATTTTGAATGAAATAATTCAATGTTTCTGAAATTATTAAAAATTTCTTAATAGGATCAAATTTAAAAAATGAATGGAAATTTATCAAAAAGTATTTGAAAATTTAAGTAAAATATTATAAATATAAAATGTTTAATTTTATTTTTTGTTTAATTCATTCCTCTTCTTCTAGGAGCGGATGCCATGATATGGTCTACTCTTAAAATCATTTCTGTTGCTTCACTAGCCTTTAAGAGCATTCCTTGTTTTACAAGGAAACTTTCAATAATTCCAAGTTCTTGTACATCACAAACCTTTCCTTCCATTACATCAACACCAAAGGTTGTGTTTCCTTTATAGTGGCTAGTTTTTAATTCTGAAACTAATTGCTCTGCATCATAACCTGCATTGCTTGCAATGATAATTGGGATTCGTGTGAGTGCTCTTGCAAAGGATTCCATTGCAATTTGGATTTTTCCGCTTGTTTCTTTAGCTGCTTCTTCAATAGCTTGGGCCATGATGATTTCTGTACAGCCAGCACCTAAAACAGTTTTTGGATTCTTTTAAGAATTCAAATCAAAAATTTCAGAAATAAAAAAATAACATACAATACAGAAAGAAAGTTTTTTATTTAATTGCTTTTTTTTTTGGATCCAAAAAAGTACAAAATAAAATATTAATTAAAAAAAGAAAACAGGAAAAAGGAGAAAAAAGAAAAGGAAGGAAGAAAAGGAAAAAAGAAAAGGAACAAGAAAAAGGAAAAAAGAAAAAGGAAAAGGAAAAAGGATAAAGAAAAAAGGAAAAGGAAAAAAGAAAACAGAAAAAAGAAAACAGAAAAAGGAAAAGAGAAAAAAGGAAAAAATGTATACTTTGACCATTTGACTTAATACAGCAAGGCCATCATGTAAAGAACGTTCGGCTTCATCTAAAATTTGTTTTGAAGAACCACGTAATATGATTGTACATGCGGAAGGTTCCTTGCAACCAGAAAATCGAATGAGTTTGTCTTCACCGATCATGATTTCTTCAATGAGCTTTGCGGTACCAAGAGTAACCAATTCAGGGTGGTCAAAGGTTGAAACGATTTCACCGCCTGTTACGAGTGAAAGTCTTTCAATTCCAGCAAAATCGGCATGTTCAATGGACACTACTCCATGGTCTGTAAAGAATTGTTCTGGTAAATTGTAGATTAATTGTCTATTGATGAAGACATTGATTCCATGATCAACAATTTTTTGGCATTTCCTGAGCATTTTCTTTTTTTCTTCTTCTTCGATTTCGGCTAATTTACTTGAAGAATTGACAACAACTCTTGATCCAAAGATTTTGATTTTGTCATAATCCATAGAAGTATTTGCAACTAAGATTTTGGCATTTTCGATTCTTTTTGGTTGTCCTACACCAAGTTTTTTATCCAAGACAAATCCTTCTTCAATATAACTTTCCTTTAATAGTCCTCCTGTTTTTTTTAAAATTTGAATACTTTCAAGATTTGTTGATCCCTTTTTTGTATTTATTTTTTTAGATCATAATTGTATTATTTATATTTTATTATTTTTAGAATAATTATTATATTTATATTTTTTTTTTAGAATTATCATGTTATTAATTTTTTTAGAATTATCATGTTATTAAGTTTTTCAGAATTTTAAGATTCATTTAGAAAAGTTAAATTTGAATTAATGAATGTTTCAATAGGCGATATGTTTATTAAATTATCTTAAATTCATTTATTTGAAACAAATTAAATGAATAATATGGGTTTCATTTTAAAAAATTGTGTCAAAAAAAGTTTTTTCAAAAAATGTCCACGAAATAGATGGTATACTTTAATAGGCCTATTTTCAGGTCTTTATTGACAACGTTTCATTGGGAAAGATTTTTGAAAACGACTTTATTTTGATGGTACTTTATAAAAAATTAATGTGTCTTCACTCAAATAATCCAGTTATTTTATCAAAAACAATTAAAAAAATTATTAATAATAATTTGGTAAAGTTTTTGGAAGGTAAACTCTGTTTCAGTCAAAGGGGCCAACGTTTTTTTCAAATATCAATTATTTTATATAATTGACCTTTGAAGAAAAAATAAGAAATAAAGAGAATAATACACCTCAAAGAAATGTTGATACATGTCTGAAAGAAAACTAATTAATCAATAGCTTTTCAAAAAAATTTCAAAACTCAAATTCTTCGGGCACCATTGAGAAAAACAAGGATGTTCGTTTTGAACTTCTACTGGTATTTGAATAATAAATATGAAACATTTTTCACTTCATTTTCCATACTTTTCTTTTAGAAACCAAGCCCCCAAACAAAGTTTGTTGGTATTTGTGGTCTCTATTTGAAAAAGGAAATGAAAATTAAGTGGAAATTTTTCACATTTATTAAACAAATATCAAGATCAAAGATCGAATAGAATTGCAATAGAAATCAATAGATTTCTCAACAATCTTTACATGGTTTCAATGGCATTAGAATAACACGTTTTTACCAAGTGACTATTGATCTTGCAATAAAAAATTTTTTTCAAATGAATGACGTTTTTAAAAAAAAAATCGAAAAAAAAAACCAAAAATGTGTAGAAATGTGAAAAAATGATTTCAATTTTGAAAATTTCCAAAATAAAATTTTTCTTCTAATATCTAGGCAAACCCTTTAAAAACGTGTATTATACCATTACAACTGGGCCCCTTTGACTGAAAAATAGTTTATTTGAAAAAAAATTCAATGTTCACATTTTTTCCATTTAAATAACTTTCAAAATTGGGAAACACAAAAACTATTTTTACTTTTGTTTAGAAAATATTGCTTATGGTATAACTTTTGATGTCATCTTTTAAAAAAATTCTTTTATCTTTTGTAATATTACTTTGATGGACTATTCGAAGGAACACAAAAAAGTTTATTAATTGATTATGTACTAATTCCCTGAAATTTGTCAAACAACAATTCATTAAACACTGGATTATAATCGAAAAGTTTTTGGAATAAAAAATACATCTAATTTTTATTTTTACCTTTTCCATTTTTTTTTTCATTTCTTTGTTATTCACATTTGTTCAAATATAAAAGAAAAAAATCACAAACCTTGACTACTCACGTTCTATCAAACAATTGTAGTATATATCCATGTTTTATTTTATTTTTTTTTAGATTAATATTATAAAACAACAAATCCAATTAAAAGGTGTGATGAGTCAAACCATTTGTGGAACACTTTTAAAAACTGTTGATTATTCACTTTTTTCAAATAGTTTTGTTTGAATTATTTGTAAAAAATTTCCTGTTTTTATTTTTTTTTTAAAAACAGCTTTATTCGAGTGATTAATACTTGGAAATTTCCTGTTTTTTAAAAAAACTAATATTTAATAGAGAACTTTTTTCGGAATTATTTTAATAATATAACCAACTTTTGTTATTTATTTCAAATATATTATTAAAAAAAAAAAATGGTTGATCAAAAATAAATTATCGGTCTTTAATTTCTTTCTTTCTGTTTTTTTTTTTGGTAATTAATTGATCTAAATTCAAAACTAATTTAAACAATGAAAATCGAATTAAAAATTTTCAACATACTAAAAGGAAAAAAAAAAAAAAAAAAAAGATCTCAAATTCAAATGATACAGGATCACATAACACACAAATTCATCTCAATTTCAATAACTCTAAACATTTTTCTTATCTATTATTAACTTTTTTATTTTTTTTTATTTTGTTTTTTTTGTTTATTCTTCATTTTTTTTTATTTCATACTCTATATTTCTACCTTATTTTTGAAAAATAAATTATGTTTAAAGTGCTTCTAATGATTGTGTTTATTCACTTTTTGAATTATAAGTTTCGAATTTAGTCATTTCAAAATTCTCTCTTCAAAAGATAAAGTATTTTTTTTAACATTAGACACTTCACAATAATTCCAAGGAACCCAAAATTTTTTAACATTTTTTTTTGAATTTATCAATATTAAAATTTTGAGGGATTTCTGAAATTAAAATGATAAAATACATCAATATATTTTTTTTCTTTTAAAAATTATAAATTAAGGATGTGTTAACCTAATGAATTCGTAATGTACAAAACAAATGAAATGAAATTTTTTGTCATTTAAAATTCGAACTGAGTGAAAAATTATTTCCTTTTCGAATTTAATACCAATTAAAAATAAGAAATTTTTGCTTTTCATTTCACTGCAATGTTCCAAAATAAAAATATGATATTTTGTTCTCTTAAAAGTAAGTGATCTTGGAAAAAGAAGTCTTTGAACGTAAAAGTAAAATTACCTCTCAAAAAATAAAAAAAAAAAAAAAAAAAAAAAAAAAAAAAAAAAAAAAAAAAAAAAAAAAAGTAAAAGTGTAATTTTACCTTTAATCTTAAAATAGACTCAACAGCCAAGTCCGCAAAAATGGATTTATAAGGAGTCAAAATTTTTGTCGAAAAGATAGTCATTGCAATCTTTTTTAAGTATTTTTTTAAATCCTCTTCATTTTCGGAATGATCTTGTGCAATTTCTCTTAATTTTTTAATTGCGATGTTTTTTGCTAATCTAAATCCTTTAATGATTGTTTGTGGATGGATCCTTTTGTGAATTAACTTTTCTGCTTCTTTTAATAATTCACCAGCTAAAACAACAACTGAAGTGGTTCCGTCACCAATTTCGTCGTCTTGTACTTTTGAAATTTCTATTCAAACCAAAATAAGGTAATCAAAAGAAATTTTTAAAAAAAAATAAAATAAAAATAAAAAAAATAAAAGAAAGAGGATGAAAAAGAAAAGGAATTAAAAGACAAATTTTTTAAGGGTTTGTTCTTTTTTTTGAAAAAGTAACAAAATTTTGAAAGCTTTTTTTTTTTGAATAAAATGTAAACTCAAAATAGCAATAAAAAAAGAAAAAGAAAGAAAAGCTTTCAAAAATATTTTTTTTTTTTTTTAAAAAAAACAAAAAAATATTAAATAATAAAAGATTCATACCAATAAGAATTTTAGCAGCTGGGTTAGAGATTTGAATAGATCCTAAAATTGTGGCACCATCATTTGTAATTGTGCTATCGAGTAAATTAGAAGGAGATTGTAATATTTTGTCCTTTTGGAAAATAGTGTGAAATTTTAAAAGAGAGAAATTGTTTGGTTGTTGTTTTAGAGTAAAATGATAACAACGGTTTGAGTGTTAAAATTTAACAAGACAGTGCTTTTTTTTCAGTTTTTTTTGTTTTTTTTTAAAAAAAAAAAAGAAGCAAGTAAAAATTTAAAGCAAACAAAAAATTTGAAATTTAAAAAAAAAAATAAAAAAAAAGAAAAAGCTTGTCATTTTGGGAATCAGAAAGAAAAGGAAATGTAAAAGAAAGTATCTTCAATAACTTTAATGACACCAATTTACAAATTCGGGTTTGATTAAAAAAAAGGGATCAACAAACCATTCCTTTTGGACCAAGGGTTGTAGAAATAAGATCTGAAAGAGCAATGGCTCCAACAAAATTTGAAAGTCTTGCGCCTTCTGCTTTTTCTTGGGTAGATCCTTGATTTAAAATTCGTGCAGGTTGATAAGCTTCACTCATTGTTTCTAAAAGAGGAGAATCTATTATTGAGAAATATTATGAAAAGAAAAAATGTTTTAAGAATGTCTTAATTTTTTAAGAGAACTCTATTTAATTATCTTGAATTGATAATTCGTCAAAACAAAGCTAAAGTGCATGTGAGAAATTACACAATTGATTGTGTCGAAATTTCTGATCGATTATTCCTAAATTCTCACTGAAGCTTTCTTTTATAACAAGTAAAAAATTTTTCAAGATTTTTCTATTTTTCTTTTAGAAAACAAAATTTTCACAAGAAAAGAGATTGAAATATCTAGATGTTTATTTATTCAGTTATTTTTTGGTTGTACTACAAATTGATATCTTTTTGATGAACTAAGGATCATAAATTAAAAAAATATTGAAGAATTGATAAAAAAAAGATCAGATCAAATTGTACCCTATGTACTGTAAATTGTAAAATCATCGAAACAAAATTCTCTCTCAGCTGTTCCTAAAAAAAACTCCCAAAAACTATAACAAATCATCAAAGTCCACAATTCTAGAAGGGAAATTAATAATTCAAACTGATATCAGTATTTAAAAAATTGAAATGTTCCATGATTTATAAAATATAATTTTATGGAAAGTTGAATGAAAATTTTAATTCTTTAATTTTGAAACAAATAGTAAACACCAAATACCAATATTGTTTAAAGATACTTGTCAATCGTTGAACATTCATTTTTTTTCTTACAATTTACTAAATTAAGTACAAACTTTATTGGTATTTGAATTTTAATTGGGAAAAAATTTTCACTTGGTTTCCTTATTTTTCTTTTTCAAATAGAGTTTTCAAATTAAATCTTACTTCTTTGAGACTTTATAATAAAAAGAAAAAAATTTAAAAGAAGTGAACATTTTCTTCCATTTTAATTTTCAATACCAGTATAGGGTGATTAATAAAGAATTTCTAAATAGACATTAATATTAATTTAGATATATTATTTAAATTTTATCTCTTATTATGGTATTTTCATGTAATGTTAAATTCATAAATTTAGTGTTTTCAAAAGGATCAAGTAAATAAATAAATCAAAAATAATTTAATAATTATTTCACAAATGAGATATAATTCAAAATTTGAAATAAGTATATCTAAAAAGTTACATATTGGGGTAGTTTATTATTTTGCAGGTTGTCCAAATTTAGAGTTTATCTAAATAATAAAGATCATCATTATTTTATTTTTTTAGAACAAATTTTTTTGGTTATTTTCTTTTTATATTTTTTTGAAATAGTAGCAATAATTTTAGGAAATCATAAATATTTTTTCAGTGTTCTAATTTTGAAAATTTGATTTCAATTTCTTAGTTTTAATAAAATACATACAGTCAGTTTCACTTTTAAGGCACAAACTTTCAACGAAATTTAAGGCACAAAAAAATCTCAAATTAAGGCACAAAATTTCGAAATTTTTTTTTTACAATTTATTTTTACTAGAATTTGAATTTTGTGCTTTAATTTGAGATTTTTTTTGTGCCTTAAATTTCGTTGAAAGTTTGTGCCTTAAAAGTGAAACTGACTGTAGTATTTTGGGCTTATAAAATAAAAAAAATAGTTTTCTTATCAATAATTGATAACATTAAAAAAACTTTTACAATTAAAAGACTATAGAACGAATTATTTAAAATAATTATATTTATCTGTTTATTGAATAAATATCTTTAAAAATATCCGATTTAAGTACCAGAAAAAAAAATATAGAAATATCCAAATTATTTTCCTTTTAATTTCTTTTTTTCACATTTTTTCTTCATTCGTTTTTTATTTATTCTTTAGATCCAATTCTTTTGCATTTTTTTTTTATTATTAAAAGATCATCGCTCACTTGGCAAAAATATGTTATTATTATTATAGAAATACAGCCAGTTTCACTTTTAAGGCACAAACTATCAACGGAATTTAAGGCAAAAAAAAAATCTCAAATTAAAGCACAAAATTCAAATTCTAGTAAAAATAAATTGTAAAAAAAAAAATTCCAAATTTTGTGCCTTAATTTGAGATTTTTTTGTGCCTTAAATTTCGTTGAAAGTTTGTACCTTAAAAATAAAACTGACTGTAGCAAAAATGATTACTGGAAAATAATAAGTAAACTATTTTTCAAACAAAAGGACACACTTCTTAAATCGTCAATACCATCGAATTTGATTGTTAATAAGATAATTACTTTTTGGTGATTTTCATTTTAATTATTCATTTTTTCATTTTTTGCTTTTTTTATTTCTGGATATTGAACAGTTGGAAAATGTAAAAAGCAAGATAAGAAGAAACCAATTTGGAAATAATCTACCTGTGTATAAATGGAAACAGTTTAAGTTTGATTTCGAATGAGCTAGAAATAGGAATTAAGAAATACCATTATTGGATTGATGTATGGAACAAAGAAAAGAGAAATAAAGAAAATAAAACAGTCCAACAAAATACCAGATGAATTGTGGCTTTATATTGAATATGAGACTTTAAAGAACAAAAGATTGACGTGTAAAGAATTATCAATAAAATCTTAAGAACTTTTTCCCAATTCACCTTATTCAAAGGTTTTTATTGATTTTATAATTTTTTTTCCCTACAATTTACAAAACGAGATTTCTCATTTCAAATAAAAGGGCACACCAATTTTTAAAATATTGAATTTTAATTTTTATTGTTTTCTTTTAATGTGTTTTAAAGATTCATTTGAGTGTTTTTTATGCTTTAAAGCGTTTCTTGGATTTTAGAATGATACTACATTTAATTTGATTCATTTATGAATAATTCTTAAAAGTTTTTGTACCCTTTGATTTGAAAAAGAGTTTATTTCTATTGGAATTTGATTTAATCTACAATTGGGGATCAAAATTAATACTGTTGTTTTTCTCAAATAGGAAACTAGGACTTTCTATTTTATATTTATTAGAAATTATTTAGATTGATACTTTTTACTTCAGATGTATATCAAATTTTTATTGAAGTATGTTATTCTACAGTCAGTTGTAAAATTTAAGGCACAAACCTCGAACGAAATTTAAGGCACAAAAAAATCACAAATTATGATATATCATTTGGAATTTTTTTTTTACAATTTATTTTACTAGAATCTGAATTTTGTGCCTTAATTTGAGATTTTTATTCTGCCTTAAATTTCGTTCGAGGTTTGTACCTTAAATTTGAGACTGGCTGTACTTATTTTTTTATTTATTTTCTAAAAGAATAATTCTGTAAAATAATAATATCTGAAAGAATTTTGGTGGTAAATTTCATAGAAGAAAACTTTGCAAAAAAAACTAAAAGCAATTATTTAATTTTTTTCCAATCCATAAAAATAATAACCCCAAAAATGAATAATTTGCTTAATTTTTTTCTTATATAAATATAAAATTTTCAAGTAAAATACTTTTATCGAATTTAAAAACAAAGCTATTTAGTAAAACTAAATAAACGAAAATTATATATTGAGCTTATATTAATAATAAATTGAACAAATTTTAAATTTTTTTTCTTTAAATTAACATTATTTAAACTTTTTTAAACTTTCTTTTAATAGAGATTTTTATTAATTTAAGGTATTAAAAACACCTTATATTTGCTAAAAATCAAATTATGGTATAATAGAAGGTAAATCGTATTTCAATTCAGTATAATTCAAATAACTCTTAAATAATTTATTATAAATATGATTGAAACATAATTATTTGTCTTTTTTATCGAGGATCACTATAATCAAAATATATCATTTTGGATTTGTTAAATTCCTTTTTCGAATTAAAAAATATTGAAATCAAAAGCTTCTTATCCCAGTTGTTGAAAAACCAATATTTAGAACTTCCAAAAGTCACAAATTTTTTAATTATTTAATTTTAAAGATTTTACCAAATAATAATCATAAAACCCCAAAAGAACGATTATTTTTGTGAAATCTCAAAAAAATATATTTGTGAATGATTATATTACAAGTATTTGAAAAATAATTTTCCCAATAAAAACCTATTTATCGATTTATTATTGTTTTTTAAAAAAATCAGATTTTTGCAATTTCAAACAACAAAAATATTTAAACTGGAAAGCTTCAAAAACAATTCTAAAATTTCGAAATTTTACTAATTGTTTAAATAGGTACTCTTATGTAACAAGTAAAAATAAAAATAAAAATTGTGATTTATGTAAAGAAAAGTTAAATATTGATATCATTGAAGATTTCGATCATTTTTTATGGGACTGTCCGGCCTATAAAATAAATCGAAAAATCTGGATATCTGAATTTTTTGAAAAAAATAAAAAAATTAATAATATCGGAGATATTATTAATAAAAAGAATTCATCATATATATTATCATTAGTAAGTGATAATAAAATTTGTGATTCTTTAACAAAATTTCTAAAAAAAAGTTTAGAAATTAGGGCACACAGGAGAAAAGCAATTTTCTCTCTTCAAAAATAAAAAAAAAAAAAAAAAAAAAAATCAGATTTTTTCACCTTCTAATCTACATACCCAGAATATTTTAGAAAGTGTTTTTTTTTTTAAAGCAAAGATAAAAAAATAATAAAAAATTACAAATTTTCTTGGAATATTTATATTGGTTATTTCTAGAATAAAGATCTTTCTTAAATTAAAACTCTACTGATAAAAGTATTATTTAAATTTTTCAAATTTGTTTTGTATTTTTACATCTAAGTTGTTAAGTTGTTTGAAAAGGTCTCTAAATATTAAAAAAAGGAAGAGACAGAGAAATCGAAGAAATGTGAATTTTCTCTAGATCTAATTAAACTAGTTATTAATTTTATAAAAAAAAATTGAATTTTGGATTAATTGTTATTGGTTAGTATTATTTATTTTGAGAATTTAAAGAGGATGAAAAAAATAACCTTTAAAAACTGTTCTAATTTCAAAAAGTCAATTTTTTTGTTGAGAGTAATACCCGATAAAACTTTAATTAGAATTTAAAAACTCCTTTAACTTTCAGTATCTAAAAACAATAAAAAAACGTGAACGAATTTTTTTTATTTTTTTTTCTTCAAATTATTATTTTTTGATCATAGATCCTTACAACTTCAATGAAAAATAACTGATGTAATTTAACGCATTGTTTTGGAAATGAGAAATATGTTTTGCAACTTTGAAGTCTGAATATTGATAAACTAACTCTAAATTTGTTTTGAAATCGAGATTGTTTTCTAAAATTGTTGAGTTTTTTTACTTATCTGATCTTTTGTAATTGATGAGATCAACAAATTTTACTATTGACTAATTGAATTTTTCAAGGACATTTGAACCATTGATCAACAAGAATACTTCTGCACAATATCAAAATACTTTAATTTAAGACTCCTATGTGTTAAATACAAATCCCTTAAACACAAATAAACTATTTAAAAAAAGTTATTTTAGGAAATGTTCTGAGAAAGGAAGGTTTCAGAAATATGTTCATCTGAATTATCAAAAAGGAAATGATACTTCAAATATTCCTTACTTGTTTTGGAATTTAGTCTTACGACACACCCAAAGGATTTATTCTTTGAGAAGAAGAAATGCTTTTACGTCACTTTCTTCAAAAATGACAACCAAAGTTTCCATTGTAATCAAAGACAATTAAAAAACAGTCTTAATAAAAATAAGAATTTGTTACTGACTATTCACAATTCATCATCTTGAACTTTTAAGGAAAATTAAAACTCTTTTGATTTATTTTTTTTGCTTTTTTTCTTTTTAACAAATTTTATTTTATTTTTGTCAAGATTGAAATGTCTATCGAAAGTGTCATTCTATCAAAAGTTAAAGAATCTCCCTTTGACACAAGGGAGTTAAGTGAAAAACTGAAAATTGATTACAACAAATTGATACAAGCCATGAAAAGCCTTGAATACAACAATGTTTTAGAATGCAAAATAAAAGTAAGCAATGAAATAGTTCTAACAGAATCAGGAAAAAAATGCCTTACAGCAGGAACACCAGAATCTAGAATGTTTTATGCAATCCCAGAAAATGGTATCAAAAAATCTGAATTAATGGTAATTTCTTCCTTCTTTTTATTACTCTTTGATAAGAGAAAGCCAAAGACAAAAACACAAAAAAAAAACAAAAAAACTAACTTTTTTTTTTGTTTGTCTTTTTTGGGTTTTTTTTCTTTTTTGTGCAATTATAAAACAATAAAAATAACATTTTAAAATTCATAATTTGACTTAACTGACCTTCTTCAAAATTTTCTAATCCTTCTTTTTTCCCTTCAAATAAAAATCAAAAAAAAAACCCGAAAAAACCAATTTAAAAAAAAAAAAAAAGAAACAATTTGGTCGAGAAGGTCAACCAACTTTTGGTCAATGTATGAAATGTGGATGGATCAGATCTGAAAAAATTGAAACAAAAGAACAAGAAAAAGAAAAAGAAAAACAACCACAACAAAAAGGAAAAAAAAAAAAAAAACAAAGACCAGATTTAATGCTTTTCAGAAAAGTTGAAGAAATAAACGATCTTGTTTTGGAAGATCTAAAAATTATTCACGACAGGATGTCTGACAAATTAAATAAAAAAACTCTTGATATTCTCAAAAGAAGGAAATTGATTACAACAATCCAAACAAAATCTTTTGTTGTATCAAAAGGCCCAGAATATGAAAAATACACAACCACTCAAAAAATTGAATATCAAACTTGCCTTAAAAAAGGTATGCTTCAAAAAAACAACTGGAAAAGTCATACTTTTAAGAAATACAATTTTAAATCTTTAGGTGTCCCAACACAAGGTAAAATCCTTTTTTTTTTTTTTTTTTTTTTTTTTTTTTTTTTGCTTTTTTTTTAATTTTTATTTTTTGGAATCTCTCCAAAACCTAAAAAAAACCATCAAAAAACAAAAAATAAACCATAAAAAACAAACTTTTGAAAACATGTTCAAAATAATTAAATCTCCCGACTTTTCAATGTTCCCAAATAAAAATAAACGTCATAAACATAAACTCAAAATAAACATAACCATACAAATAATAATAAACATAAATGTAAACCTAAACGTAACAAATAAAAATAAACACCAAAATAAATAGGAGGATCTTTACAACCAATTTTAAAAGTACGATCTGAAATGCGAAAGGCATTTTTAGAAATGGGGTTTGAAGAAATGAAGACCAACAGATATGTTGAATCCTCATTTTGGAATTTCGATGCCTTGTTTCAGCCACAGCAGCATCCAGCAAGAGATGCACACGACACCTTTTTTATGAAGAACCCAAAGAAGGCAAAGCAAATCCCAGAAGAGCTCATGAAAAAAGTCAAAACCACACACGAAATCGGGGGATATGGATCCATTGGGTGGAGATACAAATGGAGCGAAGACGAGAGTAGAAAAAACTTACTACGTACGCACACAACAGCTGTTTCATCAAGAACGCTCAGGGAGATTTCGAAGGAGCCATTCCGACCACGAAGGTTTTTTTCCATTGATCGCGTCTTCCGTAATGAAACCCTTGATGCAACGCATCTTGCTGAATTTCACCAAGTCGAAGGCTTTATCATTGATAAAAACTTGTCCCTTGGCGATTTGATTGGTGTAATTTCAGAATTTTTTGGCAAGCTTGGAATGGAAAAATTCAAATTTAAAGCAGCTTATAACCCATACACAGAACCAAGTATGGAAATCTTTGCCTTTCATAACGGGCTCAATAAATGGATCGAAATCGGTAACTCTGGTATCTTTAGACCAGAAATGCTCCAGCCTTTGTTCTCGGGCACAAGGTTCAACGACTATCAAGAGGATGTTAACTTGTCAGTAATCGCCTGGGGATTATCAGTTGAAAGACCAACAATGATCCAATACCAAATTCAAGATATCAGAAATCTCGTTGGTCATACAGTGGATTTGCAAATGGTTAAAAAGGGTCCTATTTGTCGTCTTGGTTTCCCAAGAAAAGTAATAAAAGAGAAAAAAAAAGAGGAAGAAATTAAAAAGGAAAAGAATTAAATACATTTTTTTCTTTTTCAAGTTTTTTTTTTCTATTTCCATTATTTGTTCTTTTTATATTTTTTTTTTCATATCTTTATCTTGATCTCTTTCTTTTTCTTTTTTCTTTTTCTTTGTCTTTTCCTTTTCCCTTTTCTTTTTCTTTTTCCTTTTCTTTTTCCTTATCCTTCTTTAATTTCTCTTTCATTTTTAAACTTTCTTTCTAATATATATTCTTAAAAAAAATTTTGAAATTATGAATATTAATATAATATTTTTTTTTTCAATTTATAGTACATAATAAAATATTACTGATTTTGGTATATTTCAAATACAACATATAAAAATAATTTATTATTAAATAACTTTTGAAACAAATTTGATCAATAAATTCTTATTAAACTTTCAAAACAAAAATTTGTTTTTTTTTCTTTATTTTATATCCTCAATAAAATGGTTAATTTCATTTTTTTTTTTTTTTTTTTATTTATTTTTATATCCCATTTGGTACGAAAATTTTAAGATCTTGAGAAAAACTCATAGGTAGATCTCAAAACTCTTAGCACAATGATAAAAGGTGCCTTATCCGGTTACTAGGTGGAAGGATGGGGATTCAAATGTTTTTTGATCTCTCTAATTTTTTAAAAGAAAATTGTCTCGTTTTTCATGGAAGTTTACTTTTTTGTTGATGCAAATTCTTTTTAATTTATTTTATTTCTTATTTTATAAAAATTTGTTTTCTAAATTTTTTTTTTTTTTAATTTTAGTACAATCTATAAAATCTTTTTTTAAAAAATTCTTAAAAATGTAATTTTTTCATTTTCGCTTTTTTCTCATAGAATAATAAAAAAAAAAACCCGGTACAAACAATTAAACACCCACTTTTTTTAATATCATTTATTAACAAAAGGATAACTTATTTGCTCAAAACGATTACTTTTTACTACCATTTTTTTGTACGTTGATAAGAAATTTGTTATTTCTTCATGATTATTTTAAGTTTTAAAGTGTAAAAGTGAAAGAAAATTTGTTTCTGGATAGAGTAAAGTATTATTTATAAATTTAGTTCAAGTTTGTGCCTTAAAAGTGGAACTAACTGTACCACGCGCGCTTAAAATTTCAGGATTTGAATAAATTTGATAAAAATATTCGATTTTACTCTTTACTTTTGAAAATTTCTGTAATGTCTCTTCAAGTGCCGTAGATTTCGGTAGAGTGCTTAATCTTTCTTGAAGTTTTCTGTTTTATTTATAAAGTGTTCTAGGTTTTTTTTACTTTTTGAAATAAACATAAAATTTTAATAAATTTTCGGTTTATTTCAAAAAGTAAAAAAAAACAACGAAAATCTATTAATTTTGTAGATAAATAGAAAACTTAAAAAAACTTCTCGAAAATCAATTGATTTTCTAAATAAACAAAAAACTCAAGAAAAGCTAACGACAGTTTTCCAAAAATTATAGGATTGTGAAAAATCAAAGATTCTACTTAATTCTTTTGAATTCTGGAATTCTTAAGACGTTTTTTTTTTTTAATTTTTGAAATGAAAAGAAAATTTATTTAATTTTCGGTTTATTTCAAAAAACAAAAAACAACATATAGGTGAAAGTAGAATAAAATCAATCTTTTTTTTATTCAATTTAAACAAATAACTCATTCTTTAATAATCAAAATAACCGATTCACGATAGCAAAGATAATTATAAAATTAAAAATACTTTTAAAATATATTATTATTGCCTCTAAACTGTAAAAAATATTCAAAAGTACAAATAATTTATTTCCAATTTAAATGTATTTGTCCAATTTAAAAAACTTTAAAATATATTACAAAATAACTTCTTGATCTGAAAAGTCAAAAAATATTCAAATTTTTTATTTTTTAATTTCCAAAAAATCTCAAGTGATTTCGAAAAAATTAGATTTTCCAACAAAAAGTATAAAATATCTATAAAAAAACTTTTTGAAAAAAAATCTTTTAATAAATAATTATACTTATTTTATTCGAAGTTATTAAAAAGTGAAAAATAAGCAACTTTTTAATTTGTTTTTGAAGAAATTTTTTAAAGATCACAATGCTATTTTTCTTTTAATTCTATTGACTATTTATCAATTTCAAGTCTTGTGATTTGCGTTCTTTTTTACTTCTTAAATTATTAAGATTTTTGCTCTTTGTTGCATAATAAATTGAACGAAATTTTGAGTTTAGTTTCGAAAAAAAGATTTTTAAAACAATTTAAAATTTCAATTTTTTAATTCCTTAAATCAGTTTAAATTATTAATTTTCTCTTTTTAGAGTAGGACCTTTTGAAGATTTATTTTAATTTCTTGTACTGTGATTTTTTTAAATGCCGAATGAAAATTTTGATCTTTTGATTTTATAATTTACAGTAATCATTATATTAATTTTTTCGCAATTAAGTTTTAAGATTAGTATATAGATATTTAAATAGTTGAAATAATTCATCTCGTTATATAATCAGTATTTCCAAAATCTTTCCCTTGGGTTGAAAATGAATCCAAAAGAGAACAGAAAATATAATAAGAAGTTACCAAGTTAATAAATCAAGATCACAAACTTATATCTATTTCCTTAAAGTTTAATACTTTGAAAAAAAAAAAAAAACAGATAAAGTTAAAATTTTTTCCCATTTAGATTTCAAATACTGGTAGAGAAAATAGTTAAACCATCTTCTTTTATATTGACTTTATGTTTTATGTTTTCAATTTTACCCTGAAAATAATATCTAGGATGTCAACTGTTCACATAGTCAAAGAACTGTATAAAATACTTTTTAATAGAATCATTTTGGGACTTTTGAAAAATTAAAACAGAAAACCCAAATCTAAAGAATAAGCTAAAAAAATTTTTTCTCCTCCCACAATTTCCATAAAAGGTAAAAGAAAAAAACAATACTCTGTCAACAGTTAATGAAAAAATACAAATTAGAAATATAAAACAACTAACCTTATAATCGTAAGCCTGAATGAATTGATATAAAAAAAAAAAAACCAAAAGTCTTTTTATTTTTTTAACATTTCTTCGAATTGATTTGCCTTTTAGTTATTACTAAATATTAGCAATGGATCAAAATCTTCAAGCATGGATCACTTTTTTGACAGTGTTTGCAATAGGCTTATTAATTATTGGAATACCAAGTTTCGTCTTTTGGATAGTTAACCGTTATTATAATCGTGAAAGAAAGGAACCAAAGCTTTATGGAAAATTTAAAAAAGGATTAGAAAAGCAATTGTATGCGACAACCATTTTTGGTGCCTTTTGGGAGTTGATCCAAAACGGCTGGACACTCGTATTTTTAATTGTTTTTATTAATGAACTTCGCACTGAGACAACAAAAACCATTATGAATCTTCAATTTATTGCTTCATTAATCTTTTTTCTCGAATACTTTCTCAAGTTTCTTGTTGCAGAAAAGAAATTAGCATACTACATCTCACCAAATTCAATTATAGATTTTGTTACATTTATGCCAGCAATTCTTACGTTTGTATTTTAATCCATCTTTTTTTGTTTTTTTTTTTTTAATAAATCAATCTTTTTGTTATCTTTTTTTGCGTAAATACATTTTTTTTTCTTTAAATGTAAGTGAACAAACCTTTGGTGAAATCAAAAAAAATTAATTAAAGAATGAGTGTTAGGAAGAATAAATTGATAATTATTGAGGTTGTAAATGTAAAAAAGAAGAAGCAATCACCAAATTGTTTTTTTTTTTTTTTTTTTTTTTTTGAGATCTTACCAAACACAAAATTGAGACTCTTGGAAATTCGAAGAAAGGGAACCTTTCGAATGATTGAAGAAATTTCTTTTCTTGAATGATCGGTACAAGGACAAATAATTACATCACCTGCTTTATATTTTTATTTCACCGCTTTAATCTATTTATGATTTTCGTTTTGATACATGAAGAAAAAAATCACCAATATACTTTTTTGAATTCCAAACACAATAGAGTTGACCCTTCTTAACAAAACAAACCAAACAAATCAACACAATAAATAAACTACCGGTTGATAAATTTCAGAAGGAAAAACAATTTTCATCTAACCTTTTTCTTATTTAAGGACTACGTTCCCACCCTTGAGTGGGTTCGAGTAATTGTGTTATTTCACTTTCACTTCTCACAAAAAATTTTCACAAGGAAGAAATTGGACAAAAAAAAAACATTTTTTTTCATCTTTACCTTTTCACGCAGACTTTTTTTCTTTCTTTTTCAATGAAAAGGAAAATTGAAAATAACAAAAAAATAATTGCAAAAAAATACTTTTTGGGGATTTTCAAGTGCATTTCAAATTTGAGAACATTTCAAACTTGTAAAAGCAAATGTAAAAAACATGTAGAACAGTCAGAGGAAATAGTGTGAGTTCCGAAAGTTGAAATGGAAATTCTAAAATATTAAAATCAAAATTTTGCATGATCTAACAAGGCAAAAATTGTGAAAATTGATGAATTTGTGAAAAATTCACATTTTTTCTAAAAGAAATTCTCGTTGGACAAATATTACTTGGATTACATAACTCTTTCAAGGGCGATTTTATACATTATTTCACTGTTTTCACCTCAAAACGTAGTCCTTAAGTTTTTGTTTTACAGCCTGAATTCACAATTAAAACAAAATTTAATCGATCAATTTTTTACATTAATCAAAGCGTTTATTTAAGATATAATGAGACAACTTTATTTATTACACCCCCAACAGTAAAACAATTACATGTAAAAAAGATAACCGCTGATAATTTTTCCCAATTTGTAATTCAAATCTTGGTAAATAAAACCTTATCAAATGAACATTTTTAAAAAATAATCCCAAAGTTTTGATTTTATTTTTATAGAAGCTTAGGAAACTTTGAAATTCTGAATTTGAATTTGAATTTGAATTGCTTGTAATAGTCTTTAATATAGAAAGTATCATAACAAAGTTAAATTTTAAATTTCTAATAACATTATTTCAAATTAAAACTTGAATATGAGTTAAAAACAACATATTTTTTTAAAAAAACTAGTTTTTTTTGAGCTATAATTTTTCTTGCATTCCAGCTAGAATAAAAAACTCTAAAATTGGGGTTTCAAAAAGTGCCGTAAAGTGCTGTCAAGTGTCCACCTTCTCCAGAATTCAAAAGAATAGAGAAAAATCTTTGATTTTGCTCAATTCTATAAATTCTGGAAAACCTAACGACGGTTTTTTTGTTAATCCAAGAAATAAAGTGAAAATTTTTGAAATTTTCTTTTTATTTCTGGAATTGAAAAAAAAAATCAACTGCCATTTTTTTGAGGGTTTCTGTTTATCTGTACAATCTATTGATTTTCGTTAGGTTTTTTTTTAATTTTTGAAATAAAAACAAAATTTCAATAAATTTTCTTTTAATTTCTAAAATCAAAAAAAACCTAATTACACTTTTCAATAATTTAAAAGAATTGAGCAAAATCAAAGATTTTTTTTATTCTTTTGAATTGTGGAAAACATAACGGCACTCCCAACTTGTAGAATTCAGTAACTCATTATAATTGTAATTATAAATTTCATTTTTTAAGAATAAACAAGTTTTTAAGAATATTTAAGTTTTTTGAATCCCAATTGATTTTATTATTTATTCTTTGATTGAATTTTATTAATTTTTCAAGATAAGGCAGAGATAAATTTTTTAATTTATTTTTGAATTTAAATTTCAATTTATTTACTGAAATTATCATATTTTCGAATTTAAATTCTGTTTTATATATAAGAACTGGTGTGTTTCTGTTTATTTTGCATATTTCAGTAATACATGAATTTATCCAAGAATTCAAATAATTTAAAGTTGTTATTTTATAATTATATATTTCGAAATACATATGTTAATTGGTTTGATATAAAAGATTTAGATAATCTAATTTTCAAATTATTTGTTTGTAAATTATTATTAAATAATTGTTTACAGTTATTAAATGTTTCTTTTGTTTATGATTTTAAATTATAGACTATATGCGAAATTTTATCTAAATAAATACCTAAATATTTAATTTTTTTTAAATCTTTTGATACAACTGTTTTTTCTTTATTGGGTTTCAATCCAAATTGGATTATAATTTTAGATATAGAATTTAATTTTTGATTTAAATGTAGTTTATTCCCTTTTATAATTAAGATTAAATCATCTGCAAACATTTGACAATGATTAGTTATTGATATTGTTTTCAACAAAAGAAAATGCAAAATAAGAGCAACTATTATAGGTGATAATGGATCACCTTGAAATATATCAAGTCCCTTACCCTTGATAATATTTTATTAAAAAATTTTGATATTTTTATATAAAAAAAATATTTTTATTGATTTTCTAATTATTATAAAACTAATTGAATCAAAACACTTTGCTATATCAATCATTATAATATATGTTTTATTATTTTCATTTTCATTTTCATTATTTGATTGTATCTCATTCTAAGTATTTTTCAAATTTAATACAGCAATGCGAGTATCATATTTTTTCCGAAAACCAAATTGAAATTTATGAATAAATTCCCAACAAGGTTCAATTAGTTTCTATAACACTTTTAGAAATAATCTTTGTAAACTTTGATTAATAGAAATAGGTCTCTAGTTCAAAACTACACCTTCCTCCCCTTTTTTATGACTAAATAGTTTTTTTTTAATGTATTCAATAGTTTTATCAGTGGGGTTAATTAACCAATTATTAAATATAGTTTGAATTTTAATTAGAAAACTTTTATAATTTTTGTTTTCAATTTGGTCAAGATTGGTAATGATTTCATCATCAATAATAAATTTTAAATTCTCAATTTTTTGAAATCCTTTTGACTGTTTTTTTTTTTAAATATTGAATTGTTTTAGATTTTTTCAATTGGAAAAAATATATTCTTGATTTTAATTAAACTCTTTTAAATTCTTTATTTTGAGATTTTTTATATAATCTAAAATCTTTTTTTTTAATAATTGAATTAACCTTAATATAACCAAAATATTCTTCAATAATATTTTTGTTATTTAAAATTAATTTTCATTTTTTATTAGTCCTTATTATTTTTTTTCCAAAAATTTTTGTTTTCGATAAATTCAAAGTTTATTTCATGAATAAATTTATTACATGGTTCTTTATTTATTTTTTTTGATACGATTAATTAAATTTTCAATTACTTAAATGGTTCTTTATTAATGGAGCGATTTGGTAGTCAGATTTTTTTTCTTTATAAATTATGTCTTTAAATTGGATAAATTTAGTTTTAAATTTTTTTATAGAATTAGTATCTAACATTAATTTTTTTTTTACAAAATATTTAATAAATTCTTTTTGATAAGTATTCTTGATTTGGAATTTTATATTTTTTTTTAATATTCCAATCTGTTTTAATATTAATATAATTGAGGATTATTTTTTGGTCTGATAGATTGCTTTCTATTGATCTTGACTTTATAAAATAAATTTATTTTCAAAATTAATTAGTTTTTGGTCGATATTTTTTTTTGTTCTACTATTTGAAGTGTTTGAAATAATTTTAAAAAATTTTTTTATGTCAATATCTGCAAGGCTAAAATTCCGAAAATAATAGTTTTAAAATTATGATATTTTATTATTAATTTTTGAATAATTTTTATAATTCTTTTTTCCTATATTCCCTCAGATATAAATTAATAAAGATAATATCTGTAAAATAAATTATTTAGACATCTTGGTCTGGGAATGAATTTCAGAAATAAAATTTTTATAAAATTTTTTTAAATAATATTTGTAAACCCACTTTGGCTTTTTTTTTCTCTAATTTCTTCTTTTCTTTTTAATTACTTTTTCTTTCTTTAATTTAATTCGAATTATAGCTATTTGTTTGATTATTCCAACTTTGGTGATAATCTTCAATCACTTCGTACCTGTATGGTTTTTAGATGCTTAAAACTTTTCCGATTACAATTATATTTTCCAAAAAGTAAGTTCTTTTGAATTTTTTTCCGTTAGATTTTTCTTCCTCATTTTAAAAAAATGGAATCTGAAAAAATTCGGTATTAGCCGTAGTATTTTATAATTTCATCATAAAATTTCTTGTATTTTTTCAAGAATCAGCATTATTAAATATTCAATAAGAAAAGCACAACTTTTAAAACTTTTTTAAAAAAAAAAAATTCAATTTGTATCAGAGCCATTCAACATTTTTTTTGGAATTATCTTCATTAATCAATAATCGTGAAAGATTATGATTTCTAAGCTGAAATTTTTAAAAGGAATTTTAAGCACAAGAGTAACAAAGGTATAATTTACATTTCTTCAATAATAACAATAATCATGAGTTTCATTATTTCCCAACTTGATTAGGACAATTATTTATAATTTAATAATCAATTTTAGATTTACAGGTCTGGTGTTACCATAAAAAAATTTATTTTGAAGAATTTTGGAAAAAATTACCCAATAAATAATTTTAAAATATTTTTATTTGAAAAATTAATCATTAATTTTATTTCTGAATTATTATCTAATCCGCTAACCCTTGCATTATTTGATAATTTGAAATCGAAGTGATATTGATATCATAAATTAAAAAATTTCAAGATAATTTTTAATTATTAAAGAAATATATTAAAGTTGTTTTAAAAAATTGTGATCAAAAAGATTTTAATAATGTACTGAAAAAAGGGTCTTTTCAAGTTTATCTACTTTATTAAGAATTATTCTAAAAAATATTTTAACCGACTTTTTTAGAATGGATATACTAAAAAAAAAAATCATTATATTTCCAGTTTATCATGAAAGATAATAATATAAACTCTTTTTCAAATCAAAGGGTACAGAAAATTTCAAAAATTATTCATAATTGAATCAAATTAATTGTAGTATCATTCTAAAATATAAAAAACACTTTAAAACATAAAAAAAACACACTCAACTGAATCTATAAAACTCATTAAAACAAAACAATAAAAATTAAATTTAAATATTTTAAAAATTGATGTGCCCTTTTATTTGAAATGAAAAATCTCGTTTTGTGAATTGTAGGGAAAAAAAATTATAAAAACAATAAAAACCTTTGAAAAATGTGAATTGGGGAAAAGTTCTTTAAATTTTATTGATGACTCTTTACACGTCAATCTTTTGTTCTTTAAAGTCTCATTTTCAATATAAAGCTGTAATTCGCCTGGCTATTTTGATGGAATTATTTTTTTTCTTTATTTTCATTTTTCTTTGTTCCATACATCAATCCAATAATGGTATTTCGTAATTCCTATATCTAGCTCATTCGAAATCAAAATTAAACTGTTTCCATTTTTATACGGGAAGATTATTTACAAATTGGTTTCTTCTTATCTTGTTTTTACATTTTCCAACTGTTCAATATCCAGAAATAAAAAAACAAAAAATTAAAAAATGAATAATTAAAATGAAAATCACCAATAAGTAATTATCTTATGAACAACCAAATTCAATGGTATTGACGATTTGAGAGGTGTACCCTTTTGCTTGAAAAAGAGTTTAGATCTAACTATTTTGAAAAGTAATATTAGAGTTAAATTCGACCTTTATAGATAAGGTAAATACATAAAATACTGCTTTTGAGAATAAGAATTGGTTTTAGAAATTTTTTTTTTTTTGTTTTTTTTTTTTTTTTTATCAGTTTCCCAAATCTTGTTTTCGCACAAATCCCAGTTCAAGATACCAACTCAACAGCCTGAACCCAGTCTAAGTACCAACTAGCCATATTGTACGGAAAGATCGATTCAGTTCACTTTAGTTGGTTTCAAATTGCTTCAGGTAGATCCTTTTCAGTTCTCTTCAGTTGCATAAGTACAGTTGGATTCAGTTCTCTTCGATTTGTTTAAGATTTATTCAATTTGAAAAAGTTAACTTTGTTTAAGATCCAATCAGAACTAGGTTGGTGTGTTTAATAGCTAATCTAGAGCAAGTTTATTTATACTTATGTTGATTTTTATATATCATTTACCCCCTCTCCTAACTTTAAAAAACATAAAGGAAAAAGAGAAGAGGAACAAGTAAAAAGTTAATAAAATAAAATATTACTTTTTTTTGAAACAGATTAAAAAATTAATTTCACAACTTAAAAAAAAAATCACTCAATCTACACTATATTAATGTAATAGCAAATTCAAAGATTTTCTAATTTCATCATTTATTTTAACAAACTAAGAAAGAATACCCTTATTAAATAAACAATTGATGTATAATTGATCAATAATTTTCAATAAAAAAATCAGAGGAAGATTCTCAAAAAGAAATTTGAATTATTTTTCAAAAAATTTTTGCATATGAAAAAAATATTTTGAACAAAAAAAATTTTTTGAATTGAATATAATACTTTATTAAATGAATTTTTTTTTTTCTTTTTTTTTTCGAATAATCATTTCTTCATTCGCCTTTTTATACATATTCATGTTTATAAAATTCATTTTATTTGTACAAACTCTTAATAAAAACAAAAAACAAAAAAACTAAAAAAAAAAAAAAAAAACAGAAATCCATCAGCAAATTTATCAAGTTATTGTTACAATTATTGATATTTTATTAATTTGCTCCGTCTTTTATAGATATGTAGAAAATTATTATGGGATTGAACTATTAGGAGAAGAAGTGGAAATTGCTGATTCATTTTGGCTTATGGTTGTAACCTGTTCCACTGTAGGGTATGGAAACATCACGCCAGCATCGATTGAAGCCAAGTATTTAATGATCTTGGTAATCTTATTTACAATTGTAGTTGTACCAATTGAACTTGGAAAATTTTTTTCATTACTGTCAACATCAAAATTAATGTCTTCCTATACTCGCTCTCGGGATAGCAAGCATATTATTGTATGTGGCGAAATTCGATTATCAACATTATCCACCTTTTGCTTTTCGTTTTATGATCGAGCAATTGACAAATTTGAAATCATAATCTTGGATCGAAACCAACCAACACAGGAATTAAAAACACTTTTGAGCCATCCAAATTTCCAATCAAGGGTGCGCTGGCTATTAGGCAACCCAATTGAAATTGAGGATTTACAAAGGGCATCTATTTCTACATGTTCGGGAGTCTTCATTTTCGTCGACAAATATAGTTCAGATCCAAAGGAATCAGATTTAAAAAATATTATGAGAATACTATCTGTGCTAGACCAAAATTCAACGGTGCCAATTTATGTTCAAGCTCTCTCGAGAGATATGACACAGCAGGTGAAAAACTTTGGAATTAATTTCACTTTGCCAATAAATGAAACCAAACTGTTTTTACTTGGCCGTAATTCTTGTGTGCCAGGGTTTTCAAGTTTATTATCAAATTTAATTTCTCCAAGT
This sequence comes from Anaeramoeba flamelloides, assembly GCA_027625915.1. Taxonomy (NCBI): domain Eukaryota; family Anaeramoebidae; genus Anaeramoeba; species Anaeramoeba flamelloides. Next base: position 1,946,670 of record JANTQA010000063.1, read on the forward strand.
AATTTGAAAACAAAGAAAAAAGATCCCAAATGGAAAAAGCAATACATTCGCGGCGCATTACAAAATTTATATTGCATTTTAATTCCTCAAGAATTGGTTGGCAAATCCTTTACAGAAATTGCGGATACCGTTTATTTTAATACTGATTCCAATATTTTAGTCATTGGGGTTGTTCTTCAATCAAAAAATGATTATGTAATCAAATTTAAACCAACACAAGGACCAATAAATAAAAACAGTAGACTCATCGTAATTGCCAATTCTGAAATGGATATTATCAAGCAATTCAAATGCTGGGATAATGATTTAAATATAAAATATATTTCTCAACAACTTTTCCGAAACGATGATGAAGATGATGATGGAGATTATTTTGACGAAGAAGAAGATGATGATGATGATGATGATGATGACGAAGATGATGATGCTATTGTTAAAGGTGGATTAAATCTTAAAAATAATAAAACAAATGAGAATAATATAAATGATCAAAAAAATACTAATTTAAAAAATTTTGAAACAAGATATCATTTACTCCAAAACACAAAATATTATACCAATATAAAAGACGTCACGTTAGAAAAGGCACTAAATAAAAAAAATTTCGAAAATATAACAAACCATATAATAATCACTGGCATGAATAATTATGATCTGTTTGAATTAATTTCTCCAATGAGATCAAAGGAATTTGGGAATGAAATACCAATCGTGATCGTAACTGAGAAAATGGATCAAAGAGAATGGATTGATTTAAGCCATTTTTCAAATATTTTTGTTTATTATGGCAATTTAGAAAACCGTTCTGATTTCTATTCCCTCAGAGCAAAATATGCAAAACAAATCATGTATTTGAATTCACCAAAGGACGTTAACCTCCTTGGGAAGGATAACGATATGGGAGAATTGTATGTAGATTCAAAAATTGTTTTTAAAGTAAGAGCAATCCGCTCCTATAATTTGAAATCGTTTGTTATCTGCGAAATAATCCACCCTTTAAATCTCAGGTTTTTAACAGAAAAAAAATTGTCAACCGAGGAAAACAAATTATTGTTAAATTGGAAAAGTTTATTAAAGCCTAAGGTCGAAGATATAAATGAGATCTCATACCAATTAAATCCAAATTTCATTTCCAGTTCTGTATTTTTGCCTGCAATAATAGATACCCTTTTTTCTTTAGCTTTAACTGCACCAGACGTCTTGAGAGTGGCAATGAAATTAATCTTTGGTGGCGTTAATGACAACGAGAAAAATGATCGAACGGAAGAGCCTATATTATTTTGTTTGAAAATCCCCAAAAACTTTTTTGATTTAGAACCTTTCCCCAATGAAAAACATATTAGATGGAAGCAAATTTTTTCTTATTTATTAAAACATGAACAAAAATATACCGTGCTTCCTTGTGCCATTTTACGTTTGCCTGATAATTCAAGAAAAGATAATGATGGCGATGAAGATGATAAAAAAAAGGAAGGTGATGATAAACATGATGATAGTGACGTTGGAAATGGAGAGCAAGTTATCGAAGAAAACAATTCAGAAGATTCAAAGTTTCCATATGTGATAACAAACCCAAACCCTAATTTGGTGGTATTACCAACAGACAGATTATTTGTTTTTGGTACCCCTTCGCAAAAAAGAAAATGGAAAAAATATCGAAAAAGAAAAAAAAATGTACAAGAGGAAGAAATCGAAGAATTAAAATCAAATTTATCATCAAATGATCAAGATTCCTCAAGTAGCAAGAGCAACAAATCAAAAAATGTCGAATTAAATTCAAAATCTAGTGAGACTAGTAGCGATACAGATAATGATTTTATTAAAAATGGTAACGTTGTATCAAAAATTAATGATAAAGAGTTTATTGAAATTAAAGGAAAAAAATTTAAAAAAAATTAGTCATCATTTACATTGTTTTATGGGGTTTTTTTTTTCTTTTATTGTTTTATTTTTGATAATTTTTTACTGAAAGCATAGAATACATATCTTCTTTTGGAGTTGTTTATTCAAAAATTATTTTTTAAAATAAATTTTTAACAAATAAATTATTTATATTTTTACATATTATTGTTTTTGGTATGTTCTTAATCAATTAAATAATTCAAATTTTGTTGCATTGATAATCCCACTGAAGAGATACGAAATTTTATCAAAGAAAAAAATGCGTGTTTGAAATATTCCCGAAAATACCCGAAAATCGAAAATACTCAAAATTTTAAAAACATCTTTTTGAGGAGCTTCTAAGAAACCTGAGTGTCCAGAGATCAATTATAATGGGAAAATATCAATTTTACTTTAAGGATCTATTCATTTACAATGGATTTGCTCCATACACAAGGAGTTACTTGGCACTAAAGAGGTGATTGTGAAATTGCACTTCTCATGATTGACAAAATTTAAATAACGTAATGAAAATTCATAGAGGATCTAATTGGGAAAAATTTCAATCAAAAAAAGAGTAAAAAAGCAACTTCAAATTCATAAAAAAATTAACGAATACGAAAAAGTTTAAAAAATTCTCAATTATCAAAAAATCAATTTTATAAAAAAAATAGTACTTATATTAATATTTAAATTTCCTAGAGATGGTATTCTTCAATTTGTGTCAAATTCTTTTCTTTAAGTACTTAATCAATTTAATTGGTTTTAATCGAATTTGTTGATTATTTCGTAATCCTCTATATTTGATAAAGGAAATATTTTGTAACACTCTTTAGATAAAAATAATTCATTTGAGAATATCAAAAAAATTAAAAAAAAAAATCTTCTCTAGATCTCAAAAACACCAAAAAGTATTCATAGGTGAAACTGCAGTACTTAACTCAGTTGTTTCAAAATTATATATTTCATAACCCTTGAAATGTGAAATTGGTTTCTTTTTCTAAATTTTTCTAAAAATTTCTAGGTTTTTGATTGTTGATTTTTGGAGATCCATCACAGGTTTGCATGTCGGTTAGTTTTTGATTGGTTATAGATCTTCATAAAAATTAGAAACAAATTTTTTTCCAATTTAAAAAATTATTTTTTACCGTAATGAATTGAACGTTAAGATAAAATATTTTTTTTTTAAATTTTCTACCTTAGACCGTCTAAAGATTTTTTTTACCTTTTGAATATATTAAAGTTTATTATTACTTGCTGTTGGGGGGTTGTACGTATATATGTATATTGGGGTATGTTTGGTTTTGGTAGATCTTTTTGTGTTAAGTTAGATTAAATCAATATTTTTTCTAAGGGAAAAAAGGTTATATACAGTTTCGTTTGTAACAACTTGTGTAGGGTAAGGAGTATATATTTGTGTGTGCGTTTAGATATTTCAAGTTTATTTTTGGATTCTATTTGATAAAACAAAAAAAATATTTTCAAACTTTTTATTAATGATGATCATTCAATAATTTATTTTAACCAAGATATTATATCACATTATTTGTTAATATCATCTAAAAATGATAAGAAATGCTACAGGTTTCTAAGGTGCCAATTCTTTTTACATCCAAATGGGTCGTACATTATTTCATAAAATTTACAATTTTTCAAATGTTCTATTAACTACCGAAAATTTAGTATTATTTGATATTATTTTCTAATTACTTTTACAAACCAACTGATTGAAACCAAAAATATAGTAAATAAGGATATAAAAAATAATTATTTGACACTCCAAAATTTACTTTTTTTCAAGTTTTTTTTTTTTCAAGATTCACCAAAAATAATAAATAGAAAAAACTTAAGATTGATTAGTTTTGTTTCCTTTAGAATTAAAGCTAGTTGATATTTTTAATATCTTTCTAATATGTGAAAATAATTTGTTAAAAAAATCACTAATTTATTAATTTAATATAAAAAAACCAATTTTATATTCTAATAATCTGCATTTCAAGATAAAATTAAGAAATATATTTTACAGCTTGGTGGTCTGAATATTGATGGTACATACTTTAAATTTATATTAGTTTATTGTATATTTTTTTAAAGAATTCTTGTTTTTTTTTGGTGAATACTATGTAATTTTTTTATTAGGTATTCCAGAATATAGTTTTATTTATTTATTGGTTTATCAAGATATTCAAACCATTTGGTATGAAAGTGGTTTATATTTTTAATAATCGTTCTTAATTATATGGTTTTATGATGTAGAGCATAATTCATAAAAATAAAACTTAAAATAAAGAATTTAATTAACCTATAACTCATTACTATAAATTGTAAAAAAATCTCTTTAATTGGCACCAACTCCTTTTTATTTTCTTCGGTGGGGTAATATAATATATTTTAATAAGTGCCCATTTAAACTTGATGAACATCTTTTTTAATAAATTTTGAGAAATAAATTTTCATTTTTAAAAGAATCCATTTTTTACCAATTATAGTTATCTGAAAAGATTCTGGGTACTTTTTGTTTGGATTATCCTATTTTATACTTTATGTTTTTGAGAAATTATTTTTCAGTCAAAAGATCAGATCCTTTTTTATTTGAATTTTTGTGTTTCCAAAAATAAAAAGAAAAATTGAGAAAAAAATTTTATTTTTAGGAAACCTCGCTTTTTGGAATTTCTGTTTAATGTGCATAAATAAAATTTCAAAATTAATCTTATTTTAAAAATAAAAATAAAGCCTAATATTGGATCCGTGAAGATATCTAAAATTGGAACATCAATTTTTTTATAAATATTTATTAAATTTCTTGAAATTTAGTGTTATAAAATATTTTTTAAATATTTAGAGTATATACAACGTTATTTATTATTTAAATTGGTTAACTTTGATACATTTTTTGTTTATTTTTTTCTATTCAAATTATTAAATTGAACCGATTTAATTTTTTTGAAAATATTTTAACATTTTGAGAAATAAATTTAATTAAATCCATTTTTTTTTTTCGTATTTAATTAATTAGGAACCTATTGTACTGATGAAGAGTATTGATTTAATTATTCTGTACAAATGATCAGTATCTAAACCTTTGCTTTATTTTTCAGTAAATTTTAATTAGTATCAATTCAAATAATTTTGTGAACAATTTTTTCTTAATAATTTGGTTTTTTTTCTGATATTTTTTTATTAAACAAATTTTTTTTTTTTTTTTTTGATTCAGTTTTCAGTGAATATACATTTAACAGATTTCAAATAATTATTGTGATTTTTTTGAAATTAATTGAATCTGTACTGGGCAAGAATGGTGCAGAATTTTAAGGAATTTTATTGTTGAGATTCCCTAATTACAAATTTATAGGGGAAAAGTGTCAACAAATTCTGATTGGCAAAGAAACCCAGAAAAGTAACAGTTAATTTTCTCAGTGAGATCAATTTTTTTTTAAATATTTTTTTTGAAAAAAAAACATTTAAATTCGTTTTATTTCTGGTAATAAAAAATGATTTTTTACCTTTTTTATTACTTTTCAAGTCTTTCTATATTACACCATAAAAGTTTTTTTTTTTTTGTGAGGGATATTAATGAATAAATTTTGTTTTCTCTATTTTGATGATTCTTTTGGTTAACCAAAACATTGATTTATTGAAATATTCAAAAAGTATTTATATTTTGTTCTGATGGGTGGTTATTTTATTAAACTTGTAAATTCATTTGTAAATTTTAATTTGAAAGTGTGTTTCTGTTTGAAGATGATATTTGGTTTTTCAAAATAAAAGTTTCTTGTTGATATTTGTCAATTTTGGAATTGTAATCCTTAAAATCCAAAATCGATTTTTTCTATGAAAATGATTTATATGTTATATTAATTCTTCTAATTGATACTAAACGATTTTTAAAATATTTTTTAAAATGTAAATTTTTTTTCTTATAAAAAATAATTAAATTTTTATAAGATTATATGTAAATAAGACCAACCAATTTGTTAAAAAAATTTTTCATTAAGGTAAATTATATTTGTATTTTTTTTTTATTTTTTGAAATAAAGAATAGACTTTTTCTAAACCTTATAAAAGAAAAAAAAAATAGCTATTATATATTAAATTTCTCTGATAAATTTTTGTTAAGCATCTATCAAGTTTTCATTTAGAATATCAGTATTACATCAATTGTTTCCATTGATTGAGAACCAAATTGAAAGTTTATTCATAAAAATATTAACAAAATTTTAAAAAATATTCTTTTAAAATCAAAAAATTTACTGATATAAAACCAAAATATATTATAGAATTTTCAAAAATTAAACAAAAATATTAATAAAAATGATAGGTATTTTGTTTTTTGTTTTATATAAGAAGTATGTGGATTTTGTATATGAAAAAATAGACTCAAATTAATAAATTGATTATGTGAAGTTAACTCATCGATTTCTTTAACTAAAATACAAATTACAAAAAACATTTTTTTAAGGATCTTTACAAGATTTCAGTTTATTTTTAAAATATCTTATTGCCTTAAATTCTTTTTTTCCCAAAAATTGAAAAAATTAAATTTATCTTTGATTATCCAATATCAAATTGGGAAGTGTACAAGTTCTTCCACATCATTAATTCAAAATAAATTTGGAGATATTTTAATTTTTTTTTTTTAATAAAATAATAATTGTAATTTTTTTGAAATTTAGTAGATTTTTAAACTGAATTTTTTCAAAAATTAGGGGTTGTATTTTTAAAGTATATTAGAGTCCACTTCCTTCTCAAATAATAAGATCTCTATCTTCATTTAAGAAAATAATTTTTTGATAATTTGAAAATGTCTTGAATTTTCAACTTTATGAAAATAAGTGAAATATGGGATAAACCTTTAACAACGAGAATTTATTTCTGAAAAAAGCTTTTAAAAGAAAGTCAGGCATGGTGGTTATCAAACAATTTTTTTCTTACATAATTCGATTCCAAAATGGCTATATTTTGTGAGTTTGCTCTTCAATTTATATCTGATTTTTTTTTAAACTGAATTGTTACCAAAGATTTATTTACAAATTCATTGACCAAAATGATTTTAAAAAGGGACTATTTTGCCCTTAGAAGAGACAATGACATTAACCCCAGGGAAATTTGTTATTTGTATTGTTTTTTTGTAGAATATGAAAATTTTTGCACATTTAATGAACAATTACCATTTTAAAACCTTCTGTCAAAAATGTACATTGTTTACAAGAGTAAGTTATCATTATTCCAAAGACTCCAATTTTCTTCGATAAACTTTGAAATAATTTTTGTTAGCATTCTTTTTTGAATTTTATGATGTTTTGAAATGTAGAAATAAAATTTTGTTCAATTGGTTTTTTAAAAAAACAGTTTTAATCCTACCCTCAAAAAAAGAATTTTGCTTTATTTTTTCACCAAATTTCAAAAATCCTATTTGTAAAAAAACTCTTGAATCGATAAGAAAGAAAAAACTTTAAAAATTGATTTAAGAGAGAACCATTTCAAGGGTACAATTCTGTTTTTAGTCTAATAGACAACTTAGTGGTTTTAGTTTCAATTGATTTAAATTTATAGTTAGTTAACTTACAAATATTTTTCCATTTTTTATTTTTTGTTTCTTTATATTTTCCGATGACTGAAAAAGATCCACTTATCAAGAGATCACTTAACGTTGAAACCGATTTTGAAATTGAAAATTCTTCATCAGATCTTTCTGATGTAATCAATAAGAAAATTTCAAATAAAAAACCTACCAAAGATGCAGGATTATACTCTTCCATTGCAAACCTTACCAACGCAGTTATGGGAGCAGGTAAATTTCTTTTTAAATTTTCTTTTCTTCTTTTTTGTGACCTAGGTTCACAACGAATGAACCACTTCATAGGTACCCTTTTTCACTTTTAAAAAAAAAAGATTTGCGTTTACTTTTTTTACTTTTCCATTTTTATTTTACTTTTTTTTCTTTTTTTGGTTTTCTGTATTTTACCTCCCAAACTTTGAATGTAGTCAGGTAATACAAACCAAAAAAATTTCCTTTTTAATTTATAATCTGCTTGTATTGAAATCTTTTTTTATAAAAATTGGGTTTTATGCCTACAACCAACAAATATTTTTGTTGTTAAAAATTTCCAAACTGAACAAACCCTTTTTTGGTTGTAAAAGTTAAATTCGAAAACCAAAACAGAAATGAATTTTGAAGGAAAATTGCTTACAATAATCAAAGTTTTCTTTTTAAAATTTCTGGGGTATAAAAATTTATTTTCTGTTTCTTTTACACCGAATAGAAACAGTGTCAAAAGGTAACAATGAGTACAATTTCCTGTTTACCAAAACTTTACAAATTTTTTATTGTTTGCTTTTATTCTAATTAATAAAGTGTTTGCACTAATTTTCTCTGTTTTTGTAATCTGATATCCTTTTTTTGTTGCACAGAAAACAAAATATTCTAATTATTATTTCCTTACTTAAAAGGAATCGTTTCAACCATAATTAAGCGTTGCTACTATGCAATCTAGAACTGTTTAATTAATGGTTGAAATTTTTTTTTTGTTTAAAAATTACAAACCATTGCACTCTTGCACCCTTTATTTTTTATGACAAATAACAACCCATATATGAATAATTTCTTATTAAAATTTGAGGCAAGTTGTTAGTTAGACTGATGTAATCACAAACAAGTGCAGTTAATTGAAAAACCAATTTTACAAAATTTTCATTTATCTTTGGAAATAAAAAAAAAAGAATTAAAAAACCACCAATAATTCCTCTTATCAAAAAAAAAAACCCATAGACGGAAAGAATTCAATCCCTAAAACAGTTTTCACTTTTCTATGGCTTTTTTAAATTTTTTTTTATTTTTGGAAAGTGGAATTAAAATTTTGTTTAATTAATTTTTCAACAAACAGTAAGGCTTTTTTGGAAAGATTTAAAGTTACAAATTTTTATAAAAAGAAAGAAAAGAGGCAAAATATCTTCAACCAAATACTTCATATTCTTTTTTGTTTATGATACTCTTCAATCAGAAACAAAATTAAAACGATTATTTCAATTTCCCCTTTTCACAAAAAATAAAAAAAAAAAAAAACAGTCATTTTCAAAAATTCAAAACCAAAAGTATGAAAAGTCAAATTAGTGATCTTGAAAATTACATTTAACTTGTATAATACTTTGCTTTGCAAATACAAAATAATATTATGTTAATTGATTCCGAAAGTTTCGAAAAAGGGTGATAAAACTACTATTATTTTCCAATTAATAAATGAAAATTTTTATTTCAAGTTCCAAAATGTATATTAATTTTTCTGTTACAATCAAATTAACAGAGTAAAAAATTTTCTTAGAGTTGACTCAGGAAGTTGAATTTAAGTGTCTTAAAATATCATTTCTAAACGATAAGTTAAATATTTTAGGATTTTTTCAACCCATTATTCATTTAAAAATATTTTGGAGAATTCGAACCAGAAATTTTCATTTTTTAATTGGAAAATAATAATATTTTAAAAATAAGAGATTTTACTATTATTAACCAATAAAAATAATTTCAGAATTTCTTGGTTTAATAGTAATTTGTTGAGATCTGTTTCTTTTGTTTTGATTAGAATTATTAATATATCGTTTTCCTTGGAAAAACACACTCACAAAAAGTGATCCATATTTTCTAATATTTCTTTTTGTTCATATTTTTGCATAAAGTACAAAATTTATTTAAAATTTTTTTTATTAATCAAAGCAACTTAAGGATGAATACACCCAATGGATTCGAAATCTAGAATATAAATGTCAAATATTTATGTTTGTTTTTGTGATTACGATCGGGTAAAGAAGAATTAAAATAAATTTTTTTAGTTTTTTTTTTTTTTCGCTTTTTTTGTTCTTTTGGTAAATACACTATTATCGAAGTATTAATGAAGAGTAGTATTGAATTATGGCAGAATCATTGAATTATACTGGGTAATTAGTAAATACTTACTGATAACCAACTTAAATGAAAAACTAATTATATAAATATCGCTTTAGGTGTATTTCTAAGGACTTGGTATGTAAGTGAGGTTTTAGTATCAGAACAAAAAAAAAAATATAAAAAAACACAAAGTTTTACAAAAAAAATTATTTTAATTCATCAAAACAGATTGTAATCACATCAACCAGCACAATTAAACTCCAATTTAAAATTTTTTAACATAACAAAATTTAATTTTTGAAAAAAAAATCTTATTAAATAAATTCGATAAGAAATACTAAATTAGAACCATTAGCTAATTCAAATGTTGACAATTATTCATAATTTACAATACTCACAAAACTGAACTAAACAATAAATAATTATCAATCAAAATAAAAAATACGAAGTATAAAAATTTTGGAGATAGCAAAACAAAAAATTCATTAGTAAATTTGTTGTTAATTTCATAAACATTTATTTATCGATCAAAAGGTTTGAAGGTACCAAATAATTTTATTTGAGTTTGTTCCATTTAAAAGAAACTCAATTTCAAAACCAAATATCACTCATTCGAAAAATTTTCGATCAATTAAATGTAAGCTATTACAAAATTGCAAAAAAGGTAATGAAAACAAAAAACAAATAATCAAAAACTGAATAAAAATATTTTGAAAAAAGGTTTACAAAAAAAAAACATTACAATATTAATTACAATAACCAAAGTTGTCCACTAAAACTGGAAAAAATAATTAAAATAAAAAAAATAATTGAAAGAAATAAGATGATTTTTTTACAAAAACAATAAATCTGAACTTTTCATAATATTGATCTTGATTCATAAATAAATTATAATTTTCTTTATAAAAAGGATTTTTATCTTTACCATATGTATTTTCTGGAATGGGCTGGGCATTGGGTATTATCATGCTCGTTATTATTGGAATTTTATGTTGGTACACACTCCAAATATTAGCATTATCCATCCGAGAAGCCGGTGTGTCCACTTACGAAGGAGTTGCAGAAGCAGCTTATGGAAAGAAATTTGGAATCTTTATTAAAATATGTATTTTTGGCGTTGCCCTTTGTGCTTCAACTTCCTATTTGGTTTGTTTTTAAATCAATTCGCTATTTATTTTTATTTTTTTTTTTCTTTTAATGTAAAAACAAAAAATTATAACTTGATTAAAATTTTCTTAAAGGTTGAAAGTCATAATAATTTAATAATTGAAAAAAAAAAAAAAAATCACTCAACTATTTCATTCAATGGGTTTTTTTTCTAATTTTAGAATCAAAATTTTAGGGTATTTGAAATATTCCCGAAAATACCTGAAAATACCTGAAAATACAATTTAGCCACTTAAAAATACTTTTTGAAGGACTTTTAAAAAACCCTAGTGTTCAGAGACAAATGTTTAGAGTAAAATAACAATTTTACTGCAGATACAATTTTTTTTTTTTGAATTTGCAACTTTAGGCCATATGAAGAGTTTTTTTGCCTTTTGAGAGTATTTGACTATGTTGTTACTTATTGGGGTAAGTATATGTGTATGCCAGCATATGCTTGGGCTGGGTTGTGCTATTTGTGTTCAGTTAGATTAAATCAATTTCTCTTCTGGAATGTAAAGTTAAAAAAGGGTTTGGCTTTGGTCATCTTGGGTAGTGGAGGGTATGTATCTACGCGATTAGATATTACTCTGTTATTTTAGATTGTATAAAAGATAGAAAAATTATGAGTAATGATACACAATTAGAAATTGTCTTTACCAAGACATTTTCTCTCATTTATTGGTACCATTTAGCAATGATCAGAAATGCTACAGGCATCTAAGACACCAATTTCTTTCACACAAAATAGGTTGAAATACTATTCCCCAAAATTTGCAATTTTTTGAAGGTTACATATTTCCAAAAAAAAAAAAATGTTCTGCAATAAAATTCCAATTTGACCATTAAACTGATTGTATTGTTACTAGATTTTCTTAGAAGTTGTTCAAAAAGTCTATTTTCGGGTATTTTCGGGTATTTTCGGGTATTTTCGGGAATAATTGATAGACTTAAATTTTACAATCAGGATTTTAGAAATAAAATTTGAATTGATTTTTTTTTAGAAAAAGTTTATATTATTTTAAAATTATAACCTACATTTTTTAGATTTTTTATTGTTTGTAGAAAGAGAAAAAATTAAAAGAAATAAAAAAAAAAAAAAAGAAAATTATATTTTTCAAAAAAAAAATAATTAAATTTTGATCCAAATTTCTTTGTTTTTTATTTTTGATCCAAAACTTAATTCTATCAAAAAACAAAATTTAAAATAGATTATTGTTGGTGACACTTTCCCAAAAGTATTTCAATTTGCAGCAGATCAAGATGAAAGTTACTTTTGGACCGGGAGAGTCTTCATTTCGTTACTAATTATGTGCTGTATCATTTTCCCCGTCTCTATGATGAAACGTATGGATTCCTTAAGATTCACTTCAAGCTTGTCATTTGTGTCCATTATTTATTTATTAAGTTTACTTATCTCTCGTTACCCAACGTATAACCATTCATTTAAAACACATCACATTTACGCATGGAAAGGTGATGCAATCACGGTATTACGTGGGATTCCCAATATCATTTTTGCCGATACTGCACATATCGTTTTGCTTCCTGTAATGGGCGAATTTAAGAATCCCACTAACAAAAGAATCACAGTTTTAACATCTACAACCATTTTCCTTTGCAATACAATCTACCTTTTAGCTAGTTTATTTGGATTCTTCACCTTTGGTGTAACAACACCAGGTGATATTCTTAATGGGTATAAAAAAACAGATGTTGGTGCAATCATCGGAAGATTAGCTATTGGCGTTAGTGGCATGGTAACTTTCCCATTATTTGCACACGTCACTCGAAATTCAATCAATGAAACATTTTTTAAAGGCCAACCATTTTCTTGGGCGAGACACACATATGTCTTATTAATATTTGCTACCATTACACAAACATTGGCTCTCACAATCCCACAAATCCAATTAGTAACGGCATTCTCTGGATCAACATTTGTGCTCATTGGTGTCTTTATTGCACCAGCTTTATGTTATCTCAAATTGTGTATCCCCAATGCACATTGGAAAACAAAATTAAGATATTGGATTATCGTAGGTTTTGGTATCTGTGCAATCGGGCTATGCTTAACAATGACAATTTACAATAAAATTATTAATAAATAATAATATTTATAAAATTATAAAACGTTTTCGATTTTTGAAAAACAAAAAATTATTTTTACATTAATATTTTAAATATATTATTATTATTATTATTATTATTATTATTATTATTATTTAGATAATAAACAGCTCAATCATTTTCATTTATTACATTTTTCTATTTTTTTCCTTTTCTTTTTTTGTTACTTCTTTAAGTTTCAGTACTTAAATAATTAAAATTTTTTTCATATCTCTTAACATAAGGGCTAGCTGAATTTTAACAATTTTTCTTTCTTGGAAATAAGCAATTAAATTCGGTTTAAATACAGTTTAGTTCAACTCTTGATTCATTGCTTGAGTCCAATAAATTTTCAGATCGTTATCTTACAATTGAATCAAGTATTAAAATATTTTTCCAGTTTTTTTATTTGATAGTTCACAAAATAATTGAAAATTATAGTATAAAATAAACTCTTATTCAGAAAAATGGGAAAATAGTTTTATTGAAGAAATAGAACATATTCTATGAGTTTAATTCATTATTCGTCTCGAAATAAATTTAAATTTTTAGATCAGTTTATTTTTTTTCTAATTGAGTCAAATCATTTTTCAAATTATTTTTTTTTTATTTTACTTTTCTATTGATAAATCTTCAAAATTACAAGGTAAATTTGAAAAAAAAAAAGTTTTAAACCCCAAATTAACATTAAGAAAAGCGAGGCTTTGTAATTCTTTGTAAAATAACAATACAATTATTATTAAAAAAAAATCTTATTGTTAACACTTTTAATTTCTTAAAGAAGTGATAAATTTTGCATTAACGATGAAAAGAAAAAGGAGCCAAACTTTTTTTACCATTTTTTTTTTTGAAATTTTAGGCTTGTTCAGGGATTTCGTTTATGATTATCATCTCTAATTATAAGTTTTTTATTTCTCTTATTTCTAAACAATCTTATATTGGGTAATTATTAAAAAAAAAAAAGTCTAATTTTTTTCTTTTTTGTCTCTAACCCTTCGAGTGAAATGGAGATTTGGTAGTTATTTTTTATGAGAATTATCGCAAATAAGGAAAAAATTTGTTTTAAACATATTTTTTTTACAAAATAATTTTTATTGGAAGAGAACTCAAATTCGACTTTAAAAATTATGTTTCCTTTTTTTAATATAGAGTAAAATATACACCACCAAACTAAATCAATTCTAAAACATGAAAAGGAAACTGGAAAAATTAATTCTTTCAGTTATCAATGTAATTTTTTATTTCTTTTTTCACTTTGTTTCTCGTAAAAAAAAGAGAAAATCAAACTCTTTAAAAAGGACAAATTTAAAAAAAAAAATTTAAGAGGTGAATAAATTATCTTATAATGATTTTTTGTTGAAAGTAAAAAAAAACTATTACAAATGAAAAAAATATTTAAAACGATTTTTAATTTGGGTTTATTTTTTTCGAAAATATCAAATCAAAAATTATTAAAATTTTTATTTGACAAAAAATATTATAAAAAAGTAGGTGTTGTATTTCCCCATGATATCTCGAAATGAAACGATAAATTTTGTTGATTTAATTTTTATTGTATATTAGTATTAAATAATATACACACACACACACACACACACACACACACACACACACACACATATATATATATATATATATATATATATATATATATAATCATAATCATATACAATTTCTTTGGTATATTAATGTATATTATGATTAAGTAATTCTTGCTATGATTAATAATAAAGTATTGAGTTTTTTGAGAATAAAAATTATTATTATTTTTTGAATCGATTCTCATTTTGAATTTTTTTAATATTCATTAAATTTTCATTACTTCTACTTTTTTTTAAAATTAACGCCAGCTTTTTATTTTTCTGATCATTGATATTATTCACATTTTCAGTATTCACGCTGTTTTGTTGTTGATTTACATTTTTCAGATCAATAACATTTTTTTCATCTTGATTTTCAGTTTCTAGAAACCAATCACCAAAAGATCTTTTTCTAAATAGTGAATTCTTATTCTTGTTTTCATTTCCATTTTCATTTTCATTTTCATTTTCAGGAATTAATTCTTTATTCTCTTGATCTTGCATTATTTTATTAAAATTAATTTCTTCAAATTTCTCATCATCATCATCTTTTTTCTCCCCCCCTTTTTGATTTTCTCCAATGATCGAAATATTCTTTTTATTCTTTGAGGAATAATAATTCAAAAAGTATTCGCTATTGATAGAATTAATTAAATTAGAATTATTATTAATTCCACTTTCCTCTTTTTTGCCAATTTTTGTTTCTAATTCTTGACCATTCTTTAGATCTAACTCAATTAATTGATTGAAAACTTGAGTATAAGTTATCGTTTGCATCCATTTTTTATATTTTTTAACAAGATAAGAAATTATTATTTTGATATTCATAATTCGAATTTTTTCAAATAATTCCAATAAACAAGAATTAATCATATCATAATTTTCACAATTATGTTGAATAGATATAATTATTTGATCCCAAAAATTGTTATTTAAACAATACTCAATACTCTCACTATTATTATACAATAGAAATGTTTTAAAAAATCTAATTACTGATAAACAAATGTCTTGCGGGGAGCTATTTAATAAAGGTATGAATTTTAATAAAATTCCAGAGTCTTGTAGATATAAACGATAATTATGCTTTTCAATAGAAAATAATAATAAATCAAAAATTAAAATAATTACTTGATTTTGTTCCATTATTTCTAAATTATCTTGAAGATTATTTAAATTGAAAGCAATACCTCTTTCCTTGTCCTTTTCCCTTTCCTTTCCCTTTTCATTTCCCTTTCCCTTTCCCCTTTCCTTTTCCTTTTCCTTTTCCAAATTCATTTCACCTTCATCTTCTTTTTCATTTCCATTTTTATTTTCTTTTTCAAATTTTATTTTATTTTCATTCTCTTTTTGGATTTTTTCTTGATCAAAAGGATTTACTTCATTTTCCGTATTTTTGTTTTGATTTTTAATATAATTATAAACTGGCGGATAAAAATCTGTTATTATATAATTAAAAAAAATTTGAATAAATTTATTTTTTAAAGACCAAGTTTCTATAGTTTGGGAATCTAATAACAATTTAAATAAATCAATTATTAGAAATTTAATGTTTGTTTCATAGTTATCATCATTAATAATTAAACTAAGCGAATGTAAAAATTTATATTTTTTTTTTTCCTGTTTTTCATTTATTAGCAGATTTCTTATTTTATTAGGATTTTGCATTATCAATTCTGATAATATTTCAATACTCTTGATTTGAATAAAATTATTACAGTTTAATATACCCCTTTTGAGAACTTTTAAGAGGTTATTTTTTTCAATTTCTTCAAAAAATGAGCATTGGAATTTATTATTGATTTTCATTGTTTTGACGATATTAAAAAAAATATGAAATAAAAATGATTCATTATTGGAATTTTTTTCCAAAAATATTTGATTGAATGATTCAAATAATTTTTCGGTTTCTCTTAAATTATTTAAAATTAAAGAGTCTATTTGATTCATAATTGACCGAAATGAAAAATTGGTCGTTTCGTTATTTAATGGAAATAGTATATTATCATTTAAAAATTTTAATCTATATTCATAGTATATTAATTTGACTAATTTTGGATTAAAATTGTTTATTATCGTTTCAAAATTTATTTGATTAAATAAAAATGATCTTAATTCAGTATGTATTAGATCCGGTTTTTTTGTATAAATAATATATTTTTTTAAATTATTATTATTATTGTTATTGTCGTTCTCATTGTTGTTGTCGTTCTCGTTCTCGTTCTTATTGTCGCTGTAGGTATTATTACCATTGGTGTTTTTATCATTATCATTTTCATCAATTTTACAGATTTTGAAATAATTGAATTCTTTAAAATTTTTTTCAGCTTTTTCAAATTTTTTTGGGTTGTATGTGCTATATTCTAAAATTCCAATTGTTTCAAATAATTTGCTTTGTGAAAATAATCTTTTTAAAATTTCATTATTTCCAAAATTCATTAGAAATTTAAAAATATCAAAAAGTAATTTTAAATTAGTTAGATCGCCTTCCATTTCTAGCTCTTTAAATAAGTTATAAAATTTTTCCAAAAAATTCTATTATTTTATTATACAGTGTGTTTTAAATCAATGGAATTTGTTATTTTAAAAAAAGAATTAAAAATAAAAAAATTAGTTCAAAGTTTGGTTTATTTGAAATTTCTTTTTTAATAACCATTATGAGATTTTCGGCAAAAATACCTTTTTTCTCAAAATTATCATATTTTTTGAAATTATTATTATTATTTTAAAAATTAGTTTCTGAACACCACCTTTTGAGAAAATCAATTGTCTAGATATCCTTCCAAAGTATTTGATATTTATATTTCTCTTTAAATTCCTGATTGGTTGTTTAAAAAAATTTCAAGAATACAAAAATATTGCAAAAAAAAATAATTTCAAATAGTTCATAAAGCTTTTAATTGTAGGGTTATTTGTCTAGAATTCTTCTTGATTTTTTTAAAAATCTAAATGTAATTGTTCTCATTTCTAATTCGGAAATTAGTAATAGGTTCATTGGGATATGATGTTTCATTAAAGTAAGGAAAATCAATTTTTTTGTCATTTCATGATACAAAATTATAGAAAAAAAAAATACTCAATATCAAGACAAAATACTTAATAATTTTAGAAAAACAAAAGGTAGTACTTTTTTTTCTTTCCCTTGAAATCAATTTAATTATTGAATAAATGGGCAATGTAATTTTAATTATATTTTATTTTTTTGGGTTTTTTTTTTTGATAGTTGGAGTCAATGTATCAAACTTTGGATGAAACAACATTTGAATTCAAAACCAATTTTTCTATTTTCAATTACTTAAACTTAGAATTTCTTATTTTTTTACTAATTTGAAATTATTTTCCATTTTTTATCTTTTTTTTTTTTTTCTTATCAAAAAGAAAATGAGTACAATTGAGTCCATATATTATTCATCAAAAACAAGTTAAATAAGCTTTGGAAAATCAATAGATTTCACAAATAAAATAAAAAACCTCAAAAAAAACCTAGAACACTTCACGAATAAACAGAGAACTCAAGAAAACCTAAAGGCACTTTTCAAGAATTCAAGGAAATTGTGAAAAATCAAAGGTTTTACTCGATTCTCCTAAAATTCTGGAAAAGCTAGGCAATCTACGGCACTCTACAACACTTCCCGAATTCCTAAATTTCTGTTTTTTTTGTTTTGAAATTTCAATAAAGGATGATAATTTTCTTTATCATTAACCAATACAAGATCAATAATGAGTCTTTATTTTAAATAATATCAAGAATATTATTCTTTAATTTTTTTTTTATTAATTTGATTTAATTCTTTAATCCAAATTATTCGATTTTCTTTATCGAACAGAAAGTATTCCAGTAAAAAAAAATTTCGTAAAAAATGAAGATCTTCATTTATAGTTGCTTACAACCCACCAAAGCGCACGGCTTGAGGATCAAAAAAAAAAGCAAAAAAAAATTAAAATAAAGGAAATAACAAGTATTTTAAATTGTAAAAATAAGAAATTGTGAACTCTCAGATCTCAAAAAGTTGCTAGCTTTTCTTTTTCGTTCTCAGTAACTATTTAAAGGTTGATTTAATTTCTTCAACTTTTGAGAAAAAATGCAGCTAACTATTCTTGATATTATTTCAAAAAAAAAATATTTCAAAAAAGTCCTTTACATTGCTAAAAAAATAGGGAGTGGTTTTAATAGTTTTTAATTCAGATTTTAGTTGATAACCCACATTCTGATTTAATATGAGAGAAAAAAAAAATGTGAAGCGCATTTAATTGCTAAAAAATGAAAAATTTTGGCTTGATCTTTTATACTCCCCTAAAGAAAAAAAAAAAAAAAAACAAAACAAATGATTTTCTTTCAGTTTGAACCCTATTTTGATTTTCGAAATCGAGAAGTTCAATACATTAATTTTTTTCAAGAAATTCAATTCCAATTGAACATTTATCACTTTTTTTGAGATAAATTCTCAGTTTGAGCACCCTGTAAGATCTTATTAAATATTTTTTCTATTTTTATTGCTGCACAGTATTATAATCATCTTTTACAAGAATCACAAGAAAGCTTTCAAAAGTAGAATAAAACAATTAACAGAATCCAGTTAGCTTCTTTGCAGAACTTTATTAAAATCTTTTGAGTCATATTTTTGAAAACAACTTTATTTTCAAAAACCCCAAATCCCAAAAAAAATCAAAATTTTTTTGACAAGTTTCAAAGTAAGTAAAATGAAACAACTTGCATGAAAATAAAACACTTTTATCTTTTGTTGTCTTGGGTTTGTCACTGAATTGTAATTTAAGAAACAAAAAATAAGAAAAATGAAAAGAGTTTTACCGTAGACATTATTTGGTAAATAATTGAATTTTGCGAACTAGTTTGATATCTCCGAAGAGAAAAGAAAAGCAAGTCAAGATTATTTTTGTTTGGGAGTGGAAGTATCGGTGTTCTTTGTTTTAAAGTTTTGAAAATCAAATTATAAATTGATCCGCATTGCTCAGGATTTTGAAAACTAATTGCAAAAGCCTGCCCCTCTAAATCTTTCCAACGAAGCACAGAGTATTGCTCAATTTCATAGTCACCATTTTTATGAATTTCAATAAGAGATGGTGATTCTTTTTCTTTTTCTTTTTCTTTTTTTTCTTTTTCTATTTTTTTTTTTTTTTCTTTCTCTTTTTCTTCCTCTTTTTTGTTTTCTTTGTTTACTTTTGTTTATGATTTTAATTTATTTTTTTATATAATTATGTTAGAAAAAAGTGGTCAGGTTTTAAATTATTCCGAAGAAGAATTTTTAAAGCATTTCCGTGATTACCTTTTCTTTCAGACTTTTCTTCTTTTAAATTTAATTTTTCACCTACAAGTTTTTTTTCAGTGACTTGATCTTCTTCTTCTTCTTCTTCTTTTTCTTCCAAAACATTATTTTCGTTTTCTTCAAGTAAGATTCCTGTTTCAAGAAGAGGAAGGTTTATTTCATTGAAAAATTGAAAGAAACCTAAATCTTGTGAAAAGATGTTTTCACTTTGAAATTTATGAAAACGAAGATATAAACAATGTTCCCCCTTTTCTGAATTGTATTCAGGAAATAAGTACCTTTGATCAAGATCAATCCAGTCTCCTTCAGTGTTTTGTTTAAACAGTTTTGTTAAATAACATATATTATTCATACACTATTGTAAAATTTTGAAAAAAAATGTTTTATTATGTTAATTAGACAACCAAAAAAGTTACTTGACTTTTACAAAACTGTGGTTCTTTGAATTGTACAATTATTGTGGGAAAGTGCTTGTATCCGCGAAAGAAACATATTTTTTCTCGGCAATAAAAGTTTTAGAAACAGTTAATTTCAAGACTCAAAGTTTGAATGAAAGATGCCTTTCAATTTCTAAAAGTTTTCAATTTTCAGTTTGGGTAAATGAAGAAAATATTTGATAAAAAGGGAAACTTATTTTACAATTATTTATTTTTGTTAAATTTTTAATGATTGATGGTTGAAAAGTAAGAAATTGTCAATTCACAGTATTGATTCAAAATTTGTCATCAAAATTGGAATATGCAATTAAAAGTCTTCAATTCCTCATCATTTGGATCTCTCCTGAATAAATATCTATTCTTTTATGGTATTGTGAAAAAATATGATGTAAATGTATCGTTGATCTTTTGTGTGAATTCTTTATTGTTAAATATAGAATATCTTACTGATAGAGGGATATAAAAATAAAGTATGTTGGTTCTGAATGTAAGTCAAGTCAGTGTTAGTTTGTTTAAATGTCTCTAAAAATACAATTTGGAAAAAAATCACCTTTTGGTTGATAGAAAAATGTTGGAAACAATTAAATGGTTGGACACAATTCTTAATTGGGAACATTAGTAAAATTGAAAATCAAATCCTATTGATAACTAATTGAATTTTATATAAATCCAGGTTTAAATGTGTTACAAGTTCATTAATCTGTGATGTGTGTAGAATACTCATTTGAATGGTTGATAACTAAAGTAGATCATGCTATTTTAACAAAAATCCAAGTTTTCGTAAAGTTTACTATTAATTCTCAAAATAGTTATTTTTAAACTTGCTTTAGATTATAAGAGATAAGCTTTTTAGAAAAAGTGGAATTACATTAATCGTTATTCTAATAAGTAGATTATTGTTATTTTCTTAAGTTATTTCACAAACGATTGAAATTAACAATCATTTTCAGTAATGTTCAAAATTAAAATTTCTGTCCACATATTTTTCTCTGTCCAACATTTTTCTCTCAACAGCTACTTGTATTTGAATTCTAAATGAGAAAATTATTACACTTCCCTTTTTAAATTTTTCCCTAGAAAGAGAGTTCCTAATGATCTAGGTTATAAATTTAAAAACTCTATTTGAAAAAGGTTAATGAAAATAATGTGATAATTTTTCCTATTTATTATAGAAATACCTATATGACTGAGAAAACCAAAGACAAAAAGATCCTTGGAATTAAACATAACGACGAGATTTAAAGTCAAATTATTAGATTAAATTATAAATATACATATTTAAAGATTTACAATAGATATACCTTAGAACATTAGTTCTGAAATGTAAATTTTGGGACTTAACTGTTGAATTCTTTCAAAAAAGATATAATATGAATTAACTATTCTCTAACCTTTGAGATACTGATAAATTTAAAGTAAGGTTTGAAAATAATGTTTTATTTTTCATTTAGAAATTTATTTTTTGTTTGTTTTAAAACTAAACAAAAATTATTTTATGGGCTTAAATGTTAAAAAACTTTGTAAAATTAGTTGATCTTCAAAATTTTCATTGTTAAGATCTGTTTTAAAAATCCGTATAAGCCATGTAGAAATCAAAATTTGACTAAAAATATTTTCAAATATTATTTTGAATTTATCAACATAATATTGAAAAAAAAATGGGAAATGCAAAAAATTCCTGACAATTTTTTAATTGTTAATATTAGGTAAATTGTTATGTGATTTCTGAATAATTTCTTTTATTTAAAGAATCAAACTTTTTAAATTAGAACACAACACTTAATAAAATGATGATTAAATAAAAGTACACTTGTTCAAAATACTATCCAGCCAATCAAGGAAAAAAAAAAGAATAAAAATACCATTTTCTCAAATTTATAGCAGGCATCTATAAACCTCTATTGTTTTTCATAATAAGTTGATCTAGTTTGGTTGTCAAACAATTAAATGGGTGTTGTATGTATACCCTGACTTTAATAAACGTTGGGTAGGTTTTATTACTCGGTACATAAAAAATTTGGTTCGTGAGAGAAAGGATTTGATTTTGAATAAAAGAAATTACATAACAATTTTACTAATATTAACAATTTTAAAAAAATTTTGGTGTTATTTTTATGTCTGGTATTTAAATCAATCTTACATTTCTTAAATAAAAGTAATTTTTCTGAAATATAATATTGGCAGAAACAATCTTTATCCTTTTTATTTTAGCAAGTATCTAAATAACTCTAAAAAGATATTATAATGAAAAAAAATTTGTTTTTAAGAATTTTCAAAAAAATTATTTATAAAAATAAGGATAGTAATATTTTAGTTTTTGTTCTTAGATTTTAAAAAAGTAATTTTCAGTAAAAAAGGTTAAAAAACTCAAAAATTTTAAATGTAATAATTCCTAAAAAAATATATTAATTTATTGTTCAATAATATTTTTAATATGTTTTACTAGATTCATTTGAAATAGACAGAACCGATTTTTGTTTCAGTCAAAGATTTCCTAATATTTTTTTTCAAATATAAATTATTTTATATAATTGACCTTTGAAGAATAAAAAAGAAACCATTGGAATAATACACATCTGAGAATTGCTGATATCCTTCTAAAAGACACATAATTAATTAATGGATTTTCTTAAAAATTGAAAAACTCAAATTCTTAATTCTCGATTGAGAAATTCAAGAATGTTTGTTTTAATCTTCTACCAGTATTGAAATAATAAATAAGAAACAATTATCACTTCATTTTCCATACTTTTCTTTTCCAAATTAAGCTCCCCAAACGAAATTTGTTGGTATTTGTATTCGCTATTCGAAAAAGGAACTAAAAATGAAGTGGAAATTTTTCACATTTATTATTGAAATCGATTTTATTCATAAGATAGAGTTAATATTAATTAAATATTATTAAAGTTGAATAAAATACAGGTATTTAAGTGTTTTTAATTATAACACATAATGTGAGATTTAAAATAAGGATTTTTTTCAGAAAATTAAATTCTCTAAATAAAAAATGATTATATATATATATATATATATTATACGACCAATTGTGTGGTCTTTTCGGTCTGATATTAGAAGGAAAATTATGATAACGATAAAAAACTTCTCGAATCATTTTTTTTTGGTCTTTTTTAAAGTAATTTTGAGCCTTCCATGTAAATATTTTTATTGATTCAAAATACATTAAAATAAAACCAAAAATTTAACAAAAAGAATACCTTTAAAAATTGAAATTTTGAGGTTACAACCCCAAATTGTATTTTTCTTTTTTCAGAAATAGGATAATAAATGATAATTTAATTTTACAGTTTAAATAACTTGTATAACTTAAAATTTTTGTAATGTTGATAAAATTAAAATTTTGAAATTAAAAAATAAACCCTCTAACTGGGTAATAATAAGATACATAAACTAATATAAATTAAATTGATTCTTTAATTTTGGCCTTGAGATGATAATAATTAAAAATTATTTGAATTTAATTGTATAGTACTACTATATAATATATATTTTCTTGCCTATATTTAAATATCTCTTAACAATTAAAAGATGTATTATATCTGGGTTGAAACTTGCATTTTACTCTTTAGGCCTATCACCCATTTTATTCAATGTGGATTTAAATAACATATCTGAACTAAAGATAATGATACAAAGAATTTAAAATTAAGAAAAAGTCGAAATATTACATCTTTTAAGATTTTTAAGGGTTTTAATAAAAAAATTTTCTGATCAAAAAAAAATTAAAGAATTTTCGAATCAAAAAAAGCACAATTTCAATCTATTTTTTTTTTTTTAAGTATTGCGCCTTGGCTTATCAGAATTATTTTCATGGAAATTGGTTATATTCAAAGCGAACTTGATAGTTTTTGACAAAAATTTGGATAAATCCAATCCAAATCAAATTTATATTTTGAAATATTTTCTGGGAAAATTTCTATTTTTTTCAATAAAATTTTTTTCTAAAATTACAAAATTTTGATAAAAATACCTGAAATATTAATATTTGAACAAGATCTCTTATATTAATATTATACATGCCAACAGCTATGATATTAATTATAAAGTTGTTCTGGGCTGGATATAAAATATAAATAATACTTGAGGCTTACAATCCTTAGAATTTTATAAAAGAGATTAAATTGTATTGGGCGCGATAACTTATTATTTTGGTTCTTTTCCTAATCGATCTTGGACTTTGTATGTGTTTTAAGAGTGATTCAATAAGGTATATTTTGACCCTTTATTTTTTTTTTCCAAAATCTGGATTTGTAAGTGTAAAACTGTTGGTTAGAAGGCACATGATAAACAAAAGTGATTTATGAGTTTCCAATTGAATTTTTTTTTTTGATTTTTATTTGGAATTTTTTTATTAAAAAGATTTTTTTTCCTTAGTTAATTGAGTAAAAGGGGATATAAAAATTTTCAATAAATAACTCAAAAATTTAAAATTCTTTCATCAAATTCTTTCCAATCTATTAGCCTTAAACTCTCCAATTACAATTTCAGAAAAAAAAAAAAATAAATTGTCAAAAATTACCTTTTTTGAACCACTTTAAAAACTTATACCTAGGACAAGATCAATCATCTAAGAACCAAATCGACAAGTCGTCACAAATTACACAAGATAATCTTTTTTCAAATTTCAGGGTTAGCAAACCTTAATGTGACAAGAGTTTCAAAATTAAAATGTTAATTTTTTTCTTCAAGCCACAATCAAGAAATTTTGAAAAGATTTTTGGTTTTTGAACTCAAAATAACCATAAAATAATATTTTTGATCTTGTCAATAAAGTTAATAAATCTTGAAAACAATTCTTCTTGAAAGAATCGAATCTAAAAAATTATTTACTATTTTCACAAGTTTAGAAATGTTAAATCGTCCAACTTACAACACCCAAATATAATCTGTTTCAAAAAATAAACAGATCCAATTTTGTGTTTCTTTGTTGGATTGAATTAAAAATGGAAAAACAGTGACTAACAAAGTTTTTTTGTCCAGGATTTTTTCCAAAACATAAACCAAATAATGATTCTCAAATCAAAAATTCAAAACAAATTAGGTTAGTTTATTCCAAAAATCAAAGATAAAAGGATAGTACGATTATATTTTTTTACTTTGAAAAACATAATTTTTGATTCCTTCTTTGATCACAAAAACTTTTTGTGTTTTCCAAATACAATCGTAAAACATTTTAACTTCCCATCAGCTAAATCTATTTTTCTAACAAGAGCTAGAACTAAAAATTCCTTTTACTTGAGGAAAGGATCTTAAAAGAACCAACGAAAAGAACTAAAAAAAAAAAAAAAAAAAAACAAATTTCCTTATGGTGATAACCATTCAAACAACAAATTTCCAAGATTTTCATTCAAATAAACTAAAACTGTATTTGAAAAGAGATGAATTTAGTTTATGATAAAGATTAATTTTCTTAATTGGAAAAAACAAAAAAAAAAATAAAATTTTACAAACCCAATAATTGAAAATGAATCTGTATGAATTCCAGTTTTGGTATTGAATGGAATAAAACTTTCAAGTTATTCATTGCAATTTTCAAAACTGTGACCAAAATTTCATTTTTTTTGCGATTTCGTTTCTTTACAAACTTTTTTGTCTCTCAACACTCACGCCAAAACACATTTCCCTTAAATTTTATTTGGATAGTTTTAGCATTATTCTTTTGATAAAAGACAACACAAATCTAAAGTTCCATAACTAGACTTTGAACAAAATCGTTTTTCAAATGACTGATTTACTTCGAACCCTCGAAACAAGTAATGACTTACAAACACAAATTGATTGTCTTCAAGATCTCTCACAGATCATCTTACTCTCAGGTGAACGCTTTACGTCGAATCTCGATTCCAAAAAGCTGATTCGAGTTCTTGAAAAATTAATAAAATATTCCAAATCCACGCAAACGATAAATTTATCGATCAGGTGTTTGCAAAACATGGTTCAGTCTGCGCCTGCAATTGCGCGGATGGTTTCGCCATTATCAAGGACGATCTTACGAAAATTGGATTCCAATAGGGACAACAAGGAGATTGTCGAGGTTGTTGTTGACTTGGTCGAGCTTTTGACGCATGATCAAAACACAATGATGCTCAAAGACGGCGCGCTCTCAAAGGTTCTGAAGGTTTTCCCCCAGTGCGAAGTTATTACGCAACAAAAGATTGCCGAAACCGCGGCGAATATGCTTCGGAACATTCCTTACGATGGCGAGCAAATCGTGAAGGACGCGATCCCCGAGCTGTGTAAGGCTTTGCAAAACAAAAATCCGCGTGTGCTCGATTTGACATCGCTGGCGCTGATCAGGGTTAAGAACTACTTTCTTGGGAGCCATAGCTACTATTCGAAGGAGAAGAAAGTCCCCGTGTCCTTTATGAGTGCCAAATTGTTTAGATCAATTGTTAGGTGCCTCTCCTTTCAAATTAGGGAAACACTGAGCCCCTTTACCATCACCAATTTGGTAGAAATGCTCTCTGAAATCATTTCTCAATCTCAAAAGCAGGTTATTGAGATCGTTTGGCAAGAAGGCGTTTTCCAATTATTAAATGAATTAATGGATTACAATTCTTTAATCGAGCACAGTTCAAGAATCCCAATTATTGCCTTGTTGAATTGCCTAATCCCAAAACAGGAGGATCCCAAGGATATTTTTCAAAAGCAAAAAAAAAGCAGTCAATCGTCTCGCTACTCTTCTTATTATGGCTCAAAAAAACCAAGCTATAAACCCACATATTCTAAGAATTCCTATGGTAGCTATGGATCCACCTATGGCAGTTATGGATCTTCTTATGGCAGCTATGGATCGGCTTATAATAGCGGCTATGGATCCACTTATGGTGGCTATAATTCTTCTTCGAAGAACTATAACTACAAAGGCAACAACAACAACAACAATAACAACAGCACAAAAAACACCAAATCTACAAACAAGAAACCTCCTGTGAACAAATATGGATCAAGTTCTGATTATAAATATGATTCATATTATAGCTCTGTTTATGGATCTAATTCAAATAAAAATAATGTTTATACCAGATCAACAAATAAATATTATCCTAATTCTTATAGTACCAATACAAAAAAAACAACAGAAAGAATTAATTACAATTATTCGCAATCTACATCAGGATCAGGATCAGGATCAGAATCTAAATCGGGATCAGGATCAGGATCAGAATCAGGATCAGGATCAGGATCAGAATCAGGATCAGGATCAGGATCAGGATCAGGATCAGGATCAGATTCTAAATCAGAAATAGAAACAGAAACAGAATCGGAATCAAAATCAAAATCAGAATCAGAATCACAATCATTATCAGAGTTGGAATTAAATCATAAGAGACACACTGAAAAGGATTCCGATAAGGGTTTAGATTCAGATCCAGGTTCAGATTTTCAAAAAAACACCACAAAAAAAAAAGAAAATAATAATAATAAAAACTCTACAGTTAATTATTATACAAATTATAATAATAATAATAATTATGGTTATAATTACGGGTATAATTACGGATACGATACAAATAGAACTAAGAAAAGCACACAAAAAGAAAATGAAACAACCCATTCGAATACAAAAAAATATTCATACACAAATCAAAAAAAATCAAAAAATGAGACAAACGATAAAAAAACAACAGAAAAACAACAATCAAGTTACATTTTGACTGGTGAATATTTTTCGAATGATTCGCAATCATGGGGCAATTCAACAGATAGTGATGATATTTTTCATCAGAAATCTCAAAAAAAACAAACAGAAACAACAAGGAGTCAAAATAAAAAAAGCACCAACCCTGATTCTAAATTATTAAGTGAGTCGTCATCTTCTGAAAATGAGGAGATAAATGAAAAGAAGAAAATAAAAAGAATAGTTATTGGGAATAATCAAAATAACAAACCAGAAAAATTAGAAGAATTGAAAAAGAAAAATAAAAAAGAATATTTAATAGCATTACAAAAACAAATTATGGAAAAGAAACAAAAAACAAAACAATTAGAATTTGATGTACAAACTCAAAAAAAGGAGTTAGAATTAAAAAAAAAATCAGTAAAACAAAGAAAAAAAAAAATCAATAATATGAAAATTAAAGACAATAATAATGAGCAATTAAACGAAGAAGAAGATGATGATGATGATGAAAAAAAAGAAGAAGAAGAATCCGAAGAAGAAGAAGATGATGATGAAACAGAATCCGAAGAAGAGGAAGAAGAAGAGGAGGAGGAGGAGGATTTAACATTATTTTCTAATGAGGAAATAAAATTTAATAAAATTTCACAATCGAAAATTAAAGAACAAATAAGAATTGAAAATGAAATTCGAAAAAGAAATGAAAAAGAAAAAGAATTAAGGTTAGAAAAAGAAATAGAACGCCAAAAAGAAATCGAAAGACAAATAGAATATGAAAATAAATTAAAAAAATTGGAAGAAAAGGAAGTTCATGATTTAATACAAAAGCAAAAGACAAATAGAAAAGAATTAGAAAAAGAATTTGAAGATATTATTTTAGATGTACAATTTATTATTGATGATTATAATAAAAGCCTATTACCCCCATGGATTTTAAGAGAAGAGGGGAAGGATGCTTATAAATATTTATTAGAGAAAATTTTTCAAAAAATTATCGAATGGTATAACTTTTCAATCAATAATTCAATTCGTTCAAAATGTTTAAAAACCGTTTTAAAAATACTCCGAACTAGTGGCACAGATAAACAATTAAAATTATTAAAAACAATTTTGTTAAAATTAAATTTTGTTACATTTATATGTAATGTGATTCATAATAAAAATGAAAATTTTGTTAAAATGGGATTACAAATAATTGTTGAAATAATGAAACATTTTGAAAAGGATTTTAAAGTGTTATTTATAAAAGAAGGAATAATTAATGAATTACTTTTTTTAAAAGATGAATTAAGAAATGGAAAATCACCACTTCAAAGTCAAAGAATGTTATATAAAAAACAATTAAAAAAGGAAAGGAAAAGAAAAGAAATGTTAAAAAAAACAAAAAGAAGAGAATTACCACAAATCCCAAATAATAATAATATTAATAATAATAATAATAATAATAATAATGAAGATGAATATGAAGATGAAAATGAAAATGAAAATGAAAAAAATAATTTATCAAAAACACAAAGTGGATATGGCACAAATAATAAAATTGGAACAAATAGTGATCAAAGACAAAATCAATACAAAAGCTATTCTTATTCTTCATCTTATAACCAGCGTACTTATGAGAAATATAATTATGATAGTCTTCGGAAATTATCAAAAAATTTATTATCAAAATCTTTTAATAATTTAAAAAAGAATTTACAAACAAAAGAATATTTGAAATTATCAAAATTAAGAGAATTATTATTAAAGAAAAAGGAAAAAATTGAAGAGGGGGGAGAAGAAGAGGATGTGAAAGATCAAATTGAAAAAGATGATCATTTAAAAAAACAATTGGTAAAATTAGAAAAAGAATTAGATCAAAAAATTCAAGAAAAAGAGGAAAATCAATCAAAAACAGAAACAGAAATAAAAATAAAAACAGAAACAGAAACAGAAACAAAAACAAAAAGAAAAATAGAAACAGAAATGCTTGAAGAAGATTTTTTTGAAAAATTTAAAAAATATTTTATCAAATATCAATTTAGTATTTCTGATATCGAGGAACAGGAATTCATTCCAATTTTTTTAAAATTGATTGGAAATGAACAAATATTTATGAAATTCTATAATAACTTTTTTAAAAAAGATCTTGAAAACAATTCTATTCAAAAATTTTTAAATAAATTGGTTGATATTCTTCATCTTCATTTGGAAAGAATTGAAAGTTTCTATATTGTAAAGCATTCTGATAATACGCTTAATGCTGAAGACCCATTATCATTTTTAGAAAACCAAATAACGGGATATTTTGTACCAGAAAAAAAAGAAAGAAATTTAAAACAATTTTCGTCATATTCTTTGCCAATCGACCATACCATTACAATGGAGTCTATTGAAAGAATTGTTTGGCAAAAGGTTAAAAACAGAAACGAATCAATATTTCCGGGAAATCAACTAAATTTCTTAGAATCTACAGTAAGACCAAATTATGAAACGACGATTCAAGGTTTTTCAGA
Organism: Anaeramoeba flamelloides; assembly: GCA_027625915.1. Taxonomy (NCBI): domain Eukaryota; family Anaeramoebidae; genus Anaeramoeba; species Anaeramoeba flamelloides. The sequence continues at coordinate 1,977,121 of JANTQA010000063.1, forward strand.
AAGAGTTAATGAAATACCTTTATTTAGTTTTGATTCAAAGCAATTGTTTTTCAATGAAAAGGAGCATTCGTTAATTTTCACCATTAATGGTAAAAGATTAAAATACCAAACTAACCCTTTACAAGAAATCAAAAAAATTTTGAATAACCCCAAATATAAGACAAAAGAACAAAATGATATAAAGAAAACAACACACTATAGTTACAGCTATAATAAATACAATACTAGAAACAACAGAATTAACATTACCTATAGAAGAATAAACGAAAAAAGGGATTTCAATATCAATAAGCAGAATTTTAATAAGAATCGCGATCATCATTCTAATAAAAATGGCTATTTTGAAAAAACAATTATTAAGGTAGATAAAAAAAAAAAGGATCTTATCTTTAAAGAAATAATAAAAAATATTTATATCCCAATACTAAAGCAACGAAAATTCTCTTCTGTAACATCGTCATCAAAAACTTCATCGTATTACAATAGATATTACAATGATAAAAAATATGACAAAGACGATGATTCATCCGAAACATCTTCAGACGAAGAAGACGAAGATGTGAAAAAAAACCAAAACGCTGAATATTACAATAAAAAAAGGATTATTGAAATAATGATTTTTTTAAATTTATTAAACCAGTTAAATAATGAAAATATCAAAATCTCACCAAAGAAGTTTGTTTCAAAAAGGTTATCCTCTATAGTCGAGCGGCAATTGGATTTAATAAAGCCAGTCTGCTGGGGGCTAATACCGCATTGGATACATGAACTAATGTTAAGTGAATATAAATTTCTGTTTGATTTCCAAACCAGATTCAAATATTTTAATCGAACAACATTAGGTATTCAGAGAACAATCAAGGAATTGGAAAGGCATGTTGATCGACATGTTGAGAAATTCAGAAACCTTCCATTGCCGAGGATCCCAAGATTTAAAGTTCGGATAAACAGAGAAAGGAATTTGTTGCCTCAAGCAATATTTATAATGAAAATGCCACAAATAAAGGCAAAATCAATTTTGGAGGTGCAGTATTATAATGAAGTTGGGACAGGTAGTGGACCAACAAATGAATTTTTTACTTTAATTTCAAATGAACTTTGCAAAAGAAGTTTGCCATTCCCAATTTGGTATGATACCCTTTCGAATAATTTGAATAATGATAATAATGAAAACGAAAATCAAAAGAAGAAGAAGAAGAAGAAGAAGAAGGGGAAGAATAGGAAGAAGAAGGGGAAGAAGGAGAAGGAGGAGGAGGAGAAGAAAGGAGATAATAATAGTTATGTATATTCTCCCAATGGGTTGTGGCCTTTACCTTTAAAGAATAACAATAAAAAGAAAAAATCAATTCTAATGATATTTGAATTTATGGGAACCTTTGTAGCAAAGGCCATCTTGGATAAAAGAAATATTGAACTGCCATTTTCATTGTTATTTTGGAAATATGTATTAGGAAATAATCCAAAATTTTCAGATTTGCAATATATTGTACCTGATCTATATAAATTTCTAAAGGATTGTAAAAAATTAATCAAAAGAAAAAAGCTAGGGGAATCAAATATATTATACAATGGAATGCATTTAAAAGATTTATTTATTAATTTTACCTTGCCTGGCTATCCTAAATTCGAATTAATGCAAAATGGGGGAAATACTTTTTTAAATATAAACAATCTTGAAAAATATGTTAATTTAATTGTAGACTATTTTTTAAGTTCGGGTATTGTAAGGCAATTAAGCGCCTTTAAAAGGGGGTTTAATAAAATAATGCCTATTAACCATTTAAATGTTTTCAATTGCCAAGAAATTGACTTGTTAGTCAACGGTGAAATTGAAAAATGGTCAGTGAAGCTATTATTAAATTCAATTATTTGTGAACATGGCTACAATAAGGATAGCAAGACCGTCAAATGGCTCGTACAAGTCTTGTCCGATTTTAATAATGACCAAAAAAAATCATTTATTAAATTTTGTACAGGATCATCACGATTGCCCGTTGGCGGTATCGCAAAATTAAATCCCAAATTGACAGTCGTAAAAAGTGATCGCTTTTTTAACACAGATTCTAGGTTGCCCACATGTATGACATGTGTTAACTTTTTAAAAATCCCACCTTACTCTTCAAAAAATATTTTAAAAGACAAGTTATTACAAGCAATTAACGAAGGACAAGATAGCTTCCATCTTTCTTAATTTTTGTTTTTTTTTTTTTATATTTATTTTTGAATGAATTTTTTTTTTTTTTTTTTCTTTTATATATATCTAGATATTAAATTGAGAAATGTCAATTTTTTATTATAGATCAATATGTGTTATGTATATAATTATACATAATTTTATTTTTTTTTTTTTTTATTTTTTGTTTTCTGACAAACAGTCAAATTTTTATCATTTTTTTAGCAATTATTCAAAAATAAAAAAATTTTTTTTTTTTAAAAATATAATTTTTTTTTTGAACCCATTTAATTTTGCTGATATTTGCCTTTGACTATTAGTTTGATAAAGAATAATATTTTCTCAATAAGATCTTTTGTAAAGAGGTAAGTACATTTTACAACTTGTTAGTTCCTAGGTGTATTTAAAAATGAAAAATTAAATACATTTCTTTATCTGATCGTCTGAATGTTTTTATTAAAATTGGAAGTTGAAATTATCCAAGTATAATCAACGAATTAAAGAAATAATTATCCAAAAAAATTATAAAATTGAGTAAGAAAAAAACATTTATTTATTGATCTTGCCTATAATATTTGATACAATCAATTCTTTTTTATCTGATTATATTTTGAATTTTAAACTGTATTCAAATTAAAGACGTATAAGAATTTTTTTCAAATCAATCATTTTTTATAATTGACCTTTGACAAACAAAAAAGAAATAAGTAGAATAATACATATCAAAAAATAGTTGATATAAACCATGAAGCAAATATAATAATTCAATAGATTTGCTTGAAAAGAGAAAAACCAAAATACTTAGGGTTATTCAAGTTGAGAAAAAAAAAAAGAAGGTTCTTTTTGATCTTGGATTCAAGTTCTAAATATTATTAAAATAGAAATCTCTATATTTTCTCGAAAAGTATTTTTACTGTTTAACATTAGAATAACAAATTTTTACCACGTGAATATAGATTGTGTCAAAAAAAAAATTGACAAAAATATTAATATCAAATTAAAAAATTGAAAAAAAAAAAAAAAAGAGCAAAATGTGAAAAAATTATTTCAATTATGAAATATCCAAAATTATTTTTTTTCCTTTATCTGTTCAAATCCTTTTATCCACATAGCACCCATTCACCATAACTCTACCCCCTCGATTGAATATTAGGTTAAAGGGAAAAACTTTATTGTAAAAATGATTTTTTTTTTTAAACAAATTAATTTCAATTTCCAATTTGCATTAAAGCCCATTTAATTCGAATTTATCCAATTTGTGTTTTGATTCAAGCAAATCAACTTTTTTTTAAAATTTTTTATTTAGAAATATAAATTATTTATATACATTTGTTAGATTTGCTAATTATTTATTTTGGAGTTAATTGAAAACAAAATATTTATAAATTTTCCCCTTAAATTTTTTTTTTACATATTTTTCTTTCTCTTTGAGTTTAAATTGTTCTAGATGTTTTTTTTGATCTCTTATTCAATTATTTTGCCTTAATTTTATATTTCTAATCTTGGTTTGTAGCTTATTATGGAAAAAACACTACATAAAAAGAATTTGGTTTTGAATAATAATAAATAGAAATTTGTGAAATATTTCTGGTAGAAACCCATTCAATTTAAGAAGATAACGAAGAAAAACCTTCAACAAATTATTTTGGTGGATTTTTTTTTCATTCTTGATTTCAACAAATTTTTTTATGAAGGCTTATTTCGTTGTTAAGTTCTAATAAAGAAAAGATCTGTTTAAAATACAAATATGATCAGTTCTATTTTATTGATTGACTATTTTATTAATTTCTACCTTTCAATAGAAGACTTTTCTTACTTCAAAATACATGACATAAAACTCAAAATTTAAGAAAAAAAAAAAAATAGAAAATTTAAAGACCCATTTCTGAGATAATCTATTATTATTTTGACAAATAGAGTAATTAATGGTGTTTTGATGTCTAGGTTGTATGATCTTGTGGAACTCAAAAAATTGGTTTCAATATATTATTAAATTGTTTACTAATAACCACTATTAAAGATTTTCATTTTCAATGTTTTTTTTAAATTCCTTTGCCCAATTTTGAAAAATACTAACTAAAATAATAGTATGATAGTTTTTTAGTTTTTAAATGTCTTCTATTTATAAACTTCAAAAGTAACCACTGTTAGTTTAAAATTAACTTTAAGATTCACTTAATCACTATTAACTATAAAAACTTGAAGGTTATTTATTTGCGTTTGATTCAGAATATAGTCAGGTTTTCAATATATATATCCCATTTCACTCAATGAATCCAAGCCTATAAAGAAAAATTCAATCTTTTTAAGAATCGGCTAAAATATGAAAGTTTTGAAATAAAAGAAATAATAAACTTCATATTAGAGTGGAAAATTATAAAATAAATGTATGAATAAATCATAAATTTTCAAAAAAAAAAATGTTTAAAAATTTTTTGGGATCCATAAATTGGAACGTAGATTTCAAAATTTCTCAATTTCTTTGGAAAAAGTAAAATTATTAACAATAATATTTTTTACTTGTAAATTTATAAATTTCAAAAGAACATACAAAGAATCACTTTTATAAATGTTAATTTGGAATTTCAAAAATTTTTTTTTAAAATTTAATTTTTAAATAAAATAAAAAAGAAAAGATGAAAGAAGACGAAAATAAGAATTCAAAAGCAAAAATTGACAAAATGAGAAAAAATGATTTTGATATAAAAATTGGAATTTTATTTTGTGATGAATACTGGATTAAACTTATAGAATATGTTATATTTCTTCAATAAAACAGGAAATTTGACTGAAAAGGAGTTTATTTTATATATGTCCAAATTATTTGTCAAAATTCCCTATTCATTATTTGCTAATTTTTTTATCAATATTCAAAAAAAAATTTAAAAAAGATATTTTTCAACATTGAATTCCCTTGATTGATTGTTAAATCTTTAAATTTGTCTCAAAATACATTTTTTTTCAAAAATTCTTAGTGTTTTTTACGACTACAAGGATCTTTTTTAATAGATTAGATCAACATTTTTTACTATTTTACAAAAAGAATATTTTTTCGGGTTATAAGGGCTCTGTAGAATAATGGAGGACTAATATGATTTACCTTTAATCGCAACATATTTTATTTTATCATTTTCAGTGCTTGATGTTAATTCCGTATGAAAAGAAGATTTCATTTTATTTTATAAAAAAATTTATCATTTTTTTTTGAGGTAAAGATTTTAGAAAAATAAACCAAAATGCAAAATTTTCTACATAGTTTTAATGGGACATAAAATTAAAATAATACAATTTCCTTCAAATTGGAAATAATTTTGATTTTTAAAAAATATGAAAATCATTTTTTCAACTTTTCGCTATTTTTTTTCAATTTCATTTTTTGAATTATGTAACTTGTGTTTTAGTCCAATCAATTTTTTTTTTCAATAATTGATATTATGTTAAAGTTGAATTGTTCAAAATAGAATAACTCAAATAAAATTAGCCAATGGTAGTATCTAAACTTTTGTTCCATCAATAAATCCTAAATAGAATTTATACAAATTTACCAATGTATTTTTTTGTTTTGCCCTTCTCCAAAATTTTTAAAAGACTATTGATATATTATTAGTATTGTTAATTTTTTATTTTTATTTTGTGAGTTATTGATATTTATAAACAATTATTAATATTTCAATTAGTAAATGGTTCTAATTGGGTATTTCTTCAAGAATTGATTAAATAAGATTTTTTTTTTTTCAAAAATAAAATTTTGTTGTGTTAAAAATTTTGAATTGGAGTTTATTTCTTGTTATGAGTTTTTTTTTTTATTATTCTTATTTCCTACACTAAATTGACTAATTTTTTTTCACTATTTTTTCTGAGTGTTCTAATTATGTAAATTGGGTATACATGAGGAGAAGATAAGATCATATAAAATCACATGACATTCTATGGGAGTAGCAGCCCAACTTAAATAAAAAAATGAATAACAAAAAATATAATTTTTCATTATATGTCCATAATAAAATTAAGCACTATTTTTTTCTGATTAATATTTTTCAAAATCTAGCTTTATAACTTGGTTCAATTAACCACTGGGATAATTTTTTTTTGAATAACGACACTCTCAACTTTTGAATATCGAAAATATTTTTTGAAATTACTGTGCACTTTTTTATATTTTTTTTTTGAAAAAATTGGGGTTGAGAAAATTTTGAAATCAAAGAATAAGCTAATATATTAAATTAGAATGGTTTTCCAGAGAGTTTATCTTTTTAGTTTAACTTTTTTTTTAATTTTACCATTTGAAAATAGAAAAAACATTTGAAGACCAAATTAGTCTCTTTTCTGAAAATAAAATTTCCATAATTTAGAATTTGTTTTAGTAAATGAGTTAAAACAAGGTATTGTATCTAAAAATATACATAATTTCAACTTTGAATTCAATCATTTGGGCAAAAAATGTTTTCAAGAAAAAGTTAAATTGAAAATTTATTTATTTTTATTTTTTCATTTTGTTTTTTTAATTTTTTTAATGGAAGGTATTTGATCAGTTTTCCATTTTTAGTGTTTTTTGGGTCGTAGGGACATATATTAAAACTAATATTATTTTGTTTTTTAATTCTTTTTCTTATTGTTTTTTTATTTTGAAAAATATTTCTTTACTTATTGCCCTTTTTTAATATATAGATATTTTAATAAATTTTCCAAATAGTTTTTTTATATTGAATATCGAAATTATTTAAAAGGCAGAAAAAATTTTAATATTAACTTTTTTGTTGAAATATTTTAATTACAAATCTTTTGATTTTGTTTGATCTTTTGAAGTTTTTTATTTTTGAAATAATTGGGCATAGTAATTCCAAATGAAGAATAATAATAATTCATGAATATTTATTTATTTTTATTTCAGCATAAATTTATTATCTTAAATATATATATATAGAAAAACCCATAGTTTAAATATCCAAAATTTGTAAACTTTTACTCATTTCATCATCATCATCATCATCTAAATTGTTATAAATATTTCCTTCATTTGGCTTCTTCTTTCTTGTATTTGGTTTTTTTCTTTTTTTTTGAATTTTTTTCTTGGATTTTTTTCATTCTTTCAAGAGCTCTATATAATAAGAAACAAAATACGAATAAGAAAAGATTTTTATAATCAAAAGAAAGAAAGAAAATTAGAATAAGGACATTAATTATCAAAAAAACAAAAATTGAAAAATTTTTTGTAAAAAAAAAAAAAATTAACAAAACATAATTAAGAGAAAAAATAAGGAATTCTGAAATCATTAAACGTACTTTCTCTGTTTATTTGAGAGCTTTTCTTGTTGTTTGAATGTATTCTTTTTTTTTTCTTGTGACTGTTGCTTTTGCAAGCGCTTTTGTGATTCCATTTCTTTTTCTTTTTTCTTTTCAATTTTCATTTTTTCAAAATATTCATGAGTCCATTGCTGCTCCAATAAAAAGTAATCGTTTAATAATAGGAAGTCAAGGGCTGATTGTATGGTGCTGTGCTCTTTGATCATGTGCTTTGCAAAGTCAATATTTGATAAATTGATGATGTTCATTAGGGTTAGGGCCTCGTTTGCGAGGGTCTCTTCGTCCTTGTTTTCACTTTCTTTTTTCATTTTGGACTTTTGTTTCTCCTCGTTGCGCTTTTTTGCATTTTCATTGATATCGATTTCTGTTGGCTTGACGCCTCGGATCAGGGAGTCTGTCGAATTCCTGATCGAGTCGTAGTGATCACCAAACTCGTACGCAAGATGTAGTGTCTGAAACGGCACATCGAAGTTTTTAATCCGCCACGACTTTTCGTCGGCCTGATGAACAACGATATTGACGCAATAGCATGCCGAGATGGCCTGAAGCTCAACGTGCCCGCCCCAGGTTCTATCTTGGATCATTTTTTTAATGTAGGTATTAAAATCGATTTCAATGAAGGGCTCAAAAAACATTCGTGATTTGGTCATAAAATTCGTGACCTCAGATCGGATACGCGAGTGCAGGTTTGGATCCCCATGCATCTGATCTGCTACGCTGCGAAAGAGGCAATTCCCATCGGGCTTTACCTCTCTTATTTTTAAGCCCACTTTGATTAATTGCTTTTTTAGTGCAGCAAACTCTTTGTCGATCTTGGTTTCTTTTTTGACTTGATATTGCTTCTTTCTTTTTTGATAGCCTTTTACATATTTTTGTTTTTCTTCTTGGTTTTCATTTTCAAAGAGATCAACTTGTTCTCTTCCTTGGACTTTTCCTTTTCCTTTTCCTTTTCCTTTTTTTTTATTTTTGTTTCCTTGGTATCTATTGTTTTTTTTATTTTGTTTTTTGTTTTTTGTAATTTGGCTTTGGTTTTTGTTTTTGTTTTGGTTTTCTTGGGAAGTGTTCTCTGTTTTTTGTTTGTTTTGGTTTCTGTTATTTTTTTGATTTCTTTGATTTCTCCTATTGTTTTTACGGTTATTTTTTCTTTTTTTTGGTGGCATTGTTTTTAATTTTAGATTTCAAATTCTTTAGTTGAAAAAAATATAAAATGGAAAAAAATGATACTTTTCTTTCCAAAATGAATAACTCATAATCTTAAAATTAAGATTTGGAGATTGTCAAGTCTAGAATCCAAAACCCTTAAATAGAAATTTATCTTTTGAAAATTCCATCATTTTGGAAAATAAAATTTATTTATACAAATTTAAGGAAGTAGAATTTGATATTTGAAAAGGTTGTGTTTGGGAGATACCTTTTGGAGTCGAGTGAATGTTTTTTAGAATTTTTATTCACTAAACTGTTTGAAATCGCCTTTTTTTTTTAAAGACCGATATAACAAAAAAATTATCAATATATTTTAAATTTTCATTTTTTTCAAAAATTATATCGCTCTGCTTTCAAAAATAAGCTCGAAAATCATTGTTTTTAAAAAATATTCTTTGAATTCATACCAATTTATTTTTTTATTCAAAAATACAAGAATAATGAATAGAAAGTTTAGTATAATTTTTAAAATTTGTCTAATTTCATAAAAAAATAGTTCAGTAATTCCTCAAATTTTCTAAAATATTTTGATCCAATCCAATTAAAATTATGAACGTAAGGTCATTGAAATATTCTCCAATTAGGATCAAAAAATGATTCTATTTGCTTTTTTTAAGGGAAAAATGAACAAGAAATTTTAAGATAGGTAAACTCAAACACCCTTATTCAGAAACTTGAAAATGAAAATGAAAAAGAAATAAACTTTTTTGAAACGAAAAACCGAAAGTATTTCCAACTTAATATTTTTTACAAATAATTTTTCTTTATCCCCAGTATTTAAAAGGAAATATAATTACAAGAAGATTAATTTATGAAAGAAAATATACCATTTTCTAAAAATTTTTTCAAATATTTAAATCTTAAACAAAGAATTGAATATGTTTACATTTGGTTTCCTAACAATAATATTTTTCAAAAGAAATTATGAAAAAAACAATGATTTTTTGAAAAATATTCAATTTTCGATTTATTTCAATAAAATAAATACCCACCTTTTAAAAACATCTGATATGCAAAAGTATATCAGTTTGGTAAATAAATTACAAACACTAGATTTTTTTGCTGCTATTATAAGAATTAATAAAAGTTATATTATTGGTTATTTTGATATGGTTTGTTTTATCTTTTATACTTTTTATTATTTGTTAGACAAATAAATTAAAACTGTTAAACATTTGACAAAACTTACAAAAATGATTCCCCAACTATTCTTTTATAAGTACTTTAAATATTCATATGCTTATTACTGATAAAATTTAAATTTTCATTCCAGTCAATTCCACTTATAAGAAATAAACTTTCAACTAAATTTAAGGTACGATGAAAATCTCAAATTAAGGGCCGAGTCATTACGGTGAAATTTTTTATTCTGAAATGGAAAAAAACTTTTTAGTAATTTTTATGAGAACTAACCCCAATCAAAAACCAACTAACCTATGATGTACGATCGATCTCCAAAAATCAACAACCAAAAAGGAGGATATTTTTAGAAAAAAGCGCCCAAGAGAGACACTCAATTTCCAATTAGAATGGTTATGAATTACAATTTTGAAAACAACTAAGTTACTTTTGAAGTGTCTCTCTTTGGCACTTTTTGAGATCTCGGTTATTTTTTTTTTCTTTTTTTTCTTTTTTCAAATGAGTTATTTTTATCGTAAGACTATTACATAATCCTTACTTGTTCAAATTTAGAGGGTTACAAAATAACCACAAATCGGATTAAAGCGAATTAAATTGATTGCGAACTTCAAGAAAGCAATTTGTTTTAAAATTAAAGAATTTTAACATTTGGAAATATAAAACGAGAAAAGATGAATTTTTTTTTATAAATTTGATTTTTTGGAATTGAGAATCTCTTAAACTTTTTTTTATAAATTTAAATTTTTTTGGAGTGATTATCCTTTTGAAACTTTTTTTCTTCGTTGAATTTTTTGTCAAAGAGATCCAATAGAATTTTTTTTTTTGTTATTTGAATTTTGTCAACCAAAAGAAGGCCTATTTCACAATACCCTTTTTGGTCTCAGGTCACCCCTTGAGTATGGTGTATTTTCATGGTAAATGACTAGACCCTTAAGGCACATTTTTTAGAATTATTTAAAACTCAAATTTTTTTAATAGAATATGAATTTTGTACCTTAATTTGAGATTTTCATCGTACCTTAAATTTCATTGATAGCTTATGTCTTGTCAGTTGAATTGACTGAAATGAATATTTGTTTATAATATTCCATAAGTCAGAAAGTCTAATTAAATATTCAAAAAGATAATTCCTAATCAGTTTTTATGAAGATCACCTTGAGTTTTTCTTCAACTCATAAAAAAGTTCGATATGTTTGAGTCTATGATTAAAAATTTTCAGTTCTTAATTGGAAAATAACACAAAAAGAAAAAAAGTTTAATTCTTTTTAATTCTAAATTTCTTGAAAACAATAATTAAATTTGAGAACAGCGACTTTAACTTTTTTACCTTGAATTCTAAAAGCTGAAAAAATACCAAAGAATTTTTTTCGAATCAACTTTAAATTTTTTCTCGTAATTCCCCATATCCATCAATTACTGTTAATAGCAAAATAAAAAGATTAAAATTTTCATTTTGCTTTCCTAAAAAAAACACATCCCAGGACATAAATAAATTATCAAGTTATCCAATTCAAAAAGGGTATTTAATAATTTGTGTTGTCTTTACGAATTTAAAAATTGTAAATGTAACAAGACTTTGAAAATCTTTTTGGAAAGCTGAATGAAAATTTTGTTCCATTTATTTTTCAACAAATAGTAACGAAAAAAATTCTAAAAATTCAGAATTACTTGCTTTGAAAAAATCCCAATTTTCATAATTTCGAAATTATTTACCCAAAGTTAAAACTTAGTGATTTATTGAAAAGTACTTTTCAAGATTAATTGATAAATTTAAAACTTTCCAAACACCCACCCAAGAAAATAAATCTTGGATAAAAACAACTTTTTTAAAAATTACAAAAGTTATTTATATGAAGAGATCTCAAACTGTTGAAAAAAATTAGTTACCAACAAAAAAAGAGATAAAAATCAATAAGCATTGCTCCAAGGAATGGTCACTTTCTTTGTTTATTTCAGTTAATAATTATTTTTGCAAAATTATAATTACAAAAAATTCGGAATAAACTTTAAGAAGAATATTGTACTGTGTTTTTTTGAAACGTTTTTTTCTGTAAAGTAAATTAAATTCTAAATTGTGACAAATATTATTATTATTTATTTTTTGTTTTGAAAAAAATGAATTTTCAAATTACAAAAACAAATGAAAAATTTGGTTTTTCTCTTGAACAGCCAGAAGAAAAAACAGCAACCAAAAAAACAAATGCGAAACAAACTCTTCTGAAAACGGAAAGCCAAATTGATATCGCCAAGATAAAAAAATTAAACAAATTAGAAAATTATTCCCTTTCTCAAATGAAAACAAAAAGGAATTCCTTAAATTTGCAGATGAAAAATCATTCAAAAAGAATCTTAAGAACCTCGCCTTCTTCAGGGTCACTTTCTGGGGGTTTAAATTTTAATCTTTATCGGCCAAGTAAAGACAAGTCCATCATCAATCAGAAGAATTTAATCGACTTTGGCTTGCATTATTCAAATATCTTTTCTTTACACAAAAACGATCAACAAAAGAAAAGGACTTCTTCGCAAGAATTAAATTTGACGAGCACAGACAAAAAGGTAAGACTGTACCACCTTCAAGAATTTATCTTTTTCCTCTTTGGCAAATTTTTTTCTTTTTTTCTTTTTTCTTTTGTTTTTTTTTAATGTTTGTTTATTGTTGTGCTTAAAATTAAAACTTTTCTAATTTTATTAATCCATAACCATAGAAGCCACTTCAAACAGAAAACTTTGGGACGAGTTTAACATTCAACGACTTTCAACTTGTGACAAAAAAAACAGAAAGCAAATGTAAGTAAAATTAGATCCTAATATTTCTTCATACTACAACATAATTTTGAAACACCCCAAAGAGTTTCACAAATTTTGTTTGTTCGTCTTATTGTAATTTTCATAATTTGCCAAATTTGAATCAAAAAAAAAATTAACTGTCATTTTTCAATTAATAATCGAAAAATTTTCTTTTCAAATTTACGAACTTTTTTTGAGATTTTTAAACAAAAAAAACTAACATTCATACAAACAATTGAAAATAACAAAAAAAGATCTTTAATTCAGCTCTGCTTTCTTGAACTTTTACTGACAATTGGTTTTTAAATCGTATAACAATTGTTAAATCGATCTTAATTGTAAGATACAGTGATTTCAAAAGGAAAATTTTCCAAATAAATTTCTACATACTTTTCACTGATCAATAAAGATATCTGAAATTAAAGTTACTCAAAATTATTTAAACTGAAATAATACCTATTGTTAAAATCTTAATAACAATTTCATGAATGGAAAAATCCAAGTTCAAAAAATCCAAAAAATTCACTTTTACTGAGGTTTACAATTAAATCGAACAATTTCGAAAATTGAACATTCTTAAATTTTGGTTTCATTTGATGTTTTAGTTTTTAAGAAAACTTGTAATAATCGATCTAATTTTTAGGGCTTGGTTTTTGTTTTTTAAACTCAACCAAAAAAAAAAATAGCAGTTAAAAATTTGAAAATACTGATAAATTACAATTATGTTTGGTTATTTTTACTTGATTTTCCGTTTTGAAATTTTTAGGCCAAAGCTTTGAATAAAGCATTTTATTGGTTAAAGTCCAGTGTTAAGAAACTCTGTAAAATTAGTTGTTCTTCAAAATATTCTTTTCATGGAATGTTTTAAAAGAAACTGTTCTAAGGATTACAAAAAGGGTGATTGAACTAAAAATTTATAGAAATTTATTAGAATTTATCAGTATCAATTTTTACTACCGCCGTTTTAAAAATGTGAGGACTTGTTTCAAACTTTTATCTATTTTAGTGTTTGAAAAAAATGAGGAACTTTTTTAGAATCAAAACTGTTTGAAAGTTTTCTGTTATAATAAAGTGAGGGATCAACTTTTAAATAGGTATAGGGATTGGAGTTTGAAGTGAAGTATCTTTTTTCAAACTTTTTTTGATTTTTCTATTTTAATGATGGAAGACTCAACCTTCAAATGTGGTGTAGAGGTTGGAGTGAAAAGGAAAGCACTTTTTTTAAAAAATTTTTTTCACTTTATTAAAAGAAAAAAACCGTAAAAAAGTTTGAATTCAGGCAAAACCAAAAAAAATATAGCACTTAGTTTTTTTGAAATGGCTTTACCATTTTACTATTCAAAAAATGATGATTTTTTTGTATCGGTTACGATACTTTTCTTTTTTCCATACCTCTCGCCATTTGGCATTTTTCCCAAAACAAAAGGAACTTTTTTAAACTTATTTTTCAATTCTTTCTTCAGAAAAAATTGATCAGTCCTAACTGTAAAATACTTGAGAATTTGCTAATTTTTTTCAATACAATTATCTATTTACTGACTTTTTATGTAATAAAGAAAACGAATTAAAAACCCATTTTAATTTTGAAATTATTATAAATAGTAAATTTTACAATGAAAAAAAAAAAAAAAAAAGTGGTTTAGTAGTGAAAAAAATACCAGAAAATGAAAAAAATACCTGACAAGATTTTTAATTTTGAATATTAGGAAAATTGTAATGTAATTGCAAATATTTTAAATCAAATCCTTTTTATAAATAACCATCTTCTTTATGAACTCTGTAATAAACCTACCTAAAGTTCATTAAAGTGATGTGTCTATAGAATACTCATTCAATTGTTTTATAACAAAAGTAGATAGACTTATTTTGAAAAAAATTAGGGTTTTATCGAGGTTTACTAGAGTTTGGAAAATGATAATTTTTATTCTTTTTTTTTTGATTGATTGGATGACGTTTTGAACAAGTGTGATTTAATTAATCATCATTCTAACAAGTGAGTCAGTTCTAAATTTAAAGAGTTTGATTCTTTAAAAAAGGATTTGATTTTAGATAATAGAAATTACACACGAATTTTCCTCATATTCACAATTAAAAACCTGGTAAGGTATTTTTTTTCAGTTCATGTATTTTTTTCACTACTATTATTTAATTTTTATAAATCACTCTTGATAATTAAGGACTAAACAGAATATGAATAACTGATAAAGGTAATACTAATTATTCATTGATTTTTTTTTTTTTTTTTGTTTCTTTGACTCCCCCCCCCAAAGAAAACTTGTTGAAAATCTAAAAAAAGAAAATTTCTTGATGTTGAAAATCTGAACATGAAGAAATAATAGAAAATATTGATCACATTTTTTTGGTATTAACTTTCCTATAACAATGATAGATTAATATTTGAAAAAATATTAAAAGACTTAAATTTCAATGAAATAATTTTAAAAAGGATGTTTTTATTTTATTTTTTATTCATTGATTAATCATGGTGAAACCATATGATTTTATGCTAAAATTTATGAAAGGAAATAGAATGTTAATGGCACTTCCAATGTAATTCAACTTTCTTTCTAAATAATATTAATATTAATATTAAAGGTTTTTTTTATGAAAAATGATCACTCTTTTTCAAATTCCATGTTACTTCAAACAATCATTCTTTTTCTTCACTTTCACCTCTTTTTTCATAATAATTTTTGTAAACAAAAGAAAAAAATATTTTAACAAAAAATCAATAATAAAAAAAAAATTTCAAAATATCTGTAAAATAGTTGACAAACTTAAATCAAATCATTTCCAGGACTGTATTAGAATCTTTTATATAATTGTTTTTTTTTTTTTTGAAACTTCTAATCTGAAATAACCACTTTTTCAAAAATAATAAAATTTCAAACAATTTACAGATATATTCATAATTATATTATTTAATAATACTCTATGTATTTATTTTATGTATTTTATATATTTTATTTATTTATTTATTAATTATAGCTTCGAGTGATGATTTGCTAAAAAAAAATGAAATCTCAAAATTAAGTCAAACAACACTGCCATTGAATAAAAAAACAAAATCGCCATTAGTTAAATCCCACACTATAAACAATTTTGAGAGTATTGTCAATAATAAGCTTCCAATCAAAGAAAGATTATGTTACACACCAAACCCATTCCAAAATTTTTCAACGAATACACTTTTTTCCCCAGAAAAGGACAACAGCACTACAACCCCAAACCATTTTAAAATTGTAATTTTTTTTTTTTTTTTTTTATGATTCTAAATTTAATTGTCTTTTCACATTGATAAAATAATCTTCAAATTCTGACATCGAATAATTATAATCTCAAAAATTCACCATTGAATAATAAAGGTAATCTTACGAATAGATAGAAATTAGTATTAAAATTAACTAAATCCATAGAAGGGAAGATATTATAATCAACCCAATCTGTTTTTTCTTATCTAAATGAAAAAAGAAATTAAAAAAAAAAAAACATGAAACATTTGCTATAAAAATAATAAGTCTAAGTGTAATATGACAATTAATTACATTTTAAATTCGGCTTTTAAATTTCTTAAAAGTTATCTTCACACTAAAAAACAATGAAAATTTTTTACTATAAAAATTAAAAAAAAATAATAAAATAACCAGAAATTTTGATTTTTTTTATAAAATTTATTGATGAATAACTAGAAAATATTTATATATTGTAAATCCATTTCTCACCACATCGTCGAGTATAATATATATATATATATATCAAAAAGTACAAAATTGGAAATTTATTTTTGAAAAAACTTGAAAATATTCAATACTTTCTGAATAAAGTATTGATTAGATCTGAGAAATTTATTTTTCTGATAATAAATTTCATTTTTTCTCAAATTCATTTTGAAGGAAATTTTTTTAGATTTTGAATTTAATATCTTGCTTTAATGAGAAATTTATAAAACCAAGAAAAATTTTAATATGAAGTATTTTGTATCTTTGATCTGAATTAAAGGTTTTACAATTTCTCTAATCGATTTTAAGTTTTGATTGTAATTTATGTAAACTAATTACTTTTGCCACCATTCCCTTTTACCTAATCCGAAGCTAAAAAATATTGAATCCCTTAAAATAAGTAAAATTTATTTTCTTACGAATTTCCCAATTAATCAAAAAAAAATAACAAACACAATTTAATACATGTAGTAGATTTTGGGACTAAAATAGAATGAATTTTATGAATTTTAGCTTCTCCATCAATTTTAAACTCGAAATAAATTTAATAATTACCATAAACCTTTCTTAAAAAATAATAATCGGTCTTATTAGTCAATTAAGAATTTCTCTTTTAATTATTCCCCCCCCTTTTTATTTTGATAAATTTATTTTTAATTTACCCTTTTTTTAAAAATAAAGAAATAATCTAATTAAAAATTAAACAAGAATTTAATTGTCAACTTAATCTATTCATCAATTATTCTCATAAACATATAAATATATTCTTTTAATTATTTTCAAAAAAAAAAAAAAAAAAAAAAAGAATGGGATTGTAAAAAAAAAAACAAACAATGAATTAAAAAAAACAACAAGTCCAAATAAGTATCAACAAAATATGCCAAATAAAACCCAAAATAAAACAATGTCAATCGACAATTATTTAGGAATGGTCTATAAAATGAGCCAAAATCAGCCAGGTTGTAGATTATTACAAAATATTTTAGGCTCAAATGATCAAAAAACTGCCAACTCGATATTTGTGGAATTAAGTGGGCATTTTGAAGAATTAATGAAAGACCAATTCGCTAATTACCTTTGCCAAAAACTATTTGAATATTTAAACCCATCAGAAATTGAAGAAATTTTGATTGAAATACAAAATGTCATTATTCCAATTTCAACGAACATTTATGGCACTAGGGCAATTCAAAAAATTATTGATTATATATCAAACCAAAAACAAGAAGATATCCTTTTCAAAAGTTTTTCAACAAATTTAATTACTTTAATTAATAATTCCAATGGTAATCATGTTGTGCAAAAATGCTTTGTAAAATTTTCACAAACAAAAAATAATGTAATTCTTTTTTTTCATTTTTTTTTTCATTTTTTTTTTTTTAAATTCCAATTCATTTACTTTTTAATTATTTTTAACATTATCTGAACATTATACAACTTAAATAACATGTCAAAACATTTAAATATATACTAACTTGACTTCAAATACTCGAAGAATTTTCGATTTGCTTTCAAAACGCGAATTGTTTAATAAACTTTAAGTTATAAAAAGATTTATCTATTATCCCCCCCTTTATTTCCAACAGATTAAAAAAAAAAAATCTTTTCAAAAAGTTAGAATTATTTCATTTTCAAAATCCACTCATCTGTCAAAATGATTAAATCACCTTTTTTTCCAAAAAAATAGATATATTTTCTTTCTATTGTTGACTAACAAACAAAAACTTATTTGAAAGAATTATTTTGCCAACAAAATGAGATTTTTTTATTGATTTTGGGAAAAAAATACTTCCTTAAAAATTCTTTTAAGGTTAAAATATTTGATAATATAACAAAATGATATTATTTTATTTTAATCTAATTAAAGATTAATTTTAGAAGATTCGTTTTATTAAAGTTATTATTCAAAAGTTTTCCAATGGTGTTACTAAAACTCTTTACTTCACATTTTTAAACTCTTTGGGTGAAGAGTTTTTTTGACCTTTTCGATCTGATTTTTTTTTTTTTCTTTAAATGGCTTTAGATTCATAGTTATTCCGCAATCAAATAATTATTAAAAAAAAATAATTGTTTTCTAAAATAGGGGCAGTACGTTTTCAGGTATGTATTGATCTAAAAAAATTAAAAATATTATTTAATGTAAGGAGAAAAAAGAAAATAAAATGAAAATTTATTAAATTTTAATATTTTAAAATATAAAAATATAAAAATCTTTTTTACAGAAAATAGAAATTTTTTTCAAAATAAAGGCAGTCTGTAAACAAAAAAGAAATGTAAAAAAAAAAATAAAAAACATAAAAAATACAATACAATCTAGACCAGCTCATAAAAAACGAACAATTTGGATTAAAGAAGTAACTTAAATATACAAAAAAAAATAATAAGAATTATATCTTTAGCTTTATTCATCAAAAAAATCTCTTTTTTTAACATTTATATATATATATATACTATTAAAAAGGTAGTACCAAATGAGAGGAGATGGTTTTTTTTTTAAAAAAAAAGAAATGAATATTGTTTTAATTGGAAATTTATTAATCAATTGAATAATTTTTAGATTTTTTTTCTTTTTTTATGATTAATGTAAATTTTATAAAAATTCCAAAAGTAATGAAATAATTTTAATGATGACATATTTCAAAAATCAATATAAAACCACTTTAATTTTTCTTGAATAAGAGAAATTAGAATATAAAATTAAAGTATTGGAATACGCTCTTTCCTTTTTTGTCTTAGATGTTTCAGAGAGAAAAAAAAATATAATGTGAATATAAAAAAAAACTTTTTATTTTTTAATTTTGATTTTTCTTTTCTTGAAAAAATTCTAAAATCAAAAACAAAAAAAAAATGAATATTAAAACTCTTTTTTAATAATTAGCATATATTCCAATATATAATCAACAACTATTTGCAAATTTCTTGCCATAAACATGGATGTTGTGTGATTCAACGATTTCTCGATTTTGCGCCTCTAAAATTTCGAAATGAATTAACGGAAATGATTATTGATAATGCAATTAATTTGATACAGGACCCCTTTGCTAATTATATAATTCAATATATGTTAAACAATGATATATGTGGCGATAGGATTATTGAAAGAGTCAAGGGTAATGTTATTCAATTATCAATGCAAAAATTTAGTTCAAATGTCATTGAGAAATGTTTGCGTGTTTGTAATGAAAGAAATAGAAATCTTTTAATAAATGAATTATTTGTAGATCCCAAACAAATGGAATTATTATTAAGGGACAATTATGCTAATTATGTTGTTCAGACATGTTTAAAACTGGCCAATTATAATCAATTAATTAAATTTGATGAAATAATAAGGCCGGTGCTTCCGTTTCTTAGAAATAGTCCATGCGTAAGAAAAATCAAGTCACTGTTGAATAAAAAATTTGATAGCTATGAAAAAAGAAATTATAAAAAGAAAAGGTACTATGGGAAAAGAGGTGGAAAGCAATGTAAAAAAAGAAATCGAAGATTCCACAATCAAACACCAAAAAGAAATCAACAACAACAAAAAAAATCATCAAATAATAATAATGGATATAATAAGAATAAGAATAATTATAAGCCAAACAAAACCGGTTTTAATAAAGAATTTAACAACAACAGCAGCAATACTAATACTAATAATAATAATAATAATAATAATAATAATAATAATAATAATAATAATAATAATAATAATAATATCAACCGTAACAATACTAATCAACAAACTAATATAAATTATGCAAATAATAATTATACTCCAAATTTCATTAATGACGGGTTTTATAATAATGAATATGATTATTATTTGATAAACAATCAACAACCAAATCAGTTTTATCCAAAATTTTATTCATTCCAACAAAATTATAACCAGCCGATCCCTTTAAATCAGAATATTCAAAACAATAATTTTAACAGTGTTTATCAATATTATTAAATCTAAAATCATTTTTATATATTATTAATTTAATTATATTTAAATTTGAATTTTTGAAATATTTCTTAATTATATTTTATTTATATATATTTTCAATTTTTTATATGATCTTTTTTTGATTTATTTATTTTGTTGTAATAATATAATTGAAAATATATTTTTAACATTTATTTATTTATTATTTTAATTGTAAGAAGAGAACCTTTTTTGAATAAAAATTTCTAATTCATTTTACATTATTATTTTATTTATTTTTTATTTTTTTTTTTTTTTGGCTTTTTTGACTTCTGAAAACTTTTGATAAGTCTAATTTTGGAATATTAATGATTTTGACAAGTTTAAGTGTTCTGAATTTATATTAATTTGTGATCCAAATTTTAAAAAAAAATTTTGTAACTACAGATATCTAAATTTAAAATTTTAATTTTTGAAAAATATTATGACTCACAGACATTAGTTTTGGCCTAAAATATTTAAAGTTGAAGGTGCCCAATTATGGTCAATGAATTATCTATATTTAAAGTGTTTGCGTGAATATTCAAAGAAAATATTTAATTTTGAAAAAAATACAAAATTGAAATCATTTTTTAAGCTTTTTTTTTTTTTTTCATTTTATCTACTTCACATTTTCTTTTTCTCAATTTTTTTATATTTTTTTTTTCTTAAAGTAAGTCAAGTTAAAAAAAAAACTTCTTTGAAAATACCAATAAACAAAAAGAAAATTGAGACCATGTAATGTAGTTTAAAATCCATAAATTTATTAACAAAAAGTCTTCCCTGAAACACTTTTTTCTTTGAAAGGTGCACTAATAAAAAATCTGTAATGTTGATATCAATAATTGTGACTTACTTTTTTTTAAATTTTGGTTTTATTTTTTTTTGAATTTCTTTTTTAAATTGAATAATTTGAAATAAAATAGAACAAAGATCCTTTGTTTAGTGTTACTGTTCCATTCAATGCACTGTGTTGGTTTTTTAAACATGGCCTTTTGAATCAGTAGTTTCTTTGATTAGATAATATATAAACTATAATCCAAAAATTTGGACAAAGTTTAAACAGTGGAAAGAACATCATTCCTGTACTTTAAATTCAAATTGGAAAGAATTTTGATTTAACAAACAATTTCATTTTTTGTCTTTTTTGTTTTGTTTTCATTTCCTTTTTTGCAGTTACGTAATCTGTTTCGTTAGATCTGAAAATTTTTTTCAATGGTTGATAGAAGGTTAGTGTTGATTTTGTTAAATTGGAAAATCAGATACAATTGGTAGATGGTATCTTATCATTTGATCGATCAACAATTTTTGGTGAATTTTCAACAAATTTACCAATATATTTTTTGTTTCACTTGTTTTATTTATTTTGGACACACCTGTTTTTATTTTTGAGTTTTATATTTTTTTCTTATATTTGGGTTTAAAATGATTACTGATTAAAACATTAATACTGGGTAACTTGAATGTTGTCTTATATTCGGTTTGGAAAAATACAATAAATTTGGTTTTTTTTTGTCTATTTTTGATTTTGGGTGTGTCCAAATTTTTGGAACGGGGTTTGGTTCTTCTATATCAAAAAAAAAAACAAATTTTTAATTTTAAAACACAGATCAAACTTTTCTACTCACTTTATTTTAACAACAGTAGTAAAAAACCCAAAATATTTCAGTTAAACTGGATTTCAAGACAAATTTAAAGGTTAAACCATAAATCTAAATATGTCAATGTTGAAAAATATCTTTCTTCAATTTGTATCAAAATGTAGATTAGTTGATTAAAAAATCCGAATTTTGTTGTGAAAAAATTTAATAATTAACGAATATTTTTTTTGTCCCATTATTTATGAAATTATGGAAATATTTTGATATTAAAATTATATTTATAAAAAGGAAAGAAAACCGCTCATTCTTTGGGTTGTTATGTTGATGATTATTGAGTAAATCTTGAAATTAAAAAAAATTGAAAAAATAGTTACTTTCAGGAAGTTCTGAATATGAATTATTAAATATTATAAAACTATTATTTTGAGTTTCTATTTTTAGAGTTTTGGAAAGGAATTTTTAAAAAGATTACAATAGAAAATTTTTTACGAGATATTAGTAAAAAATGTTAATAATTTATTGAGCAATAAGATTTATTATAGATTTTTTAGTGCCATTTGAGTAATGGCTGACTAATACCATTTACTCTTAATTACAACATACTTTGATTATAGACGAATCTCTATTGAGGCTAATCCCTTAAAAAAGAAATTATTAATCAATTAAGAATACTTTTCAAAATATTCCAATTAATAAGCAAGTCTGGAATATTATCTTGTTCGAGTTTCTTTAAATTGCTTGAACTTCAAAGATAATGCTCAAATTACAAAAGAATTCAATTTTTTTACTTTGAAAGAACCACTATAATCTAATCTACCAAATTGGTAATTTATTTGAAAGTTTAATTCAGATAGATGAACTCAACTGAAAAACTTATTTTAAATTCTATATTCAAAGGATAAATCTTTTTTTCTATTAATTATTAGGCAGAATATTTCGGAATTGCAAAAGATTGAGTTCTGGAAAATAAATTAACAAATGTTCACACAGACCAAACTCAGAAATTCAGGCTCCTTGGTAAAGTTAACAATACCAAAAAAAGTTCATCTAGATTATTTATGACCTTTTAATTTTACTTATTTTCAAAATACAGTTTTCATTTTCCTTACTTTTTTTTTTGATTAAATAAATTTTGAAATGAACACATTCTATACAACACTGACCTTTTTTGTGATTTTCGTTCAGACCGTTCTCACTTCTCTTTTCTTTTACAGAAGAAAATATCAACCAATAAAAGTAACATTTTTTTTTCTTCTTCTTTTTTATTAACAAGTTTTCCCTCCTCAACACCAATTCAAAAGCACCAAGTTGTGCTTTTATACCCCTTGAAGGCTTTTTACTTGAATTTTTGATCTTAAATTTGCTTATTTTGTAGGATAAAGAATTTTTTTTTTTGTTGTTGCTTTTTTGTTCCGAAATTGACTTTTTAAACTCTTTAAATTGGGCTAAACTCCCCACTTTCTCCATAAATTTTCCGAAATAAACTGTATTCCAAAATCCTTCTCTCAAACAATAACAAAAAAAACAAGTTCATCGTTGTGAGAGGTTAGATTTTAGAATTTACACTGTTTAAACTTGGTGACTCGAAAAGTCCTAACTTGATCTTTTTGCAAAGATAGAAAGAATAAAAAATTTCACAAAAAAGAAAATGTTTATTTTCATTTTTAGTGGCAAATCTTGAAATCTATTTCTATTTGCGAAAGAAACAATGTGAGTTTTTTGTTTCAAATAACTCTAAAACACAATTTACTCACATTTATGGTTCAAAGTAATCTGAAATTTAGAAAGAACCTAAACACAAATGTGTGATCTTAATTTTTTTCTATTTCAAAATTAAATTTACATTTGATCAAAAGAAAAAAGTCAAAGCAATTTTACATGACAAAATATTTTTGATCTCACTCTATGGTGACACTTGGATTTTCTGGGATAGGGAGATTGTTTCGCCTTTTTATACCCTTCAAAGTTTAATTTTTTAGAAAAAAATAATTTCTTTTATATATATGAGTGTTGGCTTGAAAAGAAAAAATGGAAGAAAAGATCCTCTTGGTGTTTGGTAATAAAATAGGAAAAAATTTTCTTTCGAAATTCTTTTTTTTTGCTTGAAAGTTCAAGTCATTCGTGCAAAAAATAATTTTTTGAAATGAAAGAAAAATTTTTGTAATTGCTATGAGTGTCTAATACCGATTAAATACAAATTAAAATGTGATGTAATCGATAGATCTCAAAAAAAATCAACAACTAAAAATGAGGAAATTTTTAGAAAAAAGACCCAAAGGTATACACCCAATTTCAAATTTAATGGTTGTGAATTATTAATTTTGAGAAAAACAATTTTGTTACTTATTGAGTGTCACCTAAAAAACTTTTCAAATACCATTTCTTTTTGATAATTGAAATTGAAAGATCAAATAAGAAGAATAATACACATCAAAGAAATAGTTGATATCCGTCAAAATTAAAACTAATAAATCAATATATTTTCAAAAAAATTAAAAAACTAAAATCCTTATGGATAAAAATTGATAAAAAAAGCAATGTGCATATTGATCCTCAATTAAAGATCAAATAAAATTCCAATAGAAATAAATATGATTTTTTTACAATCATTTCTCACTATTTAAATAACATTAGAATAACATACCTTTACCAAATGACTATCGATTTTCCAATTAAAAAAAAATTTTCAAATCAATTAGTACTAAAAAAAACAATCAAAAAAAACAAAATTAAAAAAAAAAAATTGAAAAAGAAAAAAAGTTAAATTTCAATATTTAAATTTTGAAATATCCAAAATTACTTTTTTCTTCTTAATTCAATATTCAAACTCTTTCAACACATACAATTCACCCATTACAACTGGACCACTTTGATTTGAAAATAGATTATTTTCATAATCAAAGAGAAAATGGTTTTAAAAAATTAAAGCAACACTCCTAATTTTTTTGAGGTTTTTACAATTTGATGGAAAAAAATAATTTTAAAATCAAACAAATACATCTAATAAATCTAATTTTCTGGGAAAATCCAAAAATTTTACATTTTTTTGTACTGGAATTTGAAAGTGACGAATGTAAATAATCGTTGAAAAAAAGTAAATTAATCAAATTATCAAACATTTAAGACTTTTTTACAATTAAATTTGAGATGCAAGTTACATTAGTATTTTTGATTTTCGAGAAAGTTTCCTTTCATTAAACCTGTTTTTATTTAATATTAAAGTTTAACATTTTTCTGTGATTACTGTAATTGTGGAAACATACTAGACTATATTTCAAAAATTGTGACTCGCCTGAAATAATCAATTGAAAAAAAAAAAAAATTATTCTTTAGTATTCAAAAACAACTAATAATTAATTTGATTAATAATTCACTTTTTAAATCCAAATAAACATATAAAAACCCTTTTTTTTTAAAATAAAAAAAATAAAACTCAAAATCTAAAAAAAAAAGTGAATCACAATTTTTGAAATGATCATTATGGATTTTGTATTACTGAACTTTCACTGAAAAAAGATTAACAAGAAGCTTTTTTACAAATAAATATGTCTTTTACTATAATTTTTTTTTTTTATTTTTTCTAATTTCCGTCTAACAACACCAAAAGTAATTTTAATTCTTATTTGAATATTGAAAAATGGATGAGAATTGTTGATCACTAAACTAATAAAGATATATATATATATATATATATATATATATATATATATGAAGGAAAATAAACTGAAACAATTTTCACTTATTGTGGAAACATTAATAAAAACTTATGAATTAGGAATTGAATTAAGAGAACAATTAGAAATTTAAATTTAACAAGGTTAAAAAAGTTTAGGTTATCTATTTTTTGATCATAAAATAATAATCCAAAATAGATGTTTATTAAAAAAGAAAAAAATAATTTGTTTTTCAAAATCATTTCTTTAATCACTTTTTTTAAATTAATAAAAACATTTTCTCTGTGAATGACTTATCTTTTTTTTTTTTTTTTTTTTTTTTTTTTTGATACAAGTGTAATTTAAGGATGTAAGTTATAAATGAATTTTTCATTTCATCACAAATATAACCTTTTATCCTGGTTAAAGCTCGAAAGATCTTTTATCAAAAGATTAAAATAAATTTTTGATCTTAAAAAAAGATGCTTTTGTGATTTTTTTTTTTTGTTTAAGGGAGGGGTTATTAACCCCTCTTGTTTGTTTGAAGTTTTTTTTAATCAAGAAATTAAAAAAAACTGCTATTAGCTTTTCTTGAATTTTCTGTTGATTTGTAAAATCAATAGATTTTCGTTAGAGTTTTTCTTGAGGTTTTCTATTTATTTCTAAAATAAAAAGAAAATTTCAAAAAAACCTAGAACATTTCACAAATAAATAGAAAACTCAAAAAAACCTAGAACACTTCACAAATACATAGAAAACTCAAAAAAACCTAACAACAAGTACCTAGGTTTTCTAGAATTCAAAAGATCTGAGTAAAATCTTTGATTTTTCTCTCTTCCTTTGATTCTGGAAAACTGCCATTATGTTTTTTTTTTTATTTCTAAAATAAAAAGAAAATTTCAAAAATTTTCTTTAATTTCTGAATTCTTAAAAAGATATTCACCCTACGGCACTTGACGGCACTCCACGATACTTACACCGAATTCCTAAATTTTTATTTAGGAATTTTATTAAAGAATCAAAAATTTCACTTACTTATCTAGACCTTAGAAATACAAATAAGATTATATTTATCCAATTAGTTTTTCTTTCAAGTTAGCTATTTTTTTAAAAAAAGCTTTTCTAAAAAAAATGACAAAAAGTAACTAATTTTCTTGGGATCTTTATATTGGTTATTTTTTGTCATTTTTTTTTTTTTTTCATTAGAAAATCCTCACCACGTAATTTGACTCACTGTTTTGAAAATGAGAAAGATATTTTTCTTTCTGGTTGCTATAAACATCACCCTATCAAGAAAAATATATAACCTATTTTCTCAAATTCATTCAAATAACGACAGTTATTAGTACAAAAGTATTAACAACTCAGTAAAAATTAATAATTTCCCCATAAATCAACACCACTCTTGATTACGATACTGTGATAAGTGATGTATCCAAAAGAGAATAAAAAAATAAAAAACAAAAAAACAATTATTTAATCTTTGGATAAAAGATCTTTAGAGCCTTTACCAAAATGAACCATAGCATTTGTAATTTATCTGAAGAATTAATTTAGAGCATCCATCCTTAATTTATTTTTCAATTTTTTTTTTCTTTTAAAGGGGGTTAAAAATTTTGATAACTTTTCTTTTTTTCTTTTTAAAGGGGGAGATCAAAGATACTCTTAAACCACCCATTACAAATGATAAATTAACAATTTAGGTGGTAAGAAAAAAAAAATGGAATTTTAAAAGCTCCAAGTTTTTTATTGGTTGAAAAAATAAAAAGTGTAGATAAAACAAAAATAAAAAACAAAAAAAAAAAAAGAAATAGAAAAACAAAAAAAATTATGAAAAAAAACAAAAATAAGAAAATTTGGAAGGATTTTTTAATCATAGGCAATTAGTAAAAAAACAAAACAAAAAAAAAATGCTATCATTTAACTAAGAACACTCCAATTCTCACCCCACGATTCTTTCATTTAAAATTTTATTGTTTATTGTTTTAAGCAATTGAGGAGTAGTTGTTTGGCATCTGCCATTTTTTTTTTAGTATTTTTAATCGTGTTTATTTTAAACCTTGAGATGTTTGTGTTTGCTTTTCATTTTTTATTTTCAAGTTACCCAGATTGTCATGTTTCAGTTTTACGGTATTAGTGAGTAACCACTTACTTTATCCCTTTGTAATTCTTCTTTCTAATAAAATGGAAATTCATCCGAGAAAACATTAAAAAAAAATAATTAGACATTTTTTTTACAACCCATCCAGTCCAAAAATTTCAAGAAAATTTTATTAGAGATGTATTGTAACATGATTTACACTGATTTTTTTTTATTTATTAGAGTTTTATTCACTTGATTATAAAATAAAAACGCCTTTTTTTTTTTTTGTTTTTTAAACGTGAAAATATTAACTTTTATAATTTTTTAAAAAATTGAAAAAATAAAAACACACTCAATCTCTCTACTTTATAGATAAGGTCGCAGGTTTTGGCTTTCTTTTTAATAACAATGGGTATAGCATATAACATATCTTGGTGGCTATATTCTATAAAAGAAGAAAACAAACGCTGCTTTATATATTATTATTCTTTCCAAGTATTCCCAAACATGTTTTATGTAGTTTATGTAGGAACAGGTATAAGATTAAGATACATTTTTAAAGGAAACAGGTAAGTTTTATTCACGAATTCCATTTTTATTACGATTATTAGCAATCACAAATAAATAATAAGATGTATGAATATTAAAAAAAAAATAATAAATTTAAAAAAATTAAAATTTCCACTTAATTATTACCGAGGAAATACCTCATAAAAAATGATATAATTAGATATCTTTTAGTTTTTTTTTTTTTTTTAAATTGATATTTAATATTTTTCTATTGTAACAAAAATGCAATGCAAAATATACGGATTAAAACAAATTAATGTTATTTTTGTTTATATTTATTTGTGTGGTGATATTTTTCTTCCAAAAAAGATAACAACAAAATTTTTTGTTTGATCATAGATCAAAAATAAGGGAAATTTCAAAGATTATGATTCTGTGATTTATTTTTAATTATTTTATTTTTTTTAAAAAAACATTAATGAGAGTAATCATATTTCAATTTTTCTTTCCTACTTGAACAATATTAATCTATTGAAAGTAAAGAAAGAAAGAAAATATCGCAAGATAACATCTTTTGTTTTTCAAAACCAATAACTTTAATTTTGAGATGGTGTTTACCCAGGTTATAAATATGACAGCACTGTAAATATTATATTACTTTTCTTTTAATAATTAAAAGTTCTACAATTAAGACAAACAAAAAGAAGAAAAATTTTATATCATTGAAAAAACAATCCCAATCAAAAATTAATCAAAAAAAAATAAATAAAAAATTAAAAAAAAAAAAAAAAAATCTCTTTTTTAAAAGAAAGAAAAAGCAAAGTCAAAAAAAGTAATTGGAAAAATAATAAATAATATTAACCTTTTTCTTGTTTGATCATTTCGAATGCAAAAATTTCTTCAATTCGAAGCAAATCGTTTTCTTTAAGTACAAAATCAAATTAATTTAAATTAATATAATTTGTGGTTATTTTGTTACCCTCTATATTTGACAGAGTAAGGATTTTGTTTCATTCTTTGGATAAAAAGAAAAAAATTGAAAAAAAATTTGACAAATGAAAAAAAAATCTTTTCGTTCCAAAAAAATTCTTAATTGACACACTACAAAATTGACATAATTTAGATTCAAAATTAAAAGTGATACCAACCATTCAACTTGGAAATTGACTTTCGCTATTTTGCACTTTTTACTATTACAGATCATCGATCCTCATTGATGATTTTTTACTAATCAACCATATAACACATGTTGGTTTATTTGCAATTCGGATAATATACCCATAAATAAAGATGAAAAAAAAATTTATTATCAATGTCAAAAAGATAATTTTCAGGATTGTAACTTTATCCGTAATAAACAGTTTTAATTTTCCTTTAAAAAGTCGTTAATAAAAATATTTTTATTTCTCTCGCTTTTGTTATTGTTTCTAATTATTATATTTCTTTTTATTAATTCGTTAGTAATAAATTAAAATTTGCAAAACGTTTATTATTGAATTCCCAAAGTAGTAAAATTACTCAAGAAAGATTTCAACCTGAAAATAAAAATTTTCAAGAATATCAAAATAATTTTCTAATTGAATCCGAAGATGAAAATAAAAACGATAACTTTGAAGAAAATGAAAATAAAAATAAAAATAAAAATAAAAATAAAAATTTAAACGAAAATGAAAATGAAAACCAAAATCAAAATGGAAATAAAAATGAAAATAAAAACAAAAAGGGAAAAAAAAATGAAGAAGGGGCAAATTTTAGATCTGACAACTCATCTCAACAAAGTGGCTCAAAAAAATTATCTGATGATGAAAATATTGAAATATATCAAAAAGAGCAAATAGAAAAAGTTGAAAGGAATTTTTTTTCTTATCAATCGAGGGTTTCAGAACGGATGTTATTTCAAATATTGACTGTCTTATTTTTATTATTTTCAATTTTGGTGATAATTCTATATTTCTGCACGAGATTAAAAAGCATGAAGGATTGCATTAGGATGGACTCCCGGATTGAAAATCTCCCTTTTAATATCTTATTTGGGCTATTTACTATCTTATGGTTTATTGTTTTATTTGCAATTAAAGAAATCAAGGATAATTATTTTATTAGAATTGAAATATATATAGTTTTTTTCTTCAGTGTATTGTACATACCAGTTAATTTGTATGGAGCCAACACCACCAATTTCAAAATTATGATAATTTCAACCAACATATATCAATTTATAGTTGCCTTAATTTTTCTAGGTATACCAGTCATTGAGACTTATCGAAGGCAAAGGTTAATTCGAACAGCGAATTCTAAATCAAATGATGCTTTAAATCCTGACGATAACATAAATCAAGAAGCCTTTTGCGAATTTACGAAAATTATTAATGATCCCAATAACTTTCAATATTGGGTAAGCTTTACTCAATTAAATTACACTGTAGAAAATATTATGTTTTATAGATTGCATCTTCTTTTTAAAAAACAAAAAAGTAAAAGAAAGAGAATCAAAATATCTAAACAAATAATTAATAATTTTTTTTTAACTAGTTCATCCCTGCAAATCAATATCGGTTCTGAAACTCGTAGATCCACAATAGACTTATATTTAGCTGATCCATCCAATATCTTGTTATTTGACGATGCCATTCAAAAAATTTGCAATTTAATGTACTACAATTCCTATCCGTTATTTGTTCGTTCAAAAATATACCAAGAAATGTTGATTCAAGAAAATTATGTAGATCCCTTAAAATACCAAAATGAGAAGGATTCATACAATACTAATGAAGATGATATTAATAATATATATACACAAAATACAGTATACTTTGATATACAAATGAAAAATCAAAATAATTCTCGTTTAAAAACAATTTCCTCAGAATTATAAACCATACAAATTCATTTATTTACAATTAAACCAAAGTTATCTATTTATCAGTAATGTGTAGTATTATGCAATAAATTAGTTTTATTATTAGTTAATATCTTTAATCAAATATATGCATTGAAATGTTTTATACGTAATCATTGGAAAGGAATTACAATTACATTTGATAAATACCAATTCAAAATTTTTTACAAAACCTAAATTTGATTTGTGAAAAAAAAACAATCTTATTTAATCAATTCTCATTGAAATACTAAATTAGAATTATTCATTAATTGAAAGGTTAACAATTATTCATAAATTACAAAAATACACAAAAGAAAAAATAAATAATTATCAATACTAATAAATTATCGGTGTGTTAAAAATTTTGGAGAAGGCAAAACAAAAAAAATGTATTGATAAATTTGTGAAATTCTATTAATAAATAGTGATCAATCAAATTGCTAGACACTTTCAACTAATTTTATTTGTTTTTATGATTTAGAACGACTCAACTTTAACCTAATATCAACCGTTGAAAAAAATATTTTGATCGAAAGAAATAAGTTAAGTAATTTAAAAAATAAAATGAAAAAATAAACTAAAATATGAAAAAATGTTTTTCATACTTTTGGAAAAATCAAAATTATTTCCAATTCGAATGAAATTTTGTGTATCGTTATTCTTTGAACTGTATTAAGTTGCAAAAATTTTGGAATTTTATTTTTTAATTTAAGAACCACAATTCTGATACACGTATTATTATTATTATTAAGGAGGAAAAAAAATTAAATAATTATTAAAATATTCAAGTTGACAATTTTTAAGAAAAATGATTTTTCCAAATAATTAACTGAAAAAAAAAATGATCATTTTCACAATACTTTTTTGATGACAAATTATTTAGAGACACACTTAAACAAAAATTTGTGACATTTTTGGAATTTTAGGGTTTTTGGTATTTTGAAAATTTTTTTGACATAACCGCCATACTTTTGTCATAAAATCCCAGAATCCATATTATCTAAATAAAGATTAAAATTCAAAAAAATAAATCAATTAAAAAAATTTACAATCAAGGGAAATTGTATTGATCAATACAAAATGTTTTCTAGTATTTATGAAAAGTGGATAGAACAGTAAGAAATTTGAAAGATACACAGGAATTTGGGCTATAAAAAATGGACTAATAATATATATATATATATAAACAATAATGATTTAAAAGCTGTTGGAGACTTTTTATTATTTGTATTTATATATTCTTGTTACTAATAAGGTACCCGTTTGTACTCACTAATAGTTGAAAATATTAATTTGGTGTAAAAAGCTGCTGTTGGAATTGGTCAAATTTGCTGGGTTATGACAAGACAACACAAATGTATAATGATTTTATTTTTCAATAAGAATGATCTTGCAATCACATTCAATCCAAATCCCTTAATTTTCTCTATTTTTTGATGAAACAACAAAAAAATACATAGAGAAACAAAAAGAGTTGGTGAATTGACTGAAAGTAAATATTATTTAATAAAAAGAAATCCCTCAAATGAAGGTTAAAATTAAAATTACAAAAAAAAACTCGCAAATAGTAACTTTCAAGTTCTTTGAAAACAATAATTTCAACCTTTTAAAAAATTAAAGAACACTTTCAGTTAGCATCTATTGATTTAACATACTGTTTGATGAATTTAATTTTGTCAGTTTTTTCATAAAATACATTAACTCATCATAAAACAGTAAAAATAAAAACCCCAAATTTTTAGAAACCTTTTATGCTCGTTCCTTTTTAAATACAACTTTTGATTCAGAAATCAATTTGATTAATCAAATTTTTTCTCGAAAAATTCCCTTGGTTATGGAGATTTGACTGAATGATAAAATAGGTGTTAGAATTCTAATTCATAACCTTATTTATTCTCTAAAACAATATACTAAGTTTACCGAGTATTTTTAAGCAATTGAGTATAAAAAAACTATAAACAATAAAATAACTATCTAACAAATTAACAATCATAATAACATCTCAGACCAAACTTTTAATTAACCAAAATTATCATGGATGTCATTTAGGGTTCACAGATAAAACAATGGTATTGTTTTTTTATATATATAACCCCCTCAATTATTTAACACAAACAGCCTAAACCTAATATTTTGATTATTTTGTTTTTGAGATAATAAATTATTTTTTTCTTTTTTTATTTCTTTTTCTTTTTTTTTTTTTCACTTTTTTCAATTTTTTTTGCCTTTTCAACTTTGAAAGTTTTTATAATCCAAGCTAGGTTTTCTTTTTTTAAAAAAATAGAAAAGATAAATAAAAAAGAATAAACCAAAAACAAGAGATTATTTTTAAAGTTATTGTGATGCTGATACAAAATCACTAAATAATATTTGGTTACGAATAAATAAGAGAAATAATTTTTTGATAAAATCTAGCTTTCGTTTAATAACCATGAAAGCACCCATTTATACAAAAGAAAGAAATTTTAACGAAATTTTTATAGTTAAAAAATGTCTTTTTGAAATTTTCGTTTGTTTTCCATTTTTCAAAAATTTGAAGATTTGATTTTTTTAAATGTAACAAATTCTAAAAATTTAGAACAGTTTCATTTTATTTTTATTCTAAATTTTATGAAATTTTGCTTAATTTCCTAAATATTGTATTTCATTAATTTTTTAGATAAAAATTTTGAAAGACTTGTATACAAAAAACCTTTGTTTTTAACTTTTCTAAAAAAATTTTAAAAGTTTTTAAAAGTTAACTAATATTTTTACTTTAGAGAGCTTGTAAAAATTTTCT
Organism: Anaeramoeba flamelloides; assembly: GCA_027625915.1. NCBI lineage: Eukaryota > Anaeramoebidae > Anaeramoeba > Anaeramoeba flamelloides. The sequence continues at coordinate 2,010,888 of JANTQA010000063.1, forward strand.
TAAAATTTCGAATATTATTTTTTTTTATATTATTTTTTTTTTTTGACGCTTTTTGGACTTTCAAAAACTAGATAAAAGTTTTGAAATTAATAAAATGTTAAAATAAGACCTGAAACTAAAATCTTGAAATGATCAAAACTGACAGGTTGAAAGTTATGAAAAGATTTATATGGGTTGTAAATATTCTTGTTGTCTATAAATTTATAAAGGGGTAAATTTTATAGGAGGTATGATTATTTGGATCATTCTAAAGTTTTTTTATTACGGGATGATTTTTTTTTTAAAAAAAAAAAAGTAAATCTTACTAAGATCCTAATATTTGGTTCTTTCGTAATTTATGTTTTGGGCTGAATAAAATGGATGATGAAGATCATAAAATCATTTGTTTAATTTCAGTATAATTTTTTAAATTCAAAATTTCACATTTTTCCAATATAAAACTAAAAAAAGTATACAATTTTTGTTCACAATAAAGTTAATTCTTGAAAAATGTTGTAAATTTATTTTTTTTTTTTGTTTAAAAGTGTTGATTTTGTAAGTAAATTTTTTATTTGGTCATTATTTTTCATTATTAATATTTAAATTCAAAACTCGGGAAATAGAATTAATTTAGAAGGATTGAATCCGTAATTGAATATTTAGTTGAAGCTTAAAGAACAACTATCCACCGAAAACAGATCTATTAAGTCAATTTTTTTCTTTGAAGGTTTTTAAAAATTTGTTTTCTCATTTTCCAAAAATGAAAAAAAATATTTAAAAAAAGTTCAATTATGAAAAAATCCCTTAAGGGATCAGTCTTCGATGAAAACAAGGCAAAATTTTAAAATATGGTATTTGTGGTATTCTCTAATTACAAATTTTGTATCTACCAAGTGTCAAAAAATTCAGATCGACTAAGAAAGCCATAAAAGATAATTAGTAGAGTAAGATCTAATTGTTTTTTTTTTCCTTTTTTTCTGAAAAATAAAACCCTTAAATTCTTTTTTTCTGATAATTTAACTATATTTTATCCCCTTTATTGCCTTTTTGATAATTATTATATGATAAAAAGTCTTTTATACCAGTAATTTTAATATAATTTTTTTTTTCTTTTTTGAGATAAAACTTTTAGTTAACCAAAAAATTGATATATTTTACTGATCAAAAAATAATTCTATTTTTTTAAGAAGAGAAATTATAATAATCAAATTTTTAAAGTCATATAAAAATTTTACTCTGAAATTTTGTTTTTGTATTAAGATGAAATTCAATTTTTGAAAATAAAATTTTCTTGAAGATATTTGGAAATTAGTTAATAACAACCTCAAAATTCAAAATCATTGTTTTTCTGCCAAAAATAAATTTAATTGTTATAGGGATTCTTGTGAATAAGAACAATTTGTTAAAAAAAATTATTTTCAAAATTAAATATTTTTTTCATTTTTTTACACCAGAAAAGAATCTTTTTCAAAACCTTAAAGAAAAAAATTATTTTGAATAATAGATCTCGCTTTAATTGATAAACTGTAGTTAAGCTTCGATCAAATATTCATTTATTCAATCACCTATACTGCAATTAGTTTTATTAGCTGAGATTTGAATTGAAATATTAATCAAAGAAAAAGAAACTAAATAAAAAATTTGCTTTCGAAATCAATACTTTCCAATATAAAACGAAAAATAGGTTTTACCATTTTCAAGAATTAACTTAAATATTAATAATAAATACGATACTTTTTTTCGTTGTAGATTGGAAAAATGCAAATTTTGGATATAAAAAAAGAGACTCAAATCAATAAATTGTTTAAATGAGGTTAACTCATCCATTTCATAAACCAAAACACAAATTATAAAAAACAAAAATTGAAGATCTTGACAAGATTTCATTATATTTTCAAAAATGACCAAGACCTTAACATATTTCTTGTTCTTACTCGGATTAAATTTTAATACAATTTAAATCATTTTTGGAATCAAAAAAAGAATATGAATTTTTAAGATATAATTAACTAATTCCAAAATATCCTTCATGAGAATTTTATTTGAAAAAATCAAATTTCATCTTAGAACAAAAACAAAATTTCTAAGTAAAAATTGTAAATGACCTCAAAATTTTAATAGCTAATAATATTGTTATTAGAAAAAGACAAATATTTTTTAATTTGTTGAATAAAATTATTTTTTATTTTTCCAAAAGTTTTATCTCAAAAAATAAAATAAAATATATTCTTATCATTAAGATTGAATGATAATAAAGATTTGATAGTGTGTAATAATGTTGAATACAGTATTAAAAAAGGTAAAACTCTTTATAATGTAAGAAATAAAATCAATTTATAAATTTTTTTTAAAAATAAAAAAAAAGTTAAAAAAACATTGATATAACTATAAATAATTTCTTTTCTGTGTTACGAAATTTTTCTTAATTTTTTATTATTTTCCATATATAAAATAAGAGTATAGAAATAGAAAATATTGATGATATGATATTTTCAAAGTTTGACATATTTCTGCGAAACCCTGATCGCAAAATAAAGATTTGTTCCCATGTCAAGCAACATAAAAATATATTTTTAACTTATTATTAGAGAAGAAGGGTAAATTGTTCTCTATATATCTTTTTACTTAAATATCTAACAGAAAATTTAGTTGTAAAAGATTATATAGTGACTATTTTCAGTGGGAAAAAACATACCTAAAATTTCTTTATGGTTACATAAGCATTAAAACAAAAATTGGCATAAATGAATAAAAAAGAAAAAAAAATTATGTTTGAAGGATGGGCTAAATGGCAAAAATATAATTTTTTTAATCAAGCGAAAAAAGGTTCTAAATTAGGAAGCGTTCCAAAAGAATTCTCCATACAATCCAAAAATACCGTTCTTCCATTTTAGTTAAGGAACATATGATCTTTTATCCAAAGATTAAAATAAATTATCTTTAAAAAAAAACGATGTTTATTTCTATTTTTTGGTTTTTAATTTTTTATTCTGTCGCATATATCTGGCAACCACAAAGGAGAAATGAATAATAATATTGTTTTATGTGGAAAATAAAATTTTCATGAGTTATTAGTATTTTTATACTATAAACAAACCTGTATGAAAAACTAATTGGATAAATACATTCTAAGGCGTATTTCCAAGTTCTTGGTAAGTGAGGTTTTAGAGTAGAGCAAAAAATTAAAAACCAAAAACTACCAAAAAACACCTTTTTTTAAAGATAATTTATTTTAATCTTTGGATAAAAGATCATATGTGCCTTAACTAAAATGGAAGAACGGTATTTTTGGAGTGTGTGAAGAATTCATTTGGAGCTTATATCCTTAAATATCCTAAATCTGTAAATTTGTTTTTATTTTTATATTTCTTTCTTTTCAAATGGCTCATTTCAATGAGTAATTATTCCAATGTAGTTTTTTAAAAAATTGTATTGATTGAATCCAGCATTATTTTGTTGTAGTTTGTTTTTGTTACTGTTACCTTAAATTTAAAGAAAAAACCTATCCAAAATCAAATGCTATAATTCTTTAACAAACGATGAGGAGAGTTAAGCATCGAATTTTTTTGGGTTGAACCCAACAAAGAAAACAAAAGAACGATCAGATCAAAAAACTTTAATAAAGATTTCATCAAGGAATTTTTCTCAAATTTTGCTTTCTTTGATGGTTGAAATTGGATTTCCAATTAATCTCGTTTTTGGAAACTAAGAAAAAATTAAAAATCTAAAACAATTCATTGAGGTGTCTTTTATTCTTTCTTTTTCTCGTTACTTTTTTTTTTTTTTTTCATGTATTTTTGTGCCTCTATTTTATCGTTGTCATGTGTTTTATTCGAAAAAAACATTATACAAGCGTCGCTCATTGCCAGAAAGCCACAAGCAGCAACAACCAAAATAAAAATTATATAGCCACGGATCCTCCCAGAGTTTTCCTCTCTATGAAATTCGTGGCTATCAGCAATTTGGTTTGGTTCGATGTTTGTTGTTTTTGAAAGGAAATTGGATAATTCACCGATCGATTTAGATCCTAATTTTTTCTCTTGTAATTGGAACGAATGGAAAAGAGCCCAACTTGGGAAGCCTTCAATTTGGTATTTTTTAAAGGGAGTCGAAGAAGAGATTATTTTAATTTGAGGGAACATCAAATTCAGATCGATGATTAAGTTTTCATATTTTGGTGTTTTGATTTCAAAAGTGGGAATAAAAGATATTAATAACCACCCTTCGTAATTTGAATACAAATCTTCAAATTCTTTTTCAGAGGATACTTGAATTATTGTTTTTTGCTGACCCTCTGTGGAAATTAGCATCAAAAGAAGTGATACAAAAATTGCAAAATGTAAAAAGTTCATAAATAAGAAGACAATCGAAAAAAAAGTACAAAGCAAAAAAATGGAACGTTTCTTCCATTTACATCTTCGCTTTTCCAATGCTTTTTTTTTGTCTCACAAAGATCGGTATAAAGATAGGTTGAAAAGATAAATTGCTACCTAATGTTTAGTAAGCGTTTTTAAAATTAAGGTATCATTCAATTTCATAATCCCCTTTGTCACATTTTAAGTCTAACCCTTTCCAAAAATTAACTCTTTCTTCTCAAACTTGAACATATTAAGCAAAAATGATCCTTTAAATTCTAAATACTGATTAATTCAAAAAATTTTTTAGTTCCATTTTGTAATCTCATCAACCTAACATTTAAAACTACTCAAGAGTTGGAATTTTTGAAAGTCAAATCAATTTTCTAAAGTTTCTTCATATTTAAACTCATAGAATGCTTTTACCAAAGACAAAGCTTGTCTAAAACAATTTATAAAAGAAAAAATGAGGTAAAATTTTCTGATATTTATTTAAATTTGTCAGTTTATTTTGGGGTTTTTTATTAATAAACGTGAAAAATTTTCACTTTATTTTCATTTTCGTTTTTGGAAAGAGACACAAACCACAACTTACTTTTTTGAGAATTCTATTTATTTATCTCTAAAATTTTTAAAACTCTATTTTTTACAACATTTGATATTTCTCCAGTTCAGTTTATATAATTTCAAAAACTTTGGGTAAAAATTTTTCAAAAATTGAGTACTTTTCATTTTAATGAGATTATCAGAATTAAAAGTTTTTTCATGTTTTATATTTGTATAAAATGTGGCCTTTTTAAAAAAAAAACAAATATCTTTAAACTCCAATCTCTATAGCAGATTTAAAAGTTGATTCTTAACTTTTTAGGATCGAAAATTTTCAACAAGGTTTAATACTGAAAAGGTTCTTACTTTTTTAAAATAGAAAACTTAAAAAAAGGTTTAAAAAAGTCGTCGCATTACTAAATAAAATGTAAATTTTTTTTGGTATAAAATTAAAAGCACTTTTTTCTTCATATTTGAAAATTTACATCTAACATATCCAAACGATCCTAATTTCAACTTTTACCAAGAGGCATTTTTAAAATATAACCAACCACTTTTTCAGAACTGTTCGAGTTTGTTACATCAACTATTTTATAAAAAAAATCTGACCATTTTGGTTAACTCAAAAATTTTTCAAATAATAATCAATAACTCCTAAATACTTTCATTTTCCAATTAAAAAATGAAAATTTTTAGTTCACATTCCCGAATAATTGTCTGGTTTATAATTTTTAACTAAAACCAAAAGAGCTTTACAACATCATTTAGAAATGATATTTTTAGACAATAAATTAAACTTCCTTAGTTAACTCTAAGACATAATTTTTACTCCCATTAATTTGATAGTAGCTGTAATAATTACACTTCATTTTGGAAATTAAAATACAAATTTTCATTTATTAATTAAAAAATAACTATATAAAAAGTACTATTTTTTTCAGATTAATATTTTTCGAAATCTAGCTTTATAACTTGGTTCAATTAACAACTATGATAAAATTTTTTTACAATAAAAACATTCTCAACTTTAGAATATTGGAAATATTTTATGAAATTACGGTGAACTTTTTTATTTTTTTTTCGAAAAATGGTGTTGAGAAAATTTTTAAATTAAAGAATAAGTTAATAAATTCGATTGGAAGATATTTTTCCAGAGAGTTTATCTTTTTTAAATAACTTTTTTTCTTATTTCACCATTTAAAAATAAAAAAAAACATTTGAAGACCAAATTAGTCCCTTTTGTGATAATAAAAGTCCCATAATTTAGAATTTATTTAAGTTAATGAGTTAAAACAAGATATTGTATCTAAAAATATACAGAATTTCAAGTTTGAATTCAATCATTTTGGCAAAAAATGTAAACAAGAAAAAGTTAGCTGAAAAATTTATTTATTTTTATGTTTTCATTTAATTTTGAAAATTTTTTTAATAGCTGGTATTAGTTCAGTTTTCCATTTTTAGTGTTTTTGGTTTGTAGGGACATATTATTTGGACCGTTGAAAAAAATATTTCATCAAAACATTGTTAAAAAAGGAATTCAAAAAAAATTTGTTGAAAATTTTTCCTGAAATTTATTTTCATTCTTAATTAATATGAAAATAGGAGAAGATGATGTTATATAATATTGAAACTATTAATTATAACATTGATATAAACTTGGTTTTGGTCAAATGTGTCCATAATTTTTTTTCAAATATCAATTATTAATGATAATCAACCTTTGAAGAACAAATAAGAAAGAAGTAGAATAATAAAAATCAAAGAAATTGTAAGTACGTGTATGAAATAAAACTAATTAATTCATATATTTTCTTAAAAATTGAAAAGAAAAAAATTCTTAGTGGTATATTGAGAAAATAAACTAACAATGTTTCTTTTGATCTCCTATCGAAGATCCAAATAATATCCTTAGAGAAATCACGATTCATTTCTCTTCAATAATTATCACTCTTTTAGTAACAATATAATAACATGTTTTGGTCAAGAGGCTATTGATAATGTAATAAAATAAAAAATTTCAGATGAATTATGTTAAAAAATTAAAAAAGAAAATAAAAAATAATTTTACAAAATGAGAAAAAATGATTTTGATTTAAGAATTGAAATTTTATTTTGAGAAGAATAATGAATTAAATTCAGAGAATATCTTCGATTCTTGAGTAAAACTGGTCCCTGTTGACTGATAAAGAGTTTAGAAGATACACTTTAATTATATCAGTATTTCAAAAAAAGTATTTTATTTGATGAAGAAAGAAATCTGTTTATTTATGAGAGGAAGTATACAAAAAAAAAAAAAAAAAAACAACTCAAAAATATAAAAAACTTTGACTTCAATATAATAGTCAAAGATAATACCAATAAAGTAATGAGGAAAGGGAAAATAAAGTACTTCTATTATGTTACCATATAATATTTTATGACCAATATGGTTCAATGTGTTATTAGGAAAAGGGATCCCAAAAATTAATAGCCCAAAATCGCAGACAAATACAAATTCATTAGAATTCAAAAGACTTTGAAGTTTCTCAAATCAATTATTTTTAACTTTGTTTTTTTCTCTTTTTTACATTTCATTTTTTTAAAAAATCTTTATTTTTTTCTCTCTTTTTTTTAGAACACTAAATTTAGGTTTCAAATACTTCTGTGACTGTGTCATTTTTCGAAGTTCTTTGAATTGAAAGCTACTAATTTAGTCACTTCACAATTCTCACTTTACTAGATTAGATGTTTCTATCATTGAACCCTTTACAGTAACAATAAAAACCAAAATTTTTGACACACAGTTAAAACAGTAAAAACAACCACCACAATCCAATTTCTTGAAAATTGCAAATAATTTTGATTTTTTTGATTTTTTTTCATCTTATGGTTTTAGTTTGTTTTCATTTCATTTTTGTTTTACGTAACTTGTTTCGTTCGATCAGAATTTTTTTCAACAATTCATATTATGTTAAAGTTGAGTTGTTCCAAATAGAAGAACTCAAATAAAATTAATTGGTAGTATCTAACCATTGATCGATCAATAATTCCTAATAGAATTTAAACATATTTAACAATGCATTTTATAGTTTTGTTCTCTCCAAAATTTTTAACAAATTCATTTTTGTTGATAAATTGATAATTTTTGTTTTGAAGATATTTTAATTTATAAACCATTGTTAACATTTCAATTAGTACATGGTTCTAATTTTGCATTTCTTATATGATTTATTTGTTAATTTTTTTTTTTTAAAATTGAATTTTGGCTTGTTAATACTATTGAATTGGAGTTTATATTTATTTATCCAAAATTACATGATATCAGCGAAAATAATCTAGAAAGTTATTGCTTAATTTCGTTTGTATCTACCATTTGTATTTTTTTAAAAAAATAATCATAAACAATCATTTTGTATAATAAAATACAATTTATATCTTATTTACTTTGAAAATGCATCATAAGAGGATTTTTGGTAACTTTAAGTGAATTCAATTCTATTATTTTTTAATTACAAATTTTGAATATATTCTCAATGTAAAATCAAGTTTAATGTGAAAACTATTCAGTTAACAAAAAAAAAATAAAAATAAAATAATTAATAAAGACAAACAAGAAAGAATGAAAAAAAATGTGATTTTATGATTTAAATTAAAGTATTAACTAATCAAATATATTTTAATAAATGGTTTTAAAACTGTAATAATAAAATGAGTTGCTGTTGTTGGATAGCAAAGGAATAATTGTATAAAATTATTGGATCTTTTATTTTTAACCAATTTCTAATTTTTAATAAAATTTCAGAATTAGTAGTTCCAAAATCTTGATAATAAGTGTTGAATAAATGTGGGAATATGATCAAATTATTATCTTTTTCAATTTGAATTGTATTTTTTAAAAAGTTTTTTGCAACGTTGTCTAGTTCGTGTTCAATGGATTCTGGATAATATGTTTTTAATTGGTAAATATCTATTCCAAAATCTATGAGAGCAAAATGGATTCTAATATCTAAATTATCGAAAAAATAATTTGAGGCAAATAATTTTTCAGTTTGAGTTTTCTTTTTTTCTTTATTTTTTTTTGATTTCTTTTTCTTTTCATTTTTATTAGAAATTTTAGAATACTTCATTTGGAAGATTTGTTCTTTAATTATATTTAATGAAATTTGTTTTTCTTCAATTAAATAATAATTTTTATTAAAAAATTCATGTAAGGTTTTGTCGTTGGTCGGTGTACCATTGATTATCCAAGTGTGAAGAAAAAATAAATTATATAAATTTATAAAAAAGCATTTTTTATAATTGGTATCCATTTGGTTAATTTTCTTTAATGTCAAAGATGGTGTCAATTTTTCAAATTTTCTAAATAGTGAAGATTGAAATATTTTTTTTTGGTTTATAATTTTAATTCGTTTTAAATAAAATAATTTTAAAATTTCAATAATTTGTTCATTTAAATCTTGGCAAATATCAAGGTTTGTGTTTTTATCTTTTGTTAAATTATCATTATTAAGAATGGTGGCTGTTTGGCGTTTAAAATATGAAATGATTTTTAATGGCTGCTTTAATTTTTCATTGGTTGTTGATTGCGTTTGCAATAGTTTCTCAAATGTACGATGCTTTTGAAATTTTGGAAAATATTTCATTTCAAATTGCTTGTGGATATTATCACCAATACTATTGAACATATCGATTGAGAAATCTGATTCTTTATTTCGTTTAAGAATATTATTAATTAATTCTTGTTCGATATTTAAATTAAAAATTTTTGTTTCATCAAACCAATTTTTAATTAAAAATTCACATAAATGATTAAAATTCTATTGTGTTATAATTTAATTAATGGATTGATTTAAAATAAGAAAGTTAATGGAAATAAATAAAATTTATAAAATAAATTTCAAATTGTTTGTTGGGAATTAATTTTTGGGTAAATCGTGAAAAAAAAAATATAAAAATACTAATGTTATTCAGAATTTATATAAAATTCTTAAAATCCGAAATCCAGATAATATTGAAATTTTAAAGAATAAATCAGAACAGATAAATGAAATTTTCAAATCAATTATGAAATAAATGAAATTATAGCCCGATTTAACTACAAAATAAGATGTAATTACAAAAATAAATACATTTGCAAAATATTGTTCTTACATTGAAATCATTTTTATGATAAATATAACTTGAAAATCTGAAATGAAGGAGTTTTTTTTAATGGTTTTTGCTTCATAAAATTTGAAAACTCAAGATTAATTTTATTGAGATTGGATCCAATTTTTTAAAAAAATGTTAATATTTAAACGATTATTTTTTAAAAAAAATGACCTATTAAGGAAGTAGATACATTTTACCAAATTTAAAAAATTTGAATTGCGAAAAACATCACTGGAAAAAGATTTTTTGAGTGTCGAGAGATATTGATGCTTTTAAACCCAAATATAATTCGCTAATCTATTTGTGAAAAGAAAACGAAATTAAAGTAAACCAGAGTTGAGTCTTGGTTTTTTGAACATTTTTTTTGATGATATTTTTGGGTTTTATGAAATAATGTTTTAGAACTAGAATTGTGTTTATGGGAATGTCTTGAAATTAATCAAAGAATAAACCCAAAAAGAAGACCCAAGAAAAGGCGTGTATTTGAAACAAATCTTTTTTTTTAGAAGACCAAACATACAGGATCACCTTTCCAATAAAAATTTATTGAAATCCAAAATAAAAAAAAAAAATTGTCTAAAGCTTATTTTCGAAGATTTGTTTTCTTTATCTTCATAATTTGTGTGAACTCAAACAATTTATAACCTTGGATTTCTGGTATCATTACTATTTATTATTATTTTATAAAATAATTTTTTTATAAATTTGTTTTCAAAATTCTTTTTTTGAATATTTTTTCAAACAATACCAAAATAAAGAATACTATTTCAAAGATTAAAAGTAAAAGGATTGGATTCAAGAAATCAAAAACAGTTGCTAAAGATTCAACCCAAAATAAAATAAAAATTAAGAAAAAATTTCAAAGTCGAGGATTCTGAATTATTTTGAGTTTTCGATTATAATCAAAAATAAATAATTATCAAATCAAACAAAATACATCCAATAAATCATTGATTTCTGAAGAATAATTTAAAAAATAACCTGTATTTTCGAAATCCAAAACTTGAATTAGATGAATTAAATGAAAATAGGATTTTTAAATTCATTTTGGGAATTCTTTTTAGTAGTAGAAAGTAATTTATTTCTCAAAAATTTTCCAAACAAAAGTTTTCCATTCAGAAATAAAAATAAAGACAAGTAAAGAAGAAGCAATTGTATCAAATATTATGGATAATATCAAGAAATAAATGATTTGTATTTATTTTTTCTTGATCAATCTTTTCATTTATTTTGATTTACAATTTTTATCTGATATTAAATATATTATACTAGGATATATTACAAATCTCATATTTATTAAAATATTAATGTATTTGGTTAAAGAAATGATTTGAAGAATTCGGTTTCATATAAACCATGGCACTCAAAAATTGTGAAGTGTACTTAACCCCTTAACACAACATTTATACTAATAATTATCTGAAAATAAAAAAAAAAAAAAAAAGACGAAAAAAATATTTTTAGTTGATGAATAAGATAATAAAATTATTGTAGAACTTTTCATATTGTATTCAAAAATATACAAGCATGGTAAAAGAACAAATTAAAAATCTTATTTGTCTATAAAAATATTAAATAATTTTAAAAAATAACAGCCATCAACAAAATAAACGTTTGACCAAATCCTTTAAAGATATTTATTATTATTTCTTTTTTTTTTTTTTGAAAATTTTCGAAATTTGTGATAAATTAAATTCGTAAATAGATTAAAACTTAATTCTGTTTTTGTAATATCAATTTGAAAAATTTAGTGTTCAACCAAATCCTTGAAATTCAAGTATAGGATAATTTATTTTATAGAAAAATTTTTAATGGTTTTTTATTTTTAATTTCTTCTTTATTTTCAATTTTTCAAAAAATGTTTGTGATAAAACAAGTTTGATTCGAAAGTGTATTTTTACGGATTATTCTAAAAATATTTCTTTTAACCAGTGCTAACAGAACCCCACAAACGCTTATTAATTCATCCATTTTTTAGTACAAAGGAATTTTTCAATAAAATACTATTAATTTTTTTTTTTTTTTTTATTTTGAAGGGAGGAAATCAATTTCCGTTTACACCCGTTAGGTTTTTTTTAATTTAATAAATAAAAAGAAAATTTCATAAATTTTCTTTTTATTTCTAAAATTAAAAAAATACCGCCGTTATCTTTTCCAGAATTTAAAAGAATAGAGTGAAATCTTAGATTTTTCTCTATTCTTTTGAATTTTGGAAAAGCTAGGCACTTCACGGCACTCTACGACGCTTGACGTAACTCTACGGCACTTCCCAAATTTCTAAATTTTTGTTTAGAAATTTCAATAAAGAATCATAATTTTTTTTTATAATTAACCAATGACAAAATAAATAATGAGTCTTTATTTTGAATAATATCTTTGATATTATTCTGATTATTTTTTTTAATTTGAATTTGTTCTTTAGTCCAAATTATTCGATTTTCTTCATCATAGAATGGGAGGTACCATAAAAAATGATCGATGTATCCAATAATTTCTAAGTTGAAATATTGTTTGTATAAATGGCAAGATTTTGTTTTTATTTTATTCTTATCATTTACATCAGAATATCTATTTAGGTAATTTGTGAATTTTCGATGTTCTAATATGGAAGTAGAACCCTTCCATTTGAAACTATTTTTTGTCATTAGGTTTTTTTTACTTCTTAAATTAAAAAAATCCTAGGCGCTCTAGGCACTTGACGGATACTGCCGTTATCTTTTCCAAAATTTTAAAGAATTGAATAAAATCTTTGATTTTTCTCTATTCTTTTGAATTTTGGAAAAGTGTCGTTAGGTTTTCTTGAGTTTTCTGTTTATTTGGAACCTCAATAAAATCTTCATTTGTTTTTTTTTACTTTTTGAAATAAAAAGAAAATTTATTAAATTTTCTTTTAATTTCAAAAAGTAAAAAAAAACTAGGCACTCTAGTACGCTTGACGACAATCCACAGTGCTTGACTACACTACTGTTTATTTATATTGTTATAATACCTAATAATTTTTAAAATATTCTTGATCTTTCCATCTAGAACTATTTATTATTAAATTTTCTTTAAAATTGATTTAGATTCATATCTAATAATTTTAAGTTTTCTCTTTCTCAATTAATATTTTCATTATTGTTTTTTGAAAATTTTAAATTTTTTGATATGTGTTCAAAATCAAGTATTTCTAATTTCTTTCTAAGTTTATATCATCTTTATTAATTGAAATTCTGACTTGATCTATTTTTGCTTCAGTTTTATAAATTATTCTAGGGGAATGTGGATTGATTTTTAAAAAATCCATGGCTTTTTTATTTATAAAATACTATTCACTTAATCAGTAATTAGGTAATATTATTATTATTTTTTAATGGTTTTTGCTTTTATGTTAAAAAAGAAGTGAAAAAAAAAAAAAAAAAGAAATTTGAATTCCTTATAAATATAAGGTATTGTCAATGGATTGGAAAATTAATAGAACTTTATTCATTATTATTTACAATTAACTTTTCAAAGTTTTTTTTCCCCTATTTTTTGGAAAAGTGTTTAATAATAAGAAAGAAAGGTTTAAAAAAATAATAATTTACTTTTTCAGTGCATATCTTTTTAAATTCAATCCAGTTTAAATAAAAAATTAGCATTTCCACATTGCCAAAATTTCGGAGAAAATCTTTAAAATATTCTATTGCTAAAGGATATTCTAAGATTTGGGAAAATTTTTTAAAATCATCAAGTTCTTTCATTAATGTAATTTTTTTTGGTTTTTCCTTTTGGTTTAAATTAATATCTTGTAGTTTTAAATCAGTTTTTTTGGTGTATTCATCAATTTTCTGTTTGTTTTTAACATTGGTTTCTTTTTTATTTGTATTGTTGGTTTCAGTGTGGCTTTCACTATTGGGGTTATTGTAGTATTGTTTACAATATTAAAGGGGTATTTGGAAATATTAATTAAAATATCAAATATTAATTAAAAACGTAATGTTATTTTTTAAAAATAATAAGCTTTATAAAATGATTTAAATTGGTTATTATTCCAATTTTTATTTGTTTTTTTTTTTTTTCTTGTTTGTTTAAAATTTAAATAAAAGTAAGTAATTTTATTGTTACATTATTATTGAACTATTTCATAAAGAAAATTTTCAAAAAACACAATTTAATTTGTGTAATAATCTTTTCAAAGAATTTTTCTCTAATAACTTTGTGTTTGTTTGTAAGTATTTCCTTATTTTAAAAGATTCAATTCAAAATACGGTAATCAATTCAAATCTTAATGATATTGAAGTTGATAATATAATTTTTATATTATAGCCAAAATTTAAAAAAATTGGATGACCTAAAGATATATAATTTGAAAATTCCAAGTTTTGATCTTAGTCCAACTTTTTCAAAATCACAATAAATAAGCAAAAAAAAAAGAGAGAAAATTTTTAATAATTTTGATTTTTAAATACTGTTTTTCATTCAAAAAGGGTCTAGTTTAATTGAAAAAAGAGAAAAAAAATCTATGAGTTTTATCCAATATTCTTTTCAAAATAAATCTTCAATTTGGAGATCATAATTGTTTTTTCTAATTTAGATCAGATAATTTTTTCTAATTTGGTTTTTTTTTCTTTTCTTTTTTTTTTATCTTTTTTTGCCATTTCTTCTTCTTTTTCCTTTTTTTTTCAAATTTTTGTTTTTTTCAGTTTTTTTTTTTTTCTTTTTTTTTGTATTTTTTTTAAAAATTAGGCTGATGATAATTTTTGTAGATTTTTTTATTATTACAAGATCTATAATTGCTAAGTAAAAAAGTGTTATTTTTATGTTATTGGAAGAGTGAAAATGATTGTAGAAAAATCAGATTAATTTCTATGGAATTTTCATTGGATCTCCAATAGAAGATCAAAATGAATAATTGTTGTTTTTTTCAATGATTCTGCAAAGAATTTGAGTTTTTTCAATTTTTAAAAATATATATATAAGTTGATTAAAGTTACTTCATTCGGATATCAACTATTCCCTGATGTTTATTATTCTACTTATTTGTTATTTGTTCTTCAAAGGGTCATTTATAAAAAATAATTGATACTCATACATTTTTTTGCGCACCTTTGACAGAAATAAAGTTTACTTTCTATTACAAAAATGATTCTTTAATGGTTAATCTCTTCCAAAAAAAAATAAATAAATAAAATTTTTTTGATTCTTATGATTTTGATCTCAATCATTTACATTGGACTTTTTTGTATTGCAACTCTAAACCAATTTTTTAAATAAATTTCGTTTTAGGAAATTCAGAGAAATTAGAAATAAATAAATGAGCATATTTTAAAAATATTCTTAATTTTTGGAAATTAAATATCAAAAATAATAAAAAATAAAAAAAATAGGTACTTATTCATTGTGCTTTTACCTGTAAATTTGGTACATAAAATAAAATTTTGAAATTTATCAAAAATAGTCTTTTTGAAAACTCTAAAGAAATTCAGAGTTACAGGCAAAGCCTTGATTTTTTAAATTTTTGTTTTTGTTTCAAAAATCTATTGATTTTCTAGTCAAAAATAAAAATTAAAAAAAAACTACGAAAAGTGCCGTCAAATAAATAGAAAACTCAAAAAAACCTAACGAAAATCAATAGATTTTCGAAATAAAATAGAAAACCTCAAAAAAACCTAGAACACTTCACAAATAAAACAGAAAATCTCGAGAAAACTCGAGAAAACCTAACGGCGATTTTTTTTAATTTCAAAAAACTCAAAAAAATCATTTCGGTATACAGGAGGTAATTTTGTTGAATTCCCTCTCTTCAATAATAAAAAAAAAAAAAAAAATAGACTTATTTTAACTCTTTAAAAGTGACTCAAAAAACTTATTCTTTTATTTAATGAAAAAATAAAATGAAAAAAATAATAAAAAATATTACAAAACAAAGAAAAAATCCAGAAAAATAAAGCATTTCTTTCAAAAAAAAAATGTTACTCAAAAAACTTCTATACTCACGACTCATAAACTAAGGTGACTTTAGGTTGTCTATAAATTGGTTTAGGGTGTTCATATGTGTTGGTTTTTGCTTTTATCCAGATCATTTTTTTGCTCCCAAATTAGATATAGAATTTAATCATGAGCAATTGGTAAAAAAATGTTACAAAAATTTAATTTATTGTTTTTTATTAAGGATTAAGTTTGAAAGCACTTTTTCTGTTAAAGAGAGAGTTTTGAAGTGGTTAAATCGGTAACTTTTAATTCAAAGAGTGTATAAACACGGATACAGTCATTGGAAGTATTTTAAACTTAATTTGGTTTTCTATAAAATAAAAGTTATTTTCGTTTTTATACTCACAGTGGTGCTTTAAGAAAAAATAAGTGAATGGGTTAATAGTAAATTTTCATCCTTTTTGTTCATTCAAATAATTTTGAACTTCCAGTTCCTTTTTTATGAATGTTATTAATGCTCAAATGATATTCTAATCAAAAATTCATTTCTTAAATTATTGTTTTCAAATATTGTCCTCTAAGAATATTTTAAAAAAACAATATTTCAGCTGCACAAAAAAAACAAGAAAATATACAACTTTTTATTTTTGATACATCTTCAAATAAAAAACTTTTTAAATAATCCAAGAAATTTGAATAATTCAATTAAGGGGTATCTGAATTCGAGATCCAGGTACTATTTAAATTTTAATCTATTAACCAATGCGATCCATTGAATAGATTATCTACACGCGAAAATTCAAAATATTAGCAATTTTGGGATTTATGTTTAGAAACCATTTTTTTGATCAGAAAAATTTTAATAATTCTCGAACAAATCAAGGACAAAATTAATATCGATTTTTTTAACCACAAATATCACAATCTTTCCAGATTACTGATAAATTCAAATAAATGTTTGAAAATTTTTGGTTCATTTTCCATTTTAGAAATTTTTTTACCTAGCTTTGAATAAAGCATTCTATTGATTTAATTTTTAGAAACTTTGTAAAATTGATTTGACAAGAGAAAGGCTCTTTCTCTTGTGTTGTTTTAAAAGTTAAGATTATAAATAACAAATAATGGAATTTGATCAAAAAATTTTTTCAAAATTTTTTTGAATTTATCAGTATACACAAACATATCCTTATTCTAAGACTCTGTAATACTTGAAAATGAAACTGAAAAGCTGATGGTAGAAAAATATTTTGGTTTTCGAAATTTTATAGGGTATTTTTAGATTTGGAAGAAAATATTTTGTCCAAAATGATAAAATTTTGAGAAAAAATCCTCAATTTTAACGACTACGTTTCGGATTTATCAAAAAGCCTCAACACCTTTATACACAATATCATTTAAGATGAGGACTCGGGATCTTCAAAATATTCACTAATTAGGTCAAAATTGCTTTTTTTGTAATTTTTTTTAATGAAAAATTCAGAAAAAATTTTGAGATAGCTTATCTCGAACACCCTTATTAAGAATGGTAAAAATATAAAGAAAAATAACCGAAATTTTCAAAACTGAAAAAATGACGATAATTTCAAACACTTTCAATAAACATCTCTAAACTTTAAAAGAAAATATTTTCTATGATTTTTGAGCATGAATTACCTTGATTGTTCTCTTGTCTCCATAAATCAGATTAATTCCGATAAAAGAGTTGTGGTTTTCTCTTAATTTTTTTGATTTTGATTCTTTTTGTTTTTTTTCTTTAATTGAAGATCTCAACAACTCTTTTGTGATATAGTATCTCATCGATTTGATTTTTGAACAGAAGCGATCCTTACAAACATACAAAACATCTTTTTTTATTTTTGTGTGATATTTTTTTTTTGTTTGTCTTGTTTCTCTCAAAGCCTAATTAGTTGTATCAAAACAATTTGTTCCGAGATTATGTGGGAAATCTTTTGAAGAATTTTTGATGAAAGGATCTTTTGGAAATTAAATTTGCAAAAATTAGTCAGTTTTTTTTATTTTTAAAAAAAATATTTTGTCAGTTGAGAAATAAAGATCTTTCTATTTTTTGGGAATTGGGAATTTTGGTGGATTCGATACAATACCAAGCCCACTCACGTGTCTTATTATCAAAATATATCTTTTTAGAAAATAACAAAGGATTAGTCATCAAAAAATATAAATTTATTACATTTTGGCTCTTTAGGACAACTTTTAAAACCCTCTTAATTTACTTCCTATAACTATAATGAAAACTAAAAAAATCTAGACAAGGATGTAGGGTTTTCAAAATTGATCTAAGGGGTAATTTTCTCGAAAAGCTGATTTTTTCCGATCCTCTTTTTCATTTTTTGATATCACAGAAATCACAGAAATTACAGAAATCATAGAAACGTGGACAGGCGATTTATAGGAAAAATATTTCATTTTTTACTTTTTAGATCTAACTGGACAAAACTTTGTGGGGTTTACCAACACCTAAATACTGATTAGAGCATACACAGCACACCAATTTTCAATTTGAAACATAGTTCCTAAATTACTTGGTTGGAAAATTTTTTTTGAAAAATGGTTAAAAATAAACTCTTTTTCAAACAAAAGGGCGTACCTCTCAAATCATCAATACTTTTAAATTTTATTGTTAATAAGATAATTACTTTTTGGTGATTTTCATTTTAATTATTCATTTTTTCATTTTTTGGATATTTTATTTTATGGATATTGAACAGTTGGAAAATGAAAAAACATGATAAGAAGAAACCAATTTGGAAATAATCTACCAGTATAAAAATGGAAAAAGTTTAATTTTGTTTTTGAATAAGCTAGATATAGGAATTTTGAAAGGCCATTATTAGGTTGATGTATGAAACAAAGAAAAAAGAAAATATTTGAAAATTAACAATTCCAACAAAATACCCAGATGAATTGTGGCTTTATATTGGAAATGGGACTTTAAAGAGTAAAGGTTTGACGTATTAAGAGTTATTAATAAAATGTTAAGAAGTTTTTCCCAATTCAACTTGTTCAACGAGTTTTTATTGATTTTATAATTTTTTCCCCCAACAATCCACAAAACGAGATTTTTCATTTCAAATAAAATGGGTCACCAATTTTTGAAATATTTAATTTTAATTTTTATTGTTTTGTTTTAATAAGTTTTAAATATTCAGCTGGGTGTTTTTTTTATGTTTTATAGAGTTTCTTATATTTTAAAATGATGTCACAATTAATTTGATTCAATTATGAATAATTCTTGAAATTTTCTGTGCCCTTTTATTTGAAAAAGAGTTTACCTTAAAAAATTTTTCCTACTGGTGTTTTAAGATTTTTCTATTTATTTCACATTATTTAAAATTAATAAATATGAAGTTGTTACATAAAAGTAATTTTTGTTCATCGTTAAATTTGGAATATCTTTAAAAACAAAAGCAAATTTTTAAAAAATTATTTACCCTGTATTGGTTTGTGTCTTCTTTTTTTTGCCATAAAAATTTTGGGTAATATCATTAGTGGAATGGTAATTTTTGCTCATTACTAGTTCATTTATATTGTTGTTTTTATAATCTTTCTCAGTAACTTTCATTTGTTTTTTGTCGTCTATTAACTTTGATGTTGATTTACTTTTATTCATAAAACCTATGCTTTTTGAGGCCATTATTTCTTCTTTTTTTTCTTTGATCGAGTTTTTTTTTTTTTTTATTTTCTTTATTAAATTCTTATTTTTGATAATTATTTTTGCTGGGATTTTTTTTTTCAAGGATTTGCCATTGTTGTGTTTTTTGGTTTGGCTATTGTCACCTTTGTTTTTTCTTTTTTTGATTTTTTTTGGATCATTTGCTAATTGATGATAGTCTTGAAAATGTAATTTCAATAATTCAACAGGAACGTCTGGGTCATTGATATTTTCGATCTCATATTCTGGTTTTTTTGTTACTTCTCGCTCTTTTTTTTCTTCTTTTTCCTCAACAATCCCAGAAAGTGAAATCGGAATAACACCTAACCCCATTTGTTCGAGTAAAGGTGATTCAACAAACATTCCAAAATCCTTTTTATGGTTTTTTAAAAAAGACAAAAATAGATAAAATAAATGCAAAGACATTTTTTATTTGAACAATTTCTCTTTAGGTAAAACAATTTGGACTGTTACCCCAAGAATTTGATTTACATGTTGGTTGGTCGGAAATTTTCATTAAAAAAAAAAAGACTTTTTTTGCTGAAAGTGAAAAATTTTTTTTTCTTTATTAAGAGGTGGTTGTTGAATAAATTTTCCGAAAGTTCCTCACTAAACTTCAAAAAGGATTAAGTTTGTTGATTTCTAAAAAAAAAAAAAAATCTTTTGTTGTTTACCATTTTTACACAGTTTTTCTTTTACTTAAAAAGAAAATTGTACTTGATTTATTTCTTCATAAATAAAAAAAAAAAAAAATCCAAAGATCGTAAAACAGAAAAAACCTTCACAGTTCACATCTTGATTTGTGATCATTTTTTTTTTTTTCAATTTAGGCTGTTCTTCAACATGAAAATTTTTGAAATTCGTCAAACTCTAAAATCAAAAATAGTTTTTTTCATAAAGAAAAAAGGGGTGTAACCAAGTATTTGTTTGAAACAAATTGTCAAAAAAGAATTTGTATTTTTAAAAAAATAGAATCTTACAGTTGATTTTTTTTGTTGGTTAACTTCGACGACTAAATTCGGCTTTTTGGACATTCAGAAAAAAAGTTTAAAAAAATGATATTTTTTTTCAAAGTCTTTTAATTTACAAATTAAAGTGTTGAAAGTATTTGTAGCATTCCTAAACACCGGTCTTGGGGTTGTTCACTCGTTCTCAAGATGTTAATTATTGTTAAAGATTATCTTCTCGAATATGATATTTTTCGATTTTGGTAAAGATAAAAACCAAATATTTCCTCAACCAAGATAACGTAACAAGAGTCTTGTGTTTTTAAATTGTGCTCAGCAATTGTTCTTATTTATTATTAACAAAATCAACAAATAGTATATCTTTTTGAAAAAGAAAAATTGTAGTTCAAAAGAGAATTAGTAAATATCACAAAAATTTAAGAAAAAATTTTAGCCTAACTGTTGTACAAGAATAAAAAAAGTAAAAATATTCACTACCTTTTTTGAATTTTTCTTTAATAAATAGAGTTTTCAAATTGTAGGCTTTTATTCAAAAAAAAATGAAATGAACAATGAAGTAAAATTTTTTTCCAATTTTGAAATTAAAAAACAGGTATTTCAAAATCCAAGACAAACTCAGTTTGATTGCTTAAAATTGCTTTTTGTTCATTAGAAGATGAAGTTCTTAAAATTTTCAAACATTTTTCTGAACAAAAGAAAAGAAAGATTTGTACGAATTAGAAACAACCTAATTCTTCAAGGAGAACCATAATACGAACAAAATTTCAAAAGAATTGAAATAGGATAAAACGAAGAAAAGATTTTTTGCAAGCGAATGAAATTCTCGATCCGTTTTTTTTCAAAGACATTGTTGCTATTTAAAAAAAAAAGGATTCAGTTTCTTTTGTTGAGAAGTGATTTTTCCAAATAATTCTTCATTTTTTTAAAGTTACTTTTATTATTATAATATTTTTCAAAACTTTTATGAAACAAGAAATAGAAATCACATTAGAAGATATTGAAAATGAAGAACTAGTTCAAATTCCAAAAAGAAAATCGATTTTAACAGGAAAATATTTAAAAAAGCCTAAAAAAAGTTATCGAATTGCAATGATCACAGATTTTTTTTATCCTTCTGTTGGTGGTGTTGAAACACACATTTTCCAATTGTCTCAGTGCTTGATAAAAAGAGGGCACAAAGTAAAATATTTTTTCATTTTCCAAAACCCAAAAAATTAAAATTAGAAAAAGTTCTTGAAAAAAAAAAAAATAAAAAACAAAAAAAGAAATAAACAAAACTAATCAAGAAATAAACACACACAAAATCTCAAAAACAATCACACCACAACAAAAATAAAAACATTACAACCTAAACAATCCTTTTGCATCCCACCTATCCACAAACCCAAACTAATTACCCAAAGGTTATTGTGATTACACATCAATATGGAGACCGAAATGGCATTCGGTTTATGACAAATGGGCTGAAAGTGTATTACATCCCAAAGCTAAGGGCGCCAGACAAATCATCTTTTCCGACTGTCTGGAACAACACGCCGATTCTGCGTGACATTTTCTTAAGGGAAAGGATTATGATTGTACATGGGCACCAGGAAATCTCTGTCTTGGCACACGAGGGTGTGCTTAATGCACGCGAGCTTGGCATCAAGGCTGTTTTCACAGAGCATTCCTTGTTTGGGTTCAACGAAATCCATTATATTCTGGTCAACAAGGGGCTAATGTATTCCCTTCTTGACGGTGTCCACCTGATTTGTGTTTCGAACACAACGAAGGAAAACGCAGTTTTGCGAACGGCGCTGTCGCCCTATTTAGTTTCTGTCATCCCGAACGCAACCGATTTCTCACGGTTTACGCCCGATCCCACGCAATCTGATCCCAACTGGATCACGATCGTGTCCATCACCCGTCTGATGTACAGGAAGGGCGTGGATCTCATGGTGGACTTGATCCCGATCGTGTGTAGGGCTGTGCCCAATGTCCGGTTTATCATTGGCGGGGACGGGCCGAAAAGGGTCTTTATCGAGATGATGATTGAAAAATATGATCTGCAAGATCGCGTGAAATTGCTGGGCTTTGTGAAGCATGAAAATGTGCCCAAAGTGCTCGTGCAGGGAAACATCTTCTTAAATACCTCCCTCACGGAATCCTTTTGTATTGCCATCTTGGAAGCCGTGTCCTGTGGGCTCTACGTCGTCGCCACAAAGGTTGGCGGCGTTCCAGAGGTCTTGCCAAATTATATGATCTCCTTTGCAAAGCCCAACCCCGAGGAACTTGCACAAAAGCTCATCGAGGCGACAGAAAAATGCAAAGACGTGGATCCATATTTTTTCCATAAAGAAGTCCGCGAAATGTATGATTGGCACGACATCGCCGAAAGAACTGAAAAGGTTTACGACGACATGATGCTACAACCCGAAAGACCACTTTTTGAAAAATTGCGATACCACTCCAGAGGCGGCACTTGGGGCGCTTTGTTAAATAAATTAATATTCATGCTAAGACTCATTTGGCTATTTATTTTAGAAGTTTGCTTTCCCAGAGAACAAATTCATTACGCAGTCGATTTCCCAACAGACAAATTTCTGAAAATGAAAAAAAAAAAATTAAATAATTAAGTTGTTGAAAATTTGTTCTTAATTGATTAATCTTTTTTTTTTTCAATTTTTTCCCCCACAATCATTATTACAAAAATTGATTTAACTTTAAATATTTTATAAACTATATCTTTTTTTATCATCTTAAAAATATTAAATTAAAGTATTTTAAATTGAAAATTAGATTTCATTTAGTGGTAATGATTTTCGAAAAATAAAAATTTTCAAAATAAAATTAATTTTATGAATTATTCACTTCTTATAAATATTTAGTCTATACATTAGGTGATTTTCAGAAAAAAAAATTTTTTTATTGAAATTATCATTTTTTTGAGATTAATTATTATTATTATAAACATTAGTTTCTGAACACCACATTTTAACACAATCAATTGTCTAGATATTCTTTCAAATTATTTTTTATTTAATCTTTTAAGATTGGTCAAATAATTCAAAGATAAAAAATCATTTTTATAAAAAAATTAATTTCTATAAGTTGAATAAAAGTTTCTTATGAATGGTAATTTGTATATAATTATTTTTGGCCTTTTTTTACAAATTTTAAAGAGGATTGTCCTCGTTTCTAATTTGGAAATTAGTAAGAGGCCCATTGGAATATTGTTTCTTTCAAGTTTGGAAAACAAATTTCATGTTCTTTCCATTGTGTCTGAAAATTGAAAAAAAAAAATAAATAAATAAAATATATATCAAACCATTAAAATACTTAATATAACCTTGAAAGAAAATAAATAAATTTGTACTTTCTTTTTCTTTATAATGAAATCAATTGAATTATTGAATAAATGAGCAAATTAATTTCAATTTTTTTTTTTTTTTTGATAGTTTTTCTTTGATAATTGAAGTTATAAGATACACACTTTACATATAAAACTTGAGAACCCAAATTTTTTTTTCCATTTTTAATCTGTTAAAATTAAAATTTAATTTTTTTACTTTTTTGAAATTATTTTTAATTTTTTGTAATTTTTTATTTATCATTTTTTTTTTGATAACTAAAAGAAAATTGCAATAATCCAGCGTATACATTATTTATCAATTATAAGTTAAATCCATTTTATAAAAAAAAATAAAAAAAATAAAATATATCAAGCTTTCAATGTCTTTTCGCTAAAATAATTATTTTCTTTTTTTTTTGTTTTTTTGGAAAGATTTTTCCTTTGAAATCACAATAAAAAATTCCACAACCAAAATACATTCAGTTCCAAATTTAAGGCACAAACTATCAACGAAAATTAAGGCGCTTACAAAATACATCCCAAATTAAGGAACAAACTTCAGATTCTAGTAAAATTATTTATGTAAAAAAAAAATTCCAAATTTTGTACCTTAATTTGAGATTTTTTTGTGTCTTAAATTTCGTTGATAGTTAGTGCCTTAATTTTGAAACTGGCTGTATTCCAAGTTTTTTTTTTGATAAGTTAAAAACAAAAACTAAACTTTATAAAAATAAAATTATTTTAGAAATATTTTCGAATAATAACCTAGATGTAAACAATATTCAAAAGAACACCAAATATTATTTTTGAATTAACTTTTCAAAAAAATTATTAAAAATAAATAATTTTAAAAAGGTAATTATCTCAAAAAACAACAATTAAATGCAATTATTTTCCATTAGAGCCTTTTTATTAAAATTTATTATCACATCATGATAATCAAAAGTTCATGAAAATCTAAAAAACCATGATTATTCCTACTTTATCATGGAAAATCATAAATTAATGATATCACCCATTAATAAAATAAAATAAAAAGGGCAAAAAACACAAATTATTATTTTGTTATCACCTTTTAAAAAATCTCTTGGATTTTCCAAATTCTTTGGACTTTCACAAAGGCTTAGCCCCTTTAAAAACATTAGAAAATATTTGAAAGGACTTTAAAGTTTCTTCAATGTTAGAAAGGAATCAAAGATATAACGATTGATTAAAAGCATGTGATTTTTTTTTAAGTGGGAAAAAATCTTTTCTTTTCATTTTGTTATACAGCCAAATCCCAGTGAATATTTTAATTAAAAAAATAATAATCTATATTCAAAATCTACCTAAATAGAAAATAAGAGTTTTTTTTATAAAAGAGTTATAAAGATCACAAGTTAAATAACCAAAAAAAAAAAAAAAAAAAGAATTATTTTCATTATTATTGGAGATCGGGTAAAAAAAAACTGTTTAAACCCCAGTGGTATTGTATCTACAATTCAAAGATAAGAAGAATAAAAAACAGAAACAAAATGAAAAAACTTTTTTTAATTTGTAATAATGAAGTTTGGTTATTGTGAAAACTTTTGAACTTTAAGTAAACCACTTCCAGACTTCCTATAAGAAAGAAATTGGTTAAACCCAAGAAAGGTTCATTGAAAGAATGCATAGAGGGTTTTTTGTATTAGAAACCTTGTTATAAAACTAAATTTAAAGAGCAAGTTTCAAATTTGAGGTACAAACTTTTAAGTATATTTGAGGTGAAAAAAAACTCAATTCAAGGGATATTTTTTGGAATTTTAAATTTTCACCAAGTATTTTACTATAATTCTAATTTTGTGCTTTAATTTGTATATTTTTTATTGTAAATTTTGTAATAAACTATTTCCTAGTTATATGGGTCCAGCTTTGGTGAGTGGATTTCATGTGTTTAATGGACTTGAATGAATATTAGAAGGAAAAATTAATTTTTGAAAATTTTATCATTGAAATCTTTTTGTAACATTTTTTTCCTTTTCCTTTTTTTTTTTTATTTTTTGATATTAATTTATTTGTGTTTTTTTTTTGTTTCAAGGACGATAGTCCCTAAATAAAAACATGTTGTTTTAATGCTGTCTAAACCGTAAAAATGATTGTAAAGAAAATGGTATTGTTTTTGAGTGGAATTTTATTTGGTCTTCAATCGAGGATCAAAATGAATATTGATGTTGTTTTTCTTAATAACTCTAGTAATTTTTGTTTTTCGATTTTTAAGAAAATCCATTCATTTAGTAGTTTTAACCCATTAAGATATCAATTATTCTTTGATACGTATTAATCTACTTTTTTTTTTTTGTTATCTAAATACAATTATAAAAAAAAATTGATATTTGTAAAAAAAAACACTTTGCAAGAAAAAAAGTATATATATATATATATATATATATATATATATATATAAACATATACATTTTAAAGACACTCGCGTTCAAAGAAAGTTAAGGCACAATAAAAAAAATCTCGAATTGTTATACAAAATTCAAATTTTAGTCAAATAATTAGGTTATAAAAATCCCAAAAAATGTACTTTAATTTGAGAATTGTTTATTGTGCCTTAAATTTCTTTGAAAGTATGTGTGGTAAAAGTGGAATTGGTAATATAAAATATATAGATAAGAAAGAGAGAAAATTTCAAGAGCGTGTGGGGTTGTGATATTCATTTTTTTTTTTTGGTTTCAATTATCAAAAATAAATGTATAAAGAATTACATCATTTAATATAATAAATTCAATTCAAAAAAGTGATAAAATCACTTGATCTCCCATGGTTAAAAATTTCAATTCATTTTAATTCTGTTTGGTAACAATTTTTTATTTTTGTATTAAGGTGAATATTTGGGTTGATTTCTTGTCTTTAATGGGTTCTGATCAGAAAAGTAGATTATTTTTGAGTCCAATATAAACTATTCTCTCTTTTTCATTTTTTAGTGTCAAACCATTAGTTAATAATCCCTCTCATCTTTGAAATTTTATCATTTTGAATCAATATTTAAAGAGATATGTTATTCTAATAAACGCTGTTCATTATGGATTTTGGAGATTATTTTTATTATCTCTCTTTGAAAATTGAGTTTCTTTAGATTTTTTTATTTCTCATAAATTACATTTTTTTCAAGGTAACCCTGAAATTATTTTGATATCAAATTTTAATACTGATATAGATTTTTAAAATATTATAATAAGATGGATCATATTGAAATTATTTTTTTTTTTAAGAAAAAAGAGTTCGTATGAAGCATAGTTTTGTGATCTGATTTAGAAAGATATTTTTTTTAAAGAGTCAATTTTAAATAGTTACACAGAGAATTTTCCATGTTTAAGGTTTTTTAATTTCTGAAAATTTATTTTTTAAATATAAGAAAAAAAACTTGAATATTTGTTTGTTTAAGAAAAAAATTTTCAAATTGATCGTTCATATTGTCATAGTCAACATTTTATAAATCTATATCAGCATAAAATTTTGAAATCGAAGAAAATTCACGGTAGCTTTAGAAAAACTAGACTTTAATTTTTAAAAAGTTTTGAGTTTGACAAACAAATTTAAAAATGAAATTTTTGTTAAATAAATTACTCAAAATGATTTCAAGCAAGATCAAATGAATTTAGATTATAAAAATGAATTATTTTGAAATATCTAAGAATAAAAATTATTGGATTTTTTTTGAGATATATAGCTAGGGCTATTTTAAACAATACAGCCCCTTTAATTAATATTTTGGAGAACGAAGAGATCTAATGTTTTTATTCTTATAATTTTTAGAGTATTTAAAATAATAAAATCAAAATTAAAATTTTCACTTCAAAATTGGGTTCATTATAAAAAGAATTTCCAAAAAAAATGAGTTGATCCACTGATTTAAAATATTCAAAAGTAATGATCCAAAAAGACTTTTGAATTTCTGTGATTTCTTTTCTTTTGAAATTTGGGATTTTCTCTTGGTTTCTCTGATTTCTGTGATTTCTTGGAAAAAAAATATAATTTTTATCTTGGTTTTTATCAAAAAAATAACTCGAATGAAGTAACAGAAATTGAAATTTTTATCTTATGATATAAAGAGAATTTGTGATTTCAAAGAACACAATTTTATAATAGACAACCAATTTCTATTTATAATAACTTTTCACTGTGGTGTTGGTGCGACTGTATATTAAAAATCAATGGAAAAAGTCAATTTTTGAAAAATACTTCATTCATTGTTTTGTGAAACAGATTTTTCGATTTTTGAAGAAAAATTGTTTTTAAAAAATTCAATTGAATTGAAGGAGTGATTACTGAAGTGGTAATTGTTTTTTAACTTCTGTGGCTTCAATGAATTGTGATTTGTGAAAGGTTAAAAACTTTAAAAAAATAAACAACAAAAAAGGAAAATTTGTAAAAAAAGGAGTTTTTTTCAAAAACAATTATTTTTTGTTATTCAAAAGAAAAAAGATCGAACGCAAAATAAAGAAAAAAAAATTAATTTAATTCATAATGCATCAATATTAATAAAAAGGGGAATAAATTAAAAGAAACGATTTTGGAAAAAAAAAAAAGAAAGAATGAAAAAGAAAAAAGAAAAAAGAAAAAAGAAAGGGTAAAAATGTTCGAAAGTGGAAAGTGAAATTACAAAATTAAACATTTTTTTTTCTTTTTCTTTTTCTGCAAAAAACCATTATTTTCATTCATACCATTTACACTACTTCTTCTTTTTCTTATTTCTCTTGTTAAATTGAAGAAAGCTTCTTCAACGTTTGTAAACTCTTTTGCAGATGTTTCAATGAAGATTGTACCAAGGCATTCTGCGAGATCCTTTCCTTCCTGGGTGGACACTTGCCGTTCGTCAACAAGATCGCATTTGTTTCCAACAACAATGATTGCCTCGGAGTCGGAGTCTTTGACTTGGAGGATTTCGTCTCGAAGCTTTTGGATTTGTTCAAAACTCCTTCGCGAGTCGATGGAATACACCAAGAGAAAGCCTTCTCCAGATCGGATATACGATGGGCGCATTGCAGAATAATCTTCTTGTCCTGCAGTATCCAGAATGTTTAAAATTGCAATTTCGGAATCGATTTCCACTTGTTTTCTGTGTGAGTCCTCAATTGTTGGATCTTTTGTTTGGTTTGTTTTAATTTTATTTTCCAAAAAGGAAAAAAAAAAAAAAAAAAAGAAAGAGTTGTTAAGTTGAAAAAAAGAGGAATTTTTTTTCAAAGTTTATTTCGAAAAAAAACAATTTGGTGAATATTTCACTTTAACAAAAAAGAAAAACAAGCTCTTTCAGCGAGATTGAAACAAAACGAAAATCCTGTTTCTGTTTTTTTTTTTTTGGGAATTTTTGGAAAAGGAGAAAGACAAAGCTTACCATATTCTTCAACAAAATGGTTGTAACAAAGTTGAACTGTTAAAGCCGATTTCCCGGTACCACCTGCACCAAGAACAACAAGGGAAAATTCAAACTCTGCATTTTGTGTTGTCATTTTTGTTTTCTGTGTATGCAAAAGCCGTTTTTTTGGAAAAAGTTAAAAGAATAAAAATGAAAAATGGAAAATCGGTTGAGTACTTATTTGAGAAAATATTTTATGTCAACGAAATCCAATTTGCTATTTTTTCTACAAAACCAGAATGTGAAAAACTAAAAAAGTAAAAATTTTCATGTTGAAAATAAATTTACTCTTTCTTGGAAAAAACAATAAATAAAAAATCGTTTTTGATCAAGTTGAAATAGTAACCACAAACATTTTTTCAAATTGGGAATAATTCTTTTTAAAAAGAGTTGAGGGACTTAGGGTTATTTTTTATAAAATGAAATAGCAAAAGTTTCGATCTTTGTCAAAGATAAAAAAAAGAAATCACAATTATTCACCAAACTCAAGATTTTCCAATAATATTATTTTACTCACATTTTTTTATTTCTCCTTTGTTTGCCTTGATATAATCTGATTGACACATTCTTAATTATTACTTTTTTTTTGAGTGTAAAATTAGAACTTTCTACTTTTCTCAAAGTAGGAAATGGTTTGGAAAAGGACCCAATAAATCAGAAAAATGATTGAAGTAATCGGAGATTTTATTGAACTTCCTGAAAAGATGAAGTTCAAAAAATTTAAAAAATTTACGTTATGATTACTCTTTTAATTTTATAACGTAAGAAAATTAAAGATAGAAAACAAATTTTATTTATTTTAATACCAAATGAATGATTAAAATGGACTTAACAATTTAATTGAGAACCGTGAAGAACTTTTTTGTCAAGATTCGTTCTTGTTTGTTAAAAAAAAAGGAAATTCTGAAACAATTTTTTTGCCTTTTTTAATTTCAGATTTGTCGATTATTTGTTTAACACTCTTTTTCAGTAACTCCCAAATTGTTATTCATTTGACAAAAGAGGGATTTTACCTGTCAATATGGGTATTTGAATTGTAAATAGGAAAAAATTGCCACTTTATTTTTCCTTATTTTTTTTTTTGTAATGGAGTTTTTAAAGAAGGGGTTTGTCATTTACGATCTCTACTTGAAAAAGAAAAATGAAAAGAACAAGAAATTCTTTTACATTTAGTTGGCAAATTTGAATATGAAAAAAGCAAATATTTGTTGACTTTTTTTGTGAAAATATTTCGGTTTTCTATTGGTTAAGGTTTTAAGAAATGTGATTTGATAAAATTAGTGAACTAATAAGATATAGAATTCGAATTCCTTTCTCTTGATTTCTTTATTTCTGGATCTTTATTCTTTTAGTGGTTGTGGATAGATTTCTTTTTTTTTTTTGAGTGAGTTTACAAGTTTAAAACTGAATGTTGTAAAAAATAGAATCTTGACAATTTTAGAGAACAATAAAGAGTTTTATGCAATTACCCAAACTTTGGTAATAATAAATATAATGTCTAATCATCTGTATAGACTTATAATAATTTCAATCAAAAAATTGTTTGGAGAACACCAATCTTTTAATTTTTAAGGGACTAGTCTATATTAATTTTTTTTGTCCAATAACTAAATAAGGAATCCTTATCTTGAAATATATTTAAAATTGAAAATAGACAGGTTTTTTCAATGTTAGAACTTTTAGTTCTTGTTTTTTTAAAATTTTACAATTCTGCCAAAAAAAGTGACTTTTAAAAATTTTTTTTTAAAAAAAGATCTTTAACGGATGAGAATTTTTTGATTAATTTTGGATTTAATTATTTTCTTAAAAATAATATTTATTCTCATTTTTAAAAACGAAAAAATAATTTAAAACTGGTGAATATTTTCTCCTTCACTTCTATTCATCTAACTTGAATGTATAAAGAACCCAATTTGTTTTATCGATAATTACTTTTTTAAAAAATAGTTCTTATTCTTTTCTTTGATTTTTTTTGACTCTGACAAAAACTTTTGGGATGGTAATTTGGGAACACATAAAAAAACTTCAAATTCAACAAAAAAAAAGAGAGTAAACTCAAAAAGTAGATTCATGAAAAAAAAAGAATGGTACAAGAAAAGAAAGAAAATCTTTTATTAAGAGTAAAGCATATATTGTATATTTTTTTTCGAATCAAACTATGTTTTCATGCAAATCCAAAAAAACCCTTTCAGGTTTATTTTTCAAACTATTTTTTGTACTTCTTCCACAAACATAATAAGGTTTTGCTTTCTTGTTCAGATTTTTTTTTATTTTTTGTATTTTTGCGCAAAGTTGAAAAAAAGCAACTTTCAAAAAAGTGAAAAAATGCAAAAATGTTTTATTTCGATAAAAACAATAAGTAAATTTAATGAATGTCATTTAGCAAGATTTCATTAATACACTAAGAAGTTTTTCACTTTGATTTGAAATCGAAGTAATTGGCAAAAAAAATTCTAAATCACTATTAAATTTACCTAAAAAAATTTAATAAAGACTAGTCCCTTAAGAAAAAATCATTTTTCAAATAATGTATTGGTGTTTACCAAACGATTTTATATTTTAAACTACTTTGAGCTCAAAAATAAAAATGGTAGTACCTTATAATATTTCCTATTTGTAGATATTCGTATGGAGATTTTTAGTCATCTCTATAAACAATAAAAACTCTATTTTTTACAACCTTCCATATTTACACTTGTGAAATAGCAATAAAAAAACAAACTCAGATGTTAAAAAAAAACCCAGACTTGATAAAGCACGTATATCAAAATAAAAGCTTTTTTTCCTTTTACCAAAAGGGTTACATATCAAATGATCAAAAAAACCGACATAGAAAAATTACATCTATATCCTATGAATTGTAAAACTTTTACATTTTATTAGTAGAATTTTAAGTAAATAAATATTGATCAATATAAACTAAATTCCAAAAATTTGGACATAGTTTAAACATTTGAAAGAATACAATTACTACCCTTTACATTCAATTGGGGAATAATTTTGATTTTACAAACTATTTCATTTTTTGTCTTTTTTGTTTTGTTTTTATTTCCTTGTATTTCAGCTATTTGATCTGTTTCATTAGACCTGGAAAATTTTTTTCGATGATTGATAGAAGGTTAGTGTTGAGTTTGTTAAATTGGAGTATAACATACAATTGGTAGACGGTATCTTAACATTTGATCGATTAACAATTATTGATGAAATTTCAACAAATTTACAAATACATTTTTTGTTTGGCTTGTTTCATTATTTTGGACACACCTGTTTTTATTTATATTAACAATTTTTTATTTTTTGTTTTATTAGTATTGTTATTTATAAACAATTGTTATAATTTTTCACCCCACACCAGCATCCATATATCTGTATATATTGGAATAATTGGAAAAAAAAAATTGTTTGTATCTAGTTGTAGATAATTTCTAATAATGCATTTTAGAAAAAAAATTTAACATATTTTTAAATTAATAGCCTATTAGAACCTAAAAACAAAAAGTAAAATTAATTATCAGAAAAATTCATTAACTCCCAAACACCATTCCTTATATTATTTTTAATCAAATACAACAAATACATTTTAAATCTACTTTTTTATCAAAAAACAATAATTACTTTTAGAGATCTCAAAACAATTAATTTTTTTCATCAAATTTTTAATGATAGATCAAAAAAAGAAAAACACAAAATCAAAAGATAATTATACTGATAATTCCACTTTTGAGGCACAAGAAAAATGTCAAACTAAGGTAAAAAATTCAAATTCCAGTAAAAATAATTTGAAAAGATAAATTTGAAAAAATGTGCATTAATTTGAGATTTTTTTGTGTCTTAAATTTTGTTGAAAGTTTGAGCCTTAAAAGTGAAACTGACTATAGAAAAAACTGCCCTTGAACAGAATCCTCTATTTTGTCTTGTTCCATTTATTTTTTCTTTTATCGATTGATCTTACTGAAGGTTTTTAGTATCGATTGGGTTTTCTAATTAAAATTTGTGTTGAAATATTTTCCCTTAAAAGGATTTTAAGAGTTGTTTTTCCTTGAATTTTTCTCGAAATTAACTAATTTTTAGAAATATTTGTAATTCTAAGCTTTTTTCTGTAAAATATATAATTTGCAGTATCAGTACATTTTAGAAAACACTATAAAGTCACATATAAGAGACAAATTAAACTTAATAAGTACTATTAAAACAAGAAAAAAAAAGAAAAAAAAAAAGGAACAATGTACAAAAAATTTGTCATATTAGGGCACAATCTATTTTTTTTTCAAGTTAAATTATAATCTGAAAAAAAAGGGATATTGTTATATCTACCAAAATTTTACCTGATCAAAACTTTTTTTTTTGGCCTTATTTGGTTAATTAGAATGTGAGTTAAAAAGTTTTACTACAGCACTTTAATAGCATTTTTAAAAGAAGACTAGATTGGGATTTTATTAGTCATACGGCCTCAAGAAAGTACTAAAAGTGAACGTATCTAAAAAAAGAAAAGGATTTTATAACCTTTCTTTTTTTAAATTAATCGAAAAAACTCAACAAAAAGGAAAAAGATCTTTTTTCTAAAAATTCATTGGATAAAATGAACTTCTTTTAAAAATGAAAACTCATTTCTCAAAAGTTAATAATGGAGTTTGGTTAAAAATACCAACTGAAACCTTGGAGAATTAGTGTTCTATTACCTTTGTGGGGAAAAAAAAATAAATCAGTGTTAATAAACCCTGAACAAGAATTACAAATTTTAAAGTTAAAAAAGTTAATAAATGTGTATTTTTTTTGAAATCCCTGAAAGGAAGTTCCTTATATGCTCACAAAACAATGGCACACTCGTGTACTAATTGTATGAAAAAATATCTTGTACATAATTTGAAAATTTTTAGACACAAAATCAATACGGATAAATTCAAATAAATCTCAAAAAATTTTTAGTTCAATTTCCATTTTTATAAATCTTCTAACTGTTTCTTATCAAACAGTCCAGGGAAAAGAATATATTATAGAACAACCAATTTTAGAGAATTTCTTAACACTTGACTTTATAAAATGCTTTATTCAAAGCTTGAACATAATAATTTCAAAAAGGAAAATCAAATAAAAATTTCCAAACTTAAATTGCAATTTATCAGTAATAAAAAGTTCTAAATTGCTTTTTATCAAAGACTTTTTAATAAAAATAAATCTGGACAAAAAATAGAAACTGTTTTTGAACAAGACTTACTTGAACCGTCTCCAAGTATACTCTGAAAAAAAATCTGTATAATTTTTCATTTTTTTTCAAATGTCTCAAGTAACACTCACAATTAAATCCACAGGCACAAAATTTAATATCGATGTTGATCCTTCGATAACTGTTAGCGAGTTTAAAAAATTACTTTCTGAGCCCGCAAAATGTGAACCTGAAAATCAAAGGCTTGTTTTTGCTGGTCAGATTCTTGTTGACAACAGAAAACTTAGTTCATATAGTAACGCTTTAATTTTTTTTTTTTTTTATTTTTTTTTTTATTTACCCCAAAAAAACAATTAAAGAATTACTTTTTGTTTTGCTTACTTACCAAACAACAACCTTTCGATCTTTTTTTTTTATTTTGTTTTTTATCTAATTCCTTAAGGTATCAAAACTGATGCAACTGTTTACTTAGTGAAGTCTTCTTCAACAAAAAAACAAACAACAAACAAAACTGAAAACACACAAAAGAACCAAAATACCGAAAAAAAAGAAAGCAGTCAGCAAAATACACAGCAAAACACCCAACAAAATATGCCAGATTTATCGGGAATGTTTAACATGCTTGGCGGAATGGGTGGCGGTCTTGGAGGAATGGGTGGTGGTCAAGGTGGTAATATTTTAAAATTTTTTTTTTTATTTTTCTTGTTTAACTACTTAGGATTAACCCCTTCCTTTTTAAAAAGTGTACAAGCCTACAAGCAAAAAAATCTTTTCTTTTGTGGATTTTAAATCTTTGCATTTTAGACTTAATGAAGTTTAAGGAACTGGTTTTAATTTTACCCCATCACTTAAAGAGAAAATGGGATTATATCTTTTTACTTTCTTGGTGTGTTTTACCAAATTAATTATTTTATAAAAGTGTAACTTTATTTGACATGCACTAAAATGATTTCATAATTTTACATGTTTTTTTGGATAAAATTGTGAATTTTTTCATTAACGATGATACTTTTTGGGGACGCACACAAGGTTCAAGAAAGTTGACAATATATTTGATGTATTTAGTGGTGCTTTTATTGTATTTTAAAAGGAAAGGAAGATGTTTGGAGTAGAAACATCAAAATGAAAATCGAAAATACTTGATCCAAAATTAAACAAACCCAAACATCCTCAACGGTTGACAAAATGGAATTGATTGCCATTTAAAGCATCGTATATATTGTCAACTTTCTTGAACCTTGTGTGCGTCCCCAAAAAGTATCATCGTTAATGAAAAAATTCACAATTTTATCAAAAAAACATGTAAAATTAAGAAATCATTTTTGTACATGTCAACTCGTAAAATTTTTTCAAAAAAAAAATCTCTAAATTTTGTATTTTTGAAATACACTCATATAATAAATATTATTCTACATAACAATTTTGAAAAAGGTTTACAACCTTTATTAGATATTAATGGGAATAGAAAAACGAAAAAAAAATGAAAATATTCAGTAATATTTTTTTCATTTTTAATAATAAAAATTTTGAAATTTTTATTTGACTTAGTAGAGAGATTATTTTCAGTGTATTTTTTTAATAGTCTAAAAAGAATCATATTTTTCAATTTTAAAATAAAATCAAATATTTCTTTCAAAAGATATCGTTTAAATTAAATTAAAAAAATGATATTTTTTTTCTGTTTTTGGAATATTTTTTATCATTCCATTTTATTTTTAATTTCATGTTTGAGTTTTTAAATGTATTTTCCCTGTTTTTTTTGCAAAACGTTTTAACATTTATTATTTTTTCTTACTTAATGTTCAATCAAAAATTAATTCATTTCAACTAATTTCAAAAAAAAATACCCCAAAAATAGGTGTTTTTTTTTCAAAAGTCAGTAATTTTGAAAAAGGAGGTATATTTGGATCTTAATTATTTTAATAGCTATCCCTTTTCTTAATGACATAAAATTATCATAACTTTGAAGAAATAATTTATAAAAGATGTATAACTGAAATCCAATAGATAGTTTTGACTAACTTTAATTTTCAGAATTTATTTTATCCTTGTAGTGATGTGTTCTACTGTTAAACTCAAATGAAAAAAAAATAACAATTTTAACTAAAAGTTCAATAAGAAAATTGAATATAATTTCGAAAAATAACATTTCTAATTGGTTTTGTAAAGATCTTTGTGGGTTTGTTTCACAAATAATTAGCAAAAAATATTTTGTAACTTGAAATAAAAATTTTCATTTATTAAATTGCAAAATAACAGTTAATAAAAGAAGCAATAAATGAAAATTATTGAGAATTTCAATACCTAACTTAAAAACTTAAACCAACCAGTACATTTATTCTTTCTCACCAGTTGAAAACCTTAGAACCTATTAGATAAACAAGTTAATATTAGCCTCTTTTGAAATCATAATAATCTTCCTAATTTCACATTGAGTGAATAATAATAAAAATAAAAATTTGAGTGAAATTCTAAATACTTTCTTTTTTACGTTTATATAATTTTCCAGCACATTAAGATTGGTATAAAATAACAACAGTCCCAATAACTTGAAGAACATTTAGAAACAGAGAAATTAAGTATTACCAAAAATGATTATGAAAATTAAAACTAATTTTCCCTTAAACAAAGAAGAAATCATTTACGCAATTCCTAGGTCTTATCGAAATCAAGAAAAATCTTGCAAATAACTTTTTAGATCGTGTTTATTTTGAAAAACCACCCAAAGAAAAGAAACTGAAGAAAAGAAAAAAAAAAAAATTCAATGAAATTAATTTCATAATAAGATCTCAATGAAATAAATAAATTTTATTCTAAAATTAAATTTATTTCATAAAAATTGAAAATAATTATATTCAAAAAATTTTTATTTGATTTGTTTTCTTGGAAATTTTGTGAAACAAAACTTACATTATGAGGGGTTTTATTGTTAACGAGATTATTTCTTCTGAATATATTTCCATTTTAGAAATCAACAAAAAATCTAAAATAACATTTTTGGAAATAACCATCAAATATAAAAACCTCAGAAATTTCAATTTTTTGGATCAACAACAAAAAATCGTAACAAATATTCTTGGGAATAATCAAAAAAGACAAAAACATTTTGCAAGAATTCTTTTTTAAAAAAGGATAATAAAGTAATTTCCAATACAATTATAATTTGTAATTACTCTTTTTTTTTTTTTTTTATAATCATTTGTTCTGTCATTTTTTAAAAAAGTTCTTAATAATTACACAAAAAATCAATAGCATTTCTTATTTTTTGAAAAAAGAATCTTTTTTTTATAAGATTTAATACATGAAAAATTTAAAGAATTATAAAACAAAAATAATATATACCTATTTTTACTATATCTTCTTGCAAATTTTTATAAAAGGATAAAATTGAAAATTTATTTTTTCTTCTTGTCCACTAAATATAAATTAAAAATATGGTAATCTCAAAAATAAGTGTGACAAAAAAGTTTTTAAAAGTATCTAAAAAATAGCTAACAAACTTCATAAGACATATTTTTCAGAACTTTATTTTAAAAATTTATTTGTTACACTTTTTTAAAACTACTATAAATTTAAATTTATTTTTGAAAAAATGAAAATTTTATAGCAACAAAAAATAAAAAAAAAAGACTTGATGTTGATAAAAAATATTA
Source organism: Anaeramoeba flamelloides (assembly GCA_027625915.1). Lineage (NCBI taxonomy): Eukaryota > Anaeramoebidae > Anaeramoeba > Anaeramoeba flamelloides. Next base: position 2,048,956 of record JANTQA010000063.1, read on the forward strand.
CTGCCAAATTCAAAAAAAGTTCAAAAAATTTTTCGATCGATTCCCTTTTTAATGTACAAATAATTCTATTTTCAAATAAATTTATCCTTTCTAATATATTGCAAAACCCATCTTTTTTTAAAGTTTCTTTCATTTAAAAGAATATACGATCTTTATTAAAAGGGAGTTATAAAAAAATCATAAATAGAAAATGAAACAAAAAGTTCAAAAACATGCTTTTGAATTTATCAGTTTTTCAAAGACTCATAAATACAAAATAAAATGGCAATTTTTTTTCGACCACATCTAAGAAAACTAATTGGAACCATTATAAAAAATAACTTGATTAAGAAATCTATTAGATCACGATTATTCATTATTTATATTTCTATTAATTCAATTAAAAAAATAAAAAAAAAAAAAATGTTCTAATTCAATTTACATAAATCATCATTTTACTAGATTAATAAACTGAAAATAAAATAAAAAAAATCAGAAAATATACAAAACTCGATTTTATTTAGCTATAGATAGCATTAAATGTGAAAAAGTTTTTTTTGGATCCCATGTATAATTGCAATTTTAAATATAACAAATGAATGGATCTAATTCATGCATAAATTCATTTTTTCATCAATTTTTTATTTTATTTTTCTTTTGATATAATTTCGGAGATCTTATTTCAATCAAAAAATCTTAAACATTAAATTTCAATAATTAATAAAAAAAATTAACTTTATAAATAATAAAAAAAATGAATAAATCATTAATTCATTAATACAGGACTTGATTTAAATTCAGCATTCCAAATGATGCAAAATCCCATGTTTCAAAATATGGCACAACAAATGATGCAAAACCCCGAATTTCTGAATGGAATGATCAATTCGGTGCCATTTTTAAGAGATGCATTTCAAAACAACCCTGAAATGAGAAATATGATGAATGATCCAGAAATGATCAGAAATTCAATGAATATGTTACAAGGTATGGGATTAGGTGGACAAAATACCCAAAATACCCAAAACACCCAAAACAGTCAACAAAACACACAACAAAACACAGAGCAAAACACCCAACAAAACATGCCAGATTTATCAGGACTCTTTAATATGCTTGGAGGAATGGGTGGTGGCCAAACATCTCAAAACACTCAAAATACCCAAAACACACAACAAAGCACAGAGCAAAACACACAACAAAACACAGAGCAAAACACCCAACAAAACATGCCAGATTTTTCAGGACTCTTTAATATGCTTGGAGGAATGGGTGGTGGCCAAACTTCCCAGAACACTCAAAATACCCAGAATCAGCAAAACACCCAGAATACACAAAATACCCAACAGAATATTCCAGACTTATCAGGAATTTTTAATATGCTTGGAGGAATGGGCGGTGGCCAAACTTCCCAGAACACACAAACTTCCCAGAACACACAAAATACCCAGAACACACAAAATACCCAGAACACACAAAGCCAGCAAAGTGAAGAAGATTTTGAAAGCCAGCTTGATCAAATGGAACAAATGGGATTTACTGATAGAGTAGAGAATTTAAGGGCATTAAGAGAAAATAATGGTGATTTACAAAATGCAATTAATAGTTTACTTTTGTAATTGCGCAAATTTAATTTTAAAAAAAAAAAAAGTTACTTTTTTAGAACTTACTCCCATAATAGCAACAATCTCAAATTATTATTATTATTTTCTTCTTCTTATTCTTATTCTTCTTCTTTTCAAGGGAAATAGCTTTTAATAATATAGAATTACTCAAAGTTTTTTTTTTTATTTTGTTATTTTTATTTTTTTCCTAAATCAATACACTTCATAGTATTAAACATTAAACCCTTTAAAAACAGGTAATCTGAAAATTGAATTTTTAAAAAAAAAATATTACAGACAAAGAAGAATAAACAATCTATGTAGCAAAGTCTAATTGTTATGAAACCACTTGATAGGCTATTTTTAAATACTATTAAACATACTTTGATAAGAAATTTTTTTTTAAAATAATTTCTTTCTTTGGAAATTAATAAAAATTAATTATTAGTTTTAAGTAACAACTTTATTATTTTGATTAAGTGAGTAGCCACCATCAAGTCAAAATTTTCACTTTTTAATATCTTGAAAGAAGAGTGGTAAACAACATTATTTTTTATTTTGGATGTGTCTAGTTGCTTTTTTAAGTATACAAAATACTTGTTGAAAAAACAATTTATTAATTTTAAATTTCAAAAGTCTAAAATTAAATGCCATATTAGAATGTTAAGTTGATTTGTGTAATCTACCTTGGGTATGTTAAATGGTTTTGATTTTTGTTCTTATCTCATCATTCTATTGTGGTATTTTATTTGATGTTGGATTAAAATCTAATAAATTGTTTTTAAAGTAGGAAATTAAAGACCCAAAATAGAACAAAAACACAACTAAATAAACAAGATAGTTTTCAGATCCAATTAAAAATTTTCAAAAAAAGTTAAAGTGTTGACTACTGGGATATGATACATATTCTAATTGAATTTACTCTAAAAGTTTAAAAGGAGCAGGATGTACTTTGTCAGAAAAAAAAGAAATGGTAAACAATCTTGGGATCGTTCATTTTATATTAAACACTTTTGTGAAATATTTTGAATTTAAACTTCTTTTTTTAAAAAATGATTATTTCAAGTAATTGTTTTAATGAAAGAGAATAAAAAATATAGAGAACACTTAATGATTTCTATTATACTGGGTATTTATTTCTAGTAAATCCAATGTGATTATAAGTTGGGATTCAAGGATTATTCCTTCAATAAAAAGTATTTTCGATGTAAATGATCAATCAACCCATCAGCTAGGTATCAAACCACATGAAAAATATCTTTTGATCTGATCACTGGTTTAATTTGTTTTTTTTGATTTTTTTTCCACAATTGATTGTTTTTTTGACGATCTTATTATGATACTTGAATTCTAAAATATGTTAAAATGACTTGAAAAGTGGTAAAGTAAGAAATTCAAAATTATAAAATATTTAATTAGGATTAATTATTAACACTTGTATGAAGATCAATATCAATTATTGTATTTTAATCTTTATGTAATAGAATCTCATAATTCCTAATATTTACACAGTTTACTAAAATTGATTAGGAATTGAAAAAAAAAAAAACTACTAAATTGATCATATACCATCTAAAAGAATAATTATTATGAAGTCAAATGTTTTTTTAAATGCACAAAATAATGAATTTTGAAAATTTGCAAGGTAATAGATGAAATTATTTTTTTTATTTTATTGTTTTGATATATTTTGTTAAATTGATTAGTTGGAAATTGAGTAAATACTTTAAAAATGTGTTTAAATAAAACCAAGACGACATAATAGTTCTAAAATAAGAATATATTTTATTTGATAAAATTAAAAAGTATTATCTTGAAGATATTATAACACTTTTGTAATATAAAAAAAGAGGTTCATTATTTTATTATTAATAAATAAGTTACTAAAACATTTCAAGAAATATAAAATAAAAAAATTTAATTATCTTAAAATTGTTTATATAATATTAAAATAATTTTATCAAATAAAATTAATTACTTTTTAAAAGATTGACTCTATTAAATAAAAATTTATATCTGAAATACCAATAAACGCTTAAATCCTCTTTTATATAATTGAATTTTGATAAAACATAATTATTATAATTATTTTTTGAGATCTCTAGAATAATCAGATTTTGGGAATATTTACCTTTCTGTTTATAATCAAATAATTATTATGTAAACACCCTTCCAAAAATTTGGATCACCCAAAATTAAAAATAGGCAAAAAAAAAAAACACAATTTATAAATTTTTACAAATCTAATATAAACCCTAATTTAAGTTACCAATTATTAATGTTTTTATATGTAATTGTTTTCCTCTAAATAAAAGAAAAAAATATAAAATGAAGAAAAAAAAAACCAATGTGTCTAATATGATGAAACTAGCCGAACAAAGAATTATATTGACAAATATCTTGAAATCGTAACAACAATTATTGATCAAACAAAACAAAAGATACCATGAACAAATTTTATATGAATTTTTTTCTTCTTTAACAAAATCAACATTAAACTTCTATCGAACAATTGAAAAAAAATTACAGATCTAACGAAATAGATTAAGTAAATGGGAAGTAAAAACAAAAACAGAAAAGATAAAAAATGAAATATAAAATAGTCTGTAAAATCAAAATTATTCCTAAATTGGCGGTAAATTGTAGTATTCTTATTCTTTCGACTGTTTAAATAGTGTTCAAATCTTTGGAATTTAGTTTAAAAAAAAGGATAATGTTTTAAAAATTGAAAATTTGTATTGATAAGTATTCAGGATACAACGTGACAAATTTACTTTGTTTAACTTACAAAAGTTATTCAACATTTTACCAAAATAATTTAGTTTCACTTTTGAAAATTGTTTTGATTGATTATTTTAAAATTTCGAGATTAAAAAATTGATAAAACAAAAAAAAACTAAAAATACAAAAAATAAAAAATGAAAAAGTCTATAGTTAATATTTATTCTTAAAGTTTCTGTCTAATATAAAAAATATGGAAGATCAAAAATGAAATTACAATTAAAAAACAAAAATTTTCAGAAAAAAAAATTATCAAATATAATTGAAAGATATTAATTAAGAATAAAGAATTCTAAATTTTCATTTTTGAAAAAATAAAAAGAAATTATTCTTTGATTTAAATTATTATCAAAATATATTATATTAGTTTATTGGAGAGAATAATAAACTATTTTTTTTTTTTTTTTATCTATAAAAATGTAATTTAACCAGTGAAATCCCTTTTTTCGGTTGTTTTTTTTTTTTTTTTAAAAAAATTGAAATTTTGAAATCTAAAAATTATTTTCATTTGAGATGTTAAAAAAGTAAAGTAAATGCAAAAAAGAAAAGAAAAGAAAAGAAAAGAAAAGAAAAGAAAAGAAAGGAAAAGGGTTTGTTGTTAAGAGATGTAAATAAAAATTAATTTTGGCTATTTTTTAAATTTAAAAGTAAAGAGAGTAATTCATCCTCTAACTCGTTTTCTGTTTTATTTTTAAGTTCTTCAAAATATGTATTTTCGTTTTCTGACAACATGCTTTGTGGTTGTAATAAATTGTTATTGAGGTTATTTCTATTTTCTGTGAGAATAATCTTTCGAATTTTTCTTTGGTCGAGATTTTGATTGGTTTTTGTTTGTGAATAAATATGGTAATCATCTCTTTCTGTTTCTTCACCAGAACTTGAGCTTGAGGTAACGAATGAAATATACTTTTTACGCTTTTTGGTCTTTTTAATTTGTTCGTAATTTAATTTTTCTTTCTGATTATCAAGATCAAGATCAATATCAATATCAATATCAATATCAATATCACTATCTTTATCACTATCACTATCACTATCGCTATTAGAATAATCATCGAAACTATCTTCTTCTTCATTTCGATAAGATTTGTATTTATATTTTCTTGAAAGAGAATGATGATCCCTATTTTTTTTTCTTTTTTTTTTGCTACTCGAAGTGCTCTGTTTTCTTTTTCTTGAAGAAGTGTATTTATTTTTTTTGCTGATCTTTCTATTTCTTTTACCTTTACCTACTCTTTTGCTTTTGCCTTTGCTTTTGCCTTTACTTTTACTTTGTGAGAAATTCGAGCACATAATTTTTGCTTTCTTTTTTGTTTTTGTTTTTTCTTCTTTGTCTTCTTCGTCCTGAAATTCGTCAAGATCAATCCCAAGTGTCTTTATTTTAGAATCTCCAAATCCGGATTTGTAATTTCTGCCAAATTTCATTTCCGTGCGGCTTTTGTTTGAAATGTTAATACAATTAAATCTTGCGCTAAAAAAGAATGAAAAGGCTCTGTATAACTTTTTGATTTCAGAGGACTGAGACGAATTATTTTGTTTTTGGTTCTGGGCTTTTTTGATTTTTTTATTTCGTGGCTCGGTACAGAATTGTTTTAAGACAGTTTTTGCAATGTGAACTTTATGAGGTGGCTGAAACCATTCTTGGAAATGCTCGTTTTCCAAACCAACAAATGCCAGTGGATCTCTTTGTTTCCACCAATACAATTTCTTTGTTATTTTTGATAATTGCTTTGTATCAAATTTTTTGGAATTTGCAAGCTTGATAAGAGAATCAATCCCAGACACTTGACAGTTTCTAAATGTTAAATAAGAGTGATCGGATTTGTTGGTCTTTGTAGATGCATTTGGATCATAAAACAAGTTATATTTTTTGATCATAAAGAGGATTAGCTCTTTTTTATTTACAGTTTTTTGTTCGTGTTTGTCACAATACGTATCTATCACTGATGACGAGACCTTCACTTCCTTGGGGCAGTTTGGCAATTTCAACATTAATTGGGTGAGCCCGCTTACAGATCTTGGGGATGTTTCAAGCAATAACTCGATTCTTTTTTGATTCTTTGTTCTTGTTCTTTGTGGAATTGGAATAATGTTTTCAGTTTTTGTTTTTAGTGCTTTTGTTGTTGTTGTTTGATAAATCATGGGTTTTTTGGGGTGTGTTTTTTATGAGCGAAATTTGTTTTTAAAAAAGGTTGTTTGTTTATTGAAAAAAAGAAAATCTAAAAATAAAAGAAAAAAATCTATAAGAGAAAAAAATCTAAGAAAAAAAAATCTAAAAAAGAAAAAAAGCAAAGCGGAAAAAAAAAAAAAAATATTCAAATAAAAAGGAGTTGATTAAAAAAAAATGAGAACTTTTTCCCTTTTGTTACGTACAATGTCAATAAACTCTAATTTTATGACTGTTACACAGAATGAAGGTTGTCTTTTTAATAGAGAAAAATTGAAAAATCAAAACAAAATGTGACTAGATTTTTTTTCGAAATTTATTTGAATTAATATTCTCATTTGTTTAATTTCGAGAATGTGAGGTATACTTTGAGGAATTGTTGGTTATTATTTCTTTTTTTATTCTTGTTTACAGAAAAAATTAGAAATATCTTTTCTTTTTGAAACCATATAAAAGAAATTTTAATTACTTTTAATTGTAAAATAAAAAGATCAATATTTTCATTCCGCTTACCAAAAGAATCACATCCAAAGAATTTAATCAAACCATCAAAGTCCCAATTCGAAAAAGGGGAATTAATAATTTTAACTGATTTGAAGTAAAAAAAAATTCGAAAAGTTACTTTCTTTCTAATCTTTTTATGGAAAACAGAATGAAAATTTTGTTCCATTTATTTTGCGACAAATAGGATGATCAATTTTCAGTGGTGGGTATTTATTTATCTTTTTCTATAAATAACCTATTAGTACTTTTCTCAAAAAGAAAAAAATAAAGAAAAAATATCAACTTTAACAATTGTATTTTTTGAAGGAGAGATCAGAAGATCTGAACAAACTTTTTCTTATTTGAGTGTTTTAAGTGTAGACTTTAAAGGATAAAAGTCATCAAAAATACCATTTCCCAGAACTTAAAATCAGTATCTCAAGCAAAAAACCCATTTTTCAAAATAAAAACTTATTTCTTTTTTTTTCTTGTTGCAAGACAACACTTATTCGAGTATTCAATAGTAAACCTAATATCCAATTATTTTTGAATGTTAGTATATTTCTATTTTGAGATAATTTTTAATTAGGAGATGAATTTGTTGAAATTTTTTTGTAATTTTTCCATTTTTTTTTTTTTGAAACTTAATCAATTATTTTTACAGAGCAACTTTCAATAATAAAAATCATGGGAGCATAGTGACAATACTGTTTTTTGAACCAATTGAAAAGTAATAAAAAAAAATCAAGATGAAAACTACTGGTATTAAGGACTACGTTTTTAGGTGAAAACAGTGAAATAATCGATAAAATCATCCTTGAATAAGTTATGTAATCCAAGTAATATTTGTCCAACGAGAATTTCTTTTAGAAAAAATGTGAAATTTTCACAATTTCATCAATTTTCACAATTTTAACCTTTTTAGATCATACTAAATTTTGATTTTAATATTTTAGTATTTCCATTTCAACTTTCAGATCTCACACTATTTTCTAGAGGGGTTCTACATATTTTTTACATTTGCCTTTACAAGTTTGAAATGTTCTCAAATTTGAAATGCACTTGAAAATCCCCAAAAGCCATTTTTTGCAATGATTTTTTTTGTTATTTATAATTTTCCTTGTCATTGAATAACAAAGAAAAATAGTCTTCGTGAAAAAGTAAAGAGGACAAAAAATTTTTATTTTTTTTTTTTTGTCCAATTCCTTCCATCTGAAAAAATTTTTGAGCAGCGAAAGTGAAATAACACAACTACTCGACCCCCTCAAGGGTGGGAACGTAGTCCTTAAACTCGTACTCTCTTTGGATTTCTCTAAAAATTTAAAAGGAATACTAAGTGCTAGTACAATATAAATAAAAAAAAAAAAAATGAGAGAGATGAGAGATGATAAACAATCTTCAGATCAACCATTTTATCTTGTACCTTTTTATTGAAAAATATTTTGAATTTAAGCTATTTTTTTCAAAGTCTAAATTTAGTAAAGAAAATAATTGGAGTGTTGAAAATTAAAAAGTTAGAATTAATTTGAGGTTTGTACATTGGGTTATTAGAGTTATTTGTATATCATACGATAATAGATTGTGAGGCCATAATTTTCTCTTAAATGATAAGTATTTTCGATTTAAAGGTACCATCAATCTGCTAACCAAATTGAAACAAAAAGAAAATTATCTTTTGATCTGATCTTTGGTATTAATTTCTTTATTTGAATTCATTTTTCAATATCATTCGTTTTTTTGAAAGTTCTTGGAGTTGATCAGATAATTTTTCTGTAAATCCTATAAATTTTTAAATTTGTCTAATATATAGTTATTATTAAACCAAAATTGTTTTCTAGTTCTGTTCTGAAGATCAATAACATCATTTTTAGTTCTTTCATATCCAAGAACTTTAGAATTCCCAATAATTAGATATTTTTTAAATTTAATTAGGAATTGAAATAAAAATGAAAAATTACTCTTCTAAACCATTTTCCAGCCAACAGGGCCAAGTTATTTATATGAATGAATTATATGGGTTTAAATGGTTTGAATCGTTATTGAAGTATTTTATGATTTTGGAAAATTTCAAAATTGAAATCATTTTTTCTAATTTTGCTTTTTTTTTCGATTTTTTTTTTAAAACGTCATTCAATTATTTTTAAATTTTTTTTTCAATTTCAAGATCCATAGTCATCAAGTAAAAAAATACTATTTTAATTTTACTGAAATCATGAAAATTATTATAGAGAAATTATATTTGATTTCTATTGGAATTTTATTTAACCTTTGAAACTGATATTTGAATAATAAATAGGAGAATTTTCACTTCATTTTCATTTCCTTTTTTAAATAGAGACCACAAATCACCGCCCACTTCTTTTGGTAACTTTATTTCTAAAACAGAAAAGTATGAAAAATGAAGTGAAAATTGTTTTCTATTTATTATTTAAATACCAGTAGAAGGTCAAAAAGAACATTCTTGAATTTCTCAATAGGTCATCCTAAGAATTTTAGTTTTCTAATTTTTAAGAAAACCTATTTATTTATTAGTTTTCTTTCAGATGGATATCAACATTTTTTTAATTTGTATTATTTTTCTTATTTCTTATTAGTTCTTCGAAGATCAATTATATACAATAATTAATATTTGAAAAAAATGTTAGGCCACTTTGACTGAAACAACGTTTAGTTGACTTACAATTTGTAATTTATAAGCTATCAATTTTACTACATGATTTGGTTTATTTTCTTAAAACAACCAATTAAATGAGTCAAGGAATCATCTAGTTTTAGACAATTATATTCGAGTTGAGTTTTTTTTTCTAGCAAAATTTCAAGCTAAAGATATTCTTTTAATTCTATTAATATATAATATATTTTTATTCTATTTGTTCACACCAATTTCTTTTATTATTTAAAATGTATTTTTCAAGTGAATTTTTATTGAGATTAAAGCCAGTTTTTAATTAAAATAATATATTCAATATTATTTAAAATCTAACAAATTTATTTTTTGAGTACCCATAAGATATAAATGTTAGAAGAATATGGAGCATGTTCCACCCTGAAAGACCACAATAACTTTTTTTTAACATATTTCAAGAACTGACTCTTCATTTTTCAATTTTTAATATTTTTTAAGGGACTAGTTAACTAAAAAAAATCTTCAAGTAAAATTAATAGCAAATTCAAAAAACAATTACCGTATCTTGAAATTTAAAAAAAGGTAAAAATCTGATTACTACAAAGACAGAAACTTACTTTCAATACTATTTTCAGAAATGAATTATTGTTTTTAAAATCAAAACCATTTTTCTCATTTTTGAAAAGTTCAAAATCCAACATATTTTTGAATTATTTATAAAAAAAATATTTTCTTTGAAAGAACATCAAAATTTTATTACACGTATAGGAAGTGTACCAAAATACACTTTAAAAATAAAACCACTAAGTTCTGCAATAATCCAGTTTAAAAAAACTACCTAATTTCAAAAAAAAAAATACAATCATTATTTTAAACTTTTAAAAAAAATAATTTTTTGATTCAAAGAACAATTCAAATCAATTTTTTCTCGGGACTTGAATAAAAAAAATCTGAGAAAAATAACCATACAATCGAATTAAAAATTTTCTCAACTTTTTTTAAAACCTGGTAAATTCAACTTATTATCAAGAGAAATCTTTTGTAATTCGATTATTTATAATCAATAATTAATAGCTCAATCTTAATTATTTCAGTAAGCCATTAACAACCCAAAGACTAAATGTATCAAATAGACTTTACTATAATTTCTCAATTTTTTAAAATCAATTCAAATGCACATTTCTATTAAAAAAAAATAATAGATATTATCAAATAACTGATTTCATTACAAACAGTTCCTTGTTTATACCCTTGGTATTTGAAAAGGGATATTGGCTAATCTTTTAAATTTCAAGAAATTTAATAAATATTTGAGAATAAAATAGATAATCAATTTTTTAGATCTTCAAGCATTCAATATTTAATTGGTTTTTATTGTATTTTTAAAAAAAGATTAAAGTTTTAATGTTACTTGTTCATAAAGACTATCTGAAATTACTAAAAGTGAGATTTCTTCAAAATTTAATTTTTTTGGGAATTTTTTTTTTTCTAATTTGATCCAAAAACCCAAACAAAAAAGGATCTTAATCTTTTTACCGGAAATTTCATTAGATAAATGAAATCTTTTAAAAATGATTATTCATTTCTCTAAAGTTCACAAATGAAGTTAAATATAGAATTTAATTGTATCCCCTTTGTAAATAATTACTTTATTACTTTTGGGTAAAAAAATAAATCAGATTCACTAGTCCCTTAATAGATTTTTTTTATTTAAAATGTGTTTTGTAAAACATCAAAAATTATTTATTTTTAGTAAATACAAAATATTTGATATTTTTCTTTTTCTTTTTGCTTTTTTTAAATTTTATTAAGATAATTAGAAACAGCAATCATTTCTCAAAAATATTACTAAATCCAAATGATTTTTTTGAAATTAAGTCCCAAGAGTATTGAATTCATATATATCAACTTTTCTTAAATCTTAGTATAAATTGATTTTGAGAAATAGACGATACTTAAAATATTCAGCTTAATCCCTAAATTTATATATAAATAATAAATTTGTTTTTTTTTTGAATTAAATATATACCTTCTTTGGGATTAATCTGTTATTCAATTCAAAAAAAAATTTTTTTTTCAGAGTAATTTGAATAATAAAAAATAATATAACAATAAATATTACAAAGAGTGATTCTTTAAAAATTGTTAATGATTTATTGAATCAAATTCTTTTATTGATTTATTTTTCTTGAATTTGATATTTAATTTTATTTTGTTCTGATCAAAAATTCACTTTATTTTATTGGAGTGAATAAATATATTTTAATTATAAAATTTTTAATAGATCTATAATAATATTAGTATGTGGCTTTAGGCGAATTGATTTTAAAAAATTGTTTTATATGTTAAACAGTGCATCATTGTTTATAAACTTTTTTTGTGGAATTTTCTCTTATTTTGTTGACCATTTTCAAAAAAAAATTATTATGATTTAGTTCTTGATTTATTTGATCAATTAATTTTAACTAATTAAATTGTTTTATGATTTTGAATATTATTTTTTTTGCTAATAATTTTAAAATAAAATGATAATTTTTTCATTATTACGGAATAATTTCCTTATTATTCTTCCTTCCTTTCAATGTAAATTCCTAGACACCTTCATACATAAATACCTACATTCATTCCTACATATTTATCAATATTAAAATCAAGGGAAAATTTTCTTCATTTTAATTATATTACACCTTTAAAAAAACATTCAATCCACACTTTTTTAACTTTCAAAGAATTAGTTTCGAACATCTAACAATAGAAATCTAAGAATTTGGGACATTGAAAAATTGAGAACTTTCAACTTTTTATACCCATTTTAAAAGGGTATGCCCAAAAAATTTTGAAAAATATCTATAAAAGTACCACCATACATCAAAATTATTAATTCCAGTGCTTTATTAAACTGTTTTTGATCACATTTTTATGAAACGACTTTTAAAGTCTTTGGTGAAATTATTAATAAAATTTGAGTTGTAAGAAGGGTATTTGTTATTTCAGTGTGTATTTACAGAACAGTTTTGTAGACCAATCTCTTGGTCTGTTTTGAGGACATATTTCAAAAAGAAAAAAAAGACAAACATTAAAAAATGTGAATTGATAATAAGAATCAACAAAGTTTCTCTCCAAAACAAAACCAAAATAAAAGCTATAATGGATAACAATTTAAATCTAACTTGAATTATAATTTTGTATTTTGAGATTAAAATAGTTTTTTTTTCAGTTTTATACCGCTTTTAAATAAATCCTTTTGAACAGTCAAACAAAGATCTTGATCATATTTTTGTCTTAAATAGGCTATTCTCTTAACTTTTTGATTCAAAAATAACATAAAGTTAATTAGTAACATTTTTCAGATCTAAACCCCTTTTTACAATAAACAATAATTCAAACCAAAACAAAAGAAATCATCAAAATTTAGACAACAGAAGGAATTTTTTACAAAAATAAATTTTTTTACAAAATTTAAATTACCCTCATTTAATAGATCACCCCAAACCGTAATACTAAATGAGGATTAGATCTTTCGAGATTAGATTTAGAAGATACAAAAGATATAAATTTCAAAAAAACCATTTTAAAACAAAAGAATAGTATTTTAATGAAACCAAATCATAATAAAACACAAAGGGAATGTCTAAAATAAAAGATTTGAGCTAAAAGAAGTAATTTTGAAAAAAATTAACTTTACAAAACAATAAAAAGAAAAGTAATAATCTTTTTAATTTTGTCATAATTTTTAATAATCCACAAACGCAGAATCATTTTTGAAAATCCAAAAACAATCTCAACATCCCTCTTATAATAAAATTTAAATATACCTTAATCACAGGATGGAAAATTTACTTGAATCTGAATTTCTCAAAACACCAATGAATAAATTGGAACAGAAACAAAAAAAGCAAAACACAAGGAAAGATTTTATGGAGATATTGCCTGAGGAAATTTCTGTACAAATCTTTGGTTACTTGGATCCAAAGACACTTGGCATGTGTAATCTAGTTTCACAAGAGTGGAACCGAATCACCAACGACGATTTAATTTGGCATGAGAAGAGCAATAAGGAATCAAAGACCTTCACAAGGTATCGATCAGGTTGGAAGGCAATCTACTTTGCGAAACAAAAAAAAGAAGTAATTGACGAGAACTCGCAAATCTTTTTGGACGTGAACGTAACCGATAGCTTCAGATATTTCAGTGGCAACACTTGTTCGTCCCACAACCACCCTTCACTTTTTGCACACAACGGCCACTTGAACATTGCCGGCAAAGGAATCTTTCTCGAAATCCCGATCGAAAGAGCAACTGAAGCACTGAACCTTTTTGCAATGTTCCTAAAAAATAGGAAGTACCACCCCAAATTTAGAATTGGCCAAAGCTCTAATTACCACTTTAGTTTTGATCGTAAAGCTAGAATGATCAAAATCCTACAAACCAAATAATTATGAATCGCAGAATTTGGGTGTGGTGTGTATTGAAGATTTCTTTTTTTTTTTTGTTTAGACTTGATAGATTATCTCCTTTTTGCTTCAATACAGATCCCAACCGAAAGATGATACTTGTGGTTTTGACAATAGATTGCAAATACAGAATAATGGAGAAGAATTATTATTTATCTGGAGTTTTAAGAAAGTAGCAACCCAGTATACCTTAAACAAAGGCTTGAGATGATGATATATAATTTTTTTTTTTTTGATTTATTATGTATTTGTTATTGAAAAACTTCATTTTTGTGAAAATTAGAAATATGTTTATTCTTTGGTTTATTGATTTGAAATTGTAAAAAATAAATTCTTTTCATTCCATAGTTTTTTTTCATACAAATCCCTTTTTTTTTGAAAAATTTTTTTAAAAAATAATTCCCAAATATTCTTCCCTGAGTGTTATGAAAAAAAAGTAAATTATTTTATTTTTTATTAACCCTTTTTTTTTCATCCAGATTTTTTAATTTTTTATTAACTTTAGAGTGTGTTTTTTTTTTTTTGTTTAAAATTTATTTTCTTGATAACAGATCACTTTTGAGAACTTTTTATTATTTAAATGAGTCTGAAAAAAAATTATGTAAAGTTGAGAGAATAAGCTATATATTTTTCTTGGCAGGGTGATATTTATTACACCAAGAAAGAAAAATATTTTGCTTTTCAAGTTGACAAAATAAGCAATGCATTATTGGTTGAATTGTGAGAAATCTTCAATGAAAAAAATTAATTAAAAAAAAAATTAAAAATAATCGAAAAGTTTTTTTATTTATTTTAGATCTTTATAGTTCTAGGGATTTTTAAATTCTAATAAAAGTATTAAAAGTGATTGTTGTGAACTAAAAAATGAAAATTTTCAAAATTCCAACATTTTTAAAAAGTTATTTTTTTAATCCTCTTTAAACTCTCAAATTTCCTAAAACTAGCCAATAACGGTACCTTTTGAATTATATTTTTTGTTTCCAAAAAGAATAACTAGTTAATTAAGATCTAGAGAAAATCCACATTTCTTCTATCCACCTATCTCTTCTATTGGTTATATTTAGAGACTTTAACCAAAAACTCAGCCATTTATTTTTCAAAAGAAGAAAACAAAAAAAGAGAAAAAACTGATAATAATCATTATCAGTAGAATATTATCAAATGAAGATTTTTATTCTGGAAATAACCAATATAAACATTCCTAGCACAAAGGTTATTTTTTGTCATTTTTTTAGATTTCTAAAGAAAAAAAATAACTAGTTTATATCTTCTATTTTTAAAAATATTTTTTTTTTTTGTTTAAAGGATTTGATTCAATTTTTGGATCAAAATAATTAGGAATATACTTGTATACAACAATAAAAGTAAAAAAAAAAAAAAAATTAATCAAAATATTACTTTAATTAGCATTTAATCTATAATAATAAAGATTATATTCATAATAATCAACATTCGAGAACAGAGAAAGTCTGGAGTTATTCCATTTATTGGTGTTATTAATACTGGTATATTTACAAGTCTCTTGTCAAAAAAAAGGTGATTTTAGGTGCTAAATTATTTTAAAAAAATTGAACAATGAATTTTTGTTAAATTCAACTTTGAGATATTTATTTGGATATATAACAAGCAATAGTTTATATAACATTCTATTCATCTAATAAGACCCTCATAAAGAAATAAAAATATACTCATAGTGAATATCCAGTGTCATAAGTTTTCCAGGGTTCAAATGGATTGAGTAAACAATATCCTTTTACAATATTCTTTTTAATTCTGGAAAGCCCAAAAAAAATGTTTTTCAAGTGCCTTAAAGTACCGTAGAGTGCCTAGGTTTTTTTTAATTTCAGAAATTAAAAAAAAAAATTTAAAATTTTCTTTTAATTTCTACAATTAAAAAAAACCTAATGGTGGTTTTCTTGAGGTTTTCGGTTTCATGTGTAAAATAAATTGATCTTGGTTAGGTTTATTTGAGTTTTCTATTTATTAAGAAAATCAATAGATTTTCGTTAGGTTTTTTTTACTTTAGAAATAAAATAGATAACTTCAAAACTGTTCTTTTTATTTCAAAAAGTAAAAAAAAAGCCTAGAACACTTCACAAATAGAAAACTCAAAAAAACCTAACCAAAATCTATTAATTTTCCAAATAAACAGATACCTCAAGAAAATCTAACTGTGGTTTTCCAGAATTCAAAAGAATAGAGTAAAATGATAGATTTAACTCGTTTTTTTTTAAATTCTGGATAAGATAACGGTTTTTTTTCTTTTATTTTCTATTTATTTGAAAAATATATTGCTTCCATATAAAAAAGAAAACTAAAGAAACCCCAACTGAAGTGTTCTAGTTTTTTTTTTTTTTTGATTTAAGAAATAAATTGTTAATTTATTCAATTTTCAGTTTATTTTAAAAATTAAAAAAACCTTTTGAAAAATTCATATATATATATAAATATAAATAAATAAACTTTGTTTTAGTCAAATCGGTCCAATATTTTTTTCAAATATTAATTATTTTTTATAATTGACCTTTGAAGGGAAAATAAGAAATAAGAAGAATAATACACATCAAATAATTGTTGGTACTCATCTGAAACAAAACTAAAAAATTAATGAATTGTCTTAAAAAGAGGAAAATTCAAATCCTTAAGGTTCTATTAAGAAAAACAACAATGTACATATTGATCTTTAATTGAAGATCCAAAATATTATTGCAATAGAAATCTATATATTTTCTATAAAAGTATTATTACAGTTTCAGTAACATTAAAATAACATTTTTTTATCAAGTGAATATAGATCTTGCTTTAAAAAAAAAATTGCTTATTTAGTAATTTATCTAAAATTACAAGGAAAAAAAAAATTAAGATTGGAAAGAATATTTTACATTTTGAAATTTCCAAAATAAATTTTTTCTTTTAATATTGATTTAAATACCACAAACACATATAATTAAATTTATAGAACATGAAACTTTGACCGGATCATGGTTTATATATAAACCCCATTCCAAAAATTTGGACACCCCCAAAAACCAAAATAGGTAAAATAAAACTCAATTTATTATATTTTTCCAAACATATTATTAAACCACATTTAAGTTACCAGGTATTAATGTTTTTAAAAGTAATCATTTTTATCCAAATAAAAGAAAAAAATATAAAAAGAAAAATTAATAATCGATCTTCCAACGATGATGAAACCAGCCGAAACAAAAAATGTATTGGTAAATTGGTTGAAATTACACCAACAATTGTTGATCAATCAAATGATAAGATACGATCAACCAATTGTATGTGATTATTCTAATTTAATAAACTCTACACTAACTTTCTATCAATGATCAAAAAAAAATTCTAGATCTTACGAAACAGATTACTTAACTGGAAAAAATGAAATGAAAAAAAAACAAAAATGACAAAAAATGAAATAGTTTGTAAAATTAAAATTATTTCCAAATTGGATGTAAAGCGTTGTATTGTTATACTTTTAGCTTTTTAAACTGTGTCCAAATTTGAGGAATTTAGTTTAAATATAAATATACTCCTCATCACCTGGTATTTTGCCTAAATTTCATCAAGTTTAAAAGAAAAGATTTAAAATGATATTGTTGTGTTAATATATTTATTTTCTTTTTTGTCATTAATCCATTGTTTTGAATCATAATAAAAAGTCAAAATAGTTCAAAGATAAAGTATTTATGCTATTATATTTCTTTTTTTATTATTGGAATAAAAAAAATGTTACTTATTTATTTTTTACATTTTCTTTAAAGATTATTTTTTAAATTTTTTAAATTAGAAATTTTATTACAATAATAGTAATTAAAAACTCAACACATTGTTATTTAATAATAACAATCAAACAAAGTTATAAATTTTATGATAAAAAAAATCATAGTAAAAAAATATATTACTGAGAAATTAATATTTTTATTTTCTAGATAAATTTTTAATAAATATTAACTCAAGAGATACATGAAATTTATCTCTTTAGACCAAAATTAATTGTTTAATATGAATAATTGTTTAAAACTTTAATTTAAGAAATAGAAACTACTTGAAAAAATAAAAAAAAAAAAAAATTTAGAATAATTTTATTTATTACATTAGAATGAAATCAATGTAAAAATGTTTTTAATAGATAAATTAATCAACCCTAAATATTTCAAAAAAAAATATAAAGTAACTATTAAGTAGTATTCAAAGATACTAAAATAATCTTCAAAATCAATTTTTTTTTTTTTTTTGAATTTTGTTATTAGTAAAAATTCGAATAATATTTTTATATGAAATTAAATTTTTCAATCTAAATTAATACAGATCTTGGAAAATAATCTTTGAAAAAAATTGAAAAATCTGATTTTAATTGTAAAAATAGTAGTAAAAGTTCAGTTATCTAATATTATTTTGATGAATTGTTCCCCCCATTTTAAAATAAATAACAAGTCTAAAAATTAGATAGGGTTATTAGATTTTAAATTAAATTCAAAACATCAAATAAAGCAAAAATTGAATTAAAGCAGTGAAAAAAATACCGGACCTGAAAAAAATCCCTGACAAGATTTTTAATTGTGAATATTAGTAAAATTTTTGTATAATTTCATTTATTTATAATCAAATTCCTTTTTTTTAAGAGTCAAACTTTTAAAATTATAACTCATCCACTTATTAGAATGATGATTAATGAAATCACGCCTGTTCAAAACACCATTCAGTCAATCAAAAAACAAGAAGAAAAATTATCATTTTCCAAACTCTCGTAAACCTCAATAAAACTCGATTGTTTTTCAAAAAAAGTTGATCAACATATGGCTATCAAACAATTACTCGAGTATTCTAGATACACCTTACTTTGATGAACTTTAGGTAGGTATATTACTAATCTCATAAAAAAATTGGTTATTTATAATAAGGATTTGATTGAAAATAAAAGAAATTACACAAAAATTTTACTAATATTCACAATTAAAAATCTTTTCAGGGATTTTTTTCGTGTCAGTATTTTTTTCCCTACTATATGTTCAATTTTTTCTAATTTTATTTTTACCGATCAACATAAGAAAAAATTTAATTTTTTGGATTTTTTGATATTAGGCTTTTTCGTTTCATTCCAAATTGACTTGATGTTTTTAAAGATAGGGATAAATCCAGTTTGGTTAATTTCTAATTTCGTTTGTTCTTTATTGATCACTGAAAAATAAGTGAAAATTTATATTCGAAAATTTTGGTTTTTCAACCATACTCAAATCAAAAATTAATTTTACATTTTTTTTTTCTATTTGATAGATGTTTTTGGATAGAACAATCAAAAATTTGAGAATATCTTTTTGTATTTACAACAGATATGATTAAAATGAATATATTCCACACGTAGAGGATTTTTAATCAAGAACCCATGACAAAAAGTTTAAATTTGACAACTTTTAAACAAAAAAAAAACTTTCCACAAAAAGGAGAAAAATGTTTAAATCTCCAACAAAAACCAAAACGAGTGTTTCTGTTAATAAAGAAGAATAATTTTTTTCCAAATCCAAAAGAATGATATTTAAAAGAAGATTAGGTTAAAATTGATTCATTCAAGAATCAAATTTTCAACTTTAAAATCAAATTTGCTAATTTCACGAAGAAAATTCCTTTTGAAAAATGTTCAAAATCGAAAAACCAAACAGAAAAAAAGGATTTATTTTTTCAAAATTTTCTCTGTTTGTTATTCCTTGTGAATGAAATCTGAATTTGTTGATCGAACGTTTGACGCTGATTATATTTATTTTGATATTCTTTTTCTTTGCATCTGGATCCTTTTTTTAATCATAAGAAAGAAGAAATTGGCCTTACTTTGGTCGTTCATTGGTCTGATTGTATATTACATTGTTGATTATGGTATCTGGTATTCGTGGCAGGGCACAAGAAGAACCAACTGCTTTGTAAATCCTGCGCTTTTAATGTTCTGGGTTTCTTCGACGCCGGGTGTTGTTCATCCGTCATGGGTGGTAATGATGTTTGAGCTTACCTTTCTCAAAGAAAGATCCAACAACGGAAGCAGTGGCGACAACGGCCAAAGCACCGACTCTTCCAAAGAGGACAGTTTCAATGAAATCGAGCACGGCAAGCAACGCGAAAATTCTGAAGAAAGAACTCGCCAACGTATTTTGTGGACAATCTTGTTTTTCTCTGTCCAAACGATACCCGCGTTCATGCAAAAGGGCTTTGATTGGGACAACCGCACGTGTAAAATCGGCCGTCACATGGGGGGCAACCGATGGAAGATGTTACTTTCCTTGGTCATTGGCTACGGGTATCTCTGCTGGAGAAGAATTAAAGCAAAGGATCTTGTCAAGCTCTTCCTGATCGGGTTCATCGGCGAGGGCATTTTTGAATTTGCCTTTTACATCTCGGGGATCCGAACAGGCAAAATCGACGTCTTGCTGTTCGATTCCGCGATCGAAATGAACCTTGGCATCCCTTGGATGTTTCTTCTTTGGAGGTGGATGCTCAAAAAAGATAAGAGACCCTATTATGACGAACAGTACAACATTGTCAATTGGTACAATTCCTTTAAAAGTTGGGTGACTTGCTCGAAAACGAAGAGTAAAAACTTTGATCTTCCAAAAGTTTCCAGCTCAGATTCAGAGGAAATTAACTTGAACAATAATCAAAATAATCTCGACATTGAACAGCAGTCAAGCAGTAGCCACGATATCTATAACCAGGATTCTTCTTCGGACAGTGAATTTAATTAATTGTTTACCTTGATAGCTTGAAATTTTACACACAGCTTCTGTAATAGCGAAAGACTTTAAATAAAATAAAATTTTTAGGATGGAGTTTATTGAAAAGGAAATGCTTTTTTTTTTTTGTGTTACTGCTTTCAATATAATTTAGATTCAAAGTTTGAAAAAGTTTTATTAACAACAACTGAATTGAGGTGCACAAATTGTTTATTTCATTCTTTGAAGTGGTTTGAGAAACAATTTATAAAACCTTTAGTTCAAAAAACTTTGAAAATACAGCCTATGCACTTTTTAAGGATTACAACCCCTGGAATTTGAAAAAAGATTATCTTGTGTGAGGTGTAAAGGACATGATATTTTGGTTCTTAGCTGATCGATCCTAGACTTAGTATTGGTTTTAATAGTAGTTCAAAAAGGCAATTTATTTTTTTTTTTTTCCTAAAATCAAATTGAAGAGTCAAAGATTAATTAGCTATAAGGTAAGTTATAAAAAAATGTGGTTTGTGGGCTGTTGATTGAAATTTTTAATTAAGTTTGGTTTTATATGGGGCTATAATAAAATTTTTTGTATTGTTTTTATTTAGATAATTGAGTCAAAAGGGTAATAAAAATTCTCTTCAACAAACCAAAAATCAAAATTGAATTAATCTTTACTATAACCAAAATTTGGATAAATGCATGAAACTCTTTATTTATCTTGAAACTTTTAAAAAATCTATTTTTTACAACATTAATATTTACTCTACAGTATTTTAAAAAAATAAAGTTTTAATGTTCTATTAAGATTTACAATGAAAATTCGAAAAATAAGAAAATTGTAATTTTCACAATTACTTTTTCTTAATATGAATAAAATTTTTCTCAAAGTATTGACTAAACAATTAAGATTAAATATTAAGGGTTATCTCTAAAATTCACAATTTTGCAGATCTGAAATATGGGAAAAATGTACTTTTTACCCATTTTTACCATTTTTTACAATAAAAAATAATAAGTTTTTGATTTTGAAGACCTTCTTTTGCAACCATCTTCATGGAATTGAAATCAATTAAAATAAGTTAGATACTTTACAACTTCTAAAATGGTTTTGATCTCATTTTGGGTTCTTACTATCTTCAAAAAATTCTGGTGGTTTTATATCAGTATTATAAGGATTTTTGACAATTAAATTTTTAATTTTTGACAAAATAAGTGTCACACTTTTTTCCAGTTTACCAATTTTGTTCCGAAACAGTTAGATTTGTTGAAAAATACAGATTAATTTCTGAAATTTAAGGTTTTTTTTTTACGAAGACAAAGAATCATTTTTAAGTGTTCAGATCAACTCAGAGTAATATTTACTAATTGAATTTTTAGAGACATTTTAACAAATATAGCATTAATATGATTTACAACAAATAACAACATAATTGATCTTATCTTCTTCTTGGTTGACGTTAACCCCTGAAATTCAAACATTTTTTGATCTCGTAAAATTCAATTTTATTTTTTATTTCAAAAAACTCAAATAAAATGGAGCAAAATGTGGTTTTTGAGCATACAAAATTTGAAAAGTTATGTTTCACAAATAAAAGAGCAAAGGAACATTCTTTGATGTTATTAACAAAAAAAAAAACAAAAAAGAAAAGTTATAAGAAAATTGTTAAAATAAATACAACAGAGATTCAACGAAGAAACACAACAAATACTAATCCTTTTTCAATCCTACCAGACGAAATGATTTTGAAAATTTTTTCCTTTCTTAAACCCCCACACTTAACAGTTTGTAGTTGTGTTGATCGAAGATTTGAATGCATCACTCAAGACTATTCTTTATGGGAGAACTTCTACGAAAGGAATTACAGAACATTTGACTTTAAGGATTTGGAGATCACCAAATTTCTAAAAAAAAACCTATTAATAAAAACAGAAGAGCTTGGGTTGTCTGTGGTTTTTAAAAATCTCATCAGCGAAAAAAAATATTACTTGAAAAAACTCGAAATGTTATTATTAAAACCTGAGTGTCGTGAATTGGATCAAAGAGAAATGAAAAAGATAACAAATAAAGGAATTAAATTAATAAACAAAATTCATAAGTTACAAAAGCAGTTACTTTTAGATTCTGATCAAACAACAAGCCAAGACTTCATAAAAGTTTTAGAATCAAAAAAACAAGAAAAAGGAAAAGGAAAAGAACAAGAACATATACAAGAACAATTACATAAACAAGAACAAAAACAAAAACAAGTTCAAGAACAAGAACAAGGAAAAGGAGAAGAATATCAAAAAGAAAAAATAAATATTTTCAAGAAAATCAAAAATTATCTTGATAATTCAAGAAAAAAAAGTCAACAAAAGAAAATAGAAAAATTAAAAAAACATTTAAAAGAAAGCCCAAGAACATTTTTTTGTGATCAAAGAAATAAATATCTAACAAAAATCAAATTAATTGAGCACTTACAGAAACTAGAAAAAAAAGAATTTGTAACTGAAGAGCAAATTAATTTGATCAACAATAATAACTTGTGTTATAAAAAAAAAGAATTTTATTTTCTGTTACTTTTTCTTTTCCTTCAACAGATTTATTTGTGGCAAATCCCAATCTTATGGATCCCGTTTTTCATTGTTTTAATGCATGGGTATTATCATGTTTTAATTAAGATTCTTTTTTCAATTTCAAAAAACAAAATGAATCATTTTTATGCCGATTATAATAGCTTTTATGGATATATATTTACCCAAGTGGCCGTTAATGGATCAATCAATTTTTTACTCTTGTTGACACTTCAAAAAAAAAAGTTGATTGAGGTTTCTATGCAAGATTTTTTGATTTTAATCTTAAAATTGTCCTTTGAAAACCGGGTGATTTATAAGGCCTTTGAAACGAAATTCCACTTCCCCAAGAAAGTCCCATCATTATTAAGCTTTATTTTTCTATTTTTATATAAAATGATAATATCGTACTTTTATTTAATGTTTTATTATAAAAATACTTTATTAAACATTTTTCGAGTGGAAAAGCACTCTCTTGTAGACGTTGGAAATGTAGAATCGATTGGTCGTGTGGACTCAAACTCGAGTAGATTTTCTTTTCAGAATTGGGATATATTTTCAATTATTTGCTACCTTTTTATATTGGTAAATTTATTTAGTATATATTTTTTACTATACTATCTCATTGTTAAAAGCTTTGATTTCAAAAAAATTGATCAAATATTGACCAAAACTTCAAATATATTTTGGATCAAAAAGATGAAGGTTTTTCGATTTATAAATTTAATCATTTGCTTCTCGTTCATTATTATACATTATTATCAATATGGTTATCAAATTAATAATGTATTTATGCAAATATTTAATTGGGTTTTAAATACTCTGGTAATTTTTACCATTAATCAATCTTTTTAAATTAATTATATTTTATTATTTTTATTATTATTATTTTAATTATTATTATTCTTAAAGATGTGAAATGTTTTTTTTTTATTTTTTTGATACCTTTATTATTTTTTTTAGAGGATTCTTAAAAAAACAATATATATATATATATATATATATATATATAAATATTCCTTATTTCAAAGATAAACATTAAAAAAGAAATTCTATTAATAACTGATTTAAATGTCTTTATAAATAAAGGTAATATGTTTAATTTTGAATAATTCGTTTTAATTAAAATAAATACCCAAATTTGATTTAAAAAAAAATATTTAAGCCAATTCTTGATCCATTATTTGATTTTTCATTAAATCTCCAGAAAACTTGAGAAAATTAAAAAAATAAAAAATCCTTTTTTTTTCTTTTAGATAGTTTTAGGTACCTAAAATAAAAATAATTCGAAAATCAATTGAAGAAAAGAATCTGAATTTAAATACCTTTTCTTGAGAATATGAACAAAGAAAATAATTTTATTTTTTCTATATAAATCTATTACAACTCTTTCGAAAAAAATAATAAAATCCCATTATTTGTTAAGGGAGGCAATATATTATTCAATCATAACAATTCTGATTATTACAGTTTTGAAATTTTATTCTATTCAATGATAAACTTTATTTATTTCTTTTTTCAACTAATTTTTATTTAATTAACTGAAAAATAAACAAACACACTGGTCGTTAAAGTATTTATAATAATCTCTCAGAAAAATAAATTATTCTATTATTTATTTTATAGCAACATTTATCTGTTTTTTATTATATATAAACTATATTCCAAAAATTTGGACACAGTTTACATAGTTGAAAGAATAACAATACTATACTTTAAATTCAATTTAGCAAGAATTTCTATTTTACAAATAATTTCATTTTTTGTCATTTTTTGTTTTGCTTTTATTTCCTTTTTTCCAGTTACGTAATCTATTTCATTAGATCTGGAATTTTTTTTCGATGGTTGATAGAAGGTTAGTGTTGAGTTTGTTCAATTGGAAAAATCACATACAATTAATTGGTTGATGGTATCTAACCATTTGATTGATCAAAAATTGTTGCTGAAATGTCAACAAATTAACCAAATACATTTTTTTTTCCGCTCGTTTCATTATTTTGGACACACTGGTTTTTATTTTTGAGTTTTAGTTTTTTTCTTATATTTGGATTAAAATGATTACTGATTAAAACATTAATACCCTGTTACTTAAATCTGGTTTTGTATTAGGTTTGGAAAAATACAATAAATTGAGTTTTATTTTGCCTATTTTTGATTTTGGGTGTGTCCAAATTTTTGGAACCGGGTTTATAATATCTTCACTAACTTCACTGAGTGCATTAGACGGAGTTTAATACTCATCGAAACAATAGTATAAATTCAAAACATAATATTTGTCATAGAATGTCAATTAAACAGTAAATCTACTTTTAATTCTAAATCTCTATCTTTTTGATAATTTTTAAAAATATTTTTTTAAGAATTTGGTTGAAACTGTGTTAAATTTTAAAACTCGATGGAAATATTGATAAATAGATGTTATGATAAATAGTATAATAATTTGGTTGTTAACATTTTTCTATTATTTTTCTTAGGTAACTTGTAAATCTATTTATATTTTTTTTTTCACAAAGGTAATACAGTCATTATTTGTATGAATAAAAGATTAATCACCTTGTACAAACCCATTAATCAGTACTAGAGAGATGAGTTATCAGATTTAAACGAATTCATTTTTACCAATTAAATTCTCAGTCAAAGAATCAGATGATTTTTGTTTGAAGTTGGAACAAAAAAGAAAAAGAAAAATATAAAAAAAACACTTTAATTATTAAAAACTCACTTTTAGTTATTTTTGATGGTTAATATGTATAAATACCATTGAGACTTTATTCTTATTCAAAATATAAAAGAAAAAACAACCAAATAATGAATACTATGGCTTCTGAAAAAAAATTTTTTTTTATTTTATTCACAAATATTTATTAAATTTCTCCAAATTTAAATGATTAGATAATTTTCTTTTTTAGACGTTAAGAGTAAAAATAACGAACTTTTATGATTAAAACCATTTTTTAATAATATTTAGTAATTTTTTTTATTTTAATTATTATTTCGAGTTAATTTATTATTTGTTTCAAAATATTAAAAAAAATTGAGTAATAATACAGCCTGTTCCACTTTTAAGGCACAAAATTTCCACGAAATTTAAGGCCCAAAAAAAATCTCAAATTAATGCACAAAATTGAGATTCTAGTAAAATAAATTGTAAAAAAAAAAAATTACAAATTTTGTGCCTTAATTTGAGATTTTTTTGTGCCTTAAATTTCGTTGAAAGTTTGTGCCTTAAAAGTGAAACTGACAGTAATCAAGTCAATTAATTTATTTAATCTTTTTGTTTTGAATTTCTTATTGGGAATAATTAAGATTTTGCTATTAATTATTGATGAAAAATGATCAAATAAAAAATATTCAAGAAGGTTACAAATTGAAATATCTAAGTTTTAAAAAAAGTATTTGGTTTAGAATTTTTTAATTTAAGGGTTTTGATTTTTATTTTCATATTATTATGTTTTTTATTTAAATAAAATTTTGAAATAATTTTTTTGTTTTTATTAAAAATATATTTTTTACAAATTTGAAATAATTGTTATAATTTTTATAAAATTAATTATATTTTTGATATTGGGTTATTTTACAACCTTGTGTTTTCATTTTAAAGTATTTTTGTGTACCTTTACTTCTTTCATATATTTTAAGTTTTCTTTCCTTCTATAACTAAAATATTTTTTTGAAAGTTCAAAAAGGGTTTGGATTTTGTACTATTTCAATAAAAAACAAGAAAAATCGATCAAATATTTTAAAACAATTATCCCTTTTAGAAAATATTATTAAAAGAATGTTTGGTCTTGTATTGCTCAGACTTTGACTTTGTTTTATAATTTCAAGATTTATTGAGTTTTTTTATTTTTGTATTTACAACAGTCAATTTCAAATTTAAAGCACAAACTTCAACGAAATTTAAGGCACAAAAAAAAATCTCAAATTAAAGCACAAAATTTGTAATACTTTTTTTTTACAAATTGTTTTACTAGAATCTGAATTTTTACCTTACTTTGAGATTTTTTTCTGTCTTAAATTTCGTTGAAGTTTGTGCTTTAAATTTGAAACTGACTGTATTAAATTTACAATAATATTATTTTTCGTTTACTAGCCTCTTTGGACTAAAAAATATCAACAAAAAAAAAATAGTTTTATCATAAAAAACTGCCTTATGAGTATCTTTTGAAGAATTGTTTAATATTATCATATATAATCATTTTAAAATATCTACCCAGTTTACAATGGATGATTTTATAAATCCTTAAAAAACTTTTTTATATAATTTGATCCTATATTTTTCAAAAATAATAATTCAAAAAAAAAAAAAAGATTTTTAAATATTTTATACAATTGGCCAATTTTTTGCTTTTAAAGAAAGATAATGTGATGATTTCAAATATTTATTTATACTTTCTTTTTTATCATGTTATTATCATGTTATTTGTTAATCAATTGGATATTTCCAGTAGAAATGTTGATTTTTTTCTGATAATAAACATTTTAATGAATTTTTATTATAGTCAGTTCCACTTTTAAGGTACAAACTTCAACGAAATTTAAGACAGAAAAAAATCTCAAAGTAAGGTACAAAATTTAGATTCTAGCAGAATAATTTGTGTAAAAAAAATCCAAATGTTGTGCCTTAATTTGAGATTTTTTTCTGTCTTAAATTTTATCAAAAGTTTTTACCTTAAATTTGAAACTGACTGTATTATTATTAACTGAAAAATTAATTTCAGAACATCATCTTTTTAAAAAATCAATTTTTTCGAAAATGTCTCAAATTTTTTTATATTTATATTGATCATTTATACATTCTAAATGTTGAAAATATTTAAAGAATACCAAAATATTGCAAAAAAAAAAAAAAAATAATTTCAAATCGTTCATAAAACTTTTGGTAGTAAAGTTATTTTTTTATAATTTTTCTTTACTTTTTTTGAAACTTAAATGAGATTGTTCAGGTTTTGAATTGTGAAATTACTAATTTTTTAATTGAAATGGTTTTCGTTTAAAGTAGGGAATATTTTTTTTTCTTTCTTCTTCATTGTACAAAATTATAGAAAAAAAAAAAAAAACAAATTATCAAATCAAACTAAATTAAAATAAAAACTTCCCAGAAAAAAAAAAGTTTTTATTTTGTTTTTAATGAAATTAATTTAATTATTATCTAAGTGATTCAGTTTATATTAATTGCATTTTATTGTATTTTTAGGAGTTTTTCTATGAAATTTGGAGTAAATATATCAACATTTGATGAAAAAATATTAGAATCCAAAAATTATTTTCATATTTCAAATTTCTTAAAATAATAATTTATTTATATTTTTCTTTTAATCTAATTAATTTTTTTGGTTCGTTTTCTGTTTTTTATCTTTTTCATTTTTCTTATCTAATAGAAAAAGATAATTGACCACATATAGTATCCATTAAAAAACGGGTTAAATAAGTTTTGCAAAAAAATGTATATATACTATCTGCATGGTCTTTTTACCAAAAAACTTTTTTACTTATTTTTATAAAAGAATTGCCCCTTATAAATTTAATATCAAAAAAATCTACAACTTTATCAATTATTTAAGATCAGTTGAAAATTAAACTTTAAATCGATAAAATAGAAAATCTTGAAATATTCTTTTAGAATAATAATTCAATTTCAAAAAAAAAATTACAAGATTATAAAATATTATTTTTTTGATTAACTTGTCAAAAAAAAAAAAAAAAAATCAACATTTATACTATAATCAGAATTAATTAAGAACATAACAATAAAAAAAAAAAAAATAAAAAAGTTGAAATAACACTTTCTGATTTATACTATTTGAAACAAATTATCATAAACAAAATTATATCTCAAAATTCAATTAGGAAGCTTAATTTAATTTCAATAAATAACATTTTTGAATGGTTTTATGGAAATTTTTGGGTTTTTCTCAACTAATAATTATAAAAATATAATCGGGGTACAAATTAAAATTTTTCTTTTGTTAATTGAAAAATAGCAATAATTTAAAAAAAAACTGAAAAATACTGATTATAAATCAAAATTCTATTGACTTTATAGGGGTTTTAAAATCTTCTAAGTGATTTCAATTTTATTTCGATAATGATATTAATTAGAAGAATATTAAAAATTAAATTTCAAAATTTTTAAAATTTTTAGTGATAAGATTTTGGATCCTAGGTATAGAGTGTTTCAAAAACCGTTCATTCAAGCCAAGAGTTATATTTTATTGAGCGTGATGAATTGAAAACATGAAAATATTTGACTGAGAAGAAGAATGTGGAGGGAGGGGTTTTGAAACACGGCAGACCTACAAATACTATTTTTATCACCCAAAATTATAAAAATTTTGAAATTTAATTTTTAATATTCTTCTAATTAATATCATTATCGAAATAAAATTGAAATCCCTTAGAAGGATTTTAAAACACTTTAAAGATTCGATAAAACCCAAATCAAGTTCATTGAGGCGAAAAAATACCCAAAAACTATAAAATTTTATTTAGTTTGCATAAACATCTTATGAATTCATCAACATTTTTTTTACAAAATCTAATATCACTACATTTCAAAAAAGTCTAGAATTTTCTTAAAGCAAGCCAGAACACAAGTATATTTCAAAAAGATGGATTATAAGATGAAAATAGGAAATAAATCATCAAATAATGATCTACTTAAAAATTTTAGTTCTGCTCCACTGGTCGGAAAATTTTTTTTTAACCCTAAGTTTATTTTTATTTGTGGTTGTCAACGTTAATTATAATAGAGAAAAATGATACACCCATTGAAATAAGACTTGAAAAAATGTAAGAATTGGGTTTAATTATTCTTGTCATTCATAAAATACAAGTGTGAAGAAAAAGAAAGTTTGATCAATCTAAAGTTATGGATTTTTATGTAAAATAAAATAGAAAGAGAAGTTTGGGGGTGATTATAAGAATTTTTGAAGAAAATTGGTTATTGTTTACCAAGTGGTTACATAGAAAATAACTATATATATTTCACCGTTGTTACGAAAAATTCAGTTTTTAGTTTTATTGTTTTTTCCTCGGTTTGGCCTCTGGATTGTTTTTAATATTTTTCAGTAATAAACCCTATTTTCCAGAGTCTATGCTCTGGAATTTTAATAAAATCGAAAGAAAACAAATATTTTAAATTTCCTCTGTATACAACCGGGATTTTTTCAATAATTTTTGTAATAAACCCTATTTTCCAGAGTCGATCAATTGGAATTTTAATAAAAACTAAAATATATATATATATAACTATATTTGATGTACAAAGTATATTATCAATATTTTAGTAATTAATATCATTCACAGAGACTATTCCCATGGAATTATCTATTAAAAACACTCTTTTCCCCTGTATTTCAATTTGTCTTAAATGATATTTACACAAGACTATTAGATCGGATAATATTTTTAAGTTTTGAATTAACAGTTTGAGTCAAAAGAAAATAGTATTGATAACTACATTAGAAAATTTTTAGTTTGAAAGTAAGCTCAACATTAGTTATTGGAATGTATTAAATAGATTTGTATATCGATATATTTGAACCAATCAACGGTTAAAGATGACCCCCATTAATATTTATTTTCAACTTCTTATTTTTTTCGTGTAAAATTGCGTGTTTTTGAGAAAAATAAAAAATCTCAAAAAATCATTTTGAACTCGCATTTTACCGAATCAAAATAAGAAACCAAAACACATAAAAAAACAACTGAATTAACCGAATTTTTATTCAAAAAATAGTTGAAGTTGGCCCCATTGCTAAAATATTAATTTCACTTTTGATTTTTTTTTCTTTTTCAGTGTTTTCAAAATCTTTTTTTTTTGCTTGTCTAACGAATTCAAAAAGTTGTAAAAATTGACTCCACAAACACTTTTGATAAAACTTGAAAATTGAACAAAAGGCCGGAATTGCAGGAGAGGATCAAATTAAAAAAGGGTAAATTTATTAAAAAAAGTTAATTATGGAATGTAGAAAATATCATGATTAAGAAATGAAAAGTGTTTGATCAATTAACTTGGTGAAATAAGAGATAAAAAATCATCTAATAAAAATATTTAAAAAAATAAATAAAATTTTAAAACTATAGTGTAGATAAATAATGAAGAAAGCATATCTAAAAACAAATCTTCAAAAAAAAAAGAATTTTTCATCAAACAACATTGATCAAGAATTTTAGAAACCTAATATAAAAAAATAGTAAGATATTTTTAAACTCTTCAATTTATCTTTTTGTTCTATTTTTATTTACATTTGAATTTCTTAACACAACCATCACACTAAAACCGATCCTTTAAATAAATTTCACAAGAATATATTAACTCCATATTTCACAAATAAAAAGAAATTTCTATTTAATATATTTAATTAATAGATATCTGTAATCATAATTTTTTATTATAATTAAATTAATTATTTATTTTTCAAACTTTTTTTTCAATTCTAATCATTATGTATTCATTTTAAATTCTTTACTAAACTGGAATCATTATAAAAAATATAATGAATAGGGTGGAGTTGGTCGAATAGTTGATGTGGTATTTTCTGATGAAATTATTATTATTTTTATTTTAATGGTTTTTTTTTTATTTTATTCTTGTATATTTTATTTATTTAAATCGAATGGAGAATACAAATATTGATCAATACATTTTTATAAATATTATTTATTTTAATAATATTTTAAATATTATTTATCAATTTATCGATTGAAAATCAATTATAAATAAATAATTTATTTAATAGTAAATACTTTTTTATCTTTTGTTACTTGATTATAAATAAACTTTATTAAATTAAATTGTTGTTTCTGGTCGGTTTTTCTGAATTTAAAAAATATATTAGTTACAATTTAGTCTTGTACAATTTGAGAAAATGAAATATCACAGATTTTGGAAAATATATTTTAGAGTATTATTTGTGAAAATAGATAAAAATATAAAAAGGGGACTGTCGTGGAGAAAAGATCAATTGGAAAACATAAAGAATTTTCTAATTTTTTTTTGAAATAATTGTAAAATTCCTGGGTATATACAGAGGAATAATTTTTTCCTAAAGAGGGCTAATTTTCCTCTGTATAAACTGAGGAAATTTGTCATTTTTGTTAAAAAAATCTTTTCCGTGGATATACAGGGGAATAATACTTATCCAAAAATCTGAGAAATGTCAACTGTAATATTTTATTTAATTCAAGACATTACTTAGCCTTGTCATTTTTTATTAAACGTTTGTATCGGTATTATTTGTTTCCGTATTTTAGAATTTTCGTACTACCAAAAATTAGAAGGGGCATGAATCAATTTTTTTTACTTGAATTGTAACAAATTAAAAATGTTCACACAAATAATCAAATTCCTTGGTTTATACAGAGGAAAATTACTAAAATTGGAAAAATAATTTTATCTTTTTTCCATAGTACATACTTTGGAATTATATTATTTCTTTTTTGATTTATAATTTGAAAATTTATTAAAATAGAACTAGATAAAAATTGGTGAATACAATCTTCCAAACTACCACTCTAATCATAGTTTTTATTTTTAAAATTATCCTCATGAAACTTTTAAAAAAATTATTCAAAAAAAAAAAAAAAAGAAACAAAAAAATTCTTCTTCATTGAAATTTTCAATTATTACAATAAAAAAACAAAAAAAAATCCGATCATATTTTAAATTTCGAAAACCTCAAAAAAAAATTAAACCACTATATGTTTCTTTTGTTCCTTTCAAAAAAATTTTTTTTACAAATTACCAACCAGTATCAATAATTAATCAGAATTTTTAAAAAGCTAAGACAACCAACTCCTCAATCGAAAAATCTTAACCGTAAATAGTCAACCTTATGAAAACAAATTAATAGTATCTCAATTCAAAAGTTCAAAAATTTGTTACTTCGTTTTTTGTAAACAAAATTTTTAATTTGACCACATAAAAATCAAATTATTCAAAATCCCACCACTCTAAATCTTAAAGTGATGGCCATCGTTTCAGTAGCCAAAGAATAAGCAAAGAAAAATATTACTTTCAAAAATAGTTTTATTTGAACTAAATTTTCCTTTTTCAAAATTTTGAAAAACAATAATGATGAGATGAAAAAATGGACAGAAAACTGAATCAAAACAAAAAATTAATTCTGTTTTTGTTCTCAAAATGAACAATAGCGATAAAACGATCAAAAAAAAAAAAATTAAAAATTTTTGAGCAATTAAGTTTTACATCAGAAAACTTAGAAAGGTTATTTTGATCATCTACAGATTCTTGATTTACTCTTTACCTTACTAATCCATTCAACAAAAATAGAAGGATTTCTTTTCTCTATCATTTCTACAAGTTTGGCAACCAATTAAACCAACAACTAAACTACCAAAATAAGATTAATTGAAAAAGTTAATTCATGAACTTTTATTTTTCGCCATTTGAAAAATTAGTTGTACAAATCATCTTCAACCACTCTATTTGGATTAACAATACAATAGAAATTCAATTTGGTTGGAAAACTTTGTCTGAAAAGTAAATGTACAAATTTAAATTCATTTTTTTTTAAAAGTTTCCAAATTAAGAACAAAAACAACTTTTATTCATACACAACTTTAACACCAAAACAATTTTTTACAAACCCACGTCATGGATTTTGAATACAACTCTTCTGATACTCAATTTTTTTTTAATCCTGAAAGTGCTTTATCGTACTCAAACGTTGAATCTGATCTGAAAATTAACATGTACAACACATCTTCAAGCGAGTTAGTGTTTCACAACAAAAACCAAATACAAGAAGAAGAAGAAGAAGACAATTATCCAAACAAACCACTTTTATCACTCAATGAATTTTCAACTCTTAAATTGAATAATATTTCTTATAACACCGAAAGTCTTATATTCCAAACAGACGACGAAACATCCCAACAACTTTTTAATGAATCTTTTGAAGACAAAAAGTCCCAAGACAATTTAGATATCAGTATGCATTACAATAATGAAGATAATTTGAGTGTCTTGCAAAATAGTGGAATTGAGAATGTGGATTATCAATTTTATAATCAATTAACACTTAACAGCCAAGGAAATACAAAGATCAGGAAATCTGAGAACAATTTTCTCATGAAGAATTCACCAATAGACAATTCCGTCTTCAACAATTTAAGTGTAAATACTGAACAAAAAATTGAAAGTGATAACCAAGCTAATCAAACATCTGAAAATATTAATTTCACAAATGCCGACTCAAACAGCGAAGAGACTAATTGGAGAAACAAAACCGAGATTAAAAAACAAAAAAAAAACAAAGCCATTGAAGGATGGAACAGAAAATCATTTAAAGTCATTTATGGTGAAAAACAAAGGGTCAAAATCTTGAAAATTAAAAGAAAAAGAAACAAAAAATTAAAGATCTCCGAAAACACAAAAAAGGCATTCGAAAACTGGTTTTGTCAGCATTATAATAACAAACATGGCCCATACCCCAATAAAAGTACAAGATTGCTCTTGGCTAAAAAAACAAACACGCCAGAATTACAAGTCCAAAGATGGTTTGGCCAACGAAGAAGAATTGAAAAAGAACGCTGGGAAAACGGCGAAATTGAAAAACCACTTTGGATTTAAGAAATTTTGATAATAATTGTTAAATATTAAAAATTACATTATTGGATGAATATATTAAAATATCAACAAATAGATTAGTTTGCCCAATATCTTGGAGATTTGAAGATTAAAAAATTTTCAATTCCTTTCTTTTGTCAAATGATAATGTTTATTATTATTTTTTTTTAAGAATAAATCTTTTTTTTATTTGAATATATGTAATTTAATGTAAATAAAAATCATATTTATTATATTTTATAAATTTTAAGTTTTGGGTTTTCTCATTAATTTTTTAAAAAAGAACAAAAATTTAAATTTTTAGTAAAAACTTATGATTAATTCAAAGAGTGGCCATCAAGATAACTTCTATTTTAACATTTTTTACTCCCTATGATGTGTTTTGAATAATGAATTTTAAATAAAATCTTGATTATCACCCCATCTTAAAAATAAATTCTTAAAATTAAAGTTAGTCAAAATGAAAAATTGAACATTTTACTTATACATCTTTTCTAAATTTTTTTTTTAAAAGTTATGATAATTTTATGTAATTAAGAAAATTTAGCTATTAAACTCATTAAGATTCAAATGTTTCCTATTTCAAAATTGTGGACTTTTCAAAAAACCACCTATTTTCCGGGTAATTTTTTTTTTTTTTTTTGAAATAAATTGAAATGAATGAACTTTATATTGAACATTACGTAAGATAGAAGATAAAATGTTAAAATAATTTACAGAATACAATCAAGGAATCTTTTTAAAAACTCAGACAAGGAGAAAAAAAAAAAATGATCAAAAATATTCCAAAAACACAATAAAAAAAAATCATTTTGTCAATTTAATTTAGCAATTTCTATTGAAAGAAATATTTGATTTTATTTTAAAATTGAAAAATATTCTAAAGGTTACGATTTTTTATTTTCAAAATTATTAAAATAGGTTTTTACCTTTTTCTTTAAAATTTTCATAATCTTGAGAATCATAGAAACAATCTTTCAGGACAATCAATAATTCCAAACTTTCAACCAGGCTTGATAAAATTCTATTATAATTTAAATGAAATCAATTTTCAATTTGAAACTAAACTCAGTAAATAATTTTAATTAAAAAAAGTACCACCATTGTTTAAAATAACTTATCTAGTAAATAACCCCAAATAATTATAATTATTTTTTCTAAATAGATATTCTTATGTTTATGATAAGAATAAAATAAAAACAAAATAATGCAATTTTATGTAAAAAACATTTAAACAGAAATCATTGAAGATATCGATCATTTTTTAGGGGGGTCGTGTCGTCAAGTGCCTATCTTTTCCCGAATTCAAAAGAATAGAGAAAAATCAAAGGTTTTACTCTATTCTTTTGAATTCTGGAAAAGCTAACTGTGTTTTTTTTTTTAATTTAAGAAATAAACAGAAAATTAAATAAATTTTCTGTTTCTTTCTTAAATTAAAAAAAAACCTAATGACTCCCATTCTATGAAAAAAATGGAACATTTTGGATTAAAAAACTAATTAAAATTAACAAAAATAATAAGTAGAATATATTTGATATTATTCGCAATAAATACTCGTTATTCATCATGTCATTGGTTAATGATAAAGAAAATTATGATTCTTTATTAAAATTTCTAAATAAAAATTTAGAAATTAGGGAAGTACACAAGTGGAAACATTCTCAAAAATTTTCAAAAATGCTTTCTATCCAGATACCAATTATTTTTTCTGTAGAATTTTTGTACTTGTCGGGGGTACAGTCCGAAATGCATTTTTAAAAATATTACCCAATTTCGAAAAAAAATCGAAATTTTAGGTATTTTTTCATTGGGATTTTACAATAAAAAATATTTTTTTTTTGATATTTTTTGAGATTTTTTAAAAAAAAATTTTAACCACTTTCAAAATCGTTATTTCCAAAACTGATTTTAATTTTTTGAGTTTTTTTAAGGGTGCTTTATAATAATTCAGTATAAAGAACCCCCCCAAAAAAAATTTTTTTTTTTTAGATTTTTTTTTTAATTTTCATTTTTTTTTGAAAAAATTGATTTTTTGGAATTAAATAAAAGAACATTGAATTTATTAAAAATCAAATAAAAAATAATTTTTTGATTTTTTTGACAAGTAAACTAAATTGATATTTTTGACCCCAAAAATCAAAAGTTTCATTTTTTTTGAAAACTCTTTTTCCAATGAAAATTGTATTTTTTTTTGCAATTTCGAAAATTTTATCTTTATTATTTTTTTTTCTTTAAGAGATTTACTATGTTGCGAGACGCTCCAACAATACTCAAGTATATTAAATGTTTTTTTGCATGGCAAAAATTTAAAAATCATTTTTTTTATCGTTAACTAAATCGCTAGAAAAACACTAAAAAAAAATCTACTTTTTTTGGGCAGCCGCTATCTCTATTTTTTCATTTTTTTTCTCATTTTATCTCATTTTTTCTCAACAATAAAATATCAGATAACTTAAAAAATAAAATTTAAAGAGTTTAAAACTTCTAATTATTCTTTTATTTCCAAACAAGTTACAATAAAAATAAAAAAAAATCTTTTAGAATAAAATATAAGCATATTAACAAAGTAAAAAAATAAGAGTAAAAATATCCACTGGTGTTTGTCAGTAAAATCCAAAAGTCATGTACACCCAATTAGCCCCAAAAAAAATCAAAGCCAAGTTCTATTATCATATAATATCTTTTCTAATATCTTTTTATTAATATTTATTAATATTTGTTTATTTAAAGTAAGAAATTGACAGCAATTTAAAAATAAAAAAAAATAAAGAAAAGTTAAAATATGTAAGTAAAGTAAAAGGGGGTCAAGAAATTTAAGTTAATAAGTTTGGAAAGGAAAAATAAAAATGTTACTCTGGTGTTCGCTATTAAAGTTAATGTACTTGAAGTTTTTGTGTATATTTTTGATTTTTTGGAAAATTAAACATTCAAAATATCATCTGATTAAATTATTTTTAGAAAACCAAGATAAAAGGTATTGCTTTTAGGAAAAAAATTTTTTTGGTGATCTAGCTTGTGGATCTTTCAATTTTTTTTTTTTTTTTTTTTTTATTATTTGTTTTGTTTTTTTTTTGTGTGTGTTGTTTTCTTTTTAATTGTGAAAGTAGAAAAAAAAAATTTTTTTTTTGATAGGTGGTGTGAATGAGGAGAGTATTTCCATCGATGTAAAGGTTATTAAGTGTTTTTTTTGTTTGTTGTTGTTTATATTTTTTAAAGAAGAAAATGAAAGAAAAGTAACAAACAAACCAATTAGCAAATAAAAAGAAATTGATATAAACATAACACCACCAGGCACAATAAATGTTCAAAGATACAAATATACAGTGTGGTACAACACATGTTAACTCTTCACAATAATCCACAATTCCCAAAATTTAGCTTTTATTCTAAGTTTTTTTATGTTTTGTTTATTTTTTAAAAATACTTTAAAAGGAAAAAAAAATAAAGACAAAATTCAAAAAAATGAAAAAAAAATGAAAAAAAATTCAATTGTATTAAAAATTGAATCAATCTTAAAATGAAGACAATTTTGTTGTTTACTCTCAAATTTCAAATAAGATTCAAAAAA
Organism: Anaeramoeba flamelloides; assembly: GCA_027625915.1. NCBI lineage: Eukaryota > Anaeramoebidae > Anaeramoeba > Anaeramoeba flamelloides. The sequence continues at coordinate 2,087,474 of JANTQA010000063.1, forward strand.
TTTGAATTATTTCAAAAATAAATAATGATAAGTAAACTTAATATTTCAAGAGATTTGAGAGATTTCTTTTTTTTTTTTTTTTTTTTTTTTTTTTTTTTTGAAATCTTATTTACTTTAATTACTGACAAACATATTATTTGGATTTTATTAAAGAGAGTTTTCATTTTCATTTTTTTTTTAAACTTCAATTTTGGATAAAATTTGAAAAAAAATATTTTGTAAAAAAAATATTTTGAATTTTCAATTATTTTATAACTTTTTTTTTGAAAATTTCGAAATTTTTATTATAAAAATAGAAAAAAATCCAACTCGATTTTTTTTTGAAATATCATACCTTTTTGTTTTGTCATTTTTTATTTTTTTTTGAATGAAAAAAAATTGATTCACAAATTATTTTTTGTTATTTTAATCGATTTTGTAAAATAATAATGATATTACTCATAGCGAAAAATAAGAACGAAAAATCAAAATTTAAATATCAAAAAAAAAATTTATTATTGTTGATTATATGTTTGAAAATTATTTTTCCTTAATTATAATTAGAAAAAAAAATATTTTCTAATTATTTTTAGCAATTTTGAAAATTTCAATTTTTGGACATTAGAAAAAAAATCTCAAAATTTTTCAAAATTTTGCAAACTTGATTTTTTCAAAAAAAAATTCCAAAAATATAATCTCCATATTAAAGTACCTTACTACTGATAACTTTTTTTTTCTTCAAAAAATGTATTTTTTTCTGAAAAAATTGAAAAAAAAAAAAATTCAAAATTTAAAAAAGTTATTTTTTTAATGTGTTTTTTAAAAAATATGACAATAACTCCTTAAATATAGTATCTACAAGTTTTTAAACTTTCAAAAACTTGTTTAAATTATACAATTTCTAATTTTTTATTTCTTAAATTTCATGTAACCCCCAAGAAAAAATTTTCAAATTTTTTGTTTCCACTTGTGTATACCCACGTTTTCCAGAATTCAAAAAAATTGAGGAAAATCTATGATTTTACTCCGTACTTTTAAATCCTGGAAAACCTAACTGCTGTAAAAGCAAATTAATTTCCTCCCTTCAAAATAAAAAAAAATAAAAAAAATTATAATTCTTTTTAATTAATTCAAAATTCTTAAACAAAAGCCTCTTCTGTTATTTCCAGAATCAGGTTGTTTGGTTTTTCCCCAAATATATAATATAAAAATCTCAGTCAACCTTACCTTGTTCTTGATCTCTTGATATATTTCAGATTATGGATTCTTACTAGTATTTGAATTATTAATGTTTAATTTTTTTGCTTCATTTTCAATTTCCATTCTCAAATAGACTTTTAAATTATCATTCTATATCATTGAGAACTCTATTTATGAAAAGAAGTATATGGAAAATGAAGTAAAAATATTAACCATTAATAATTCAAATACTATTCTAAGATGATTATTAAAAATATAATGTTTTTGCTTTCGTAATGAAGGAATCGTACCCCCCTGGGTTACTAAACTGTTCTTGAGAATCAACCGATTAAATTGATTTCATTTTTAATGTTGTAGGCTTTAAATTGGAAAATATGGGATTTTCATTTTCTGAACTTTTTAACTTATTTCGAAACATTTTATCATACTACCTGGAAAATAATGGCACTTTGGTTTGTATTTGGACAAAATAGTAGTGGGCTTTTAGGGATCAAAACAGAAAATGAAGTTACACAACTAAAAGAAATGGAACTTAAACCTAAGGAAGCAGTTAAAGAGATTATTTCTACACCCACCCAAACATTATTGTTAACTGTGAGTGGTGAATTGTATTTGATTAATGCAGCCAGCTATCCAAACCAAACAACTTTAAGAAAGTTTAATACAGAAAAAATAATACATGTCACATCTGGCTACTCACACTTTGTTGCTATTTCGATCAACAAAACAGTGTATACTTGGGGATCAGGTAGGATCTTTTTCCCATCTGTTTTTGAATAGTTTTTTCTTCTTATTTGGAAAATATAACAAAAAAATTTTATTTATTTTATTGTTTTCTCTTTCTTCTTGAATATTTTTCAAAATTAAAACACCAAACCTCAAAACGATTAGGAAGTGTTGGCCAATTAGGGCATGGAAATAAGCAAACTTGTCACGAACCAACAAAAGTACTCGCTTTGAATAACAAAAGAGCTGTCTCCATACACGCTTCTTATTCGACCTCTTTTGTAATTTGTGAAAATGGAGATCTCTATGCTTTTGGGTAAGAATTTGAAAGATTTAGAATTGAATATTTTTTCTTTTACCCCAAAAAAAAATTGTGCTTCGTCTTGGTGCCTAAAAATCAGACTTTGTGTATTTTTTTCCTTTTCAAATTTGTTTCTTCTTTTTATTTTTTTAGGAATGGATTTTTTGGGGAGTTTGGGAACGGAAAAAATTATTCTTCATTAAAGCCATCATTAGTTCAACAAGAAATCGTCCAACTGTATTCTGGCCTTAGTTACCACCTTTTCGCAGAATTCCGAAATGGTGAAATAAAAGGTTGGGGAAGAAATGATTCGGTACGATTTCTCTTTTTTTTTTTTTTACTTTCTCTCTTGTTTGTATTGTTCGTTTTATTTTTTTTAGAAACACCCATTTAAATCTTGAGGATTAAAAAAAAAAAAGTTAATTATAATAAAAGTTTTAACTCTGAAACAAATTATTGTGACACAATTTTTAATTAGTAACCCAAAAATGTTTTGTTCAACTCTTCGTGAGTATTTATTTTTAAATAATGGTTAACTTAAGAATAACAGAAGGGATATGACTTTTAGCAAATACAACAAAACAAAAAATTAATTAATGTAAAAATCATTTGGGAAAAAAAAGTGAAAAAAGAAAAAAAAAGGCTCAAATTGATTTTTAATTAGAAACCTTAACAGAAATCACAGAAATCACAGAAACCTGAAAAGTAAGATGAATTTATAAACGAAAAAAAGAAATGATTAAAAAAAAAATGGAGGATTTAAAAGCAAACAACACTTTTTTCTAATACTATCTTTTTGAGTTTGGTATTTTCTCGATTGATCTTTTATACTACAAGACAAGTAAAATTTTTTCAAAAAAAAATCTCTAAATTTTGTATTTTTGAAATACACTCATAAATAAACATTATTATACATAACAATTTTCAATGAGGTTTACAACTTTAATAGATATTAATAGGAATTGAAAAAAAATGAAATTTTTCAGTAATATTTTTTTCATTTTTAATTGTAAAATTTTTGAATTTTTTAATTTGACTTAGTAGAGAGATAATTTTCAAGTATTTTTTTAATAGTATAAAAAGAAACATATTTTTCAATTTGAAAATAGCACCAAATATTTCAATCAAAAGATATCGCTCAATTAAATTGAAAATCTGATTTTTTATCTGTTTTTGGAATATTTTTTATCTTTTTATTTTTTTCCATGTTTGAGTTTTTATATACATTCCCGATTGTTTTCTGCAAATTGCTTTCACATATATTCTTTTTTCAATCTTAATGTTCAATCAAAAATTAATTCATTTCAACTTTTTTCATTAAAAAAATACCCCAAAAATAGGTGTTTTTTTCAAAAGTCGGTATTTTTGAAAAGGGGGGTATTCGGATTTTAATTAGTTTAATAGCTATCCTTTTTTTATTACATAAAATTATGATAACTTTGAAAAAATAATTTATAGAAGAAGTATAACTGAAATCCAATGTATTGTTTAGGCTAACTTTAATTTTCTGTATTTAAATTTTCCTTGTAGTGTATTAATTGTACAATAAAAAGATCAAAATTTTCATTCAGCTTTCCAAAAAAAAACACATACCAAGAACTAAAATAAATCACCAAAGTCCCCAATTCATAAAGGAAAATTAATAATTTATACAGTTAATTGCAAAATAAAAGTATCAAAATTTTCATTCAGCTTTCCAATATAAAAATAAAACCCAAGAAAAGAAATCATCAAAATCCCAATTCCAAAATGAAAATAAGTATTAGCTGTTTACTGAATTAAAGGCTTGACATTTAACGTATGATCTCTAAAACAATTTTTTGGAAAGCTGAATGAAAATTTTGTTCCATTTATTTTTCAACAAATAGTAAAGTTTGTTGAAAAAATACAAGTATTTTTGAGATCTTCAAAACAACTTTTCGGATTTTGATAAAAAAGTAAATTTAAACTTTGTATTTGTTGGTTTGATTGATTGGTAATAATATAATGAATCATACTTTGAATTTAATTTGTTTCTTCTTTTAATTGATTTTCCTTTTAGTAAGGTTTTATTAAGGTTATCAATTAAAAATCATGTTGAGCCTTTTTTTCTTTTTAACTGTTTTTACCTAATGGGATAAACAAAAATATGTTTTGTAATTTTTGATTCGATTTCTATTTGTTATTTTTTTTTAAAATCCTGTTTGAATAAGATAAAGAAAGAATTCTTATTGTTTGTGTAGAAAGCTTACAAAAATCCGAATTAAAATTAAAACCAAAAAGTTTTTAAATATCTCTGTATCAAAAAATACATTTTATTTCAAAAAAATTTTCCAATAATTATTTTGAACTTAAAAAAAATATAATTTTTTGATTCTTTAACAATTTTTTTCTTTTTTTTTTTTTACAAAAAAATGAACTAAAAATCCTCAAATCATTAATATATGAAAAATGTTTCCATAATACTTTTTTAAAACCTGTAAAATTCAACATAAAACTGTAAGAAATACCTTTTAATTTGATCATTTAATCAAAAGTATAAATAATAACAATCTTAATTTTTTTAATGGGTTAGTAATAACCCAAAGGTTAAATGAATTAATAGGTTTTCCTATTATTTCAAAACTTTTGAAATATTTTAAAAGTAATAAAACCATTATTTCCTAATTAATAATAAAAAAAATAAAAAAAAAAAAATAGATATTATCAAATAACTGATTTTAAAAATAATAGTTCTTCATTATTTATACTCTGAATAATTTGAAATAAAAAAAATAAGGGAGTATTTTAAATTTCAAGAAATTTAATAAATTATTAAAAATAAAATCAAAGATCAACTTTTTCTGGATCTTCAATTATTAAACTATTTGATTGGTTTATTTCTGATTGTTATTTAAAAATAAGATTAGATTTCCAATTCTATCTGTTCATAGAAACTTTAAGAAATTACTAAAAGTGAAATTTCATAAAAATAAAAATATTTGGCAAATTTTTCTTTTTTGAATTTCATTACCCAAAAATTCAAATTGAAAATGAGCCGGATCTTTTTTTTGGGTAAATAAGTGGAATTAAAAACTCCCCTGTTAAATAATAAAAAAAAAGATCAGATCTTTTTTTACTAAAAATTAAATTGTAAAAAACGAATTCTTTTAAAAATGGGAATTCATTTATATAAGGTTGGTAAAGGAATCTGTTTATAAGTTTTAATTGAATATTTGTACAAAATAAGAATTAATTTCTCAAAATTGATAAAGGGATAAGTTGTTTATCAATTTTAATTGAATCCTTGTGGCAAAAAGTACTCAAAAACATTTTGCAAAAAAGTACAATAAAAGTTATCAAACACTTAATTGCTTTAATTCTGATAATTCACAATTTAAAAAATGGAGAGAGAGAGAGAAAAAAAAAATTTTTTTTGATTGATGAGTTTAAAACCAAGAAGACTAAAAAATAAAATAGATTTTTTCCCCTCAAACTGTTATACTTTGATAAGAGTGTAGATTAAGGATTTACTTTTTTAATCAGTATGGGTAATTAAACATAAATTAAATAATTTTGAGAAGAAATCGTTAAATCATAGCTTATTGAATTATACATAAATTAACAAAAAACAAATTTGAAATATATAAGTACACATTTAACGAGTTGTTGAATTCCAAAAGTTGGAAGTGTCGTTAGATTTTTCTTGAATTTTTGTTTTGATTGGAAAATCAATAGATTTTTGAAACAAAAACAAAAAGTAAAAAAAAATCGTCGTTATCTTTTCCAGAATTTAAAAGAATTGAGAAAAATCAAAGATTTTACTCTATTCTTTTGAATTCTGGAAAAGTGTCGTTAGTTTTTCTTGAGTTTTCTGTTTATTTGTAAAATCAATAGATTTTCGTTAGGTTTTTTTGAGTTTTCTATTTATTTGTGAAGTGTTCTAGGTTTTTTTGAGTTTTCTATTTATTTGGAAAATCAATAGATTTTCGTTAGGTTTTTTTTACTTTAGAAATAAAATAGAAAACCTCAAAAAAACCTAGAACACTTAACAGACAAAACAGAAAACCTCAAGAAAAGTGCCGTAAGGTTTTTTTTACTTTTTTAAAATGTAAAGAAAATTAAAATAAATTTTCTTTACATTTCAAAAGGTCAAAAAAACCAGGGCACTTGACGGTCACTTGACATACACTTTCGTTATGTGTTTTTAAATTTGAAAGAATTGTGTAAAATTAAGGATTTTACTAAATTCTTTTAAATTAAAAAAAAAAAAAACTATACACTCTACGACACTTGAAGGCACTGTCCGAATTCCTATAAAATTTTATTTAGAAATTGTTTCCAAGACTCAAAAATTTGTTTATTATTTCCTAGAGATAATAAATATGTTAAATATGTTTTTTCTAATAATATCAAACTTATTATTATTTTTTAATATTTTAGATTATTATTTTTTTTCATTCAGATATACAGATTTTACGATTATTTTCATATACTGTGCTAAAATTTTTAATTTTTCTTTTGCACCATAATAAATATTTATTGTTTTAACAAATAAATTCAAAAAAAACTAAATTTGAAATTATTATTCAATCGCCACTTTTAAATTGTTCAAACTCTTGAAATTTGACAATTTTGGAAAATGAAGCGTCATATTAATGTACTTTTTTTTATCTGAATTTGTTTGTCTGAAGAAAGATCCAAAAAAAAAAATATCAAATCTAAATATTGATGATCTATTATAACAATTTAGGGTTCGCTGTCTCTTAAAATAATTTATGGTATAATTTTTCTTATAACAATGAATTTATGATTTATAAGAGAAGATAATTTTTAAATTTTAGAAAGTTTTCTTCTTCATAAATAAAAGAAAAATAAAATTTTGTGTCAAGTGAAAAGTAATCATAAAATACTATACGATTCCAAAGATTAAACACACACACACAAAAAAAAAAAAACTTTAAAAATATGAATATTTATTTCACATATTTGTAATCACCTTTTTTTTTTTCAAGATAACACCTTTATACAAAAACAGTAAAAAAAATTACCAAAAAAACCTATTTAAATTCTCTATTTTTTTCCATTTTTTTAAAATTAAAATAATTTTTATCAAATAAAATTTTATTGAAAAAAAAAATATAAAAACGAAATTAAAAATAAAAAAAATAAACTATATTATTTTTAATAAACTTTAAATACTATTTTTTACAGTCTCTCCATCTAAACAAAAAAGCGAATTTTTTTTTCAAAATTCTTTAAATCATTATATAAAAAATAAAAATCCAACAAAATAAAATAATAATTCCCGTTTTTGATTATGTAATAATGCTTAAAAAAAAAAAAGAAAAAAAAAAGAAATAACAACAACAAATCCAAACTAATAAAAACAAACCGAAACTTAATACCATTCAAGAAATTAACTAATTTTAGATATAACACATAAATGTCTTTAAACACAACTTTTCTGAGAGGAAATAGATTATAGCTTCATTTCTATTATCAATAACAATATTATAAAATGTTATTACTATTATTTTATCATCATTTTACAAAATAAAAACGTTGGGTTGGTTACATAAATTGATATCATTCTAATAATAAATTATTTCAATTTAAGTAAAACTACATAAATAAAATATAGAATCAAAAAATTGAATAGTTTTCAAATAATCTTATTCTTTATAACTTTGAGCTTCTTAAGTAACTTTTTTTCCTTCCATTCTTTTGGTTAACCGAGATCATTTCAATTTAAAGCCTCTTAAAAAAAATTTTTTTGGTAATTTTTTTTTAAAAATACTACATTGCTATTAACAAAAAATAATCAAAACTTTTTCAAGTAAATTAAAAAAAAATCAAAAAATGAAAAATAATTATTTTTCAATTGCTATTAAGAAAAAAAAAAAAAAAACCATTTCAAATTGAGAAACAAATTAACCAACATAACTCAATTTTCAATCATTTTTGGTTCTGATTTAATAATGAAATTTCATAAATATAGGGGCAATTGGGTCAAGGTACAAAAAGAAATCAATTAACACCACTAAAAATGAAATTTTTCAAACAAAAAAATATTCAAAGTATATTTCCGGGGTTAAATTTCACAATTGCATTATCTACAAGTCAAAAAATTTATTCTTGTGGTTCTGGAAGAAATTGTGGGCAACAAAGGGACACAACAGAATTTAAAGAAATACTATTCTTTTCCAAAATGAAAATTGATTTTGTTTCTATTGGGAATGAATATACATTAGTTGCTACAACTGATCGGCAATTATATGGATTTGGAACAAAAATGAAAATTTATTCTCAAAATAACAGTCTTGTACAAAGGCCAACAATCACAATTCAGCCAAATTTCCAATTAATTTCCTTACAGGCTGGCTGTTCATATTCTTGCTTTTTAAAATTAGATCCACCATTTGACTATCTTCCTAAGCAATACAATAATTCGTCAACTTACGAATCAAATAATTCACAGGGCACAAAACAGAACCAAACCAATCAATCAACAACTGAAAACACAAGTAATCAATTTTCCATTTCATTTGATCAAGATATTGAAAGTATACTTGCGGAAGTAACTAATTTTCATAATGAAAATTATAGTACAATTAACCCAAAAAGGGAACGGGAAAAATTAAGGAAAGAGCAAGAAGAATTAAGGAAAAAGGAACTTGAATTAAAAGAAAAGCAAAATGAAGTTCTTCGACAAATGAAAATATATATGGAAGATGAAAATGATGATCTTTTGACAGAGAAATTTGAACAAGATTCTATGGATAATCAATTACAAACGCAATTACAACAAGAACAGCAAGAACGGTTACGGCAACAGGAAGAAGAAGAACGGCAATTATTACAATTCCAACTACAGCAAGAGGAGGAAGAGGAGAGTTTAAGGCAGCTACAGCAAATGCAGCAACAAGAAAGAGAAAAACAAAGCCAACAGCAAAATTTTAAGAACCAAAATGAACCCAACAACTCATTTCAAAAACAAATCAAGACCTCAAATAATGAAAATTTGCAAAAACGTCACATTGATATTAATTCTCTCCAGCAATTATTGACAAAGGAAGAATTTCAAAAAATATTTAATTTGATTAAAAAAAGAGAGCAAATAATGGGGACTGAACTGTCCGAATTAAAAAAAAATAGAGAACAAACACATCAAGATCTTGAAAAAATAATTCAAAATGGTTATTCTCAAGAATCTGAAATTGATAACATTCAAAACAAAATACTCTCTTTAAAAGAAAAGGCAAATAACAACAACATTACATCCCAAACAACCCAAAATAACAGCAGAAATACTTCAATAAATAAGGTATCAATGCAAAAAATTGAAGAAATGCAATCGTTCATCAATAAAATAAAAGAAATTGTCATTCAAAAAAATAAAGAAATCGACCAATTAAAATCGACTAATAATATTTTCCAAGATTGTATTCAAATTTTACAAAAAAAATCACAAACACTTGAAGACGAATTAGATAAAGTAAAACAATTAGTTATTAGATTATCAAAAAAATAATAAACCATTTGTTCAATCTTATAAAGATTTTGAATTTTTTATTGGTTAAGATATATATATATATATATCTTGACTTCTTACTTTTTTCTCTTTTATTTTTTTATTTTTAATTTATTTGTCAATTTTGAAAATTTAAATTTGGAATAGACCAAAAATCCATTTTGATATTTTTTTTTTTTATTAATTAAATTTTATTTCAATTATTTTCTAAAAATTATTAATTTATTTTGATTTTTATATTTAAAAAAAAAATTAATCTCTAATTTTGGATTAATTTTTTTTTTTCATATTTTTTTTAAATTTTAAATTAAAAATAAAGTAAATTGGTTCAAATATTTATTATTACAGTTATGTATTCTAAACTATTTTTCAAAAATGTTGACTCACTTTATAATGTTGTTTGTAGGGTTTTGATACTCAATTCTGATCAAAATAAATATTTCAAATTTTTGGTCAAGAATCATTTTTTCTAATTTCTTCAAATTTTTTTTTTTTTTTTTTTTTTTTTTTTTTTTTTTTTTCGAGTTTTTCAAATTTTTTGGATGAGAATCATTTTTTATAATTTTGAAAATTTTCGTTTTGCTTTTTCAAATTTTTCTTATTTTTGTTTTTCTTTCCTTGATTCTTTTTTTTTTTTTTTGATCATTTTCTTTGTTTCGAAAAAGATCAAGCTGCTAAAAAAAAAAATCTAATAAAAGAGTAATAAACATTAAAAAAAATCGAAACCAGACAATGTCTCTTAAAATGGATTTAATTGATTAACAAAAAATCTCATTATTAAACTTTTTTTCACTTGAAAGTTCAGTAATAAAAAAATCCCTAATGTTCATTACAAAATTGTGACTCACTTTTTTTTTGGTTTTTTAATATATCAGGTTTGTATATGTTTATTATAATTTAAATAGTGAATTATTAATAAGAATTTAAGAGTCGGTTTTTGTTCTTAAATAGAATAGAAAATCTTCTTTTTTTAATATTATTATTCTAAATGAGGCATAAATTTTTAAAAAGAGTTTATTTTTTTTTTGTAAAAATCAGAATTTTTCGCCAACAATTAATATCTAATTTTTGATTTTTTTTAAAAATTAGTCTTTTGTAATAATTTTGTTATATATATATATTAGATTAAATACTAAAATTATTATATTTAATACAACTTTTTGTAAAATATAAATAAATACTTTAATTTGATTAAAAAATTATATAAAAGAATATTTGTATTTTATTTGAGATTAGTAATTCAAAAAAGAAAATATGATATTTTTATAGATTTTTAATGTTTTAAGGGGGTAGTTATACCATAATACATCATAAAAATTTGAGATAGATGAGATAAGAGTATTTTATTCCAGTGGTGTGTGATAGTAGATTCTCTAAAATTTTTTTATAAAAATTATTTGTTATTTTTTTTTTTAAGTAATGTTAAACAATAAAAATAAAGGTAGAATATATTGATAAAAGAATTTTGAATTTTTTTTTTTTATTAAAATAAACTTAATTCCAAAATTTTGGGTACAGTTTAAACAGTCAAAAGAATAGCAATATCATACTTGACATTCAATTTGGGAAAATTATTTGATTTTATAAACTATTTCATTTTTTGTCTTTTGTTTTTTGGTTGTCATTTCCCTTTTTCGAGTTACCAAATCTGTTTCATCAAAACTAGATTTTTTTTCGATGGTTAGTAGAATGTTACTGTTGGGTTTGTTAAATTGAAAAATCACAAACAATTGGCCCAGGGTATCTTATCATTTGATCAATCAACAATTGTTTGAGTGATTTCAGCAAATTTAGCAATAAATTTTACATACAGATGGTTTCCTTATTTTTTAAAACTGTTTTTTTTTTTTTTTGTTTTAAATTTTTATCTTTTGTTTGGATGAAAATGATTCCTAATAAAAGCATTGATAATATGTTACTTAAATGTGATTGTATATTATATTTAGAAAAATATAATAAATTGAGTTTTTGTTTATTATTATTGATTTTGGGTGTGTCCGAATTTTTGGAATGGGGTTTAGTTTTTTTTGGGGGAGATAATTTTAGATTCTTAAAATAAAACTTATAGTTATTATGTGGTTTAAAATTTGTAAAATATAATCATATTCACTTCTCCAATTCCACTAAAACCAACTCATTGAAATCCTAACAACTAATGTTTTGGGGTAATTATTATATTTTTTGGAATTCTTCTAGCTCTTTAAGTACCATTCATATTTCCTTTTGTGATTCTCGAGATTCTAATTTTGTTGTTATTTTTAAACAAAATCCATTAATCCCAAATGTGAATGATAAAAAATTATTTCTAATAGCTTTTTGTTGTCAGGATTAAAAAAATATCAAAAATGATGATAAAATAAAAAATGAAAAAATTAAATGTCACAATAGATCGTTGAGATAAGGATAAAAGATAAGTTATTCAACATTCGAAACAACATTTTAAGCAATTCAACTCAACATTCTATTGTGGCAATTTCTTTGAAACCTTGCAAAATAAATTAAAAAATCTAATGAATGAAGTACTTTGAATAATAAAAATCAATGAGGTACAACCAAAGTAAAAATTGTTATTTTTTGATCCTTTTCAAAATTGTAAAAAATTGAAAAATTTTCCTTTACCATGGCTACTCCCTTAAGGTTTAATAAAAGCAAACAAAAATAATTTTCAATCACAAAATTATGAATACTCATTTTTTTTTTTTTTTTTTGAGAATTTAATCTATAAAAAAGACGAAATTATTTTAATATATAAATTTAATAAATCTATTATACAAAAAAAAAGAATAAACCCTTTTTTACTCTGCAAAATACAATACATACCATCAAATAATACCAACTTTCAAATCTAAATGGAATTGGAGTAAGGTTTATACACACAAGAATTATACTTTGAGTTTTTTATTAACCAAAAAATCTTAATTGTTTCTTATACTCAATTTCAGTATGGTTTTCTGCTCAGAGTATATTTATAATTATTCAAACCCATTTTTAATATATGAAATCATAAGGTAAATCATATACAATTAAAATGGGTGTTGGAGCACTGATGTTTTATATTTTAGATTATATTTCTTCAAAGGTGGTTATTAAAAAAAAAACTAACCAATTAAATACTGATTTAACTTCTTTTTAAACTAAATATTGTTTTTGTTCTTTAAAATGCATTATTATCAATTTCTTTTTCCATAAAAATCTTTTTAAAATAAACTCATTTGTAACTTTCTTGAAATTATAATGCTTTCCTATTTTACTTTCCCAGTATAAATTTATTTTTCATAACTGTATTATTATAAAAAAATCCAAAAATCAAAACTTTTTTCACCCCAGTTAAATTAAAAAATCTCTAAATATTCTGTAAAGAATTGATATTTTTTAGTTTTCAATCTAAACTTTATAATATAGATTAAAATGTTTTCAGTTTCTATTAGAAGTATTTTTAATCTTTTGAAGTTTATTAGTCAATAATTCGCATTAATTGTGTGGATTAAAATTGAAATTTCATAAGATTTTTTATCTTTGTTTTTTCTATAAAATTAAGTTTAGAAATAATTATTTTTCAAATAAACCCAAAAAAATGTAAAAAAATTAATTATTACTTTATAAATGACATTTGAAAAAGAAAAAAGAAATAAGTAAAATAACATCGATTTAAGAAAATTTGATATTTGTAATAATTAAGTTAAATAAATCTCAATATAACCACTTAAAATTGAAAAACCATAATTTTTTGGTCTAAAATTGAAAAAAACTATAATGTTCATTTTGATCTTTTAATTAAAGTTCCTAGAAAAGTCCAACCAAAATCAATAGGATATTATGTGTAATCGTTCTCATAATTTTAATAACATTAGAGTAACAAATTATTATGTAACAAAGATGGTTCTTATACCAAATCTTTGTACACAAAACAATAATAGCAAATTACTTGGTTTCAAAAAAAAAAATTGAATTAAAAGAAAAAATATGAAAAAATGATGTCAATTTTGAAATATCCAAAATTAATTTTTTCTTATTATATACATTCAAACCCTTTAAACATATATAATTCATTTATTAAATCTAGACCTCTTTGGTGAACAAATAGTTGAGATCAGCATTCTTCATCTATTTTTTGAAAATACTTCATAATGATTAATCATAATTTTTGTTGTTGTTGTACAAAAATTATAAAAAAACAGAGTCAATTATACTTTAAATACACATACTTTGAACCAAATTATGACACAATCAAATCTTCAACCCAAATCACAAAATTCTATGCAAGTAAAATAATTTGTTTAAAAAAAAAAACATGAAAAAATATACTTTAATTTGAGTTTTTTTTGTGCTTTAATTTTCTCCAAAATTTTTTGTCTTAAAAGTGGAACTGGTAGTCTGAAAAAAAACTGAAAAACCTATATACTATCTGTTACAAAATAAATGTAACAAAATTTTCATTCATCTTTTCAAAAATAATAACAAATCATGTAAAATTTCAAATTTATAATCCTTAAAAGATGCTTAAATTCTTAATTTCCTTTTAGAATTGGGGGGTTTTGATGACTTATTTTGATTTTGGGTTTTGTGACATTATTTGGAAATCTGAATGAAAATTTGGATACTTTTCAATTTACAACCAATAGTATTTGAATCAACCCTTAATTCATATAAGGAGCTAACTTGTATTGAAGAAATAAAAATACTATGAAATGTGTAAAAATCTAATACATCCACTTTTTGGAAAAAACAATATAATACATCAAATTTTATCCAATTTGAAATTTCTTAATCACAAACACAACCCTTAAGCGTCATCTAAAATAAAGGCACTACGAGGGATGTGTGTTTCACTATATTATAATTTATTCTATCCTTTATCTCTTGAGATACAAGAAGAACTATTAAATGTTAAAATTGTTGGGTAATTTGATATTTTGCTTGATCAGCTTCTTTAAAGTAAATTGGTAGAAAAAAGTGCAATACACACAATTTTTGATTTAAAGTTGATTGTAAAAATGGTTTTTATTGTAAACAAGATAATTCTTAACTGAGAAGAATAGCAAACCAGTTTGGGAAAATTACTACAATGTCGATTCGGAGATCTGATTTAGAAAAATAGAAAATTGTTAAAAACATAAAATATTCTAGTTCTTTTGGATCTCAAGATATAAAAGATGTAATTGAATAATATTTTGAAACACGCATCCTTCACACTTATTGGGTTAATTTGAGAAGACCAACCGAGGTTACAAGAAAATTCACAAAGAGATAAAACATTTTTCTTGAATATTTTTTTTTCTGAAATTTTAAATTATTTGAACCAAAAACTCACAAACAAGCCAAACAAATGATTACTTTTCTCGTAAATTTAGTGCTTTTTTTATTTTGTTTTTTTGCTTTTACCACTATAATTTTAAGGCTAATGCTTTGGAGCGGACACACAAAAAGGGAACTAGTGTCGATCTCTGATCAGCCAATTCAAACAGAACCCGTCATTGCAACGTTAATTATCGCACACCCCGATGATGAATGTATGTTTTTCACTCCAACGATCAATGCATTTTTGTCTCGGGGGATCAAAGTGTATGTTATTTGTCTAAGTAGTGGCAACTATTATGGGAAAGGAGAGATTAGAAAAAGGGAATTAATCCTAAGTTGCAACACTTTAGGCATCCCTGCTTCAAGGGTGTATATAGAGGATTCACCAAAGTTACAAGACGGTGCCGAGTGGAACCCTTCTGATGGCGTCATTGCAATCAGAAAGGCATTTCGATCCTTTGATATCCTTCCAGATTTTATTTTATCCTTTGACAGCTTTGGGGTCTCTGGACATAAGAACCATAAGTCCACTTATCTTGCTATCCAAGAATTGATTTCTCAACAAAGAGAAATGGAAGAAAAATTGATTAGGGTCTTCAAGCTTTGCTCTGTGGGGATCGTAAGAAAGCACATTGCCATCTTGGATCTATGGTTTGCTTTAATTGAGCGTTTATTTGATCGTGTTGATCTTTTGATCGTAGGCAAATGGGAAAATTCTCTTCAGGCCATGAGGCAACACAAATCTCAACTTGTTTGGTTTAGGTGGCTATATATTTTATTTGCAAGGTACACAATGATAAATACCTTTAAGGAGTTGTAAAATATTTAATAAATTTCTAATTTGAATGTTTATTTCTCATTGTTTGTTATTTTTGAGGTTTTCGAATACATTTTTTGAAAGAGAATTTACAAAATGTATTTTAGACAAAGCCTAACAATGGTTATTTTAGTGGAGAAGAACCGAGAGAATCAAATAGTCCAAAATTTTTCAAAATGGATAATTTCTGGTACATTTTAAAAAAGTTCTCACTTTTTTAGAACTTTTTTGAAGTTTCCTATTTTGAAAAAGTTCTTTCCTTCCAACTGCAGACTCTGTCTCACATTTAAAAATTGATCCCTCGCTTTTTTAAAATTAAAAATGTTCAAAAAGTTTTAATTCTGAAAAAGTTTTCGCTTTTTTAACTTTGAAAACTTGAAAAAAGTTTTCAAATAGACCTCGCTTTTTGAAAACAGCTATAAATTCAAAAATTTATAATTCTTTTTCTCTTCGTTTATAATTGCTGTTAAATTCAAAATGCCAGAATTCAAATTTTATATCAAAGTTCAATAAGGAAGAACCAAATTAAAAGAGACAAAATTTCGTTTTCTAATTGACTTTTCCAAGATCTTGGTATTTTTTCTTATTTGAATTTTGATAAACTATTTTCCAATCAAAGTGACCCAGTTACAATAAGTTGATTACTTGTGTTTAAGGGTTTAGTCATTAACCTTGGATTTGTGAAACAATCAAAGAGTGGCTTGAAACAAAAAAGGGTATTGTGAAATTGCATTTCTTTTGATTGACAAAATTCAAATAACAAATAAAAAAATTTGCAAGTATCTAATTGGGAAAAATCAATAGAATTACAACGAAGAAAAAAAAGTTTAAAAGCACTCTCTATTTCAATAAAAACAAATTTAAAAAAAAATACTTGTTTCTTTTTTTAACTTTTCAAAGAGTTAAATTTCTTCAATTTGAATCAAATTGTTCTCTTGTGGTGTAAAATCAATTTAATCGGATTTAATCTGATTTATGGTTATTTTATAACCTTTTTAAATTTGATAAACAATGGATTTTGAAACATTCTTTAGATAAAAATAACACATTTGAGAAAGGAAAAAAATGAAAAATTCAAGATCTCAAAAAAAAATCAAAGAGATACAATTCAAAACTAACACAGTTGTTTTTAAGGTGAAAAAATCTCTCAATTCTCATTGGAAATTGGGTTTCACTCTTTGGTAATTTTTTCTAAAAATGTACTTTTTTTGATTCTAGAAGATTGATTGTACATCACAGGATGGATAATTTTTGAATTGGGATTGAGGCACGCCTAAAAATCGCAAAATTATTTTTTACCATAATTACTCTACCCTTAAAAAAGGAAACTTTAAAAAGGTTTTAAAAAAAGTCATCACTTTTTGAAAACCATTGTATTACAGAATTAAAAGAGGTAAATTACAACATAAGAATAAATTTAAATAAATTTTTGAAAATTTTTATTTCATTTTTCATTTAATAATTTTTTAAACCTTATGTTTTTAAAATAAATTTTTTAATCATAGTAACTTTCAGAAATTAATATCTTATTGGCCTAAGTTTTTTGTATGTTTCTTTGATCATTTAAAATTTAATATTTCAAGAAAAATAAGTACAGATTTTTGTTTCCTTGTATTGCTACTAGGAAATAAAATAATTCAGAAAATTAAAAAAAAACAAAACTACACATTTTAGATTTCAATTCTACATCAGTTATAAATTATTTTTTTGAAAGTTATAATGATTTCATGTAATTTTGAAAAAGATAGCTAAAACCCATTAAGATTCAAATATACCTTCATATTTCAAAATTACTGACTTTTGAAAAAAAAACAACAATTTTCCGGTTATTTTTATAATGTTAAAAGTTGAAATAAGATACAAGGAATGAATTTTTGATTGGACATTAAGTTAGAAAAAATATTAAATGTTAAAACTATTTTCCAAAAAAAAAAAAAAAAACAATGGATATATAAATAAAAACTCAAAGATGGAAAAACATAAAATGATAAACAATATTCCAAAACAGAAATAAAATCATTTTTCCAATTTAATTTAAACCATATCTTTTGAAAGACATATTTAATTTAATTTTAAAATTGAAAAATATGGTTGCTTTTTGACTATTAAAACATAGATTCAATTAATCTCACCGCCAAATCAAATAAAAATTTCAAAAATTTTACAATTAATAAAACAATGAAGAAAATATTACTGAAAATTTTCTTTTTTTTTGCAATTCTCAGTAATATCTAATAAAGTTGTAAACTCTTTTCAAAATGGTGCTGTATAATATAATAGTGATTATTATGTGGGTATATTTCAATAATAGAAAAATTTAGAGATTTGTTTTTGAAAAAATTTTCCGAGTTCTGTGGTTCACCAAGTATTCACAAATTGGTTTTAAGAACAGCAAAAACTCAAGTTACATTTCCAAATTTTATTTCGACAAATCATTATCCATTTTTTCTTGAAACACAATTGATTTTTTTCAATAATTAGAAAAATTTTTAAATACTTAAAAAAAAAATTGATAGAGAGAAAATAAAAAATTGAGAAACAATTTTTTTAGAGTTTTTTTAATATGTCTGTGATAAAATAAAGGGATCAAATTTTTCATTCATCTTTCCAAAAAAAACCTTTATAAACTTTGAATCTTTCAAATTTTTAATTCTGAAAAGAAACTTTAATTATTCATATGGCTTTTTGAATTGGGAACTTTGGAGATTATTTAATATTTAGAGGTGTTTTTTTTTGGAAACCTGAAGTAAAATTCTGATCTTTTTCTTTTGCTATTGACTATATTCAATAAAAAATAAATGAAATAAATTACTTTTATGACTTTCCCAAAATTATCAACAATCAAAGTTATATTTACAATGTTTCAATATGTAGATCAGTTGTTACTTGTTTTCCTTTTAGAATTGGGTGTGTTGGCAATATATAATTATTTGTATTTTTTTATTTTTTTTGAAAGTAGAATGAAAATTTTGATTCTAGATTTTTCAATATAAATTGTTATGTCAGTTATTCATTTAAATGGAAAAAATGAGATAATATTTGATAAAAAATGTTCTAGCTTTACATAATTAAACAGGCCTTAAATATTAAAAGAAAATTGAATTGCTGGTCTTTGAAACCTTAATGGGAAAAAATTTTCACTTTCTTTTCTATTTTTTCTTCAGTAAATTCTTTTCTCAAAGAAGTAAGGTGTAGTGGGTGTTTCTAGTTTCAAAAAGGAAATTGAAAAAATTAAGTCAAAATTTATCCCCATTTATTATTCAAACACCAATAAGCAAGTTCAAAACAAGGTTATTTTGCTGAAAACTATAAAATCTCTTCAGAAAAATTTACTTTTGTCTCAAGACTGGCTACCGGAAGATGTAATCTTAAATTGAATATTCAATTAATTCAAACGATTTATTTTTACTCAAAAAAGATAATGAGTCAATACAAAAGAGTAATAAAAAAAAAAAATGCTGCAAGAATCCATCACTTCAGTTTCATGTTCTACACAAAAAAAAAATCTTTATCAAGAAAAAAACATATTTGGGATCATTTTTTCTTTTTTTGAACCAAATAATATTTTTACCATGACAACAATTAAACTTGCCATTAACGAAGAAAACGTAATCGAAAGAGACTCCAACCCAACCACAGGTGCTAGATGGACATTTGTTATTGAAGACGAATCAATTGTAAGCATCCCAACAAACGAATACATTCGACCACAAAGTGGTATGATGGGACAAAGTGGAAAACAAAAATTAGTTCTTAAAGGTTTAAAAGCTGGCCAAACAACAATTACACTTAACTATGGAAGAAGCTTTGAAACAACACCTTGGAATACAGAAACCTTAACCATCATTGTCGAATAAATTTTGCTTTTTATTCTGCTTCAACACAAGAAGTTTTAAAGAATAGAAAAAAATTTCAAATTTTTTTTGATGATTTTTTTTTTTTTTCTTCTTTTTTTTTCTTCTTTTTTTTTTTTCTTTTTTTTTTATTTTCATTTTTCTCTTAAATAATCTACAAACAATTTCTTGTTGTGGTTATCTTACACAAGTTTTATTTTTATTTTCACAAAACCAAAAAAGTAACGTTTTACAAATAAATCTTTGTTTTGATCTCCTTCAAAGTTAAATTTTTTTATCTTTTCTTTTGTTTTTTTTTTTTTTTTCCTTCTGAAACGATCCTTTCCTCCCAAAATTATGAAATTTCAACAAGGACTGATAAGTGTTATTTAAAGTCGAGATTAAATTTAAATCTCTAAATGTACCTTAAGTTTTCTCGAAGAATAGAATCTTCATATTCAATTACTCTTTCACTTCTGTTTAAAAGAAAATTCTTGACATCTTTTATTTTACTTTTTTTTTTTTTTTTTTTTCACTCAATGGGATACGTTCAAAGATTTTCGTTAGTGTATACTAACAAAGTGAAAACGCAAATTGTTTTTGTGTGCCAATTTCCTTTCAAACGTTTTGAGTTTTTTTCTTACCGAGCTAGTAAATAAAAAAAAATCTTCAAGCAAATTCAAAAAATTTTACTTTTTCTTGAAATTGAAAAAGAAAGTAAATATCTGATAACGATTATACCAAACTTACTTTTAGGGCTCTTTTAGAAATGAATTATTGTTTTTAAAAGTTCTGATCCATTTTTCACAATTTGAAAAAGTTCAAAATTCAAATATATTTCAGAATTATTTAAAAAATTTTCTTTCCTTCGAAAGAATAAATAAATCAAATTGACTATTAAGGAATGGTACTAGAATACTTTAAAAATAAAACCACTAAGTTTTGGAATGACTCACTCTAAAAAATCTACCTAATTTCAAAAAAAAAATACAATAATTATTTTAAACTTGAAAAAAAAAGATAATTTTTGATTCAAAGAACAGTTCAAATCAATTTTTTTTTATTGTTATAAAAAATATGAAGAAAAAAATAAAATAATTAAATTACTAAGTTTAAATTCTCCCAAAATATTTGTTTATTGCCTCTAAAATTAAGCCGATATCAAGAAATAATTAATCCCTTGATGATTTTTAATCACTAATTAATAACCCAATCTTAATTTTTTCAGTTGAGTTATTAATAACCTTTAGATTCAATTTGGCAATAGGCTTTATTATTATTTCTCAATTTTTTATTGATTTTTCAACAAATAAACAAATTCAAATGCATATTTCTAATAAAAAAAAAAATACATATTCTTAAATAACCCATTTTAATTCTAATATTTTCTTGTTTATACTGTAAATAATTGAAAAGGAATACTTACTTAATCTATTAAATTTCAAGAAAATTAATAAATAATAGTGAATACGATGAATGTTCAAATTTTTTAGATCTTCATGGATTCAATATTTGATGTAATTTTATTTTATTTTTGAAATAATATAAAATTTTCAAGGTTCATTTGTTTATAAAACCCAGAGTAATTACTAATAGTGAAAATTATTTTGCAAATTTTTATGTTTTGGATACAAAAATCTTAAACAAAAAGATTGAGATCTTTTGACTCAAGATACTTGGGGAAAATTAAACTTTGTGAAAAATGATTATTCATTTCCCAAAAGTTGATAAATGGGTTTTTTTATCAAGTTTAAGTGATCCTTATTGTAAAAAAAATTATTGTATTACCTCTTTGGGAATAATAAATATGAGTTACTAGTCATTTATGGGAACGCTTAAAATTTATCATTTTTGTGTTCCTTAATTCCCTCACAATAAAAAAATTCCAATCATTTCTTGAAAAAAGCACTTTGTAACTTAAATTAATAGGAATATCACAGGTAGGACGTAATAGCGTTTAAATGAGTTAAATTCAACGAAAATTCGCTTTTTTCCTTTTGTTTAGGAGTTTTTTCGTGTAAAATGCGTAAAAGGCGTTTTATTGGGGATTGTTTAAACGCCAAAAATAGTTAAAGCGTTTTTCTGTTTAAAACTTTTAAAATTTTTAAACGCTTTAAACGCTTTGAAAAAAATCTTTATTTAGATGTGAAGAAAAGAAGGGCAATTTTTACTTTTTTACCAATTCCAAGTTCGATCAGATCACATTTTTTTGTATTGGAAAACACACCCTTATATTCAATGAAACAATGACCAATTGAAATTTAAATGTAATAATTTTCTTAATTCATAAAGTAAAAATTAACAGTTTCAAACTTAAAACAAAATATGAAAAAAATGATTTATCATTAGAATTCTTATAAGGTATTTATGAAGTATAAATTGAAAAAATACAAAACCTATAACTTATTAACAATTGTAAAAAAAAAATCGTATCAACAAAATTTCTTTTTTCAAAGTTTTTTCCAATCGTATTAATTTTCTTTGCCGAAACCCTTATTACTATCCTAAAAATTTTTTTCTGTGCTTTATAATTTTTATTGATCACAAAAATTTTTTTAAAAAGGAAAAATTATCCCTTAAAAAATTTTTTTTTAAGGGAATTTCTAACTTGTGAAATGTTATCAGTATTTTTTTTCAACACATGAAATCATATTTTCTTTTATGAGTGAGACAATTAAATTCCTAATTTTTTGGAGATGGATTTTGAATTAAAAAAAAATTTTTTTTCTATTCTACCCATTCTCACCAGTCTTCATTTCTTAACAGTTATTTGTTACGTGAGCAATATTGTCTTTTTGTCAAAAAAATTTTTCATTTTTTATTCTTTACTTATTATAAAAATTTTTTCAAAAAAAAAAAATTGTTGCTTTTTTAACCAAAACACTGCTTTATAGGTTTTTTGAAAAAATATTTTTTGTTTGGTTGTAAACACAAATTCAAATTTTGTTGTAAAAGAGGTAATAAGTCCTTTCATATTTTAATTTAACTTTTTTCGAATTAAAATATTACTCCTTTAGTAAATCCACCAATTCTATCTTATTGGTTATTTACTCCAACATAATATGGGAAACTGATGAACCAACAAAGAGAAAATATTATTCCACAATCTATGTCGCTGATTTAAACCAACTTTTTAAGAAATTTACTTTCAATAACAAGTATTATTTTTTTTTTATTTTTACTATTGTTTTTTTATGATCGATCAAAAATTTTATTTTCGAAAAGTATTTGATTATAACAAAATAATTTTTATTTGTAAATTTTAGGATTAATTAAATTTTTGGTCACAGACCAAATTAAATAAATAAAATAAATCTTTCTATTACATTATTTTAATTTGATATTTTATTTCTTTATTTTCAGTTCCAATAATTAAAATTATTTTGAGATGTATTAAGAGAAATAAAGAAATCTCAAAATTAAACGCGAATTTTCGTAAAAAAACTCTTTATTCTACGCGGTCGCAACGCGTGGAATTCGGTTTTTTTTTTTTAATTTTCCCGTTTAAAAAATTGTCCTACCTGTGATGTGAGATTAATTCAAGTTTAATATATTTTGACACCGATTAAAAAAATGGAAATCATCACAATTGAATTAAATTGATCAAGAAATAAAAATAAAGTATTTATTTCTGGACCGTATCTCGAAATTTTGATATAATTACTTATTCTTTGACTTGGTTATTGTATTTTTTCTTTATTTTATAAATTTTATAGAATTTTTGATTAAACGTTTCTATTTTTAAACTAATTCCCAAAATCAATTTTAAATTTCCATTTTGATTATTCGTCTAATTTCGATCTGGTATAGCGAAATAGGATATTATCTGAATCCTTCTTGATTTAAAGATTTATTAGGTGGGGGTATTCGTTAAATTTGATAATGATTCATTTTCCATTTATTTAAAAACCACAAAAAAATTCAGAATCATTATTAATTATTATTCCCCATATTTTCTTTTTTTGAGTTGAACTTTTTGTGGTTGTTTTGTATTTTGATTATTCAATCTTTTTGCTCTAATTTTTGGAAAATTATTCTTTATTTTGGCTTAGTTTGATAAAAATAAAGGAAAAAAGAAGTTTTCAAAACAAATTGGTAACAAAATCCTGTGTGAAATAATATTAAACAGTTATAAGTAAAAAAGTGCAGGCACATAAATATTCATTTTTAGCTCAAATTAAGGAGAATTAGAAAATAAAAAAGTCTAATAAATACCTAAGAAAAAAAATTTTTTTTTTACCTTCCATGTTTCAATAACTTTCTTTCGAAATTGGATCTTTTCTGTTTGACTGTAAAAAAGAAAAGACTAATCTAAAAAATACATCCCTTGCATTTTTTTTTTTGGTTTATTCTTTGATTATTTTCAAGAATCCACAGTTACATTTTCCAGGATGATAAACAGACTTTAATAAAACAAAAAAGTGTGTTTAAAAAAAACAATTGATTGAAAAAATTGAAAATTCAAAGATACTAAACTGGTTTACTTTTTTTTTTTTCACAAAAAAAACTAGTAATAAATGATATTTCGATTTTAAAGTTTCAATACCCAATACACTCCAAAAAAAATTCTTTTAAAGGGGTATAATCACAATTTTTTTAAAAAAATAGTAAAAGGTTATGTATTACTTAAGAGGGCGAATGTATCAATTCTTTTTAAAGCAATTTTTTATAGTGTGTTATTTAGTAAAAAATTCCAATGGATATTCTCAAAAGATTATAACTTTAATATAATTTTTAGATTCATATTAGGTTGAATATTCAAAAGTGGTGATCTATATACTATAAACCTTACTAATGCCCAAAAAACAAAACCCTCATAGCAATTCTATATTTATGAAAAAAATATTAGAAAATTTTACTCTATTTTTATTTTACCTATTCCAAAGAGTCACAAACCACACCATACATCTTTGAAAACTTAGTGTATCAAATAGAAATAAGGGAAATGAAATTTAGTTTCCCACCTTTAAAATGTAAAGATATGCAAAGAAATTGGAAATAAATTCACTTTAAGTTTTTTTTTTTTTGGTGGGTGAAAATCTTACTACAAATAGCCAAGTTTATCTTCCGTACATACAGCCAGTTTCAAATTTAAGACACAAACTTTCAACAAAATTTAAGTCACAAAAAAATCTCAAATTAAAGCACAAAATTTTGAATTTTTTTTTTTTACAAATTATTTTAACAAAATTTGAATTTTGTGCTTGTATTTGTAATTATTTTTGTACCTTAAATTTTGTTAAAATTTTGCAACTTAAAAGTTGAACTAACTATAAAAAAATTTCGTATTGCTACTTGAAAATAAAAAAATTTAGAAAATTAAAAAAAAACAAAACTACATATTTAAGATTTCAATTCTAAATCAGTTATAAATTATTTTTTTGAAAGTTATAATAAAATTTCATGTAATTTTGAAAATATAGTTAAAACCCATTAAGATTCGAATAGCTTCCTTTTCAAAAATACTGACTTTTGAAAAAAACATCTATTTTTCGGTTTTTTTTTTTTTTTTTTTTGAAATAAGATACAATTAATAACGTTATGTTGAACATTAAGAACAAAAAGGGATTAAATATTTGAAAAAGTTGAATAAAAAACAAAGGAAAATACATTAAAACTCAAACATATGAAAGAAAAAACATAAAAAATATTCCAAAAACAGAAAGAAAAATTTTTTTTTCAATTTAATTTAAACAATATTTTTTGAAAGAAATATTTGATTATATTTTGAAAATGGAAAATTATGGTTCTTTTTAGACTATTAAAAAAATAGATTTAAATAATGTTACCACCAAGTCAAATAAAAATTTCAAAACTTTTACCATTAAACATGGCCAAAATATTACTGAAAACTTTTATTTTTTTTGTAATTCTCATTAATACCTAATAAAGTTATAAACCTTTTTCAAAATGGCAATGTATAATAATATTTATTATTTGGGTTGTATTTCAAAAATACAAAATTTAAAGATTGTTTTTGAAAGTCATTTCCAAGCTGCCATCTTAGGGATAATTTAACTCTTTTATGGATTTCGACTATTCCACAAGATTTCAATTTTTTGTGACGAATACTCTTTTGGTTTTTAGGTTGATTATGATTTTTAATTATTATCAACAGATTTTGGAATTGAATAGTTAAATATAGTTATTTTTGATGAGTGTGTGATATTTATTTCTTTTAGTGATAATCATGACTATTGGATATTCTTTTATTTTTAACTCATTGGGGTAATTGGTTTAATTGTGAATAATATTTGTTTTTTTTTATAAAGTTGTAATTTTCTTTTCATGTATAAAACTATTTATCAAATCCTGAGAAAGTATTTATTGGTTAAAGAAATATTGGTACAGTTTTTCCAAATCTACCATGGATTTTTTTCAATTTCAAATTTTAATGTTGATATTAGATTTTTACAGTTGACTATGAGAATATAGCCGTTTCAACTCAGTTGTGAATCGCACTCATTCGTTGTATAGTCAGGAAACATTTTAAATTGACTTGGAAGGTTTCCCGACCATTCAATGAATGAGTGCGATTCACACCTGAGTTGAAACAGCTGTAATAAGTCTGATATTGAAAAAAATATTTCCTAGTTGATCCAATATTCAAGATTTTTTTACTAATTTTCAAAAAATTAATTATACCAACCCAAAATGACTCTAAACATGAAATATCCATTGAAAAAAACCGATACAAATGACTTTGAAAAAAATTAATTTTTTTTGATCATATCAAAAGATTATTTTTCAGATCAACTCATTTGTGTAAAAATTTTTCAAAATGATCTTTCTTATTCGTTCTGTTCCTCACAAAATAAAAAGATCAATATTTTCATTCAGTTTTCCCAAAAAAAAAACTCATAAGGAATTAAAATAAATCATTAAAGTTCCAAATTCTAAAAAGGCCAATTAAAAATTTAAGCCTATTTTCAGAATTCTAAATTTGAAAAGTTACAAGATTTTAAAAATCTTTTTTGAAAGCTGAATGAAAAATTTTGTTACTTTTATTTTGCACCAAATAGTATTTTCAACTTTTTAAAAATCTCTATCAACATTAAAATTTTATATTGAAATAATTTTATGGTATTTTTGGAATAACTGTTAGCTTTGTGTGAAATAAAAGATCTAAGTTATGATATATTCTGAAGAACTGAAAAAGAAGAATGAGATGAATATATATCTGATTTAAATTTCAAATATGAGTCTCATAAAAACATGTGGTATTGATTATTTAAGTTTGTTGGGTAAGGATCTAGTGATTAACAACGATTTATCAAAAATGAAAACCTTTTTGAGGTTTTTTACGAATATTAAAAAATCATTTTTTTATATTTCAAATTAGAATTTCTTAATGTAAATTTTCCTTGTTTAACATAACCACAACACAACTCTTTTTATTTGAACTAAAATTAAAAAAACTTTTCTTTTTCGAGAACTTTAAAATTAATTCCCATTCGTTCCTTTGTTTTCTTTTTTTTTTTTTTGTGATTTTTTTTTTATTTAAAATTTTGCTTTTTTTGAAAACTTTTGTTTACAAAAATACAAAAAAAAAACTTTCTTTTGGAATCATCCAAATAATAACAAAAGAATAAATTAATAATATGCAAAACGATCAAGGAAAAGTTGTAGAAAAATTCATCCCACGTAAATGTTCAGCTACACAAAGCATCATCCAACCAAAAGACCATTCCAGTGTCCAAATTAATGTTAGAAAAGTAAATGAAAAAGGTGTCCTTATCGATCAAGAATTTGACTCATTCATCTTTTGTGGTAACTCTCTTAATTTTTTCTTTTTTTTTCAAATACAAAAAAAGAAAACAAAAAAAAAACAAAAAGAAAAATAAAAAGAAAAATAA
Source organism: Anaeramoeba flamelloides (assembly GCA_027625915.1). NCBI lineage: Eukaryota > Anaeramoebidae > Anaeramoeba > Anaeramoeba flamelloides. The sequence goes on from JANTQA010000063.1 coordinate 2,114,976, forward strand.
AAAGAAAACAAAAAGTAACAAAAAATTTTTATAAATTTTTTCATTATTCAACATCGAATAATTTTTTTTTTTTATTCTCTTTTCTTACAAACATTACCCCAATAAAAAGGAAAATTAAGAGCAGGTGGAAAATCTGATAAAGCTTTGAACAGACTTGCATGTGAGAAAAACATCATGAAAGGTGTTTATAAATTTTAAATGTTTTAACAAATTCGATAAACAAAAATAAAGAAACCGAAAAAAGCAAAATACAAAATAAAAAAATTCCAAAAGTATACACAAACCCTGCTTTTGAATACAGAAGTCCTCGAATAATGTAAAGTAGGTTTCTTCACCAAGAATAAAGATTTTTTTGATAATTTTTATTTTTTTTTGTTGATTTTTTTTGTGAACATTTTTGAGTGTTTTGGCGTTTTTTTGAATTACTTTTTTTTTTTTTCTTTTTATTTGCAACAGAACTAAACCACACAAAATCATGAAATTTCTTCACCACCTTCCAAAGACAATTACTTTTGATCCTTGTTTTTTCATTTTTTTTCAAAATACAAAAAAAAGAAAATTTATCCATAATTGAATAACTGGAACAAAAGGATCGATCTCTTTTTTGCTGTGTTCAAAACAATGTAATAATTTTTAATAGTATTTCTCTGATTAATTCAACAAACTTTTAAGTAATACATTGAGTTTGATTTAATATCAAATCATAATAAGTCAAATATTCAATTTTCTTAAGGAACTATTCTCTATTATATTTTTTTTTTTGACCAAATACTAAATAAGGATTCCATATCTAGAAATATGTATAATATTGAAAATAAACAGGGTTTTTCAAATCTGAGTAATTGGCAAAAAATTTTCTCAATCTCGATTAAATTTAGGTAAAAAAATTTATTAGAGATAAGTACCTTAAGCCAAAACAGATTTGAACAACTTTTTTGAATTTTTAATCCAAAATTAGATAGAACAACAAAAAGAAAAAGAACGATGAATTTAAATGCAATTTTCAAAAAGTGCCACAAATAATTTTTAAATTTAGGAAGGACAATAGATTTATTAAAGTCAAAAAAACCTTTACTAATTCTTTTGAAACTTTATTCGAAAAATTCTTAAAGGGATGAGTACTATATGACGACAGGGCAAAATTTTAAAATATTTTATTGGTGAGATTCCCTAATTACAAATTTAGTATGTGCCATTTGTCAAAAAATTCTTATCAACTCAAAAACCCGAAAAAGAATATTTTTTTTGTTAGATCAATTTTTTTTTACTATTTTTTCCGAAATTGAAAAATTTTAAATTTATTCAGTTTCTTACATTAAAAAAAGTTTTTATCTTTGTTTATTTCTGTTTCCATCATTACTATACAATATTTAGTATTTATTGCCAGTAATATTAATTTAAAGATTTTTTTTCTTTTTTGAGATGATTCTTTTGGTTAACCAAAATATTGATTTAGATAACTTATTAAAAAGTAATTGTATTGTTTTAAGAAGGATATTTATAATCATTAAAATTTAAAGTTATGAAAAAATTTTACCATAAAAATTTGTTTTTCTATTAAGTTAAAATTTGATTTTTCAAAATAAATTTTCTTGAAGATATTTGGAATTAGGAAAATTGTATCCTCAAAATGTAAAATCAATTTTTTTATGATAAAAATGAAATAAATTGTTTTAACAATACGTGTGAAATAGATAAAACAATTTGTTAAAAAAATTTTCAAAATTTAGCAAGTTTTTTGCATTTTTTTTCCTTAACAATAAGAAAATACCTTTTTATATACTTTTAAGAAAGCAAATAATTTTAACATATCAAATATGAATTTCCTTGATAAATTTATTGTTAAAATTCTATCAGATTTGGAGTTATTTAACCAAGTATACTCCAATTACATTTATTGATTGAGTTTTAAATGAAATATTAATCACTTAAAATAATAAACAAAATAAATTTTTTTTCAAAACAAATGATTTGGATCAAAAAACCAAAAATATGTTGCACAATTTTAAGGAATATGTTCCCACCCTTGAGGGAGTTGGATAATTGTGTTATTTCACTTCACTTCTCACAAAAAATTTTCACACTGAAGAAATTGGACAAAAAAAAAAAAAACAATTTTTTGTCATCTTTACCTTTGTAATCATACTTTTTTTCTTTCTTTTTCAATGAAAAGGAAAATTAAAAATAACAAAAAAAATAATTGCAAAAAATGACTTTTGGGGATTTTCAAGCACATTTAAAATCTGGGAGCATTTCAAACTTGTAAAAGAAAATGTAAAAAATATGTAGAACAGCCCCAGAAAATAGCGTGAGTTCAAAAAGTTTGAAATGGAAATACTAAAATATTAAAATCAAAATTTTGCTTGATCTAATAAGGCAAAAATTGTGAAAATTGTTGAAATTGTGAAAAATTTACTTTTTTCCTCAAAGAAATTCCCCTTCTGTAATTATTCCTTCCATTACACAACTCTTTCAAGGGTGATTTTATACATTATTTCACTGTTTTCACCTAAAAAAGTTACCCTTTAATAATTAACTGAATTTTTCATAAAAATAGTAGAAATATTTTTTTAGTTTTATATTGGAAAGATCTGAATTTTGAAATTCAAAAAAATAGTCTCAAATTCAGAAATTGTTAAGATGATATTACTACATCCCTTTTATAATGCAAAAAAAAAAATACAAAAAAAAAAATAATTTTTGATATACCAACAATATTAAATTTATTTTCACAGATGCTATTCTTTTAAAAAGGACCTCTTTTGGGTTTTAGTTGAATTGATCAGATTTTAAAAAAAGGTCTCTATTTTGGGTAAAAATTTTTAATTTTAGGGTTTTTACTTTAATTTTTTGTTAATTGAAATTGTAAACTATTTTTCAAAATTTGAGTCGAAAAAAGTTATTATCATTTTTTTTTGAGATTCTAATAATTATTGTAAATTTTTTGTCTTTAAAATGCATTTAAAATAAAATTAGCATAACTCAAATTTTATTCAAAAATTCATTTAAGAAGTTCCAAATTTAAATTCATAAAATAATTTCTAACTGGATTTAAGAAGATCTTTGGGCTTTATAGACTCAGAATCAGAAAACTATTTTCGAATTCAAAAAAAAATGTTGATTTAATCATTGAGAAATAATATTTGTCAAAAATATCTGTGTATAAGAACAATAAAGCCTATCTTTCAAATTAAATTGGTGTTTATTTTTCTTGTTCTAAGGCAAAATCCAATTCATCATTCAATTCCATATCCTAGGCCAAATCAATTTTGAAGCAAAGACTTTGATCTTTTCATTGAAATTTAACTTTGGAATTAAATTGGTACAGAATTTCTTAGAATATTTTCCATTGTTTGATGTTATTTATGGTTTTTTAGATAGATAAAAATTTTCTTCAAAAATTCACTCTATTTTTGAGAGATAGAGCAGTGAAAAAAATACCGGACATGAAAAAAATCCCTGACAAGATTTTTAATTGTGAATATTAGTAAAATTATTATGTAATTTCAGCTATTTACAATCAAATTCCTTTTTTTAAGAATCGAACTTTTTCAATTATAACCCCCCCACTTATTAGAATGATGATTGATGAAATCACACTTGTTCAAAACACCATTCAACCAATCAAAAAACAAGAAGAAAAATTATCATTTTCCAAACTCTCGTAAACCTCAATAAAACTGGATTATTTTTCAAAAAAAGTTAATCAACATTAGGATATCAAACAATTACTCAAGTATTCTAGAGACACCTTACTTTGATGAACTTTAGGTAGGTTTATTACTAATCTCATAAAAAAATTGGTTATTTATAATAAGGATTTGATTGAAAAAAATTGAAATTAGACAAAAATTTTACTAATATTCACAATTAAAAATCTTGTCAGGGATTTTTTTCATGTATGGTATTTTTTTCCCTACTATAAATTTTGCAATTTGATCCTTCGTTTTTAGAATTTCTTTTTTAAATAATAGAACCAAAAGAAATCAATACCATATTTACCGAGGGTTTATTGAAGTTTTATTGATCAATTAATTGATACGTCTTCATGAACAAAAAAAACACGTGTTTAATTTCGATTACAGATTTACAAAGTCTGGAATGGTTCTTCGAAAAGTACGTATTTTTTAAAGACGAGTAATTTTAAAAACATGTTGTTTTTCTTTTTGAGGCATAATTTTTACACCTCGATCACTTATGATATGATCACTTTCTTCTTTATGAATATAATTTATTTTTGAAATAATACCAAGATATTTTCGATTTTGAACTTTTTCAAAATGAAGAAAATGGATTAAACTTTTAAAAAGAATAATTTATTTCGGAAAATAGCATTGAAAGTAAGTTTGGTTTTGTTAGTAGATTTTTGATTTGTTTTTCTATTTCAAAATCCAGTAAAAATTTTTTCAATTGCTTTTGTATTTGCTTGAATATTTGTTTTCAATCTAATGTACCTTAATAGGAAAATGACACGTATAGTATTCAAAAAGATTCAAAGTTTTGAACCCAAAAGAGTTTGTTTAATAAGGGAAGAATCTTTCTCATTTTGTAACATGGACTATAATCTATTGTATCATTTTTTCATTTTTTTCAAATCATTGCTTTAAATTTTCACAAAAAAGTTTTTTGGGTATTCTCAAAATGAGCCTCAAAGAAACAAAACCAAATCAAAGAAAGAGAAAAAAAGATTACCAAACTAAAAAAGAAGAAATTGAAGAACTAAATAATAAGGAACAAAAACAAAACAAAAAAGAAAACGACAAAGAAAACGAAAACAAAAAAGAAAAAGAAAAAGAAAACAAAAAAGAAAAAGAAAAAGAAAAAGAAAACAAAAAAGAAAAAGAAAAAGAAAACAAAAAAGAAAAAGAAAACAAAAAAGAAAAAGAAAAAACGAATGAAAAACAAGAAAACAAAACCACAAAACAGAAAAAAAAACGAAAAAGAAAGAACCAAAAGCAACAAAAGAAACAAAAGCAATTTAATTGGAACTTGTATAATAGAAGAAGAATTGTTCTTCAAGTAACTTATGATGGCGAAGGGTATAGTGGCTTTGCATCTCAAACTTATCCACATTCCGAAACCATTCAAGAGCATGTCTTCAATGCATTAAAAACCACCAAATTGATAAAAGACGAAGAATCGGCAAATTTGCAATGCTCTGGACGAACTGACAAAGGCGTGTCTGCTTTGGGCCAGATTATTTCCTTAACTGTTCGCACGAATCTTGCAGAGGGAGTTGGTGTCATTCAATCCGATTGTGATAAAAAGTTATTACGAACCAAAGATCGAGAGATAGATTACACCTATATCCTAAATCAACTACTTCCTAACAATGTTATTCTTGTAGCATGGGCTCCTGTTCCCGTTGAATTTAATGCAAGAATCGATTGCATTAGTCGGACATACAAATATTTTTTCGAGCCGGATTTATTTAATTTGGACAAAATGAAAATGGCTGCTTCAAAGCTGGCAGGCGAGCATGACTTTCGTAATTTCTGTAAAATATCACCAGAAAAAACGTCATTAGTCCGAAGAATTTTGTCTGCGTCCATCGACAAGATTTATTCTTTAAATTCAAATGATGAACCCTTGATCCGCTCAAAAGAAGTTTGGGCCTTTACTGTGAAGGGTAAGGGTTTTTTATGGCACCAAGTCCGAGCAATGATGGCTATTCTATTTTTAATTGGAGAGGGCAAAGAAGAACCCGAATTGATTGATACCTTGCTTGATACTAAAAAGGTTCCTTCAAGGCCATGCTATATGATCGCACCAGAGTGGCCGCTGTTGTTTTATTTTTGCGAATACGAGCAAAAAATTAATTGGCAATATTCGCTTAAAAACCAAATGAATATTTATGATGTCTTTCAAAACAGAATTCAAAATAGCACTTGGAAATCAATTCTTGGGATGACAGCTTGTGCAGCGATAAAAGAACAATCCTTCCCCTCAAAAGAAGTCCAAAAATTTTGTTTAAACACTCTAGATGGACGTGAAAAGTATAAATTTGGCGAGTCTAATCATTTTTTGGTAAGAGGTAATATAAATAAGAAAAAATTGGGTTACACACCAGTATTGAAATTAACAAAATGTAGTAAGTTCTCAAAAAAGATTTCTTTTTTCTTTTGTAATTTTCTGAAAATGTTTTTCTTTTTACAAGAGCATTTGTTTTGGGAATTAATTGAATTTCTTGAGTCACTTTTTGTCTTTGTATATTCGTACATTAAACAGAAAAATTTTTTTTTTTTTTTTTTTTTTGAAAAATCTGTTTGTTAATCAAAAACAAATTTACAAATCAAAAATATTGTAAATTATCTAAAATTTTGAACTATCAAATTGCAATTAATTTTTAATTATCATATTTAGGCTGATATCATGATTTACAATAATATTTTGTTATTTTAATAAATTAACAGATATTAAAAAAATTGACAAGGTTTCCTTATAAAGTTCACACCTTTAAATCAGAAAATAAATCAAATAAACTCCAAATTCAAAATAATTGAACACACCAAAATTCAATTTTTGCAAAAACAATCTTATTTAATGGATTCCATAAGAAATACCAAATTAGAACCACTAACTAATTGAAATTATAACAATTATTAATAATTTACAACACTCACAAAACAAAAAATAAAAAATTATCAATACAAATGAATAAATGCCGTGTTAAAAAATTTTAGAGAATGGGATTTATTGTAAAGGGTTAAATATTTAAAATTGATCTAACTTAATTTGTTAAAGAGAGAATTTCGAAGTGACTAAAATTTTGTCTTCTTATTAAAAAGAGTCTCTCGACACTAGTGTCTAAAAACAGTCATTAGAAAAATTTTAAACTTAATTTAGTTTTCTTAGACATTAATTTTTGAAGGTGAGCATAACAAAAAAATTGTATTGGTAAATTTGTTGAAATTATATTTAACAAATATCGATCTGAAAAAATGATGAAACGAGCGGAGCAAAAAAACCGTATTGATAAATATGTTGAAATTTCACCAACAATTTTTGATCAATCAAATGGTTAGATACCATCAACTAATTTTTTTGGGTTTCTATTTCACAAACTCAACACTAACCTTCTATCAACTATTGAAAAAAAATTCCAAATCTAACGAAACAGATTACAGAACTTAAAAAAAGGAAATGAAAAACAAAACAAAAAAGAAAAAAAAATGAAATAGTTTGGAAAAATCAAAGGTATTTCCAAATTGAATCAAATTGTGATATTATTTTTTTATAAACTGTTTTAGCTGTGTCAAAAAGTTTGAGTTTTAGTTGAGTAATTCTGTTATGTTCTCATAGAGAAAGATTGAGAAAATATTTATGTTTTAAAAAATTTTTATCTGCTTATCTCTTTCTTTATTGCTTTGATTTGGAAAAAATCACCTTGTTATAATGTGAGTTTGATCGGGAAGAATGAAAAAAATGATATTCATTGAAGAAAACTCCCTATTTTTTGTCTAAAAGAAAAAATAAAATAAAAAATATTTTTAAACGTAAAAGGAAAACAAAATAAAAAGAAAAAAAAATATAATCAGGAAGTGATATAAGATGTTATTAATCACAGTTCGAAGAAAACTTTTCAATATCGCCTTAGCACCAGAACAATATCATTTTCAAAAGTCTGGAAGGGGATCCAAAACGAAGAATTATAAACAAGGGATTTTTGAACAAATGAAACAATATGAGATTGCTATTTATTTTTGTGACTCATGATCTAACTTGACATAAGAAAGAAACAAATAAAAACCTAATTTGCTATTTTTTAATGATACTTTGAAGAACAAATTCTTCAAAATATCTTTTTTCCCCAATGGAATTTTTGAAAAAATTAAAGTTAAATGTTACATTTTCCCAATTGGTGACAAAACTTGGTTTAAATTTCCCCAGAGACAGACTAGATCATATAACTTTTCAATTGGGTCTCCATTTCCTCTTATATTTCCTGTTTGTTCAGAAATATCTTAAAAATGATCAAACTATAAAATCCTGCATATTTCGAGTGTTCACAATGGTGACTGATTTTGAATATTCATCTAAAATTTCTTAATTTGACATAGTAAAAACAAAATTTTTTTTCTTTAATTTGTAATTTTCTTTTTTTATCTTTTTTTTATTTTTAAAAAAAGTTTTTTCTAACTTTTTTCTTTGAAAAAAGAGAACAAATAAAATCATTTTTTTTTGAAAACAATATTTGGTTTTTTTTCAATCAAAACGAAAAAAAATAATGTTTGTAAATAGACATTGTTTTCAATTAATAAACAAAATTTATTACTTTACCAAACACCCCCCTAGATTATGAATTACTTTTTTTTTTTTTTTGGCCTTTGAAGAACAAGTAATTTGGTTCTCTGAAATAAAAAAAATTATTTAACTGGGTTGAAATTGATATACCGTTAATCTCACTGTTATCAATTAAACAACATCGTAATTTCAAAGTATTGTTAAATAACTTTAAATATCAGATTTAATGACAAAATTATTGGTAAAATACATCTTAATTCGCTTTGTTAGAATTGGAAATAAGAAGATCAGAAAATTCCCAAACTTTGCCTAATAACCTTATGATCTTTCAAAATCTTTCCACAATAACTACGTACTACCTTAAACTTTTTAGAGTTCTAATATCTTTCTTAATCTATAGTTATCTAAAATTATTTACTTAAATTTTCGCAAATAAGAAATTTATGTATAAAAAAAAATAAGTAACTTTAATTTCTCTTTTTTATTTCTTAAAATTAAAAAAAAATTCAGCTCAATTAATATCTTTTTTAAATTTTAAAAAGTAATTTATTAAATGATTTTGTATTTAATTTAAGAAAGCATTGTTGAATTGAGGAATAATAATAAAATAATAATAATAATATATAGACCTACACGTTATATAAACATATTGACCTTTTTTAATTCATTTTTTTTTACAATAATCAACACAATTTTCAAAAAATGAAAAAAATTAGGAAACGGGAACAATACAAAGAAAAATGAACAAAGAATTCATTAGAATTTATAAAAGTTATTTAAAATTAATCAATTGAATATAACTGAATATTTTTACCCAGTACAATATTTCAATACATTTCAAAAAAAAAAAATAATTTTTGAATTTTTGTTTATAAAACAAAGAAAAATGGAAATGAGATTTCTTGTTACCAATAAAAATAAACATCTTTTTTTAATGTGCATTATTATTTTAAAGATTTTTCAAGTGATAAAAGATAATAATTTAAAAATATTGTCAACTTGAGAAAATGTAAATTTATTATTAAAATAACATAACATAATATAAACAATTAACAAACAACTTGAATACATTTGATTATGGTGGCGGTCAGCATAGCATTTAAAAAATCACAAAAAGTAAAAAATGGCAAATTTTTATGAATATTATTCTAAGTGTATTATGTGAAAAGAATTGGCAAAATAGAATTATATAACATTTCTGAACATTTCTTTATGATAATTAAAAAATGAGAAAAAATGATTTCTCTCATTCTTTAATTATTATACATTGATTAAAATTTTGAAAAGACATTTTATTCATCAAGAAGACATTCGAAAAATAAATAGTAATACACAATCTTACGCAAACATACCATAACTTTCACAAGATAATCCAAGACAACCCTTATTTAACCACCCCTCCACAAAAAAGCATTGTTTTTATCTAACATAACTTAATTCAACACCCAGCTATCCAACTCAAACATGTTTTTACCATTCTTAAACATATAAATACACCCAAAATGTACCAAAAATCCCGAAAAGACCCTTATTTAACCATGACATACCATATACTCACCAAATTATCCACACAGATACATGAACAATTTCATGATCAGGATCAACCTAAAAAAAATAAAATGTATTCGAGATGTCAAAAATGTCTTTTCAAAATTTTAATCAATGTATAATAATTAAAGAATGAGAGAAATCATTTTTTCTCATTTTTTAATTATCATAAAGAAATGTTCAGAAATGTTATATAATTCTATTTTGCCAATTCTTTTCACATAATACACTTAGAATAATATTCATAAAAATTTGCCATTTTTTACTTTTTGTGATTTTTTAAATGCTATGCCAACTCCCAACCATGAGACAAGCAAAGAAACAAATATCTGGGAAACGGAGAATTTTAATGATTTAAAAATAAAGATAAAAAGACAATACCTGAATAATTTGAAAAACAATCAAAGTTGGAAATGTCTTTAGGTTTTCAAGAATTTTAATAAATTAAAAATCAAATAAAAAAACAATACCTGAATAATTTGAAAAACAATCAAAGTTGGAAATGTCGTTAGGTTTTCCAGAATTTGAAAGAATTGAGTAAAATCAAAGATTTTTCTTCATTCTTTTAAATTCTGGAAAAGCTAGCCATTAGGTTTTTTATAATTTTCCGAATTAAAAGAAAAGTTAGGAAATTTTCTGTTTATTTCGAAAAGTAAAAAAAACCTAACGAAAATCTATCAATTTTCCACATAAATAGAAAACTTCAAAAAAACCTAGAACACTAAACAAATAAAATATAAAACCTCAAAAAAACCTAGAACACTTTACAAATAAATAGAAAACTCAAAAAAACCTAACGAAAATCTATTGATTTTCCAAATAAACAGAAAACTCAAGAAAACCTAACGGCACTTTTCCAAAACTCAAAAGAATAGCGTAAAATATTTGATTTTATTCAATTTTTTTGATTTTCTGGAAAGGCTAACGGTGTCAGTTTTTTTTAATTCTTGTTTTTATTTCGAAAAACTATCGATTTTCTAATCAAAATAAAAATTAAAAAAAATATAACCGTGCCTTTTAATTTCTTAAATTGAAAAAAACCTAACTACAATCTTTTTTTTTTTAATTTGGACACGCAAATTATATTATTATTATTATTTTACGATGATATTTTAATTATTTTCCTTCTTCTCTTTTTTTACTATTTTGATGATTTTTTTATTATAATTACTCCTTTCTCTCAATAAATAAATAAAAAAAAGATATTAATTTAAATATTAAATAAAGACATAACTTTTGAATTTTTAATTTTATTACTTAAAAGATGTCTTATTTATAAAGAAATGTTCTCAGTTGAAAAATTGATTGTAATCAAATTTTTGAAAAAGTATTTCATTTATTAATTATAGAATGCAAAAAATAATTAAATTTTGGATACCTTTACAATTTATAAAAAATCTTTTATTTGACATTTCCATCATCAAATAAAATAAAATCAACCAAAATGTATCAGGGGGGATAAACATAAATAAAGTTCTGATTTTAACCGTGTATTGAAATTAAAATTAAAGTTCATTTCATTTAATGTATTTCTTGGAAACAAAACAACAGCTTTTTTTATATTTTTATTTATTTATTTACTTAAATAGATTAATTTTAAAAAAAAAAATAATTAACTTTTAACCGTTTTATATCCGGTACATTCTTGATATTTTAATCTTTTTTTTCTTTATTTATAATAACAATTTAATAAAATTATAATAGAACCATTTGAAGAAGTTAGAGAAAGATGGTTAAAAAAAAATCAACAAAACAATTCGAAACAAACAAATAAATAAACGGCCGATTATCTACCCTTAATAATGATGAGAAAAGATCAAAATATTGTTATTATTAAAACATTACAATAATTGTTCACACATATATTTAAAATATTTGTTTCAATTCTTAGGGTATTTATGAATTTTAAATTTTTATGTTTAAATCAAAATAAAATTAAATCTAAAAAAAAAACGTGTAAAATGAATTAAAAATTAATAATAACAAAATATTTATAAAAATATTTATTTTAATATTTTTTCTTTATTTTAATTTGGGATCTTGAATTTTTGAAATTTATATTTTTAATGTTTACTTATTTGTTGAGAGAAAAAAGAAATTAAAAAAAATTATCAAAATAGTAAAAAAAGAGAAGAAAAATAATTAAAATATTATTGTAAAATAATAATAATATAATTTGCATGACCAAATGAAAAATTATACATTGTAGTTAGGTTTTTTTCAATTTTTGTTTTTAAAGGCATGGTTATATTTTTTTTAATTTTTATTTTGATTAGAACATCGATAGTTTTTCGAAATAAAAACAAGAATTAAAAAAAAACTGACACCGTTAGCTTTTCCAGAATTCAAAATAATTGAATAAAATCTTTGATTTCACTATATTCCTTTCAAATTCTGGAAAAGCTAGCCATTAGTTTTTTTTTAATTTTAAAAATTAAAAGAAAAGTTAAGAAATTTTCTTTTTATTTCTTAAAGTCCATAAAAACCTAGTCACTTGACGACACTCTTCGGCACTCTACTGCACTTGGTGTCACTCTTCGGCGCATCCCCAGAATTCACAGGAGGGGAAAAAAATCCGATAAAAAGATTATTTATAATAAATGAAAATTCCACTATACGTGATTAATAATTGGTATTCGACAGTTGTTTTTTTTTTTTCTTTTAAAAGAATAGAGCAAAATCAAAGATTTTCATCAACCTTTTTACAATTAAAAACAAAAACCTAGATACTATCTCAAATTGTGGGAAACTAGGTAAATGACTTTGTAAATTTTTTGACTATTTTAAGTATTTTTTATTTTCATATTTTATATTATTAATTTTTCTTAATCAACTCATTTTTCATTGCATTTCTCTATTATTTTTGATCTCGTTCTTTTTTAAAACAATTGATATTATTTTCTTTTGCTTAAATTTTTTATTTTCAGGTAAGCAACACTTTTTTTTTCAGTATAAAAGTATTAGTCAGTAACAACTTGATATTCCCCCTTTATATTTCTTATTTGCTATTATCCTTAGAACCAAATAATCTAATTGTTTTTGAAATAAAAAATTTTAAATTGAATTATTATGAAAATATTCTAAGATATAGAATTTATAAACAATTATCTTAGAAAGAAAAAAATTATAATTAAAAAGCGTATTTGTACCTACAATAAAAAAATCACTTGCAAAAACATTACGAAAATTTGATTATTTTTTCTTGGTTATTGTGATTTTATAATAATAAAATCGGAATTTTGTCAAAAAAGTATTGTTTTTTTTTTTTTTTTAACAATTTCTTCTTTTATAAACCCTTCTTATACTTTCTCTATTCCTAAATTTCTTTTTTCTTTTTTTTTCTAACGTTTTTGTCAATTTTTTTTTTTTTAAACATTAAAAAAAATTGGGTCTGTTTTTAACTTTTCTCGAATAATGGTGAAATATAGAATTTTAAAATTAAATCCCCTTTAAGGAAATTTAAGTAAAATATCATCTAGAGTCTAGTTTATACTTCTTCAATAATATGAAATAAATTAAAATAAATAATTATTTTATTTTTTTTTTCAAATTTTCAAATAATACTAAAAAAAAATGAATATAAAAGAGTATTAAAAACGATTTAACTCTGATTACAACAAATCTTTTAATTTTGGAGTAAAGAAATTGATTGAAATCTACTGTTGTTTTCTTGATACTCATTAAAAAAAAAATAAATAAATTTATTACTCAAATAATAATTTTTTTCTTTTTCTTACAAATAACGGTTTTTTCATAATTATGATAAAAAAACTATAATTTTATATTACCATATACATTAATATATCTGTAACATTTGACCCGATACAAAAATATTTCAAAAGATCGGTTTATGTATAAATATAAACAATAATAAAAATTTTCTGAATTAATCCACATGGAATTATTTATAAAGCTGTAGTTAAATTTATTCAATATATCACGATTAATAAATAATCGCGATATAATAGTTGATAAAATTTGAGGTTAATTCAGCAATATTTTTACAAAAAAATTTTTTTTATCAAAAAACAGATTATATGTAAAAAAGTTATTCTTTATCAATAAACTTAAAAGATACTTGATTCAAATCAAGGATTAGATCAAAGAGTTTTGTGGTATTTTTTTTTTTATTTGGTTGACAAACCTATCGATCGATCCTTTAAGATCAATAACAATAATGACTAAATGATAAATAAATATTTTCTCAATCCAAACTGGTGTTGTAAATTGTGTTGAATAAAAGGACTTCTGAAACAACCAACCCTTCATCCATTCTTTAAAGAACGTGTTATAGGTTAAAAACCCATTTTCAATGTTCTTTGAAAACTGAAAAGGGGTTGGATAACTTTTTCACAGCTTTTACAACAACCTAACCACATTATCACCAATTATTAAGATTTTTTGTAAAATTTCTGTCTTCTTATTCTACTTCTTCTTTGAGCATCTTTGTATTGGACAGAAAACACAGCTAGAGCTTAGAGGTTTTTGTTTGATCGATCACAATAAGAAGGAAAATTATTCTTTATTCTTTTTGGCTTATTTAAAAGTGTAAAGCTATTAACTCCATTTTAAAAAGTACATCTATCTTATATTCAAGTACATTGTTGAAATGGATCATTATTAGTTTGATCATAAAATTTGTTTGACATTTAATATTTTGTAAAAAAAAAAAAATGAAAAGAAAAAAATTATTTTTTTCCACTACAAACAGTCTCATTCTGTTTATCAAAGTATACTGTATTTTCAAAACTTTCAAACACTTGAAAAGATTTTTCACAACTCTTACAAACACTTTCTGACATTTTTAAAGGGGAAAGGCGTTGTAAAAGTCTCAAGGCCTTTTAAAAATCAAGAGATTTTTTTTAAGTTGATTTCAAAAAAATAATTTTTCATTTTTTGGCAATAATTATTTTATTGCGATAATGTTGAATATTGCGATTTTATGATTTTTCATGATAAAGTAGGACAAATCACGATTTATTTAATACTATTGTGAATTAATTGTTAATTTATCATGATAATATATGTTATCATCAAAAACTCTAATATCATAATAATGAATTATCTTAAATTGTCACATTTAAGTATTCAGTACTAAAATTTAAGATCATAAAAAAAGAAAAAAAAAAATTTTAATGATTTTATTTTTTTCAATGCAATACAATTATTAAAACTTTCATAAAAAACATCTTCAAATTTTCTGAAATTATTCCAGAACTCACCTTTGAAATATACATACACGTGTACATAGATAAAGGTATAAGCACAGATTTAGATGTATAACCGGACACACAGCAAAAGAAGCAAAAGAAGCAAACAAACATACAATTATTTATAATCGAGAGTATTCAATTATTTATAATCGAGAGAATTCAATTATTTCACGAATAACTTTCGAAATTTTAGAAGAATTTCTCCATTTTTTTAAGACATTTAGAGTAATTTTCTTCACATCAGATGCCTTTTCGAATAATGTTTGGTCAAACAAGTAATTTCCTAATGCTGTTACTGCTCGGAATGTTATTTCCTCATTTTTCTTGTTATTTCTGGTTAATTCAAAGGAAATAAACTCAATTATTAAATTCAATATATCCATTTTAAAATGTATTTCGGATTGCAATGGTTGGCCAGATAAACCCGATTTATTAACAATTCTGTGTTGTGTTGATAAGTTTAATAAAAATGTTGCAGTTGCGAGCCTGATGGAATTGTTATTCTCGGAAATCATTTTTTTCGTATAATTAATTGCAGTTGATAAATGAAAAGATAAAATATTTTTATATTTTGTGTTTACATAAAGATTGGCAAAGATTCTCATGATGGTAACCTTCAATGGTATTGGTGTCTTTTCATTGATTTCCCCACAGGACATAATTGATAAATTTAAAATATCGATATCTTGAGAAAACAATTCAGAATAATATTCGGCAACAAATGTATTTAAAAGCATGACTCTTAGCAAATCTAAAAATGGGAAGATATATTCTCTTTGTGTTCTAATCAATATTTTTTGAAGGCATTGGAGATATACCTTTGGAATTGGTTTACTGTTTTGTAAAATATTTTTATTCTTTAGCTGAATACCAAATTTTTGGATGATGTCTTTTTCCTTATCAGAAAGCATATGCCCTTTCCCCCTTTTCGTTTGTTGTTGTTGTTGTTGCTGCTGCTCCTTCTTAATTGCCTCTTCAAGATCATCAAAAATTGCTTCTATTAATCTTTTAGAATTCACCGCCTTCAAGCAAAGTGGTCTTTTGTATGGAAATGTTTTGCCGCTTTGAACAGTATTTGATTGGCTATTTGAAGTTTTCGTTGTGTACCCGCCGGTGAAAGAAGATAATGGCGAAATTGAAGTCGAGGATGAAGATCGAAGGCTTAATTGCTGATGTAAAAAATGGGAGATTCGATCGAGATATTTCATATTGAATCTATTTTTTTCAAGAAACTTTCTTGCTACTATAAAAGGGTTATCAATCTCATTAATCCCAATTCGATGAATAATGCCGCTATCACTCATCTCAAGCTCAAAAACGTGATCGTATGCAATACCATTTAAAAATTTTTTCTTTTTTTGGACTTGCTTTTCTTTTTCAACATGAAACACCTTCCCAATATTCCTCCATTTGTTGTTATTATAGAAAAGCACCCATGCTTGCTTCTCGCCTAAATTATAAATAACCAACGGCTCGCTAATGCCACTGGTTTGATATTGGCATAGTGTGTTGTCCAAAAATTTCTTATGATCAACAGTATACAGCAAAAAGACATTATTTGAATACACGATCAAATCATAGGTTTTGCCATCAAAGTTTTTTATTGGTGTAAAGCCTTCAATTGGCTTTGAGTGCTCAACAAAGTCAACCAATTTACCGTATTTATATATTTTTAATTTGTTGTCACTTTGGATTGAATAGAATTCAGTGATCCCTCCAATTGTCGATCCTATTTCCTGGAATTTTAAAAGACTATCCTTTTTGATTTCCTCTTCCTCCATTTCGATCGATTTTAAGATCGATGTGCAGTCATTCTTCCAAACCGTAATTTGCTTTTTTGTCATCGAAAAAAAGCCATACTTGCCACCAGGCGCAACGGAGATGCTCATCGGGTTTACTTTATAACTAGAAACTTCTTTTGACGAGTCCACCAAATAAAATTTGCCATCTCTGCCCAGGAGTAAGACATCACCGTTTGATAAGTAGATCAGATTTTCAATAGGCGTACTTATTTTACAAAAGGTGCTTTTGGTGCCCTTAGCGAGATCCCATTCAAGTACCTCGCCATCGTTTGATCCCGAAAGGAGGTTTCCCTTTAATTATTTGTTTTTTTTTCGGAAAAGAATTATCATTGATTGTGGTGCATGGTTTTGTTTTTTGTTTTTATTTTTATTCACGAAATTATTACAATGAATCACATTAGGGATTTGTGGCATTTAAGCAAATAAACATTTGGTAAAATCAAAAAAAAAAGAAATTGAGAAAATATATTTTTTTTTGTTTTTTTTTTCTTTTTGTCTTGTTCTCTTTTTTTCTCCAAAATTTCGAGATAAAATTGTTTAAAGTTTTTGTTTTCAATCAAACAAACAAACAAAAAAAAAATTTAAGGAATAAGTTTTCGGCTTTTGAATTCACAAGCTCTTTATATTTGAGAAAAAATTGTTGGTTCTTGATTGAAAAATAAGAAATAAAAAAAAAAAAGAAAAATTACCTACCTCGGAATTAGAGTCACAGCATGTTGGGAAATCCAGGTGCCCAATTAAAATTTTTTCTGGATCGTTTGAATGAATTGTCCATATGTTAATCACCTTGTCTCTCCCACAAGATATGATCCTATTTTGTGGAGAGATTTTTAGATATGTGATCTCGCTTTCGTGTGCCTTGAAGCATTTGTCTTGATAAAAATCATTTCCTTCCAGACGTAACCAGAATTCAAGATAATTTCCAAAGCAAGCAACAAAAAAAGTTCCGTCTTGAGACGATTCTAAATGACTCAAATCCGAACGCTTTGTTTTTAAAATTGAAGAAATATGATATTTATGTTGGATATTCATCTTGAAAAAAATGAAATGAAAAATTCATATTTTTACCTAAGAGATATAAATAAATTTTTTGAGGTTGAAAGTATTAGCAAACAAAAATCACTTCAGTCCAATTTTGGAAATAATTTACAAGTTGGGCTCATTGTATGCTTGTTTTTGAGTAAATTATCTATATTTGAAAATAATTATTCTCTTAAGTTTTCAAATGTCACTTTCAGGAAAAGGAAATTGAAATGGGAAAACAGATTTTTATTTAATCTTTTCATTTTCGACCTCTTGAGATTTTATAAAACCTTCTTGAAGAAAAAGGGTCAAAAAATATACTAATAAAAAAAAAAATGAAATGCGTCAAATTATCAAAAAATCATTTTTAAGGATCAAGCCATTTAATGTGAATTTGTTCTATACTCAAGGAGTGGCACAGAATCAAAAAAAGGGTATTGTGAAATTGCCTTTCTTTTGATTGACAATAATCAAATAACAAAATTAAAAATTTCATAGGATCTCTAATTGGCAAAAATTTCAAATAACAAAAAAAAACATTTAATAGGATAAAATCTTCATCAAAAAAAAAATCAAAAACAAAAAAAAAAGTTTTAAAAACAATTTTCAATCCCAAAAAATTCAAATTTAAAAAAAAAAATAACTTATTTCTTATTTTAAATTTCCAAAGGGTTAAATTTATTCAATTTATAATAAATTGTTTTCTTTAATTAATTAATCAATTTAATTCGATTAAATCTAATATATGATTATATTGTAACTCAAATTTGTTATTTGACAAAGTAAGGATTTTGCAACATTCTTGAGATAAAAATAACCCTTTTTAGAATAGAAAAAATTCGAATATAAAAAAGTAAAAAATCTTCTAGATCTCAAAAAGTGCCCAAATAATTGACACTTCAAAATCAACCCAGTTGTTTTCAAAAATATAATTCAAAACCATTCTATTTGGAAATTGAGTGTCAACCTTTGGAACTTTTTGCTAAAAATGTCCTCCTTTTTGATCCTGTTGATTTTTTGAGATCGATTGTACATCAAAGGTCGGTTGGTTTTTTATTGGTTTTAGGTCTGATATAAAAATGACAATTTTTTTTTTTTTTGTGTGTGTTTTAGAAATTTATTTTGAACCATAATGACTCCACCCTTATAATCATATTTCGGAAAATAAGTGTCATATTACCTATAAATCAAAAAAAAGAGAGTTTTCTATATTCATTCACCTGGAGAAAATGAAAAAGAGTTTTTTTTATTGTTTCTTTATAGTTTTAATCAATGAAAATTTTATCATAGAACCAATTAATTATGAGAGAATAAAAATAAATGTACTAAAAAAATATCCGAACAAAGGAAAAAATTAATTTGAGAATTAATAAAAATGGTTTATATATATATATCTTAAATTATTGAAAAAACGTAAAAAATGATTTTAAACCTTGTAAATTAACCTATGACTGGAAAAATATTAGAATAAAAGTTTGAAAGAAATTTTTTTTTCTATAGAATTAAATTTTCTCTGAAGTTTGAAATCCAGATTCTTTTGTTGTGTGTTTTCAAATTAAATTTGGAATCTTTTTATTGTGTCTATTACATAAAAAATATTTCTTTTTGAAGGTTATGTCTTTTTAATTTTGTGTTTATATACATACACACATACACACATATATATATATATATATACATACATATATATATATATATATATATATATATATATATATATATATATATATATGTGTGTGTGTGTGTGTGTGTGTGTGTGTGTGTGTGTGTGTGTGTGTGTGTGTGTGTGTGTGTGTGTAGACCAATATATTCTTTCTGTTTATTATTATAATCAAATCTCACTAGTAGAGGTTAAAAAACTTGATTATTAATGTGTGTAAATTTTACTTTTTAGTTTCCCCGTGAATTGGGGTTTTGTTATTTTTTTGTATGTTTTCGAAGAGAGTCTTCAACTTTTCTCTTATTTTACACTCGTTGTAATTTTTTATTAGGGTTATTTTAACTTTTATTACATTGTTGAATTGTATTCATGTAGAATTATTTTTTTTTATTCTTAAAAAAAACAATGGAATTGTAAAAAATGATTTATTTATATATTGATGAAAGAATTGTATATTACACCCCCAAACTCCTTTTAAATAAATTTCCTCTAAGATATTTTAAGCATAAAATAATAGCTTTTGCAATTGCTCAAGGGAAAGAAATACTCAATCATTTTTTTCTATGTTTAAATAGTAAAAGTTAAAAAATTGAAAAGAAAAAAAGAACAATAAAAAGGAAATTTAAAAAGGGTTTATAAGAAGAAATTGGTAAAAAATTAAAAAAAAAAAGCAATGCTATCTTTAATTAAGGATCCCAAAAATCACAGCCGCAATACTTTTGGTTGATTTAATAATTTAATAATTGACTATGAATGTTCACTTGGTGATCGTTGTTTAATTATTGTAATTTCTTCTTTTTTTTTTTTATTGATCTTATTTGATTTCAAAATTTGTTAATTTTTTGTCTTTTTTTTTTTTCGATTTTATTTTCAAATTACCCAAACTTTCGTGTTTCAGTGTCATATTATTAGCAATTAACCACCTGATATTTTTTCTTTGTCACTCTCCTTCCCAATATAAAGCTGATTCAACTAGGGAAAAATTGAAAAAAATATTTATATAATTTATTGAAAATTTATTTCCTGTTACTATTTTTTCCTTGAAACAAGATTTAAGGTCCATATTACCATTTTACTTTATAAAAAAAACACTATTGTTATTTTTTTTTTAAAAATAAATTTTTTTCAAATTTCAGGATTTATAAAATGATAATAAAAAAAAACATTTTAAATTATGAGAGTATTAAATTAGTATTTTATGTTTCTCAAATACGAGTTATAATATGTATATTCTTATTTCTCTTTCCCAATTATTAAGTTTCTGAAATTGATATTTAGAAAATCTTTGATAATTTAATAATCAAACTACAACGAAATAAAATTCTACAAATTCAAACTTTATTGAAAATTATATAAACTAAATTCCAAAAATTTGGAGACAGTTTAAACAATTGAAAGAATAACAATACAACACTTTAAATTCAATTTGGAAATAATTTTTATTTTACAAACAATTTCATTTTTTGTCTTGTTTGTTTTTTTTCATTTCCTTTTTCCAGTTATGTAATCTGTTTGGTTAGATCTGGAAATTTTTTCACTGGTTGATAGAAGGTTAATGTTGAGTTTTTTAAATTGAAAAATCACATACAATTGGTCGAAGATATCTGATCATTTGATCGATCAACAATTGTTGGTGAAATGTCAACAAATTAACCAATACATTTATTGTTCTGCTCATTTCATTATTTTTGACACATCCATTTTTTTTTTTTGTTTGAGTTTTTTTCTTTTATTTGGATGAAAATGATAACTTATAAAAACATTAATACTCTGTATTTTAAATTTGATTTTATATTATATTTTGAAAAATATAATAAATTGGGGGTTTTTTTATTTTGCCTATTTTGGATTTTGGGGGTGTCCCAATTTTTGGAAGGGGGGTTTATATATATATATATATATATATATTGGTTTATATTTAAATTCGTTATTAAATTCAGATTTCAGAAAGGGGGTTCAAAAAAATAATTTTTTCGTAATCTTTAAATCCAGACTCGTTGAATAGTGATTAAAGGGGAACCAAAATAACCAAGCTTTAGAATATGGAGAATATATGATTTTTACATTTTAAGAATCATAATTGATTAATTAATAGTATTGTTTTGTAATTTATTATTTTTCTTTATGAAATAAATGAATTCACCTTTCTCGCTAATTGATGGCTTTGAATCTATTTTTTGAAATCAAAATTTTACATATTTCTAATATATAACCAAAAAACAAATAACCTCTAATTTTTATTGTATTGAAGTTAATCATAAAAAATTGTGTATTATATATCTTCGTTTTATTTTGGAATATATTACTTTTCAAAAAACAAATTAATTATTTTACCATTTACCATTTGTGAGTTTATTTCTTTTTCTATAAAAAGAATTTTTGTTTTTTTTTTTCATTAAAAGGTAGAGAAGAAGAAATATAGCCCAAGATGTGGTTCAAATTTCTTGGGTAACTTTATGAAGAAGTGATGATGTGAAAAGTCAGCTTCTTATATCATATGATTGACTTGTAATCGGATTAACCCATGGCGATTACGAAAAAAGAAAACTTGTTATGAGATCAACTCCTACAAAATATAGTATTAAATACAGTTTGTATCACTGTAGTGCATATGTAGAAAATTTCGACTTAATAAATATAAAGCGAAACAATATAGTAAACAATCAGGATAGAAAACAAAACTTGTTTTTTTTTTTCTTTATTACAATTTTTTTCATTTTTTTTTTTTATTTTTAGATTAATACTTTTAATTTTCCCCTCTTTTTTATTTCAGAAAAAAAAATTGAGTTTAAAATAATTCTAATAACTGTAATTAAAAGGCTCTTTTGACTACTCTTTGGATTTGGGATAACAAATTTAGTCACTTCAAAACTCTCTATTTAATAGATCAAAGTGCTCTTGTGCACTTAACCCTTACCAATAAAGCTAATTTCTGTTATTTCTTTTCTTTTCTTTTCTTTTTCTAGTTTTTGTTAAAAAAAATTAATTATTTATTTAAGATCTCGAATTTATCAAAAAAAAATTTTTCTTTTTAAAAGTATTATTGAAATAGCAAAAAATTCATCAACTACTATATTGCCGATTAATTTTTTATCACAATACACTGGAATTTATCACAATTTTTGGTTAATTATCGATATTTTTTGAATATTTCAATTTATCTTTTTTATTGTAATATCTTGAGGTTTAACATGATTTTAAGCAAGTATCCAGATTTTATAGATTTTCACGTTTTTATTTAGGATCGCCATTTTTCAAACTTTATCTTGGATTGAAATAGATATTGTCAAAACCTCTATTATCTTTTATTTGATACAATATTTCCCAAAAAAAAAAAAAAAAAATATTTGAAGAATACATTAATTAGATTAATTTTAAACTCCTGTTCCAAAGTGTATTTCCCAAATTAAAAATTAACAAATTCTAAATTGATTTCTTGCTAGATTCACATCACACTAACTCTAATAAATTTACCATATGGCGATTTTCTAAATGATTTTTGATTTTACTTTAACTTTTCTTTTAATTTTTATATATCAATCCCCAAAGAGGACAAAATATTTAATTTTCAAAATTTTGTAACCCAAAAAATTGATATAAAAGAATAATATTTATAATAAAATTATATAAAATTTTTTTATCCACTAAAATAAATAAATACTTTGTCGTTAAATTGTTTTTTTTTGAATTTTTTTTTTTTTTAATAAGAAATTTTTACAATAATAAATTTTTTATATAATTTATAATAATTAAAAAAACCCACTAAAATCTTCATCGTTATTCTCGTTCTCATCTTCATTTTCTTCCTTGTTAGTATTCCCAAGATCTGATTGATTTTCGAATTGAATATTATTATTATTATCAAAATTTTGTAAATTGTTTTCATTTTTGGTATCTGATTGTTCACTTTGATCTAAAGTTCTTTTTCTTTCAGTACGGTCAATATTTTCAGTTTTTAAATCATTTCGGTTCGTTAATTCCGAATTTTGGTTATTTTCTCTTTTTGTAAACAATTCTTGCACTTGCTTTTGGAGTGTTAAAATATATTCATTAGGGAATTCTTCAAGATCTATTTCTTGTTCTGAGTTATCGTTCTCATTATCAAAACTACCATTTTTAATTTTCTCTTCTTTAATTTTTTCTAAATATGGGCCCACTAAATTTTCAAGAGTTTCTTCATCCAAAGTTGTTAAATCGTCTAATAATTGCTTTCTAATTTCTTGAAAGTTTTTTTGTTCCAAGCTAACATTATCATTTGATTCTGAGATTTCATTGTGTTTTTTTTTCTGATTTTGTGAATTAATATTATTATTGAAATCCTGATTTTGCTCATCTCCGCTTGCGTTGCTATCATCGCCTTCCTCTTCGTCATCAGAATAATTTTCTTCCTCTTCATTTATCTCTACTAATTCTTTTTCTCTTTGGTTAATTTTCTGAATTAACTGCCAATTATCAAATCTCCGATCTGGTGGTGTTGATTCATAAATCAAAAAAAGTAATCCCAATGAGATTTTTTGTGTTAAGGTATAGGCGTGTTTTAAACTCTTTACATAATGTTTTGATCCTCTATTTTTTGCTAGGTATCTTCGGATAGTGTGCTGGATAACCTCTGGGGGGATAATTGCCTCCCCTTCTGATCTCCCAACTTTTTGTATTTCTTTCCAAATATCCGTATTTTGGTGACTGAAATGATTAGAATGATAAGACTGATCCTTATTTAATGGTTTTTCAGTTTTTGTGCGTTTTTCTTTTTCATATTCTTTTTGATTGTGTTTGTGTTTTACTTTTTTTTTTTCATTACCATTACCTTTTTTTTTCAATTTAATTTCCATTTCCATTTCCTTTTCTTTTTTTTTTTCTTTTCCTTTTCCTTTTCCTTTTTTATTTCCAAATGCTTGAAAATTTTGATATTTTTGTGAATTTTTCACTTCGGTTTTGTGGTTAATTGCTTTTCTCTTCATTTCTTTGTCATCGCTTTTTGTTGTTTGTTTACTTAAGACAGAAACACCTTTATGAGAATTTTGATCTTTTTTATTTTTTTTGTTGCTTGGGATAATTTTTGCTGTTCCGTTAAAAATACTATCAATAAAATTTTGGGTTGCAATTGAATTTGGATCTTTTAATTCTTGTTGATTACTTTTTCGATCCATTGATCTATTATTAGTATTACTCGTTGGCTTACGATTATTTCTGTTCGTTAAAGATCTTCTTCCCAGGCTTCTCAGGGTATTTGCAACGGAAGGCCACTCGTTATCAAATATTTCTTGAAGTTTTGTTGCATGAGAATAATAGCTTGTGCTTGCTGTGTTCCTGAGGCATTGTAATAAAATATTACTTAGCTCAGAATGAACTTCTTCATATCTTGCATAGCTTTTGTTTTGTAGTTTTAATTGGATTTTTCCAAAGGCATTTCTTAAATCTGCTCCTGGGTTTCTCGTTTCTAGTTGCTCTTCCTCTTCTTTTTTCTCTTCTTTCTTGTTGTTTGTTTTTGGCTTTGGTTTTTCAATTACAATTTCACCAGAATCAAACAACTCTTTTGTTGGCTTGCTCTTGATTAAAGTTTCTAAAAATTCTAACATCTTTGGGATCCAGAGCTTCCCTTGAGTACGTGTATTTTTACGTCTTCTTTTGAGTCTTGTGGTGTTTTGCTGTGAATTTGGATTGAAAAATATATTGGACAAATTGTTCATACTGAAGAAAAGAAATTAGTAAGGGTGCAATTTTTTTTTCTTTAGTTTTTCTTTTTGTGAAAGAAAGAGAAAAATCAGAGACTGTTTTGTTGAAAAAATAATTTATTTCTTAGCAATTAAGGCAGCAAAATATATAGATTTTTAGATATTTAAATTGTGTTCTTTCTTAATATTTGAACAATATTTTTCGGGAGGGAGTCGTTTTTTCAAATTAAATAAGAAATTTTTTTAAGGGAGTAGTCACCAGAACTACAAAATATATCTTTTTTTTTTATTGTTAAAAAGGATCTGAAAAAAATAGGTTGTTTGCTTTAAATGTGTCTAGTTGCTTTTTAGTATTCAAAACACTTGTTGTGAATAATTTATGATATTTTTTACCTTTTAACAATCAATGACAAAATAGAATGTTAAGTTGAATCGACTAAAATATGTTAAGATAGAGTAAACGTTTTAACTTTTATTCCAATATAAGCATTGTATTGTGGAAATTTATTTTGATTGAAAAAAAAATAAATTGAATATTCCTTTAGAGAATCATTTTTAATGAGTAAAACCAATAAAATGGGTAGATATAAAAGATAATGTACTTGAACCTTATTGAAAATTCCAAAAGAGGCGAAAAGGTGTTAACATCTTTTATAATACTCTTGCTCTGATTTGGCGAATTCCAGATTTTTAAATAAAGAATATGGGCTTAGATTAAAAAAAAAAAAGTGAGATAGGATACACAATCTTAAGATCCTTCATTTTTTATTGTTCAATATGTGAAATATTTTGTTATATAATTTCCTGTTTTAAATAAATGATCTTGAGTTGAAGAAAAGTTTTGAACTGAATAGAATGAAAAAATATAAAATGGATTTGAGGATTTATAATATAATGGGTATTTTTGATCATGTATGTTGACTTTAATAAAAAGTTGAGAGTCATATATTCTTATTCCCCGATTTGTACATAATGTCTATTAAATTATTTATTAATCCTTTAATCAAATTGGAACCAAAAGATAATTATCTTAAAGTCTAATTATCGGTTTTATTTTTATCTATTGATTCATTTTAAACCAAAATTCAAAATTTTCCACACAGCTAAAATGTTTCAAACAATCATAATAATACAATTTCATTGAAATTGGAAATAATTTTGTTTTTTGTAAAATATGAAAATCATTTTTTCCCCTTTTAGTTTTTTTTTTCTCATTTCATTGTTTGAATTACGTAACTTATTTCTTTCGATCAATTTTTTTTTGAACAATTGATAATATGTTATAGTTGAGTTTTTTCAAAGAGAAGAACTCAAATAACATTAGTTGGTAGTATCTAATCATTTGATCGATCAATAATTCCTAATAGAATTTCAACAGATTTGTTATTCAATTTTTTTGTTTTGCACTCTCAAAAATTTTTAACACACCCATGATTTATTCATTAGTATTGATAATTATTTTTTTATTCTTTAGTGAGTATTGTAATTAATAAAAAAGTGTTAAAATTTCAATTAGTGAATGGTTCTAATTTGGTAAATCTTGTTGAATTGATGAAATAAGTTTTTTTTTCTCACAAATCGAATTTTGGTGTGTTAAAAATTTTGAATTGGGGTTTAAATATAAATTGCTTTTTTTCTTATTTAGATCTTTTTATAGATTCACATTGCTATTTTTATACATTCGAGAATATTCGAGATTAGCTTAGATTTTCATTAGTGCTAAATCTTTATTGATCATTTATATTGTTTTGAATGTCTTTATCACGATTTTTAATTTATTTGAAAGTTTCCAATCTTCTTAATTTCAAATAATTGGATAAAATTTATAAAAATTTAATTAAGAATTAATATAAAAAATAATAAATCACTATTGTAAATGTTTTTATAAAATATTAATACACACCAAATAATTTTTTATTTTACAAAAATATAAGTATTAATGATTGGAAAAGTAATAGAATAAGATTTGTTTATTTGTCTTTGATATCCAGCCAGGTTTTTATTTTGCCTCCCGAATTTAAGCATTAAAAAAATATTTCTCAAAACATATTGTTATTGCTAGGGGCAAATCACTGATTTTGCAAGGTAAAATGGAGTCGGTAAGTAACTAAACTCCATTTCAAAAATTATGATTCACCTGGGATAATAAAATGAAATAAAAAAAATTTATTGTTTAAATAAGAACAACAAATAATTAAATCGGATTAATAATTTACTTTTTAAGTATTCTAAATATATAAAAACCAGATATTTTAAAAATGAAAAAAAAAAAATAAAACTAAAAACCTAAAAAAAAGTGATTCACAATTTTTGAAAGGAGAATTATAAATTTTTTATTACTGAACTTTCACTGAAAAAAGTTTGACAAGAAGATTTTATTGACCAGGGATATTTGCTTTTTAAAAGTATTTTCATAATATCTGAATTTTCTTAATTTTTTTGAAGGATCCTTATGTCAATAATCAAAACAATCAAAAAAAAAAAAAAAAAAAAAAAAAAAAAAAAAAAGAAAAAAAAAAAGAACAAGAAATAAAAAACAAAAATAAGATTTTTCTCAATTAAATGAAATTTTTCCTGATTTTATAATTGAAATGTTATTTTGTGAAAAACTAGGAATAATAATCAAGTTGTGTTTATTTTGTTTCTTCGGTATTAAAAATTAGCTTCGACTGAAAAAGAGTATTTATTTACAAATTTTGTCATTCTGATGATTATTTTTCCAAATTGGCTTAGATATGATTAATTCAATAAGACATTGAACACACATCAGTTGTTTGAGTAAATGAAAATATATCAAAGATCAGCCCAATAATTGAAATTTATCAATCAATAGGATAACTAAAAAAAAAAAAAAATGGTTGAAATTCTTGTTTGATTTGAAATAAAATAATTAAGCAGTTTGGTATTTTTAAAAAAAAAAAATCAAAAATAAATTAAAAAAGTTTGATAAATAAAAAAATAATAAAAACGTTTGTTTCTTTTTATTTTGATCCAAAAAATATTATTTTTGGAAGGGATCAATAAATTTAAAAACTAAAAGATACAAAAAAAATAAAAAAGTGTTGTTTTGAAATTAAAATAATAATGATTTTTAATCAAAACAAACACTATTATTTTTTTAAAAAAAATAATAGAAAAAATTAGATTAATATTTTCATTCATTAATATTTTGAAAATAAAAAATATAAATTTAGAATTTTTTAAAAATTGTATTTATTTAAATACATTATTCAATATTTTTTTAATAAAAAAAAATAACAAATTAATTTAAATCTAAATATAAATCATATATATATATAAATATATATATATATATATATATCAGAATAAATAAATTAAATTATTTCAAATTAAAGTAAAATTAATCTTGAGATAAAATAATAAGTAAAAATTATTTTTCTTCTTTTAAAGGAAGATATTTTAAACTTGTTTTCCATCTAATTGACTCTTCCCAAATATCCGAATTCAATAAATATTTTTGAATTAAATCAACTTTTTCGTAATAAAATTTTTCTGATTGGAAATGTTTGATAGACTTTGCAATTTTATTAAATTTACAAATTTTATTCCAATTTATTAACCCATTGCGAATTTCTGTGGAAATTTCACTAACGTGTGTGGCTTTAATTAAAAGTACGCCAAGATAAGGTATTGTGGGGGGGTCTGATTTTTTGAAAAGGTTCAGCAGTTCTGAAGAGTTCACGTTTCTAATTTGATTACAGGTTGTTTTGAACCAATTCTTATAGGAAGATCCAACCTTATTCCAAAGTGGGTATAATCTACTAATCGAGGGTGATTCTAGTGCGCTAATGATTGCCGTCAAGTCTTCAAAGTTATTCATTTTTCTTAAATGCATTGCGATTTGTAAGATTTTTTCAACCATTTTGACTCTTTTTTTTTTATTCGGCTGGGATAATATTTCTGTTTCAAAGAGCGCAGTGATCCTTTCAAATTTGTTTGTTAAAAAAACCACATTGGGGCTGAATTGTGCTTTATTCTTCCCAATCCAAGCCTTATCAAACAATTCTCTTGGCTGTAATTTATAAAAGATTTCAAATGAGTTTTGAGACAATTGACGCGCGACTTCGATACTATGTATTTTAAATAAATCCAATTTTTTGAAATCCAATTCCTTTGGGATGTATGGCTGAGGTATTTGGTGTGGTTTTTTTTTTTTTCGATTGAAATTTTTATTTAACAAAATATTTGTTGAATTTAAAATATTCTCAGTTTCATCTTCATCATCTTCATCTTCGCCCTCTTTTTCTCTTAATTTGAAATCCATAAACCCTAGTTTCCTTGATAACAATTTACCGTAGCAATGGATTGTATATATTTTATGGTTTTGTAAATTGTTTTGAATGAATTCAATTAATAATTCTCTTCCTTTAATGGAAACAATTTTTAGATAATTTGTTACAATATCTAAAAAAATCGTGCAAACAAATGTTTGTACTTCCTTTTTAACTTGTCCGCTTATCCTATTTTTGGTTCTTGGATGGATTTCTGGTACATGGAATCGTTCAATTAGCTTTTTGATAAATAAATCTTTACTGATTAATAATAATGGCTCAATTAATAATTCGCATAGATCCTTATTAAACGTCTTTGGTGACGTTAGTACCGCAACAGTCCTATTCAATGTAGCCCCCTTAATTCTTTTTTCAAGTGAAATCCCAGATTGCTTTAAAGTGTGCTTATTTAAAATTAAATTCCAGGTTACATTACCAATTTCTTCCCATAAATTTATATTTGGCTTTAATAATGGATGATTTGGTAACAAGGTTGGTACTTTTTTTTTCCGATTTTGGAGATTTTCTTGAATGTCAGATTTGTCGGCCGATTTGACAAATTTTAAATGTGAATTGGGAATAATTAAATTTTCATAAAGCGTTAACTGTTCCTTCAGTGGTGTCACTTCAGATAAAACCATACTATTTGTTTCTAGATCATGCTCATATATTAAATGATAAACAGTATATGGAATTTCTTTTAAATTTTCCTTTCTTTTAATATGATAATATTGTAAAAGCTTTTCAGTTAATGATTTTAATTTAATATTTGGTCGAACAATTATTTGAAACACTGGTTTGGATGGTAAAGTAATATAAATCCAAATTGGTTTTGCTTCTGCTATTAACTTTGTATACCCAAGTGACTATTATATATAGATAGATAGATAGATAAATAGATAGATAGATAAATAGATAAATAGATAAATAGATAGATAGATAGATAGATGTTGTTTTGGTTGTTAGTAATTTTTTATTTTATAATAAAGGTTTATTGAGAATTATTAAAATAATTTTAATAAGGATATATTGTTTTTAAGTTCCAAAAAATAATATTTTTTTCAAAAACAAAAAATGATTTTATAAAAATTCGTCCTGTGTGAAAACATTGAATTAATTGGTTTTTTTATGATGAAATTATATAATTGATAAAAATATTTTTTTTTTTTGAATTTTTAGAACCTAACCTAACCTAAAAAAAATATCATTTTTTAATCGTTATTTTGTTTTAAAGGTTTCTTTAGTGGATCTGGTTTATGTATTTTTTGATTTTTTAAAATAATTTAAAATGCATTTCAAAAGTGATGAAAAAATGAAAAAAGTCATTTATCCCTTTTCAAAATTTTTTATAATGTGGTGAATTAAATTGGATATTAGAACTATCTTTTATATTATTTAAGATAGAAAAGCGTCAAGAAGTACTTTAAATTTAAATAAAGAAAAATTAATAGATTATTTGCATTTTTGTTTTATAAATTTAATTTTTAAAAAAAGAAACTAAAATAATTAGAAAATTGATTTTAATTATTGGTTTTCGGCACAATATGCGAAAAATTGCAATTTTTATGAATATTATTCTACTCGTTTTGTGTGTGAAAAGAATTGTTATATTGGATGTATTTAACATTTCTGTCTATTCCATGACAATGTTAAAAAATGGAATTTATATGTTGCCCAATTCAATCTAATCTCTTTTGTTCCTGATTAGGTAATATAAAGCACATTTAAAAAATTGTTATTCACTTTTTTTTCGTTTTTCTGTTTTATTTTTTTTTAATTTTTCAAATATCAGTCTTTTATTGATTTTTATATGTTTAGAATAATTTAAAAAGTGAATTATAAATCAAGATTTAATAATTAGTTGTTGTTCTTGAATACTAAAGAATACGTTTTTTCATTTTATTATTTCAAGTGAGCTACAATTTTTGAAATGGGGTTTATATCACACATTTCAATAAATACATTTTTAGGACTTTAATTAAAAAAATATTTTGTTACACTTTTTTAAAACGACTTTAACTATTTATGGAAATAATTAATTATATTGGCCGTTATTTGATCATTAAATATATAGTGAAAAATAATTAAATTAATATGATCTTTAATAATAAAAATGATTATTTGAAAGTCTTTTTTGATGTAATATTTTTGCAGAATATGAATTACAGGAAAGAAATTCCTCATTAGATTATTTTTTGTATAAATTTTCAAGATCAATCTCCTTTTTTGGTAATTTTTTTACTAAATATGAATTATCGACCAGAAATTCCGAATTATATGATTTAATTCAAAGTTTAAAAAATCAATTAAGATCAAAAAAACCATTTTAATTTATAAAATTGAAACAAAACAAAATAAATTAGTTTTGGCTTTGATTATTTCAATTCATGGATCTTATCATAATTAATATCATAGTTTGTTATTACATAGCAATGTTTTCGGAATTTCGAATGTTCACTAAGGCTTCTACATTACGGGACATGTTGAAATTATTAATTTGTTTTTCAGTTTAGTGTACTAATCTAAAACTAATTTCTTATTTCTTGAAACTTTTTTATTAAAATCTTTTTCTTTTCATTGATTTATCGATTCCTGGGTTTTTTAATTCGGTACAATTACATTTAAACTATTTTAGTTTTCCATTTTTACTTGAGATTTTAATTTTGTAAAAAAAATAAATATCCAAAAATTGTATTTTGCTACAATATCTATTACATAAAATCAATTTTGTAAAATAAAAAACGTAACATAAATTAAATCAAATAATTTCTAAAATATAAAATCTGATCTTAGAAAATAGAGGAATATTTTTTGTTTTTTAGTATAGTTCTTTCTGTTTATACTTGGTGTATTTATTAAAAATAATGTTCTTTGTTACAAAATATTTTTGTTTTATTTCGTAATAGAAATTACTTAAAATATCTATTTATTTGAATTTATCAGTAAAAGAAAACAAAAACGAAATTTTTATTTCAAATAACCTTCAAACAATTAAAATTTCTGTTACCTGGAATTTAAATGGGATAAAATTCCATTTCTTTATCTTGTTTTTCAATAATTCAAAATTCTTTCATTTAGGATTGTTAGATCACCCAAAATATTATCCTTACTGATAAATTCAAATAAATGTTTGAAAATTTTTGCATCATTTTTCATTTTGTAAATTTTTTTGCCTTTGATAGGTTGGAACAAAAGTATTTTATTGGTTTTAATGTGAAGAAAATTTTTAAAATTAGTTGATTTTCAAAATATTCTTGGTCAATATGCTGTTTTAAAAATAGAGATCTCATGATTTATAAAATGAAGTTGAACTAGAAATTTTTTTAAATTTTTATGAATTTCGTATTGAATACCAATAAAAAAGTACCAAGAAAATAAATAGAGACAATTTCAATCTACAACTTGAAATTTATTCTTAAAAAGGAGGGGGTTGTACCTGTATTTGAATAATAAATGGTAAAAAAATTTTACTTCCAATTTTTCTTTTCTTTTACAGATTGTGTTTGCAAAGAAAATGTTTGTAATTTGTGATTCTCTCTTCATTTGTTTGGTACTTTTTAATTGAGTTTTTTGGTATATGTTAGGTCAGCTAAAAAAACCGAAATGAAAGTCAGATTAAAGAATTGAAAAAAAGAAAATCAACTAAAATTTAATCCCACTTGAATTTCAAGTACAAATAGTTAAAATTTTTTCCCATTTATTGTTTGGATATCAGAAATAGTGTTGTAATTGAATTTAAAAGAAAGTTCTACTCTAAAAGTTTTGCTCAAAAGTGTAAAATAATTGAAAATTCATACAGTTCCTTTTTGGTCTTTTTGGAATTTCAAGAAAAAATTAAGATCAAATAAAAAAAAAACACTAATTAACTTCGGTAATTTGTTTGGTAACTTGTTTTTCAAAAAAAAAAAAATATTTGTGTTGCTTATAAAATAAAAAGTACATTAAAATTTTTGAGAAAAACAATTTAGGAAAAATATTTGGATTTGAAAATCTGGATTGCATTTGAAATTGAATGTTTTTCATAAGTGTTTTGTTGAATTTTCTTGAGAATGGCAAAATAAAAATATAAAAAAAAAAAATAAGAAAAAAAAATTGCAACTTTTAGGATAAAAATTAACAATTATACTGTTAGAGGAATCACTAAAAATAAAAAAAAAAAAACAATTACACTCACCACAAGTGTTGTGTTTTGAGAAAATAAATTTCCAAAAGGTTTGGTTCATGAGAATTAAGTAAACAAAACGGTGGTATGAAGACAAATACTCATGGAACCAAAAATAAATAAAAAGAAAAAAGAAATAAAAAAAAACAAGAAAAGAAAAATGTATTATTTACACCAAATAAGGAAAGGTAATGAGAAATTGTGTATTCTTTTGCGTCAAGGTAAATACCAAAAATGTTTGTTGAACGAACCAACTTTTTCATGGTGGAGTTTGTTGATCCTTGAGACTTCAAATTATTAAAGGGAAAAAAGGGAATAATATTTTCGTGATTTTCATTTTGGGCTTTGTTGTTGTTGTTGTTGTTGTTGTTGTTACCGGTGCCCTTTTCTTTTTCATTCGCCTTCCTGAGAACCAAGGAAAGAGAATGTTCATTTGAAATCATACACTTTTCTAGCTGTGTAAGAACATCCCTGATTTTGGTCTTTGTTTGAAAGGTCAAGTTGTCAATTGACGAACTGTCGAGTTCATTTGTGATTTTGACACGGATTGTTGGGTGACATTTTTTCCTCAATTGGATTCTCAATTGTAAATAGTCGCCAATTTGTTCAGAACCTGTCAGGAAACTGCCTTCAACATCATCAAAAGTGTCAACTCTTTTCTTTCGAAAACAACAAAACAGCTTGTAGTCTGAAAGTAAATTTTGCTTCGATCTAAAAATATAAGAATGCAGCTGAGAAATTGTCGTTTTTTTGGAATTCACGTTGTATTTTTTTGACTTTCCATTTGGTTCCTGAATTGTTACTGTCTATTCAATTCATAAAAAATTATGTTTGCATGGAAAAAAAAACCATTAAAATTTAATTAATTTATTTGTTGACTAAAGGAAAGAAAACTCAAAGAACCCACCAAAGTTGTTTTTTTCACATTTTTTGACATTTTAAATCGAGGGAAAAAGGTAAAAAAAAATGATTATCTTTGATTTGGAAATCTTGTTGAAAATTAGAGTAAAAAAATGTGGCAATTTATCAAGTTTACTTTTCTTTGTTGCAATTTATATTCTTGCAAAAATAAATTTTTTATTTGTTTTTAAAATTTAAAAATTCTCATTTATTTACTTTTCACAAACTTGTGGAGTATTAAATTAAAACACCACAATCTCACAAGGGGTTAGTTAGAATCTCCCTTTTGTTACTTTAAAAAAATCCTACTTTTTTTACAATTGTCAGAGATTGGTTAAATAATGTTTGAAATTAAGATGGAAAGATTAAATTTTGTCTTGTTAGTGGTGCCAGAACTGGTTATAATGGTTTTTGTTTGATGTCTCTTTGGATGTTTTTGAATTTTAAAGTTGAACAAAACACAAATTAATTTTTTTTCAATTTTTTTTCCCTAAATCCTAAATTGAAGAATCTAAGACAAACGAACTTGAAGATTTTCAAAAAAAAGGTGATTTGTTGGTTGTTGATTGAAATTTTTTTTTTTGTGTTTCTTTTTGTTTGGGGGTTTCTGAAAAAATAGTTTTTTTTTTTTGTGGTTGAGTAAAAGGGAAATGAAAATATCAATTAACTTACCAATGAAATCATTTTTTTTTTTTTTTATATTTATTCCCTTTTATTCTATTCATCTTGGCCTCTTAAATTTAGGATTTTGGTAAATAAGAAAAATTTAATTTTTTAACTGATATTCAACCACTCTTGAAATTAATAAACATTTGGAGATCAATAAATTTAAACGAAATAAACTTTCGGGTAAGTAACAGAATATTTTTTTTTAATTCTTCAGGAATGGTAAAGATTCAGAATTACGGACCTTGGCATTATAAAAAAGATTATTATTTTTTCTTGTAATTACCATTTTCTTTATAAAATAAAAGCCACGGCATATCAAAAGACGAAAGAATCATAAAATAATTGAGAATTGATTTTCATATCAAAAAATTTTTGATTTTTTTTTATTTCCCTGCCTACCCAAAATAAAAAAAATATCTTTTTATTTTAATTTATTGATAAAAGAAAAAATAAATTTTATATGTAACCCTTGATAAATTTTCAAACTTTGGCAGAATACCCCTCAAAATTTTTCTACAATAATCCAAACAAAAAAAAATAAAAAAATATTCAATCAAATAAAAACTTTTTTTTAGTTATTTTACCAAGTAAAAAAAAAATAGAAAAAATTCCAAACTATTGAGATTATACTTTTAACTAGAAAATTAGGAGCCAAAGAGTTAGAAGTACCCTCTGATATGAACAAAATATAAATTTTGCACAAGTTTGGAATATGGTAGTTTTCTTGTTGATTTTTAAAATACGGGTTTGGGATGTATTTATTTTTCTATCACAATTTATATTCAGTTGTGAAGGTTTATATTCGAATTTGTTTTTTTTTTTTTTTATGTATTTTGATCTCAATGATAGATGTGTATATGATATCATTAGAACACATTTTTCTCCAGGGTTTGAGAAGTGGATACTTGTACATATTTTTTTCTGTTATATTTTGATGGTAGATTTATATATTATTATCAACTAAATTTCATAAAAAATACCAATTTTTATTTATTTTTTTTATTTTAATTTTAGATAAAAATATAAATATTTCTAGTGTAAGGAACCGAATAATAAAATAGTAATTCTTTTATTATAACAAATCCCAATTCAAAAATTTTAACACACCAAAATTCGATTTGTGAAAAAAAAAAACTTATTTAATCAATTTAACAAGATTTACCAAATTAGAACCATTCACTAATTGAAATGTTAACACTTGTTTATAAATTACAATACTCTCAAAATAATAAATAAATAATTACCAATACAAATAAATCATGGCTGTGTTAAAAATTTTGGAGAGAGCAAAACAACAAATACATTAGTAAATTTGTTTAAATTCTATTAGGAATTATTGGTAGATTAAATGGTTCGATACTACCAACTAATTTTATTTGAGTTCTATTTGGAACAACTTGACTTTAACATAATATCAATTGTTCAAAAAATTTTTGATCGAACAAAACAAATTACGTAATTCAAACAATGGAATGAAAAGAAAAACTAAAAAATGAAAAAATGATTTTCATATTTTACAAAAATCAAAATTATTTCCAATTTCAATGAAATTGTATTATTGTGATTTTTTGGACCGTATTAGCTGTGTGGAGAATTTTGAATTTGAGTTAAGATAACTTTGATTTATAAAAATATTATTTTTTCAAAATTAGATTTTTAATTTCCAATGATTTTGAAATAAAGTTTTTATATATATTATAGCTATCAAGGGTTATTACCCCCCCCCCCCCCCCCCATTTTTTCGTTTTGGTTTGTTAATTTTGTTGTAAAGCCCGTTTCAGTTTTCTCTTCACTTATAAATCATGTTTCATTTAGTTAATTATTAGATATTACTCGAAAGGGGAAAATAAAAAAAAAGTAATAAAATAAAAATAATTGATTTTTCCAATGAGGAAATTTCAAAAATTGGATTTTTAATCTACAAAATACAAGTAATCCAAATACCAATTACCCATCTAAAAAGAAAAAAAAAACAAAATAATATTTTTTTAAAAATTATTTTTTCTTTTGAAAATTATCTATGTAAACATTTACTTTAAAATGAACCACAGCTTTTGAATTTATCGTTGTTTGCCTATATATTCATTTTTTAAATCAAATGATAATAAATAAATAGATAATAGTTTGAATTTCATACTTACATAATTTTAAAATGTAAAATAAAATGAAAATTAAAGAAAATTCACGATATTTAAACATCAAAGTCACACCTTTTCGAAAATATCTATAAACCGGTTCGTATTGTATTATTAAATTTGAATTTTGGATACCAATATTTATAAAAAAATTTTTCAATTACAGATTTGATTTAAAATAATCTACAAATCAATCAAGTGTTAATAAAAATGATATTGTTTTAAAGAATATACACGATAATACGTTTTTCACCTTTCAATGAACATGATACTTAATTTACAAATAACAAAAAAAAATCTAGGCTATTTCATACCATAAAAAAAAAAAAAAAAAAAAACAATAAATAATATCTCGAAACTGATTAATCTGTAAAAACCCGATTATTACATAAGCTTTTATTAAAATTTATTTTTTAAAAGTTAATTATAGTTTCAATATTACGAGAAATTTTACATTTGAAAAAAATCAAAAACACACTATATTATCGAATATTCAAAAAAAATAATTTTGTTGAAGTAAGAAAAAAATAGTTTTTATCAGAGGACAAAGTTATAAAAATATACTTCCTTGAAAAGTTAAGAATGTCAAGAATTGATGAATTATCGACGAGTATACAGAATTCAGAAATATATATATATATATATATATATTTATGATCTTGTTCTCGTATAACATATTAGACCAAATAATAAAGGAGATAATCTATAATAATATCATTTGTTTTTATTTTTTTTTATTTTTGGGTTATATATTTATATCCTCCTTATACTTTACTTTAAAATAAAAAGAATTTATTATTTTTTTGAGTCACTTTTTCCATTTTATTTCTCTTTTAATCAGATCTTTTACATCTCCAGATGATACTATTTGTATCACGAACCCCCCTATAATATGTAATATTTTGAAATATACTATCCTTTTTATTTAATTATTGGAAGATAGGAATAATTTTAGAAAAGTTATCAAAACAAAAAACAAAGCGAAGAAGAAAAATAATTAAAACGTTAATATAAAAAATTTAATTATATCATTTGTTTTTCCAAATTAAAAATCTATATACTTTTGTTAGGTTTTCTTATATTTGAAAGAATATAGTAAAATCTTTAATTTTGGTCTTAAATTTTAAAGTCTGGAAATTATAAACACTTTACGCGGCTCTATGACGCTTCCCATTTTATGATCCGTTTTTTTATCATGATTTTGGGCTTTTTTTTTAGATGATAAAAGTTTTTTTCAAAATTATTAGTTACAGTCAGTTTCACTTTTGAGGCACAAACTTTCAATGAAATTTAAGGCACATAAAACTCTCAAATTAAGGCACAAAATTTTTAATTATTTTTTTTACAATTTATTTTACTAGAATCTGAATTTTGTGCCTTAATTTGAGATTTTTATTGTACCTTAAATTTCGTTGAAAGTTTGTGCCTTAAAAGTGAAACTGACTGTATTATGTATTCAAGTAAAATAACCTAAAGTTGAATTTTTGGAAAAGTCATTGCCACGTCCATTTAAATAAATTACCCAAAATAGACCTTTTTTCTTGAGTAAAGACTTTTAAAAATCACAGTCCTATTAACAAAGACAATTAATTAAAAAGACACTGATTTTTAAGAACTGAAATATTGGTTATATTTTGAAAAAATCTCTAATAAAAGATGAAATGATAATTAAAGTTATAGGCTTGTCTAACTAGAATTTTTGAATTTTATTTTTTTCATACAAGTGTAGGGTTAATGATTTTTTTTTATTTTAATTTTATTTCATTCTATTAAATTTTATTTTTTAGAATCCATTCAAGAGAGTTATTATCTCAACTTAATACAAATAACGACGGAAATATTAACATTAAGGACAATAATATAACATATTGATAAACATTATTTGTAATGAAATTAACCTCTGAAAATTTAATTTAACATACTAATTTAAAATTTTACACAGAAAAAAAAATGAAATCATTTTTTGAACCAATTAATTATATTTACCAATAATTAAAGTACTGTAATTTAATATGGTATATAACATTAGATATTAAGCATATAATAAAACAAGGAATTTTAAGAAAAAAAAAAATGTATTAAGATAGAATTTTTTTCATTATTAGAGCAATTGACTTATTTTGAGAAATCCTTCATTTTATCTTTTTTTTTTTTTTTCAATTCCGAAATAACAAATTATTAATACACAAGTGAAATTGTTAGTTTTGAAAAGATTATTGAAATATATATGTTTTTTTTTGTGTTTTTTTTAGTTTCTTTGGTATTAAAAATATGATAAAGTGACCACATTTATGATTTTATTATTCTTATGTGAGTAACATTTTGTTGGGTAAATAATAAGAAAATAAAAAAACTAAAGATAATAAAAAAAAGATCTTTTTTTTTTTTTACAGTTAATTTATATAATTGGGGAATAAAAGTATGAAAAATTGTTGTTCAAACAGTCTATTTCATGCTCTTAAATAGTTTAATTGTCTCTATTAAACCTTTTAACCCCTACCTTTTTATAATATTTG
Source organism: Anaeramoeba flamelloides (assembly GCA_027625915.1). NCBI lineage: Eukaryota > Anaeramoebidae > Anaeramoeba > Anaeramoeba flamelloides. The sequence goes on from JANTQA010000063.1 coordinate 2,154,815, forward strand.
TATTGAAAAATTAACCACAATTGACTCTATCCAATCTCTAATATTTGTTTATCATTTTTTTTTATTTCATTTTTTCATCTTTTGATCTTTTACAGTCAGTTTCACTTTTAAGGCACAAACTTTCAACGAAATTTAAGGCACAATAAAAATCTCAAATTTAAGCATAAAATTCAAATTCTAGGAAAAATAAATTGTAAAAAAATAAATTCTAAATTTTGTGCCTTAATTTGAGATTTTTATTGTGTCTTAAATTTCGTTGAAAGTTTGTGCCTCAAAAGTGAAACTGACTGTACATAATTATTCTGATTCTAGACACTTTATTGTGTTAAGGAAGTAAGTACATTTTACCATTTTGAAAAATTTGAGTTGTGACAACATAACTGAAAAATATTTTTTGAGTGGCTCCAGTTCTTGATTCTTTGAAATCAAATCATCATTTGTTGCTCTATCTGTGAAAAGAAAACGAAAACAAAGTAATTCAGAGTTGAATCTTTATATTTTTCCATTTTTGAACATTTTTTTTTTGATTTAATTTTTGAGTTTTATTAAATTTAGGTTTTGGATCAAGAAATGTGTTTGACCAAATGAGGGAAATTAATCAAAGTATAAACCCAAAAAAAAGACCCAAAAAGGTGTCTATTTGAAACAAATATTGTCTTTTAGAAGACCAAACACAAAAGATCACCTTTCCAATAAAAATTTATTGAAATCCAAAATAAAAAAAAAAAAATTGACCAAAGCTTATTTTCGAAGATTTGTTTTCTTTATCTTCATAATTTGTATAAATCCAAACAATTTATAACCTTGAATTTTTCACCCCATTACTATTTATTATTATTTTACAGAACATTTTTTTATCAAATTTGTTTTCAAAATTATTTTTTGAATATTTTTATCAAACGAAACCAAAATAAAGAATACTATTTCAAAAATTAAAATAAAGGGGATGAATTCTTGGAATCAAAAAAACAGTTTAAAAAAAGATTCAACCCAAAATAAAATCAAAATTTATAAAAAATTTCTAGCAGATTCAGAATTATTTTTAGATCTCATTTAAAATGAAAAAAAAATAATTATAAAATCCAACAAATTTGTCCAATAAATCTTTATTTCTGAAGAAGAATTTAAAAAATATACGATTTTCTGAAATCAAAACTAGAATTAGAAAAATTAAATGAAAATAGAATTTTTAAATTCATTTTGGAAATTCTCTAGAAATAAAAAGTAATTTGTTAATCAAAAATTTTACAAACAAAAGTATTTCCCATGAAGAATTAAAAACAAAACCAAATAAAGAATAAGTAATTATATCAAATGTTATAGATAAGATCAAGAAATAAATGATTTTTATTTATTTTTTCTTGATCAATCTTTTCATTTTTTTGAATTCCCATTTTTTAATTACTTTGTATAATAATATATTATACTTGTGATAAATTCCCCTCTTGTATTTATTAAAATATCAATGTATTTTGTTTAAAGAATGGTTTGAAGAATTCAGTTTCACATAAATGGTGGCACTCAAAATTTGAAAAATGTACTTACTTCCTTAATTTTTTCCTGCTTTAGATTTTTTGCTCTGATCACTTTATTTTTCAGTTGGGGGAAGTATTTTTCTTGTTTTTTATCTTAATTTCTTATTCTGTTGTATCTGTAGATTCAGATTCATCTTTTTGTTCAAAATTTTCAGACTCTTCAGACATTTCTGATTCCTCATCTGCCTCTTCGTCCTTTTCTATTTCTATTTTGTTTCCGCTTATAATTTCCTTTTCCTTTTCCTTTTCCTTTTCCTTGTTTCTTTTTTTTTTCTTTTTTTTTTTCTCTTTTCTTTTTTTAATTTGGAGAAGATTTTTTTTCTTCTTGATTTCTTCTTGGGTATCCTTAGATTCTTTTGTTTCTTCAGAACTTGAAGTTTGTTTACTTTTCCTAGCCCAATACTTTTTAAATACTTTGTTACTTGGAGAGCCTGATTCATCATCACTTAGGGACAATTCAAAATCAGAGTCATCAGTGGAATATAAATTAAATCTGTTCCCTATATTAATTGTAATTTCCTCTCCCTTTTCATTTTCATTTTCATTTTCGCTTCCCTTTTCACTTTCCTTTTGATTTTTCTTTTTCTTTTTCTTTTTCTTTTTCTTTTTCTTTTTCTTTTTATTTTTCAATTCATTTTCGATTCTTGTTTGTTTTTTAATTTCCTCAACAATTTCTTCTTCCTCGTCTGAAGTATATAGCATGTCTTTGTATTGATCCCAATAATAATTAATTTTGGTTTTTCTTCTTAACCGAGTTTGCCTGGTGTTTTCAGTATCCTTTTCCTGACTACTTTTGCTTTCCTCTTTTTTTTTCGTCCTTTGGAGTTTTTTCCTTTCAATTTTAGCTTTTTTTTTTGATAAAGCTTGATGAGAGATCCCTTTTTGATCTAAAAAGCATTCTAAATCTTGAATTGCTTCTGGCAAAGGTAATTTTCGCACAGATTTGGAATAATTACTGAAGCCGATCCTCTTTACAAATTGAGAAAGTTTTTCAAATCTTTTTTCAAGGCGTCTTTTGTCCTTTTTTTTTCTTGGGTGGCGTTTCCTTCTTTTTGAGATTTGTTTGGGGATTTCTTTTCTTTTTCTATGATTTTTTTTTTCTTTTTCTTTTTCTTGTTGATGTTCTTCTGATTTGTCTTCTTCTTTGTCTTTTTTTTTCTTTTCTTTTTCTTTTTCTTTTTCTTTTTCGTTTTCTTTTTCTTGTTGGAATTCTCCTAATTCGTCTCCAGAGTCATTACTGTCTTCTTCTTTTTCTTCTTTACTTGATCCTTCTTTTATATTATCAGAAGAAGTGGAAGAACCAGTAGTGATGATGGCATAATAGGAAAGCCCCTTAATAATCCTTAAAAATTGTTTATCAATTTCTTCGTCAATAATTTGCATGTTGAATAATTTGAGGTTATGTCGCTGATTTAAAAGATGTTTTCGGACTTCTTCGTAAAGTATATTTTTTATTTCCTTTTTTTCTTTTTTCTAAAAAGTACCTTTTAATTTCTAATTTAATAAAATCCAATTGAGACATTGAAAAAACGAAAAAAGAAAGGCAGCTAACTTTAAAATTTTAAGAAAGTATTAACTCCAATTGTGTGGTTTAATTTTTCACAAAAAGGAAATTCAATTCTATGATTTTTTAAAGAAAGTAAACATTAAAAAAAATGAAAAAAATTATTCAAATTATGGATTACATTAAAGTGATCAAAATAATACGTGCACAATAACAATAGTCCATATTTCAAATATAGTCGGTGCTTTTTTTTCTTCTTGTTCCAAAACAACACCCAATCAAATATCTAATAGGATACCTAATCTATAATCAATTTTGAAATTAAACCCCTTTGATATTTTCAGTAAAATTTAAATGAGGAATACAATTTGTTCAAATTTTTTTCATAATATTCTCAGTTTTTTTGAATTTTTTTGTTTTTTGATATCAAAATTTAATTCACTCTATTTTTTGAGATAAATTTTCCAATTTGATCCATCGTTTATTAGAATTTCTTTTTAAATAATAGAACTTTATAATCCTAATACCATATTTGATTAGGGTTTATTGTTGGTTTCTTGGATCGATTGATGTATAGGTATTCTTCAACAAAAAAAAAAACACACCCCTTTTATTGTACAAAACAGATTAAACCCTTTTGCCTACATATTTTCACAACAATACATTACTTATGAAAGGGAAAAAAGATTATCTTGTTTACTGTATACAAGTTTTTTATTTTTGATTTTAGTTGATCAATTCGCAACTACTTCCGTATTTTGTAGACTGTTTTAAAATGATTATTTTTAAAAATAAATTCTAGTATAACTAATTAAATAATGAAATAACATAAATTCCTAGATATTTAATAATGAATTAGGTTTCAGTAATTCAATTTTGAGATTGTTTTTTAGTTTTTTTTTTTTATATAAACTTTTTCAAATTTTTTTTAGTGTCTGTTTCAGGAATACATTCACTGTTGATACTTCTTTTATGATGAACAACTTATTTCTTAACTTTAAATTTGTTTCAGATACAACCAATTCCACTTTTAAAATATAAATTTTGAACAAAATTTAAGGCATAAAAAAAAAACTTAAATAAAAACATTTTTTGGAATTTTTTTTTTCATTAATGATTTTACTAGAATCAGAATTTGGTGCCTTAATTTGAGAATTTTATTTGTTCCTTAAATTCCGTTCAAAGTTTATGTCTTAAAATAGAACTGGCTTTTAGAATTCTTGATGAAGTTTAAAATTAAGAATTTTTTCAGAAATTTACTCTTTGGGGAAAACCATTTTTAAATACATTTTTGATATTTAAATTGTATATTTTTGAAAATTAAAATTCCCTGATTCAAAGGTGGCTCCGTTCTATAAGATATTAAAGAATTTCGGGTGATAATCTAATAATACCTGGAAAGAATATTGTGGTGTATACATAATATGTAAAAAAAAAAAACAAACAAATTTCGTTTTACATTTTTTTGTTAACATAGTTTTTTGAAATTTTTAGATTAATAAATTTTTATGATCAAGAAATGATTCTATAAAACCCTTTCGTAAAACCAAAAAATTATTAATATTTGATATTTTCTTTAATTACATGTCTTTTAATCATTTCCCTATTCATTATATGGTATTTCAGTATACCATTAATATACAATGCCGATAACCATTTTCAACAAATTTGGTTTTAATTTTCAATTTCGAAAATTGTAATTTAGTTTTATTTTACTTTTTTAACAATTAGATAAAAGTTTATTTCTGAAATTGAGTGATTAGGAAAGAATCATTAGGACCATTTAATTTTATTTGAAGCGTGGACAAAAAGAATATATCAGTTAATTCCAAAATAATTATAAGGTTGTTTTTGAAGAGAACAAATAGTTTACATGATCCAAAATTTTGGTTATTATTATTGGTTACAAAGAATATATAACCTTTTCTTTTTTTTTATTTTTGGGAATACAATCTAAATTATTTACAAATTTTGACATTCAATCCACATCCAGAAAATTCAGTTTCGAAAACCATGTTTTTTTTTGATTAATTCTTAGAAAAAAGATTATTTTCACCTGAATATGATTCAAAAATGAATTAAAAGTGATAATATATCTGATGGAAAATTAGAGAACAGAAATTACAAATTATTTCTTTGTGAAATCCATTTGGATAAAAAATAGAAAATGAAGTGACTGTTGAGAGAAAAATGTTGGAAAGAGAAAAATAGTTGGACAGCAATTTTAATTTTGAACATTACTGAAAATGATTTTTATATTTTCATCGTTTGTGAAATAACTGAAGAAAACCACAATAATCGACTTATTAGAATAAGGACTAATCTAATTCTACTTTTTCAAAACCTTATCTCTTATAATCTAAAGTAAGTTTAAAAATTATCATTTTCAGAATTAATAATAAACTTTACTAAAACTTGGATTTTTGTTAAAATAGCATGATCTACTTGAGTTATCAACCATTCAAATGAGTACTCTACACAAACCACAGATTAATGAACTTTTAACACATTTAAACCTGGATTTATATAAAAATCACCTAGTTATCAATAGGATTTGATTTGAAATTTTACTAATGTTCCCAATTAAAAATGGTGTTAAACAATTTTTTTGTGTACAACATTTTTCTCTCAACAGTGAACTTTTTTTCAGTATTATCTTTCCTATACCTTTGAATCAGATTATTTTGTGTCTTTTATTTTTTTATAATTCAATATTGGAGGTGCCACCTATCAAGGTAACTTCAGGTAGTATCGAATGACACATGAAACATGAGTTATAGAATATATTTTAATGTTTTCTCATTTTCTCAAAACTTGATTAGAGCAAAAAATTTTTTTCAATTTAAAAAATTCCATATACACGAAAAACCCAAGTGATTCAGTAGTACTTCAAAATATTTGTTTCAAAAGTATTTAGAACACATTTCACTTCAAATAAACTTTTGAAAGAAAATAAAAGGTCAATTTTAAAGATATATCTGATCAGACTCAGTGATCAAAATTGGAAAGAAGAGCCTTTATAGATAAACCAAATAATTAACTAAAAGAGCACAAAATAAAAAAAACTTAAATATTTAAGAAATAATCAAAATGCAAAAAAAATTCGACTATTTCGAAATTTGTGTAAAAAATCATCACTCTAAATATCTTTAGAATCAATAATAAGCCAATTCTCAAAAACTTATCACCAACAATACCAAAATTTCTTTGATTATTTTGAAGAAAATATATAAGAAATCTGTCTAAAAAGAAACCAAAAATTACTGATCAGTTTCCATGAAAAAAGACTTTTGTAAAATAAACGAAAATTTTTCACAGATATCAAATTCTTATAAAACTGAAAAATGTCAAATTACAAATAATTTGTGAACTTCCTTTAAGAACATAGCTTTCAAACACAAAGATCATTTTATTTTTTTATAAATAACCTTTTTGAAAAAAACTGGTATATTTTTTTTTTTCCTTCTTTTCTTCACAAAGTTTCGTGTATTTTTGCTTTTTTTCGCAATTTTTTCTTTTTTCGAAATGAAAAACCTTCTCTTTCAAACATACCCTTTAAAAATTTTATTTTTTTTTGATTTTTGCTAAAAACTAAATCCTTGCAATTAACAATAGAAACATGACCTACAGACAAGGACTTAAATTCCGCCACGTCTTTGGAACCGCATCCAAACCAGAAAACTCATACCAAAATGTCAAGATCTCAAAATCTGCATGGGACAGTAACTGGATTGCATCAAACAACAAATATGTCGGTATCTGTTGGGGAACAGCCGGGGGCGGATCCTTTGCTGTGATTCCACACGAAACAACTGGCAAACTCCCAAGCAATTACCCAAGATTCACGGGCCATTCGGGAAAGGTTCTTGACATTGCCTTTAACCCCTTCAACACCCAATTAATTGCCTCTGCCTCTGAAGATTGCTCTGTCAAAATCTGGACAATTCCTGAAGGAGGGCTAACCGAAGACATCAGTGAAGCATCCCAAGTACTCCTGGGCCACAACAGAAAAGTCGGGCAAATCAAATTCAATCCAATTGCTAACAATTTACTTGCATCTTCATCAACCGATCAAACAATTAGACTTTGGGATATTGAGAAAGGTGAAGAAAAAATCAAACTTGAAGGTATTGGTGGAATGCCACAAAGCTTTGATTGGAGCTTTGACGGTTCAAGAATCGTTTGCTCTGCGAAAGATAAAAAGCTTCGTATGTTTGATCCTCGTGCTCAAAATACTGCTATACAAGTAAAATTTACATTTACTTAAACACAAACAAGATTTTTTTCTTTTTGGATCATATTTTTCTTCTTTTTTTTGATTTATTGTCTTAGTATTACCTTTTTCTTTCCTCCTTTAAATTTCAACACCCCCCACCACCACCACCCTTATCTCCCTCTTCCTTTTTAAAATCCAAAAAACAACAAATTTAATTGTTTCGAATAATCTCATTGCCTTCGTTTCCTAACTAAAAAACCTGGTATTTATCACAAATTTTACCCCTAAAATAGGAAGTTGCTAGCCATACTGGTATCAAAGGATCCAGGGTCTGTTGGCTAGGATCTCAAAACAGATTTGTCACAGTTGGATTCAGTCGGAGTGCTGATCGTCAATTATGGTTCTGGGACGCAGACAACTTAGAAAAGCCACTTACCAAAAAAAATGTCGATACCTCCTCGGGTGTCCTGATGCCATTTTATGATGATGACACAAATCTTCTTTTCCTTGCGGGTAAAGGTGACGGAAACATTAGATACTATGAAATCATTAATGACAGCCCATATTTTGCTTATTTGAATGACTTTAATTCCAAAGACGCATGTAAAGGAGCATGTATCCTTCCAAAGGTTGGTAACAACGTGTCCAAATGTGAAGTTGTCAGAATGTATAGATTATTAGCTACATCAATCCAATCAGTCAGCTTTGTTGCCCCCAGAAAGGTAGACTTTTTCCAGGAAGACTTGTTCCCTGAAACAAGAGGAATGGAACCTTCCATTGAAATTGACCAATGGCTCGAAGGCGAAAACACAGAACCAACAAAAATTTCTCTCGAAGGCGGATTTGTTGCCCCTGAACCAAAAAAGAAATTTGAACCTGAAAAGAAAAAAGAAGAAGACATTGTTATTGAATCTAACAACCCTGAAGTTCTTAGAACTAGACTTAAACAAGCGAAAAAAATTATTAAACAACAAGAAAAGAAAATTAAAGATTTAGAAGCTCTTCTTAAAACTAAAAACTAAATAATCTCATTGAGATTAATGATTTGAGATTTTTTATTTTTTTTATTTTATTTTTTATATTGTTGTTCCTACTCTACTTTTCTTTATTTTTTTAAAAAACTTGATTGAATTTTTTTTTACTTATTACTTGCTTTTCCTGATTTCTTTTCTTAATGGAAACAAATTTTTAAATAATTTTAAAATTCCAAAAAAATACAAAAAATATCTCTGATATAAAGTTGGAAAAAATAAATAAACTTTTAATTTTATATGTATTTATTTTTTTACAAAATACACTAAATTCAATAATTTTTGATCAACTTACTATTATATCATTACTCTTCTTTTCTTACAAATTGCGAAAAGTAATTTTATTTTAAGATCACATTTTTTGTTCTTTTTTTGTTATGTAAATTACTTGTTTTGACATGAGATGTTTATTTGTTTGAATTCACAATTATAAATAGACCTAATAAGCAAAAGTTAAAGAATTTGATGGAATTTTAGATGAGATTATACTATTAAAATTTTTTTTTAAAAAAGGGATATTAAGTTTACATTAAAATATTTTGATCAAACCCAATTAAAGATAATGATTTTGTATTTAAAATTATTATTCAGGATTTATTAATTTGTTGAAAAGTATTATTTATAAAAAATTTTTTTAAGAAAAAGTTTAAATTCTTACTATCTTATTTACTTCCTTCATTATTTTTTAAAAAAATTGATTATTAATAGTTAAAACGAGATTTTTTTATAAGGATTACTTTTTTTTAGTATTACTGAAAAATTTTCTTTTGAAATTTTTTATTAAAGCCAGTTTCACTATTAAACATTAAATTTGAAAGATATTTTGAAAACACAAAACAAGATCTCAAAACCAATCTTCAATAATTTGAGATTTTTTTGTATCAAATTATTTTTACTAGAATTTGAATTTGTACCTTCTGGTACACAACTCCAAAAATTTGAAATAAAAATTATCTTGTGTAGTGGGTAATGTTTTAGAAAATTTTGGTTTTAAGCTGATCAATCTTTTACTTTGTTGTAATTTTAATAGTGGCCCATAAAGACTATTTTTGGACATTTTATTTTTTTTTTTCTGAAATCTTGAATTAAGAGTCTTAGATTAAGAAGAAGGAAAGTAACATAGGTATTTAGATAGAATTTTGTTTTCTTGATTATCAATTAAAATATTTATTCCACTTTTACTCAAATACCAGTAAAAAAATTATTATGATTTAAAAAGCTCCAAATAAAAGAAAATCCAAAAAAAAAAAAAAAAATCAATTGAAAATCATAAATCAAAATTTATTATTAAATACCCTTCCATTGTATTTATCTTACATAATAAATTCGGATTCCTAAAAAAATTACAATAAATTATCAATGAATTCCTTTTTTAAAACACTATTAAAGTCATCTATGAAGCTGATGAATTATCAGATAAGAATGAAAAAAAAGATGTATCTATGCCTAAAAAATCTACATAGGTTTACGTTTATGTATATTTTGATCTTTAATGGATAATTATTTTATAAAAATAAAATTAAATCTTGTTGGGACCATAATTATATGTATATATTGAAATTTGTGTTTTTACTTTTTGAAATCGATGAGGTAACCCCGTCTAAACAATTTTTAATAAAAATCAATCTTTACTTTTTTCGTTTTATATCTAAATAGTTGAATTTTGGAATTCAAAAAAATGAATAAAATTAATAAATTAAGTTAATCATTGTAAATTGCGTAACATATTTTACTTTTTAGGTTGGAAATTATTGATTTTGTAAAGAGAATAATATTTTGCAATTATTTTTCATTTTAACAATTTAGATTCCAATCTTAGTAAATAAAATCATTTTAATTGATCTAAGCTATTTCCAATAATATAGGGCATTTTTTATTTCAATAATTATTTCTTAATATTAATTCAATTATATAAAATGTACAACAATAATATGTTTTTTAGCATATCATACTTAATTTCTTGTATTTTGAAGTTTTATTAATGGATTCTAAATATTTTTTTTTGAATTAAAATTATTTTGCAAAATTTTAAATTTTGAAAAAATAATAGAGTCAAATTTCCCATTTCATTATTTTTTCGAATTCTTCATTTCTTTCATTTTTACTTTGTTATTATTATTGTCCAAAATTTAACAAAGTTCAGAAGAGATGTGATAAGAAATCAACCAAAAATTCTTTTGATTCTAAACAATTGAGTTGACTTCGATGGAATTTGGTGGAAAAATTGCTCAGAACAGTTGTACACTTCAATTAAAGAGGTGAGATAAACAAAAAAAAAAAAAAAAACACAAAAAAAGTTAATGGGAAAAACTAAAAGTTAATGATCAAATGAAAAACAAAAAATCTAAAGATCAAATCAAAAATATATTGAAGTATGATTTTACACATTATCAAAAAAAAAATTGAAAAAAAGATCGTTCTAAAGATAGTTAAATAGACATTACTAATTTTGGATATTTTTCCAAAAATTAGGGGCAATTTTTTTTTTTTTATTTTTATTTTTTATTCTTCAAACTTTGATCAATAAACACAAATTTTAATCAAGAGTTTTATTATTATTAATGGCTTCGTTTTTTTTTGTCTAAAGTTTTGAGTTTAATAACTGAATAAAGAATTTATTCTTATATTGATGGATATTTTTTTGCCCCACATTTTTGGATGGAGCTTATAAGTGATTAAATAAATCAAATTTTGATCGAAACTTAACACCCCCCCCCCTCCAATAGAATTTTGATTTATTAAGTAAAAAAAAATATATTATTCTTTTCAGTTTGTAAAAATTATATCAATTTTCAAAAAATGAAAAAAAATTGTAAAAGAATTTTCAATTTTGAAAATCTTTTTTAGCAAATTGTTTGGTTTATCTACAATAAACATTATAAAAATTTAAATTAATTTTGGAATTAAAAAATTGATTTTGAATTTTGAGGGTAAAATCTACTTTATTCCTTAATATCTTCAAGAATAATTTATTTTGAAAAAATCAAATTTAATCATATAGAAAAAAAAATTATGGGTAAAATTTTTAAATAGTTTTAAAACTAAATTTTTATAATTATTTTACCCAAAAAAATATATATATTTTTTCAATTGATTAAAAAAAATAAAAAATAAAGTTAAACTAATCAAAAACTTTTAACTAAAATAGAAAAAAGAACTCTGATCTAAAAATTGAAAAACCATTTTAAAATGATTATTGTATACATGGTAATGAAGATTTTTAATTTACTCTATTACATGTTAACCTTTGACTAAAAAAATACATATTTATTAAAATCAAGGTATTTTGTTTTTTAGTGTATAAAATATTGGAATGTGTGTACTTTTCAGAGAATTTACACTATTTAAAATTCAAGTTTCGTAATAAAAATTTCATTTTCATTTAAAAATAAACTTCTCTCATGATATCAAGATCGTTATATTTCATAACTGTTTTTTTTTTATTTTACAATTTTATTGAAAAAGAAATAATTATCAAATCAAACAAACCCACACAATAAAACCTTATTTTGGAAGAATAATTTCAAAAAAACCTATTTTCTTAACCAAAAAAAAAATTAGATGAATTAAATAACTATAGTATTTTAAATTCATTTTGGGAATTCTGTATTAAAAGTAGTTAGTAATTTGTTTAGAAATCATTTTCCAAACAAAAGATTTTCTATTTAAGATTAAAAATAAACCAAGGAAAGAAAAAGTAAAAATATCTGATTTTACAGAAAAGATCGAAAATTAACTGATTTTTATTTATTTGTTATTTGTTGATCAATTATTTCATTTTTTTTTTAATTTCATTTTTCAATTCGTACTAAATATATTATATCTGGATATATTTCACTCTGATACTTATTAAACCGCATATTTGTTTAGTTAAAGAAATGGCTTTAGTTATTCAATTTCATATAAACTTATACACTCAAAAGTTGTAAAAGAATTGACTCTTTTTAAAAGTGTAAATAAAATTATATTTACTCCTTTATTTAAAAAGAATTATCAACTGAACCATCAATAACTCTAAATCTCTTAAAGTATGCTAAAAACAACCAAACATTTTATTTTTGTTTCTCTTATCAACCAAATAAATGCAATTCATTTTTTTCGCTTTTCTTTTTCGATACCAAATATTTTTACATCATCTGAAAAAAAACAAAACAAAATATTCTGTTTTCGAATGAGCGCTGAATTAGAAAAAAGAATAAATGAATTTCATAAGATAACAAAAAAAAGTCTCAAATTTAGTTTGGAATATTTGAACAAGCATTCCTTTGATTTAGATGAATCCCTACGATCGTTTTTAAAACCAAAAGAAGAAGAAATGATCGGATCGCATTTCCTAACATTAGTTTGTCAGGATGATCGAAAAGGTCTTGACGAATATTTGGAAAAAGAAAAACCAAAAGAAGAATAAGTCCGCTCAGCGATCTTTTCAAGCATTTCCTCTACGGACATTAAAATGTTAAAATATTTGATTAAAAAAGTCAACATTGGAACATTGTATTTTAATGATCCCAAAACAGGATTGTCTCCACTTCATTTGTCTACAAACTTGTGCCGTTTAGGTATGGTTGAATTACTTTTGTCTAATGGATCCAATCCATGGTTCTTCGACAATGAAGGTATGCTCTCGAATAATGTAACGAAATCATATAAATGTAAAACATTGATTCGTCTGAAACAAAAGGGTGTTGAATCAAACATTATTTCAACAATTGGATTATTAAAACTGCTTGAAGGTGGTGATTTAAATTCAATAGACAAGAAAACGGTCCACCAAATGTTTCACAGACTGGCCACTTTTGATTCCACACGAATTTATGAACACCAAACAATCATTAAAACATCTGGGATAATAAATATATTTGATTCTTATGGGTTCAAGTTGATCCATAGAGCAATAGAGTATAACAATTTCTCGCTTGTAGAATTTCTTTTAAAGACGAATAAAAACGAGATACACGAAAAAACTAAATTGGTTGCTCTGACGAATTGTAAAACGAAAAAGAATAACAAGGAAGACAAAAAGAAAGAAATAGAAGAAACAGAAGAAGAAGAAGAAGATAATAATAAACGAAAAAATAAAAGCCCACTTCAAATTGCTATTGAAAACGGGAATTTATTGATCGTGGCATTATTGCTAATTAATGGAGCCAATGAAAAAATTATTAAAAAAGAAAAAATAAATGACCCCTTTATTAAATATTTGTTGAATTGCTTCGAACAAAACAAAAACCAATCAAAATTTTCTTATGGTAATTTTAATAATCAAAAGAAATTTATTGAGGAGCAAAGTGTACTATTAAAAAATATCATCTCATTAAGATAATCGATCATAATTCTGATTTGGCTTATTACAAAGGAAAAAAGGTGGTGGTTAGGAGAGTATGGACAAATTTGAGCGAAACTGGTGTCTTGCAATTAAAAAACAAAACATTGGGGCAGTTTATTACATCCAACCAATTTGATAATTTAGTGAATTGGTATGGGATCTTTATTGATTTTAATGAAAATTTTATTCCAACAATTTGTTCTGTTCATGAGTATATCGAAGGAGTTTCCTTAAAGAAATTAATTAATAAATTAAAGACCCAAAAGGCGCAAAATAAGGAAGACACAGGAAAGAAGAATGAAAATGAAAATATAAATGAAAATGAAAACCAAAAGGAAATTGAAATCGAAATGGAAACCGAAGAAGGGGAAGGGGAAGGGGAAGGAAAAGAAGAAACAGAATTTACATTGCAAAATTTATTCAAAATTGCATGCGAAATATTAAAAACTGCAAGATTTATGGCTTTAAATTCAATTTTTCATAACAATTTAAAACCAGAAAAAATAATCATTAACAGAAATTGCACACCAAAAATTATTTATACTGGAAAAATTGGATCATCAAAATATTATTTTCAAAGACAAACAACAACAAGTTCATCAATTTTTCCAATATATTATTCAATTGGTTTAATATTTTGGGAAATTTATAGTTTAAAAAAAAATACCTAACCAGCTAAAAAGCATTGAGCAATTATTCCAACAGTTTCCCACGGAAGAAAATTTACACGAACATGAGCAAGATTTTAGAACAATCATCAGAATATTACTTGAACCAGCAAATTTTTATGGATCAAATGTCCCTCAATTATTTTTAAACATCGAAGAAAAATTTTTAAGATGGAGCCAAGAGACACAAACGATAATTCATAATGATAACGGTACTGATGGTGGCGATGATAAGAGCAGCAACAGCTGTGATAGTAACAGCAGTTACAGTGGGGGTAATAACAATGCATTATTTAAATATGACTATTATTCCAAAGACTTTTTAAACTTTGATATCAAATATTCGACAATAGAAGAGCAATTCCAATTATTAAAATTAAAAAAATTGTCTGAGCAGAATAAAAAGAATTTAATCTTTTTGATATATTTAAATGGCTTTTTACAATTTATTAAAGAAAACCCTAGAAACATACCAAGCATAGAATTAAAAATAGCCCAACTGTATAGTACACTATCATATTTAGACATAAATACAGACGAGCCTTCTGATTTCTTAGGAGTTTTGTTCCAATGCTCAATAGACCCAGAAGAATTGGAATGTGGGGAAGATTTCGATTCGGATTTATTTATCACAACTATAGAAGATGTTTTTTTTTCTGAAAACAATAATGAAAACGAATTTGAATTTTAATTGAAATTTTAGAATTAATTAGTTTTTATTTCTTTTATTTCTAATGGAATAAAAAATGACAAATTGAGATTATTTTTCTTTCTTTTTTTTTTTTCTTTTTTCTTTTTTGATATTTTATTCGTCCATAAACAAAATTTTGTTGAATATAACATTCAAATTTAAACCAATTTAGAAATAATTTTTAATTAACCAGATGGTATTTTCTGGCGGAATGCCTTGAGTTTTTTTTAATTTAAGATTTAATTAGATTTTCAAATCAAAAAAAAAAAAAAAAGAAAAGTAATTTGTAGATTCAAAAGGGTAGAATTTTTAATAAAAGTTATTTACGAGTTATTAAAACTTGTTATTATTTCCATGAATTAGCAATTTGAAATCTTTGATTTTTAAGAAAATTTAGAATGCATACCCCCCTTTTCCAACCCCTCTTTTAAGTTTCTAAATCTTTTTTATTTATTTTTTCTTTTAGAAATTAATCCAAGTTTAATTTGTATAAAATTAAATCAATTAATTAATTAGATTTTCAGAATAAAATAGAAACCCTGATTTGGGGTAAGGTAGTACTCTAAAAACTTGTCATAACTTTAAACTAATGTAAAATTCCTTAGTATAAAATCTAAGGTTAACACATTCAGAGATTGTGAAATGATTATTTTATTTGATTTTTTTAAAATTTTATCAATTTATATTTTCTATTTTTTAAAAAAGTTCATACCAATTAAGATTTATTTTTATTTAAAAAGGTATTTTTTTTTTAATTTCGCCAAAAATTATTTATTTATTAAAAAAAAAAAAAATAAATAAATAATTTACCAATCCCCAAAGTTGTTCAAATATTATCCTTTTGTAATCTTTTTTTTTTTTTTTGACAAAAACATTCAATTTTAAAAAAAAATAATAATAAACTAAATTTCAAAAAAATTGGAACAGTTTACACAGTTTAAAGTATAAAAATACTGAATTTTACATCTAATTTGGAAAGAATTTTAAACAAATATTCATTTTTTATCTTTTTTTTTTGTTTTCATTTCCCTTTTCCCATTTACGTTTTCTGTTTCGTTTGATCTGGAATTTTTTTACAGAATGGTTGATAAAAAATTATTATTGAGTTTGTTAAATAGAAAAATCACATTCAATTGGTAGACGCTATCTTATCATTTGATCGATCAACAATTGTTGTTGAAATTTCAACAAATTTGTCAATAATTTTTTTTACTTAGCTCGTTTCGTCATTATGGAAACGCCAATTTTTTTTTTTTTGTTTTATTTTTTTTTGTATTTGTATCACAATTATTACTTATAAATAAAATTTAATACTGGCTAACGTTTAATGTGGTTTATATTATGTTTGAAAAAATAGAATAAATTGTGATTTTTTTTTGCTTATTTTTGATTATGGGTGTGTACAAATTTTTTGGAATGGGATTTACAAGAATTTGAAAACAGAAATAAATTAGAAAATTTCATTTAAAAAAAATAATAAAAACAACAAGATTCTTTATAATTTCAAAAAAAAATTTGAAAAATTATATAATCTAACTAATCACATTAAAAAAGTAAAGAATTCCAAATCAAAAAAAAAAAAAAAAAATCAATTTCAGATAACACTAGTATGAAAAAATAAAATTGAAAAAAAAAAAGTTTGACAAAATTATTACTTCAATTTTCATTTTCATCATTGTTAATCAGGTTTATTCAAAATGTAATCAAACCCCAGTTCTTAAAAATCTTGATGCTGTTGTATTTATTGTTGTTAATAGTACTACGATTTTTAAAAGTCTCTAGTCTAGAAAAAAAGGTCTATTTTGGGGTAAAAAATTTTAAATGGATGTGACAATTAATTTTCTTTAAACTCAACTTTATAATATTTTTTGAATCGATAATAACTAATAGTTTTAAAAACCCTCTTATCATTTAAAAAAACTCAAACACAGGAAAAAAATAACTGATGATAAATAATGAGAGTGTCCGTCAAGTGCCGTAGAGTACCTAGGTTTTCTTGAGGTTTTTATTTATTTGTGAAGTGTTCTAGGTTTTTTTTATTTTTTTAAATAAACCGAAAATTTATTAAAATTTTCTGTTTATTTCTAAAAGTAAAAAAAACCTAGAACACTTCACAAATAAATAAAAAACTCAAGAAAACCTAAAGAAAGTGTCCTAGGTTTTTTTTTACTTTTTGAAATAAACTGAAAATTTATTAAAATTTTCTGTTTATTTCAAAAATTAAAAAAAAACTAACGGAAAATCAACAGAAAAATATTTTTTTCGATTTAAAAGAACAAATAATTCTTTAATAGTCAAAATAATTGATTCCCTCTTTGAAAGATATTCATTAAATTTAAAATACTTTTAAAATATAATAAAATGACCTCTTCGCAAGAAGCAAAAATTTTTTCAAATTTTTTACTCTTTAATTGAAAAAGAATATTAAGAGAACCTGAAAAATTGGATTTTTCAACTTTAAATTGTAAAATATCTTTAAAAATAATTTTTGATAAAATATTTTATAATAAATCAATATTATTTATTGAAGTGTAGATATTAAAAGGATAAAATTTAGTAATTTGTTTTTGAATAAATTTTAAAAATTAATGCATTTACAGATATGTCAATCTAGGATCTTTTGGAAAAAAATAATAAAAATTTAAAATCCTACTTCATTTGACTAAAAAATAACTATCTAATATTTAAATATAGAAAATTTTTGATCAACAGTACTTATATATTATGAAATAGCCTTGTTCAGTATTGATTTTTTACAAATAAAAATGTTTTGAACTAATCGAAAAGTGCTTTTGTTATATTATTTAGATGTAAAAATAAAATGTGAAGTTATAATTCCATAATCAACATTAGTTTTATATAGACTTGAATTTTGAGAATAAAATTCAATGGGATCTTAAATGAATCTAAATTTTAAAAAAAAAAGAGATAAAAATATAAAGATAAATTAATTTATAAATAAGGGTATGATAAATTTAAAAAAAAAGAAAAGAAAAGAAAAGAAAAAGAAAAAAAGAAAGGGGGGTATGTGTTTGAAATTTTAATAATATGCATATATAATACTTAATTTTATTGAATTGAAATACAAAAAAAAAACTCATTTAATAAATATTGGTCTTAAAAACCAATAATAAAACAAAGGTGCATAAAATCCATCATATGTGATTACAGCATATGCAAAAAAACTATTTTTAGTTTATATGAAAATATATCAATAGATAAATGAATAATTAAAGAAAGAAAGAATTAATTAATATTTGTTTATATAAAAATTATTTTTATTATTATTTATGGATGGGCGAGGGGGTAATTTCTTTAATTTGTCATTTTTTTTTTTTTTAATTTTAGAAATGAAAAGAAAATTTAAGAAATTTTCCTTTAATTTCTTTGATTAAAAAAAAAAAAACCTAGGTACTCAACGGCAATTTTCAGCACTTGGGTAATTGATGGCACTTTTCGTTATGTTTTTCAGAATTCAAAAGAATTGAGTAAAATTCATGTTTTTTCTCTATTCTTTTGAATTAAAAAAAAGGGGGGCGGTTAAGTTTTATTAAGTTTTCTGTTTATTTGTAAAGTGTTCTAGGTTTTTTTACAAGTTTTCTATTTATTTGTGAAAATCTATAGGTTTTCTTTAGTTTTTGCTTTAGAAATAAAATAGAAAACCTCAAGAAAACCTCAAGAAAATCGCTATTATGTTTTTTTTATTTCTTAAATTCAAAAAAAAAAAAAAAACGCCATTAGCTTTTCCAAAATTCAAAATAATAGAGAAAAAGCTTGGATTTTACTTAATTCTTTCAAATTCTGGAAAATCTAGGAACTCTACGGCACTTTCCCGAATTCCTAAATTTTTTAAGCGATTTTTGAGTTTTGTCTTTTATCCACTCGGGGTCATAAATATATTAAATTTTTTGTTCTAATAATATTAAAGATATTAATATTTTTGATTGGTTTTATTTAATTAGAAGTTTACTTATGTGTGATTTTGTTTTGGAAAAAAAATAATAAAAAGTATTTTTAAACTTAAAAGAAGGGGATGTGTAAGGGGGGTATGTATTTTTCATTCGTTTAAAAATCAAAGTTTTCAAATCGTTTATTACATGAAGATAATAACTGATTTTTGAAAATACTAAACAACTTTGAAATTGAATATTGAACTCTTTGAGTATACAAATAACTAATATTAATATTTTCCAATATTAGGAATATTATTTTTTGAATTCAGGTATTCAGATTTTTACGATAATTTTCATAGATTGGGAAATTCCGGAGAAAATAATCCAAATCTTCAATGATATCGAAATTATTTTTTTTCTGAATAATTTACAATATTTTTGATTTGTCTTTATTCATAACATAAGAATTTCTCTTTAGATAATTAGTAAAAAATTTAAGTTTTAAAATCAAAATAAAACCGCTCCATTTTAAAAATTAATCTCTATTCACAATAACATTAATAAACAGTTCACCACAAGGAAAAAATAAATTCTGAAAATTAAAAATAGCCAAAACGACATATTAAATTTCAGTTATATATCTTTTATAAATTATTTTTTTGAAAGTTATCATAATTTTATGTAATTAAGAAAAGATAGCTATTAAACTCATTAAGATTTGAATTCCCCCTTTTTCAAAAGTACGTACTTTTGAAAAAAACACCTATTTTTAGGGTATTTTTTAATTGGGAGAAGTTACAACGAATGAACTTTAGATTGAACATTATGGAAGAAAAAATAATAATAAAGGTTAAAACAATTTGCAGAGAAAACAGGGAATATAAACTTTGTTTCAGTCAAAGGGATAATTTTTTTTTTCAAATATCAAATATTTTTTATAATTGGCCTTTGAAGAATAAATTAGAAATAAGTTGAATAATAAACTTTAAAGAATAGTTTATATCGCCTAAAACAAAACTAATAAATCAATAGAATTTCTTAAAAAAAGAAAAACCCAAATTCGTAGGGCCATATTGAGAAAAAAAACAATGTTCATTTTGATCTCCTATCAAAGATCAAATAAATTTTCAATAGAAATCAAAATTATCTCTCTACAATCATTTTTACTTTATCAATAACCTTAGAATAACACATTTTTACCAAGTGACTTGAGATCTTGCAATAAAAAAAATTTTTCGCAACTGAATGACATTTTTAAAAAAATCTTAAAAAAGTGCAAAAATGTGAAAAAATGAAAATTTCCAAAATAAATTTTTTCTTGGAATATCCATTCAAAGCCTTTAAACGACATATAATTCGCCCATCATAACTGGTCCCCTTTGACTGAAAAATGGGTTATATTAAAACACAAACATGAAAAAACATATAATGATAAAAAATATTCCATAAATAGAAAAAAAATCATTTTTTCAATTTAATTTTAGCAATATTTTTTGAAAGTAATATTTGATTTTATTTTGAAAATTGAAAAATATGGTTTTTTTTAGGCTATTAAAAAAATAGATGAACATGGTCTCTCCACTAAGTCAAATAAAAATATCAAAAATTTTTACAATTAAAAATGTGAAAAATATATGACAGAAAATTTTCATTTTTTTTTCAATTCTCATTAATACCTAATAAAGTTGTAAACCCTTTTCAAAATTGTTATGTAAGGTATTTCCAAAAAAGTGTGGCATTTTTTTTTACATTTCATGGAAAATACTCTTTGTTAATTGAAGATAACAAATTAAGTTTAATATTAAGGCCAGTCGAATCAATGACTAAGATATTAATTCAAAATATGTTAGTTGAAATATTCCCAAAAAATGAAAAAAAAAAATAACACTTTTTTTGGACAAAACAATAACGAACAATTTCAAAAAAAAAAACTGTAAATATGGAAAGGTCACAAATTTGATTTTTTAAACAATAAAATGTATTTATATGTTTTTAATTCTATTTGAAATTTTTTTAGGGTTAAATAAGTTATGATAACGATTTTTTCAATCAAAGGGGAAATAATAAATACTAATTTTCACTCCTTAAAAATAGCAGATAAAATCAAGATCAGAAAATTTAATCTATTTTATTTATGTAAGCAATACAATACTAAGAAATAAATTGAATTATTTTATTATCAAGAATCAATTAATGGTAGTTAATGATTTTGGACGTTTAAATACTTTTTTTGAAGATTGGTTTTAATATATATATAATTTAAAATGAATTTGCCCCACTTTCTTGGAAATGGCTTATAATAGTGTTTATTATGTGAGGTATATTTCAAAAATACAAAATTTGGAGATTTTTTTTTTTTGAAAAAATTTTCCGAGTTATGTTGTTTCTAGGTTTTCCACGATTCAAAAGAATATTACAAAATCTGTAATTTGGTTCTATTCTTTCAAATTCTGAAAAAAAAAACTAACGAAAAAAGATATTTAAATATTTTTGACCTTTCCAACTATGGCTATTTTATGATTTGTTGTTCTCTAAATTTAAGATTATTAGCTATTTCATCAAAATTGTTAATTTTTGACTGGGTTTAAATCGCATTTTATATCTCATTATTCTAGAAAATTCAATTTTAGCTTCCGTTTTGTAAATATTTCTTGACGAGCGTGGATTTATTAATAAAAATTGTAGTATTTTTTTTTTTTTTTTGTATTTGGTTACGCATCTATTTAATTAAAATCGATTTGTTTCAAATCAAATATTTCTAATCCATATAGTAATTGATTATGTAAAACGGATTTGGTAAAAAAATGAATTTTTAAGCCATTTGTAGAATTTATTTTGTTGTGGGATATTAATTAATTTTTTGAAATTGGTTTGAACTTTTGTAAAATTAAAATTTATATGGGTTTGTTTATTCAGTCAAATACCCCTAATAAAAAAAGTTTTTGATAACATGTTATAAACTTGTTGTAAAGGTGTTATAAACGTTTAAAATGTTATAAAATTTTATAATAAAAACTTTAATAACATAAATATTTGTTATAAAATGTGTTATAAATTTTGTAACATGTTATAAGTCTGTTATAAGGATATTTTTTAAAAAAATATTGAAAAAATCATCATTTAAAGGGAAATTTTGTTATAAAAATGTTTTATAGATGTTATAAAACAATTTTTTTATTAGGGTACTAAGATATAAATTTTTGTTTGAGTTTTGAGTTTTGTTATTATTATAATTTTTGGGGGTTAACTCAAAAATCTCGAATGATTTTATATATTTTTTCAAATTGATAATTTAATTCTTTTAATTATCCTTTCATGGGTAATACCAAGCCATCAGCAAATATTTGAACATGTATTTCTTGTGGTTTGGGTTTGTATAGAAGAAAATCAATAATGGAACCAAATAATAAAGGGGGTAAGGAATCTCATTAGTAAATATCCCTTACTTCTTTTGGATAGTAAAAAATTTGTTTAAAGGGTTCTTCTTTTTTATAAAAATTGGTGTGGTAAAACCTATTGATATTTTTAATCTTTGAGTTGTTTACTAAACAACTGAAATAATTAAGATTGGTATAATTAATTATTATTTAAAAATAATCAAATTAAAAAGGATTTCTTTGGGTATAATGTAAATTTTGCAGATTTTTAAAAAAAGTGTTTTGGGAACAGTTTTTGAACTTGTTAATTTGGTGGTTTTTAAAATATTTTTTTTTATTCAAAAAAAAGAAAAAAAAATGTTAAGAAAAATAACCCAAATCAAGAACTTATATTTGTTTAATGTTTATATTAATTATGGTAATTTTTTTGAAATTAAGTAGATTTTTTAGAGTTATTTCCAAAACTAACTTTTATTTTTAAAGTGTATTTTTATTTACTTCCTTTATAAATACAATAAGATTTCATTCTCCTTTGAAGAATATTTTTTTTTTTTTGAAATAATCTGAAAATATGTTGAGTTTTGAACTATTCAAAAATGAGAAAAATGGATCAAACTTTTTAAAAACAATAATTCCTTTTCTGAAAATAATATTTAAAGTGAGTCTGGTTTTATAGTAATCATATATTCATTTCATTTCTGAATTCCGAGATTAAAGTAAAAATTTTATTGAATTTGTTATCAAATATACTATGGTTTTTTTTTTTTATGATTCACAAGTGGAAACCTAGTGCCTCTATTTTTCAGTTTTTGGATTTATTGTGAAGAAATAAGTGTTGAAAAAACCACTTAATCTAGTGAAGAGAGAATTTTGATTTGGCTAAATTTTATTTCTCCTAATTCAAAGAGTGTCTAGACATTCGAAGTATTTTAAACTTAATTTAGTTTTTTAAAATAGCATTAATAATCAAAAATGAAGAAATAAAAAATAAAGAATTTAATAAATCAATATTCTCAAAAAAATTAAACTTGTTGGAAACGGTTGAACTTGCTGTTCTGTGTTATTAGTATTTGAATTCCTTTTTCTTAATTATTTTGGAGTTTTTTTGATATAAATCGATTTTTAGATTAAACTACTTATACCATAACCAGTGTTAGTCTTGGCATAAAACTTGAATTAAGAACGGGTATTTTGAGTGAGTCATTTTCGATTTAAAAAAATAATAAAACCTAAATTTAATAGAGATTGAGAAAATTTTTTCCAATTACTAAGATTGGAAGCCCGTGTTTATTTTCATATTTAAACTTATTTCTAGATAAGGAATCCTTATTTAGAAATTGGTCAAAAAAAAATAATAGAGACTAGTCCCTTAAAGAATAGATCTGTGTGTCTTTTTTAAATTTTGGTTTTATTATTTTTTTAAATCGAAAATGACTCACCCAAAGTACCCGTTCTTAATTCAAGTTTTATGCCAAGACTAACACTGGTTATGGTATAAGTAGTTTAATCTAAAAATCGATTTTTATCAAAAAAACTCTAAAAATGGAGATATCATATTTTCACTTTTGTTACTGTTCCCTTAATTACAATAAATAAAAATGTGGATCAATTTAAAAACAAAAACAAAAATAAAAAAAGAATAACACAGTTTGATTTACCCAACAACAAGAAGAAGAGGAGAGGGGGGAGGAAGAATACTTACCAATAACCAGCTTGTGTTTGAAAATAAATGAAAATATTTGCTGTTAGAAATGCAAGCTTGGTACTAAAAATAAGAAAAATATATTGGTAAAATTGCTCTTTTAAAGGGAACTTAATTGAGTATTTTGGCAAACTGGAAACAACAAGAACTAGAAAATAAGTGGCAACAAATGATCCATCAAAGCAAAACCAAAAAATGGTTGCTTGTTGTGATTTTTCATAAGCAAAAATCTTAATATCGAAGCCCCAATTGAGAATTATTTCAAGTGCAAAGACCAGCAGTATTAAGGCTGTTGTAAAGGTGATGGATCGGCGAAAAAAGTGAGCCTGTTTCCGAACAATTATAGAAACCAAAATGGAGTATTCACAAAAGAATGAGCACAAGTGAGTCAGGAGAAAGACTATCGTTGCATTGGTTTCCTGGTTTTTTAGTAGCCCAAAAGCTTCTAATATCACATTGCCAAACGAAACAATGGAAACAATGTATATAAGGCTATAGAGGTACGAAACACTTATTTCGTTTGAGCTTCTGAGGATTTGTCTATGGCGCCTGAAGCGTGTTATCAAATAGCTTAGAAATAATAAATTGAAAAGGCATGGTAATAACGCATAGATTCGAACAGATCCAGTATTGGTAATAAGATCTTTACAAAAGCTCAATTGGTAATTGCTAGAATTCAAAAGAATCATTAATAATTTGGGTTATTAAGGATTACCCTTGTTTTTTTCCTTCTCAAAAGGAAAAAAAGTAAAATTATTTGGATGGAAAATGGTAAAAAATACTTTTTTAACTTTAAAGATGGTTGATTTTCTGTTTTTAGAGAATTTTCGTTTGATAATATCTGTTTGTGATGATTTTTTCTAATTCTGAATTTCAAACCTGATTTTTACAAGTTAATCAGAACGAAAAGAAACAGTCGAGTTGGAACGAACTAAAGGTTAATGTGTTTGATCGTTTATAACACATGGGTTTATTTTTTGGTCAAAAGGAGTCTCCAAGTTAATTCGCGAACACGAAAAATTAAAGTTTTAATTCAATGAAAAAGTTGATTAAAAACAGTCTTCTAATTTTTTTTGTAAGTTTGTCTTTTGAAATTTCAAAAAGGAATTCATTTTTAAAGAGTATGAGAATAATATTAACAATTTTTGACAAAAAATTTTCTTCAAAAAACTTGATTTAATTTAGCAGAGTCTATTTGTAAGAAGGATTCTCTTTCAAAAAATAATGGTAATCTGAATAAAAAAAGTGTTTGAATAACTGGCAAATATTTATGGTTGGAAAAGAAAAAGCGATGTAAAACAAAGACCTCAGTTTGTAATGTGAAAATTGGGAGTCATCAGTAGTTCGGGAAAAAGAAAAATGTTCTCTATGTCAAGGGAAAGATTTTTGGGTTTAATCGTCAAAAATACCCAAATTGTTTTTTTGAAGTGAAAAATAAAAAGTCTTCTTTTGTGAAAAGTTTTTTCGTTAAGAATTATTAAAACGAAAAAAAATAATTCACACCAAATACATCTTTGAAATTTCCAACAAAAGTTGGAAAAATTTTGGGTGTGAAAAAAATTCTCCTTTCTTTTACAAAAAGTTAACAATTTTAAACAATTATCAAATTAAGAAGTAATTGAAAAAAGTTGTGAAAAAATTTCATTTTCATATATTTTTATTTTAGTTTTTGTTCCTTTATTCTTAATATATATATATATATATATAATAGGTTGAGTCTTCAAATATTAAAAGAATCTTAATCATCAAAATGAAAAAATTTTTTTAGTATATTTAAATTTCCAAATTTGAATTTTAATTATAAAATGGGCGAAATTGATTTTTTTATATTATTTTTGTAAAGGTTTTTATATTGATATAAAAATGCCCTTTAAAGGTTAAACAATACTCACTTTAATTCTGTTTGGGGAAGTCCAATTTCAGATATCTTTATAGATTTGTGAACATTATTAAGAATACTATTCAACAAATTTAAATTTACATAATTATTATAGATTCTTGCCAAGTTCATGAATTTTTATCTGAATCAATTTTTGAATTGATGCATATTTTTTCAAAGTTGAATATAAGAATATGATACTACATATTTTTAAAAAAACATATTAAATGGGTTTATCTTAAGCATAATCATATGATCTGAAAAAACAAAAAAAAATTGTGCTTGAAGGGAAAGATTTGAGTTTTTTTTCAACCATTTTTTGATATTTAATTCCATTTTGATATAAGGAAACGATTTAAATAATATCTAAAAAAGTTCTTAAATATTATGTTCTTTAATTTTTTTCTTTTGTTTTTCTTTTGGTTTTTCTCTTTGTTTTTTCTTAGTTTTTTCTTTGTTTTTTCTTTGTTTTTTTTTTTTTTTTTGGATAATCTTTCGTCAGGATCACTTAATGAATAAATCAGAAATAGAGAAATAAAACAATCACAAAAAAAAATAAAAAAAAATGAATATTTCAATAATTGAATTTTTTTCTTTAATATGTAGTATCTTATTCTTATATCCAACCTTTAAAAAATATGGATCAGTACGAAATTTTGATTCAGATACAAATCTACAATAGTTTGAGAACAATTTTACAAATAAAATCAAGTTGAGAATTTTTTTGGGGTATTGTAATACTTATTGAATATATACAATTTTAGAAAGTACATCATGGAAGTTTTTCTTAATACCAAATTCTTCCACTAGGACTTGTTTTTAAAAGTTAACTTAGAGAATAAATAAAGTTTATATTCAAAATCAAAATTAAAAAAATAAAAATAAAAAACACAAAATAAACTCGTCTTCAAAGAATTTCCATCGATAATCACCTTGAATTTTCAGTTATATTATAAATAACCTGAATTTTTTTAATTTCAAATTTTATTATTGATATATATATTTAAAAAGTTGATTATGGTGATAATTAAGATATATATTGAAATTTTTTTTATCTTAAGAGAACCAATATTAAAGAATTATATTCAATTTTACTATGAATAGTATATTGTCTCAAAATAGTGTTAAATCTCCAAAATTCGTTAAGCTACTTGAATCTTAACCTTCACACATAATTTTTTTTTTTTACTCATCACAGAATTATGCTTAGTTTACACTCGTTTAATCAAAAAAAAAAAAAAAAAAAAAAAAATGAATACAGGGCTGCTTATTCAACCTATTCAACTTTTTGGAAATATATATCAGGATTTAAATTTGATATCAATAAAATTTCATGGTGGTAGTCTTAGGAACACTCAAAAAAATAATTATAATAGTTGGGAATTTGAAATATTGGAAAAAAATAAAAATTTTGATAAAAATTATATTAATTAGTGGTTCAATTTCAACTGTGAATACTTGTAAATTGAAAAACAAAATTATATACTTTTACTTCAATCTGCATTTTTACATATAGAAATTTTCTTTTTGTTTCGAATTCTTCGTTTAGTTGATATATACCAAAATATGAAATAAAAAATTGATTACCAAAAGATTTTATTTCAATAAATATTTCTTAAATCAACTGTTTTTCAAGTTATTTTATATTTTAACAACAAAAATTCTTTCTTATTCTTTATTCAAAATTGGTTTAAATAAAATCAGAAAATAGGAAACCGAAACAAAACATTTGAAGATTTTTTGAATTTATCAATCCTTTTTAAACCTACATTTTTCATATTTTGGATTTTTCGAAAGATTAATTTTGAATAAAGGATAAATAGTAAACATTCACAAAATGTGATTGTTCCAACCTGGTATTGTTTTTCATTTTCTCTTTTAACCTTAATGACTCATTTTCATATGAAAAAAGTGAAATTATTCATAAAACCACTCTATGAGTTTGACAATCTTGGTAATATTTATCTATTGAGAATTTCTCTTAAAAAAAAAAGAAAATTTTCACAATTTTACCTTTTTTAAAACCTACAAATTTTAGTTTACAATTTTATAATTTCCTTTTCAAATCTTGAAAAAAAAAAAAAAAGAACAAACCGTTCTAAATATTTTTTCCAGTTAATTTTACAAGTTTGAAATGTTTTCCAATTTGTATTTGTACTTGAAAATACCTTAAAGATATTTTTTATGAAAAAATTTCTTTCAGGAAATCTATTTGAAAAATTTGTTTTGATTTTTACTTTAAAATTACAGTGATCAAAAAAATGTGTTCTCAAAGACTATAATCAGTGTTTCAAAATATTATCCGTGTTTTTTTTTTTTTCTTGTCCCAAGGCAACACCCAATCTACTACCAAACAGTATACCTAAATTTAAATCAATTTTGAAAGTAAATCTCTGTATATTTTCTGTAAAATTGAAGTTAGGAAGGTAATTTGTTCATAATATTATTTTTTTGAAATTTTTTTGACTTTTTATGGATTTTTGATGATAAAAATTTTCCCTAAAAGTTTACTCTATTTTTTAGAGATAAATTTTCTAATTTGATCCTTCATTTTTAGAATTTAATTTTAAATAATAGAAATTTAAGAAATCAGTATGGTAATTATTTAGGGTTTATAATTGGTTTCTTTGACTTTTAATGGTAGGTCTTCTATAACAAAAAAAAAAACAAGCTTTTTATTTAGAACATGGACTAAACTTTTATGCTATTGTATTTTGACAACAGTAAAATACTGAAATGTATTTAAATTATAAATAGGATAAAATTTCCACTTACTTTTCCATATTTTTCTTTATTATTTAAGTTTTCAAAAGAAGTAAGTTTTGTGATTTGTGTCTCTATTTGAAAGAAGGAAATAAAAATAAAGTGAAAATTTTTCAACTTAGAAATTTAAATACCAGTAATTAAAAAGAAAATAGATTTTGGTTTGTTAATTGAAATAAAAGAGTGGAAACAATGATTTTCGTTCAAGGACAAACCCTTTCTTTCAAAATAAGACTTTTTAAAATAAAACTTAAAAAAGTAAGTTTTCTTATCAAAACTTTCTAATTTTAACAATTCAAAAGATCATACTAACATTACGTATTTGACAATTGTCAAAGTGTTTATTATTTCCAAACAGCTTTTTCACTATAACTATATTAATAACCCATATATATACAATTGTATTCAGTATAGTAAACAAAAGAATTGATAGAAAAAACAAGATTAAATACAGTTTACCAATAATCCAAAAGAAAGCTTCCTAAGCAAGACAAACCAAAGTTAAAAAATTAAAAAGGAATGCAACATACCGAACACAGGCAGGACAAAATAATTTTCTGGTATCCCATCTCTTCAAATCCCACTTCTGAGCATATCTTAATTTATAAATAGGCACCTAACATATATTTTTAAAACCACCCTGATACAAAAGAAGTGAGTATACAAGTGTTTATGAATTAGGAATTGCACTCACCAAGAAATGAAACATTTGGGATTTTTCTCGTTTGTCTAATATTCAAACAATTTTAAAAATACACAAACACTTCCTTTGAACACACTTTCACTCGTAGATAAAAATTCCAATCTCTCAAGAAACAAATAAAAATCTTTACAATCAGTCTTAATTTTTTGAGTTTAATAAACAACAAATTAGAATAAAGTCATATTTTTTCAAAGTTTGTCAACAGGAAACTGTCTTTGATATAAAATAAATGTTATCTTACATTTTTTAAACATCCAAAATTGTTATTTTTTTTAAAAATAAAATAATTCTTTTAATCAAATGAAATCCCAATTTGTTGCAGGAACTGCAATTATTGCAGGAGAAAGAGATAGTGGAATTCGTGTTCGACAAAACAATCTCCATGCTGTCATGGCTGTTGCTAATGTCATCAGATCGTCTTTAGGACCACAAGGTTTGGACAAATTACTTGTTGACGACATTGGTGAAGTTTTAATCACAAACGATGGCGCAACAATTCTTGACCAATTAGATGTCAAGCACCCTGCAGGTAAATTGATTATTCAATTGGCCGGTCTTCAAGACAGAGAAGTAGGAGATGGCACCACAAGTGTTGTGCTTATTGCCGCAGAGCTTTTAAAAGGCGCTTATGATCTTATTATCAAGGGTATCCATCCTACAAATATCATCACAGGATACAGAACAGCTGCAAAGCAAGCAGTCAAATTCATTAAGGAAAACCTTTCAAAGTCTGTAGAAGATCTTGGTAAAGAAGTTATTCTTAATTGTGCCAAAACTTCAATGAGCTCGAAGATTATTGGAATGTAATGATTTGGAATTGTTTTTTTCTTCTTCTTTATCTTGATCTTGTACTTTTGTTCTTAATTTTTCTTTTTTTAGAAACCCAAATCTTTAACCTTTTTATTTCTTCAAATTTTTTATTTTTTTTTGTGTTTTGACTTTGCTTTCTTTTCATTTACTAAAACGCTCGCATCTTTTAATGTCTTAATTTTAGGCAATCTGACTTTTTTGCAGAAATGGTTGTTGAAGCAGTATCAGCAGTCAAAGTTGAAGGGAAAAAGGGAACCAAATATCCAATTAGCTCGGTAAATATTTTAAAAAGTCACGGTAAAAGTTTAAAAGAAAGTATTTTGCTAAACGGCTTTGCTCTTAATTGTACAAGAGCTTCACAAGGTAAAATTTTATCCATTTCTTGTTTTTTTTTTTTTTTTTTTTTTTTTTTTTACTGAAAAAACAAAAAATTCGCTTTGCTTTTTTTTTTTTTTTTTTTTTTTAAATCGATCGGAGAAAATGGAAAAATTGTTATCACAATTTTACAAAACCAAAAACTTTTCTAGGATATTACCCAAATAACAATTATTTTTTTTTAATTTTTTTTTTTTCTTCAAAAACAGTTCTTTTTATTTAAAAACATCAAGAATCTTTTTTCATTTTTTTTAAACCTCAAAAAATTTGACTTTTTGAAAATGAATGAAAAAACACCACAAGCTGGTGGTTTAAATTTTTTTTTAGAAAATCAAGCCATACATTCAAAATTAATTTGGCTTTGGTGTAATCTTTAATCCACAATTTGGTTATTACTTGAAATTCCAAAAAGACCAAAAAGGAACTGTATGAATTTTCAAGGATTTTACACTTTTGAGCAAAACTTTTACAGTAGAACTTTCTTTTAAATTCAATTACAACAATATCAATACTCAAATAATAAACGAGAAAAAATTTTAACTATTGGTATTTGAAATTTAAATGGGTCAATATTTTCACTTGATTTTCTTTTTTTCAATTCTCTAATCTGACTTTCATTTCGGTTTTTTTAGCTGACCTAACATATACCAATACATTCAACAAAAAGTACCAAACAAATGAATAGAGAATTGTAAAATTTAATATACTTCTTTGAAAACTCTTGGTTGGAAAAGAAAAGAAAAAAAAAGCAATTAAAATTTTTTTACCATTTATTATTCAAATACCAGTAATATAAGACTTGTGAGAATTGAACAACTTTTAAAATTTTTGACAAACAAATAATGTTCATTGCAAAACTTTGATTTTAAGCATTATCCAGAATCCTCTCTCACAACTAAAGTCAATTAATTTGGAGGAATATTGATTTTCAAAACCTTTAAAAATTACATTAACAATAACAGACAATGAATAAAATTCATATCTTTAACAAACAAATCTGATTTTAATCCCGATTGCAAAACAAACTTTGATAACTACTGATCTCTAAAAATAATTGTTCTTTTGAATTCTTTTTTTTTAATGTTAGTCAAACTTTAAATTTTAGAATGGTTTTCTTATGTTTGTGCTTTATTGAATTTTTTTATAAATTGAAAGATCAAAAAAAAAAAAAAAGATAAAAAATGATTTCTTTTGTTTAAAGATCTCCTGAATTTAAATTAAAAAATGATGAGTAAAGTGGGTAAAAATTCTCATTTTTTATTTAAGGATTATTCATATTTAATGGCCTGTTGATATTACTTTTATGGTGAATAATTTTAGCTATTTCCAAAAAAAGAGAGGGCAAATTTATTTTAAAATATATTTATTAAACTCAATCTTCAAAAAAGTATTTAAATATACAAAATCATCAACTACCATTTATTGATTCTTGATAATAATTCAATTTGTTTGTTAGTATTGTATTACTTAAAAAATAAAAGATATTAAATTTTCTGATCTCGATTTTATCTGATATTTTTTCGGAGTGAAAATTGTTGTTTATCATTTTCTTTTTGATTGAAAAAACCGTTTTCATAACTTGTTTAATCTCAACAAATCGGCAAACAGAATTGAAAACATATCTGTATTTGATTGTTTTAAAAATCATTTGTATCCTTTCCATATTTTCAGTTTTTTATTGAAATTGGACGTACATTGCTTTTCTCCAAAAAAAGTATCTTCTATTTTTTTTTTTTTTCATTTTTTGGAAAATATTTCATCTCACATATTTCGAAATAAATACCAAAGTCATTGATTCAATCAGTATTAATATTAAACTTAATTTGCTATCGTCAATTTTCGAATACCTCCACTAACAAAGATGATTTTTATGAAATGTAAAAAAAAATGCACTTCTTTTTTGGAAATACCTTATTTGTTAACTTAAAAGAATATTGAGTCAAAAGAGATCTTGATAAAATTTAAAATTTAGGTGTTTTTTTTGAAATTTTTGTTCGATAGTTTCAAATCATTTTTATTTTCCAAATTCGAAATCGAACTTGAATAGTTTCGAAAATCAAAATTTCAAGGCTGGTAGTTCTTTCCAAATTATTTTAAATCGCCAGATAGTTTACTTCGAGTGGATCCAATAGACTTGAAAATAATTTGGATAGAAATTTAGCAATATCAAAAACAAAATAGATTAATAATTTCTAGTCTTTTTTTGTTTGGGAAATTCGTTAAAAAAGTTTTTTGGATCATGTATGATTTTTTCAACAAAATCCCAAAAATTGCATTTTTTTGAAATATTTTGACTTTCTTTTGATTGCCATTCTTTCAAATCATTTTTATTGGCTAAGGCATTCTATTTTAATCCATACAGAGCATAAAATATGAATAGATCTTAAGAATCAAGCAATCTCAAAAAATGCTCAAAATATTAAGAAATTTTTTTATTTTTTTTTTTTTTTATCAGAAAGGTACTAAAATCTTGGAAAAAAATTTTGTGCTTTAATCAAAAAAGAAGAAAAAAATAGAAAACTTCAAGACTGATATATCACTAATTTTATTGAGAACTATTCCACTTATTTATTATTTTTTTTTTTTAAAAAGGTCAATTATAAAAAATAATTGATATTTGTAAAAAATGTTGAGAACCTTTTTACTTTCCTTTGAGAGAAACAAAAGTTTATAGTCCTGAAAATAGATCAATTAAATTAAATCAACTATATTATCGAGACTTTTGAAAACTTTTTTTCAAACTTTTTTTTTTTTTGAGACTAACTCTATTCAAATTAATTTAATATTCAAACACTTTTAATTCATTATTAAATCTTTTTCTAATAAATTTATTTATTTATTTCAAAATTTTACTTTTTAATTTTTTTTATCTAAAAAAATTTTAAAGGAATGCCAAGAGCCGTTGAAAACGCAAAGGTTGTACTTCTTGATTTTAGTTTAAATAAACAAAAAATGGGATTATCAGTACATGTTCAAGTTGAGGATCCTGATGAATTAGAAAAAATTAGACAAAGGGAATCAGATATTCCTAAAGAAAGAATCGAAATGATGCTTAAAGCCGGTGCAAATGTAATTTTAACGACAGGAAGTATTGCAACTGAATGGTATATTTTTAGATTTTTATTTTTATTTTTTTTTTCCAATAAACAAGGATAAATTTGCAAATAAATTTTAATTTAATAATATTTAGAGAAATATTATGAATTTATTGGTATTATGATACAAAATTGACATTTAAATAATTCTGATATAAAAGAGATCTTTTTTTTTACTTTGTATCATAAACTTTATTTTTTAATGAAAATTTTTATTCTTCAAAAATTTTTTTTTCTATTCAAAGAATTTAATTTTGTTAAAATACTAAATTCAAACAAAACTAAAAATAAATTTACATTTAACAACTCGAAATTTAACAAAATTACTTGAAACATAATCAAATTCAAAAAAAAAAATAAATTAAAATTTAACAAACTTGAATGTACCAGAATAAATTCACAAACATATTCTATTTAATTTTATAACTTTTAAATAACCAAAAATTTGTAATTGAAAACAAAAAAAATTAATATTATTTCAGTCAACAATACATTAATAATTTCTGCTTTCGTCTTTTTTCAATTAATTTTCATTTTGAAAAATTACATTCACATCAATCCATTTTCTTTATCTCTATTTTTTGTTTCATTACACAATAATAAAAAAAAAACATTTGACAAAAAAAAATATTTCAAATTCTTTTCAATTTAATTTTAAAAAATTAATAAACATAAAATTATTTTGAAAAAATAATTTAATTTGAAAAAAGTACGAATTAGTAAAACTGTTTTAAAAAAGTGAAGACGAAAAGTTTTCAATAGTGTTACTCAAACTACTTAAAATGAGTTAATCAAATAGTTTGAGCAACACTTTTTAAACCGATTTAGCCCACATTTTTTTAAAGCAGCTGTAGAAAAGAAAGAGTTTCCTAATTAAGGGACTTTCCAAATTATTAAAAAAAAAAACATCTCCCATTTTTAAAAATTTCTTTCCAAAAAAGTAGTGCAAATTTATTTTATAATCTCTTCATTAAACTCAATCCTAATAAAACTATTTAAAAATTCAAAATTGTTATTAATCATTTATTGATTCTTAATAGTAATTCAATTTGTTTGTTGGTAATAAATTACATAAATAAAAGATATGAAAATTTCTGATCTTGATTTGATATGATATTTTTTAGGTGTGAAAATATTATTTTTTTTTTTTTTTTGATCGAAAAAATTGTTTTTAAAAGAACTTTAATCTTGATAAAATTTCTAATTTAAGAGAAAACATAGAAATATATTTTATTGTCAAAAAAATCTTTTTTTTTTCTTTCTAATATTTCCAGTTTTTTATAGAAATTATCAGTATCTCGGTTTTTACCAAAAAAAGTGAGAATATTTTTTTTCCATTATTTTGGAAATATTTTAAAAAATATATTTTGTAATAAAGATTACAATAGGTGTCGATTCAATCAGTATTAATGTTTCACTTAATTTAATATTACCAGTTCACGATCATAACCACACTAACAAAGAAAATTCTATGAAATGTAAAAAAAAAATGTCCTTCTTTTTTGGAAATACTTTATTATTTTTTCAAAATTTTTTTTATTGGAATCTATCAATAACCAAAACTTGAAATCTTTTCAACAAAAAAATAAATTTTGATTTTATTATTTTCATTTGCATTTAATATAAAAATACATTTTTCATTTCTGTTTTTATTTTTCAAACAAAGGCTGAAATTAAAAATTAACTTCTTATAATTATTCTTCAACAAGATAACTTTAATAAAGCTAAACTATAAATTGATAAAAAAAAAAAAAACTTTAAAGTAATTATAAACAAGCGTGACATCAAAGTTTTTAATAAAGTCATGAAAATAGGTCTATATAATTGTATCAACTGTTTTTTAGATATTTTTGAAAACTTTTTTCTGTCACGCTTTTTAAAACTGAATTTTATCATACAGAAAATATTTATAAAAAATTTTTTATTACTTGGATTGAAGGTATTTGGTGTCAAAAGCTGTACAAATAAAATTTCAAATAATTCCTGTTAAAGAAATTGCTTCTTATTTTAGCCTTCATTGAAATCTAGTCTAAACTTTCTTTACTTTAAAAATGAAATTAATAAAAAAAATTGTAATCTTGTTCGCCTAGATATAACAAATCCAAGACAGCGCTTTTATCAAATTAACCTAAATTTCCCGAATTCTTTTTGTATTTATAAACCACATTTATTTCAACAAAAAAATTAAATCAAAAAATTAAATCAAAAAATTAAATCAAAAACAAAATGTTAAATATTTATTTTTCTCTTTTTTAATTCATAAATATTAAATTTAATAGTTTGAAATATTTCGAAAGAGCTGGTGCAATTGGCGTTAGACATTGTAATAGAAGCGATCTTGTTCAATTATCTAAAGCAACTGGTGCACCAATTCTGATTTCATTAGCTGATCTTGAAGGAGAAGAATCATTTGATGAATCAATGCTTGGCACAGCCGACAGCGTTGTCCAAGAATTTGTTTCTGATCAAGAATTACTTGTGTTTAGAAAATGCAAAACATCCAAAAGCAGATCAATTATTCTTCGTGGTCCAAATCGTTTTATGCTTGACGAAGTACACAGATCAATGCATGATGCCATCTGTGTTGTAAGCAAGACTTTAGAATCCAATTTTGTTGTACCAGGAGCTGGTGCAGTGGAAACATCACTTTCAATTTATTTAGACAAATTTTCCAAAACGCTTGAATCGAAAGAACAACTTGCCATCGCTCAATTTGCTGAATCTCTTTTAGTTATCCCAAAAACTCTCGCAGTCAACGGTGCCTGTGATTCAATTGAATTAGTTTCAAATTTAAGAGCCTCTCATAATACTGCACAAAAAGAAAACAACAAAGAATTAATGTTTACAGGTTTAAATTTGGATAAACATAAAGTTAGAAATTCCCTTAAAGATGGCGTACTTGAACCATTAATTTCCAAAGTTAAAATGTTTAAATTTGCCACTGAAGCCGCTGTAACCATCTTGCGTATAGATGAAATGGTTAAACTTTACCCTGAACAACAACAAGAAGGCGAAGAACAACAAGAAAGAATGATGTAATTATTTTTAAAATTTATGACCATGATCCAGAAATTTTATAGTATTATTACTTCTACCCAAAACAATTATTATTATTATTATTATTAGAAAATTTATTTCTTGGTATAAATATTAATTATTATTTGAACTTTAATCTCTTTTCTTGACAATTTTTATTCAAACATACATTTACGAAAATAATAATAGTATTTTTTTTTATATCATCTTTTTTTGAGAAATCTTATTTTTTTAAAAGTTATCTATCAAGTTCAACAATTTTAAAATTCACGTCATTTACTAACCGCATAAATAGATATTACTATGTTATCAATAACAATATAAATAAATTTTGTCCTATATATTGAAAATATGAACATAAAGGGAATGATAGAAAATATTGATCATTTTTTTTAGCTATGTTCTTCCTATGAAAAAAGATTGGTTAATATTTCTTAAATAAATTAAAAGAAATAAATATGAATGAATTCATTTTAAACAGAGACAGTTTGAAATTATTTTCATTAATTAATAATCGTGAAATCTATCATTTCACACTCTAATTTCTGGAAAGGTAATTTAAGTATAAGGGAAACCAGAGTGTAATTTACACTTTTTTAATAATAAAAAAAAATAAAAATTTATAATTTTTTTTTTGATAATTAATTTGTATCAAATATTTCAGTTTTTTGAATTTTAAAATGTCAGCCGAATAATCCTGATTTTGTTTTTGTTTTGAGAAATTCTTTTCGAAAAAAAAAATATCATTTAGATTGTCTCTGTTTTTCTATTAATTTCGAAAAGTTATAATTGCTTTAGAAAAAAAATTAAAAACTTTGAGCAAAATTATTCTGTTAAAGTATTTTTTAAATGGGTTACACAACAAGACAAGGAAAATTTTTTCAAAAAAAAATCTCTAAATTTTGTATTTTTGAAATATACTCATATAATAAATATTATTATATATAACAATTATCAAAAAGGTTTACAACG
This sequence comes from Anaeramoeba flamelloides, assembly GCA_027625915.1. Lineage (NCBI taxonomy): Eukaryota > Anaeramoebidae > Anaeramoeba > Anaeramoeba flamelloides. Next base: position 2,192,391 of record JANTQA010000063.1, read on the forward strand.
TTAATAGGTATTAATAGCAATTGAAAAAAAAATGAAATTTTTCAGTAATATTTTTCACATTTTTAATTGTAAAATTTTTGAATTTTTTAATTTGGCTTAGTAGAGAGATAATTTTCAAGTATTTTTTTTAATAGTCTAAAATGAAACATATTTTTCAATTATAAAATAGTACAAAATATTTCAATCAAAAGATATCGCTAAATTAAATTGAAATTCTTATTTTTTATCTGTTTTTGGAATATTCTTTATCATTTTATTTGTTTCCATGTTTGAGTTTTTATATACATTCCCAATTATTTTCTGCAAATTGTTTTAACATTTATTCTTTTTTCAATCTTAATGTTCAATCAAAAATTAATTCATTTCAACTTTTATCATTAAAAAAATACCCCAAAAATAGGTGTTTTTTTCAAAAGTCAGTGTTTTTGAAAAATGGGGTATTAGGATTTTTATGAGTTTAATAGCTATCCTTTTTTTATTAGATAAAATTATGATAACTTTGAAAAAATAATTTATAAAAGAAGTATAACTGAAATCCAATGTATAGTTTTGGCTAACTTTAATTTTCAGTGTTTAAATTTTCCCTGTGGGAAATTTCTTGAGGAGGATATAATATTACAATAAAACTTTTATTAACCAATCAACAATAAAGTTTTTTAATTTATCAGTATCAAAGGGAAAAAAATATTATCAAAAATATTAAATAAAAAACTATTTGAAAAAGTAATTCTTAGAAAAAATACATAGAAACCCTTTATTCTGATTCATCAAAATTATGATATTATTGTTCTTTTTGAGAATATAATGTTAAATAACTTCTGATTCGAAAACTTTGAGTAATAAAGTATAACCGATAATAAAAAAAAAAAGAATATAAAAAATTTTTGAAAAAATAAAATAATAATAAATGGAGTAACTAGTACCCCACGTTTAGATGTATTATCTAGGATTTTTATCAAATAAAATAACGAAGTATAACCAAAGATTTAACTCTATACTTTTGAATTAGAATATATATATATATATATATATATAATGGCAGTGAAATACAATTTTTAATCACTGTTTGTGTAATTTTTTTAATTTATTATTGATAATATTTTTAGTTTTTTTTAATACGTCTGTGAATTCTGGTGAAATTTAGTAAAATTTCACCATTTTTATATTTATTCTTGAGTTTTTAATTTATTCATCAAAATTATTATTTTATTTCTGTTTCTTCTCTTTTTTCTTTATTTTGATACTTTTTCAGAAAGACAAAATTTAGATTTTTAAAACTTTTAAAAAGTTAGAATGTGTTTTCTTAAATTTTTAAAAAGAAAAAAAGTCAAAAAAAAAAATCAATGAAAAAATAAGGAAAAATGAAAAGAAAAGAAAAATAATAAAAAAAGAAAAATTATTGTTGCTAAAAAACTAATTATTTAGGATTTTTTTGTACTTATTTGATTTTTTTTTATTTTTTAAGATAAAAAATTATTGAAAATGGTTTAAATACTTTGATGATGTATAATTAAGATTGCCAAAATAAATTGAAATTTTTTTTTTTTTTTTATTCAATCTCTAAATAATCTTAAATGACTCTCATAATAAACATATATGTGGAATTACTAAATCAATATTTTCATACTGCATTGAATCTTTTGTATTTTTACAGGTAATAAAAACAAAAAAAAACAAATACATTAACAATCTCGAGCAAAACTTCAAGAATCATTTCAATAAATCACGAAGGTTAGAATTATTAAATATATATATATATATATATATATATATATTTAGAAATATCTTAAAAAAAAAATGATAATAAAATTTTGTAAGGAAGATCTATAACAAGTAGTTCAAGCAATCACCTATTAGCCAATAATTAAATTCTACAATAATTTATGGTAAATTATATAAGTTCCCCAGGGTCGAAATAGCTGGAAAGAAATGTATTATAAATATTATTGAACAATAAATTTAAATTATTTTTTACCAAGGATCATAATTAAAAATTTTTCATTTAACTAATTTTTTTTTATTATAGTATCGAAAAAAATAATTGACCTGAAAATAATCAAGGACAAGATTGTTAATTATAATACATAGAACGCTTCAAAAAAACCATTGTTATAATTCTCATAATTTCAAAGATTAACTTAATAATCATAGTACTTAAAAACCCTAAAATTAATTATTTTTTGTTTCCTTATTATTAAGTTAGTTATAATATCAACAAGTTTCCAATATTCTAAAAAGAATTATAAAAATAATCTCAGTTTAAATTTTCTAATTTTTCAAAAAACATGAATTTTTTAGATTAATCGATATTTCACCACAAATTAAAGAAAGATATTTTGCCATTGTAGAGTCTGAATATTGATAATGCATCCTTTAAATTTGTGGTGAAATGCAGATGTTTTTCTGAAAGTTTTGTTTTTTTTTACTAATACAAGGATTAATTTTTAATTGAATAGATCTACAAAGATTACTCCCTTTGACTAAAAGGATTTTTAGAGATATTTGAACAACTGATCACATATCAAGATTTGCCTTCAATTGTAACACATTTTAATTTTAGACTTCTCAGTATGATTCACTATTTCCTTAACTAAAATGAGTCAAAAAAGAAAAAGTGATTTTTCCAAATTAAATTATTCTTGTTTTCAAGAAGTTGAAGAAACCATATTTCAAGTTCTTTTGGTTCCACATTTTATAATTGGATTTCAAAGATGATCCATATTTAGTACAAACGAAGAATCTGTACCAGTTAAAATTCAAATGAAGTGGAAAGGAAACCTGTCCTGGACCATAAAAATGTTGAGACTAAAAAATAGAAATAACTATTGGTTACTTTCCAATCTAGAACTAATTTTGATTTTTTTTTCGAAGAACAGGTTGGACTAAAAAAATAAAAGTAAACAATTTTGGTACCTTGAATCTCATCCTCTGTTGTGGTTTTGAGTCAAACAATTACACGTGTAATAGATCGGAAAAAAATAAATTTTTTTTTATAATTTTTTCGGAATTAATAATTCACACCTGATAAACCCTGAAAAAACACACCAAAATTTCAAAAAATATTTTGTATTGATAAATAATAACACTCCGTTTGAAAAACACAATTTGGTCTGGTGATTGAACAATAATTTCTTCATTTTTTTTTAAAAAGATTTTTAATACAAACATTTTCATTTTTTATTACTAGTCTAAAGCAAAGATTTCCAAATAACAACAATTAATTATTATTTAACTTAAAAATGTCCAAAATGAACAATTATGATTATTTAATTAAACTTTTAATGATTGGTGATTCTGGTAATTTTCAAATCCTTTTCTTTCTGAAATCTTTTTTTATTTTTTTTAAAATTTTTATAAATCCCTCACCAATCTTTTATTTATGTGAATTTTGTTTGTTTAAATATCTCTTTGAAAATATTAGGTGTTGGGAAAAGTAGTCTTTTATTACGTTTTGCGGTATGTTTTTCCTTTATACATAAGATACTTTTTTTTCCTTTTTCTTTTTGATTAAATTCTCTTTTTTTTTTTTATTTGTGTATTTGAATTGCAAAGGAAGACAGCTTTACACCAAGTTTCATCACAACAATTGGGTATTTATTAATTTTTCTTTTTTTTTTCTTCATTTTTCGGATCATTCAAACCTTTAATTAATCTTTTACTGTTATCATTCAAAATTGAATAGAATTGACTTTAAAATTAGAAATATCGAGATGGACGGAAAAAAAATTAGAATCCAAGTTTGGGTATGTATTCTTTGGAAAGGATTTTTAACAGATCCTTTCTCTTTTCTGAATATTTTTAATGATCATGTTTTTTGTTAATTTAATTTCTTTTTCTTTTTCGAATGCTTTCCTTTTCCCTTTCCTTCTCGAAACTTAATTAGGATACTGCAGGACAAGAAAGGTTTCGGACAATTACTACAGGTTTGCTTAGATTTATTCAATTAATTTAGAAACTTAAAACAGTTGTTTCGTGATTTTAATAAAGCGTTTCCTCTTAATTTTTTTTTTTTTCGTTCTTTCTTTTAATCTTCAATTTTATAAATAACAATTTAAAGCTTACTATCGAGGAGCCATGGGAATTCTGCTTGTTTACGATGTAACAAATGAAAAATCCTTTATAAATGTTCGTAATTGGATCAAAAACATTGAAACACATGCAAGCGAAAACGTTTGTAAAATGTTAATTGCCAATAAAGCAGATCTTACTACAGAAAGGGCTGTTAACGACAAACGAGGAGAAGAGCTTGCAAATGAATACGGAATCCCTTTTTATGCAACATCTGCAAAGACTAATATGAATGTTGACGAATCTTTCTTAGAACTTACAAGAGTTGTTAAACAAAACCTCTTTGATAATTCTCAAGTTGAAACCACAACTATTGAAAATTCTGTAAATTTAAGCGAAAAACCCAAAAGATCAGGTGGTGGTTGTTGTTAAATGAAAATTGCAATTGATTCCATGAAATATTGAAATCACAAAAAACCTAAAACAACAATTATGGTTTCGGTTTTAGTGTTCGAGAAACAACAATAATTTTAATGTTTAAATTTATAAATACTTAAACACTTTTAATCAAATAAGTTTATCATATTTCTGTAACTTAAATATTGTAATACCATTATTTGAGAAATATAGTAACCAAAAAAACAAAAAAAATAACATTAAAAATAAATTTATTTTTTCTTTTTTTCAAAATTATTTATTCTTTTTAACTTTGAATTTCCAAATCCTGTAACTGACACTCTTTACGTTTATCATTACAATAATCCTTATTTTTCACAAAAACCAATAACAAACTTGATTCTAAAATTGTGAAACCAATTTTTTTTTTCAAAATTATGAATATTGATTATTTGTCGATATTGATAGAAAAAAACTAAATTCCAATTCATTTTTTGAACCTGAAATTAATAAATACACTCTATTATTTCAAAAATTGAATTGCAAGTCAAAAATTCAAATAAAAATAAATTATGAATTAATAAATCTAAACATTTTTAAATACATTTCATGATTAAAATTAATTTGAAAAACAAAAAAAAACTTATTAAAAAGAAAGTTCTTGTTTGAAAGAAAGAAGAAATGCAATCTATTTACTAAAAACTTTAAAAAATTTATTTTCAAATTTCCTAATTAAACTCAATCTTCCGAAAAGAATTTCAAATAAAACAATAAATATTATTCATCTTTTATAGATTATTAATAATTTTTTAATTTGTTTGTTTGTGTGATATTATATAAATAAAAGATATGAAACTTTCATAATCTCAATCTTATCTGAGATTTTTTATGGGGGAAATTGTTTGTTATTTTTTTCTAGTGTGTTCATTGAAGACAGTATGTTATTTATTAAACTAGTTAAAAAGTTTTTAAAAATATTTTTTTACTTTATATTTTGAAAAATAACGAAAGAATCATTTTCATTTTGTGAATATTATGGAAGGAAAAAAAAATATTGGACATGAAAATAATACCGGATAAGATTTTTAATTGTCAATATTAGGAAAATTATTGTACAAATGCTTTTATTTTCAATAAAATCTTTTTATAAATAACCAATTTTTTTATGAAGATAGTAATAGAATAACCTAAAGTCCATCAAAGTAGGGCATCTATAGAATACTCAAGTAATTGCTAAATAGTATAAGTTGATCTACTTTTTTTGAAAAAAATCGAGTTTTATAGAGGTTTGCGAGAGTTTTGAAATAGATACTTTTTATTCTTGTTTTTTTGATTGATTGGATGATGTTTTGAGCAAGTGTGATTTCAGTAGTAATCATTTTAATAAGTAGGCTAGTTATAATTTCAAAATTTAAATTTTTAAAAAAGAAGTTTTGATTTTAAATAAAAGAAATTACAAATCAATATTCCTATTATTCACAAACAAACATATTTTCTGGGATTTTTTTCATGTCAGTTATTTTTTTCACTAGTTTACTTAATAAACTCATCCATTAATGGTTCTTAAGGGGGGTAACAAGAACATAAAAACCACAAAATTGAAATACTGTGATAGTTTATTAAAATTATATTAGCAAACATAGATTCTAGATTTCCAAAAAAATTAAAGAAAAAAAAAATCCAAAACTTTAATGTAAAAATATATCAACAATTAAATATTAAAAAAAAATTCAAAAGAAAAAATAAATTTGGAGATATTTATTTAATTTTTTTTTGAAATTATTTTTTTAAGATATAAGACTAAACCCTTTCACTTTATATTTTCAAATTATATTTATATAATATGTTTTAATTATCTGATTATAACCAGATCAAAAAAATATTCTACTAATCTATATATTCTAGAGATCTCAAAAAATAATTATAATATTTATTGTTTTCAAAGTTATATTTTAGAAATGAGAATTTCAGGTTTTATTGGCATTTCTTATATAATTTTTTATTAAATAGGGTCATATATTTTTAAAAGGAAATTCACTCTATTTGGGGAATAATCTTTTAATATTATATGAAACAATTTTATGTTAATTAATTATTCTTTTTCTTTTTTACCTTACTTGAGACGTTTTAGTAAATTATTTATTATTAATAAAATATAAAAAATCATTTTATTGTTATCTTATAAAGGTACCAGAATATTTTCGAGATATTTTTTTTTCAAAATTTGAATAAATATAAATATATCCTATTTTTATGTTGGAAAGTATTGATTTTGAAAGAAAATTTTTTATTTTGTTATTATTGTTAATAATATTTCAATTTAAATCTCAGTCAATAAAACTAATTGAAGTATAGGATATTAATAATCTAAATTAGATAGAATTTTAACCAAAGTTGCTCAATTAAATTGAGAACTATTAGGAAATTTTTTTTTATACATTAAAGTATATAAAAAGTTTGTGTTTGGTTTTCTCAAAATGAAAAAAAAAATTTAATCTAATTACCAATTTAGAAAAATATTTTATAAAATTGTTTAGTCTTTTTCACAAGAATCTTTAAAACAAGTAGTTCAATTTTTGGAATAAAAAAAAAAAATTGATTTTGAATTTTGAGGATAAAATTACTCTATACTCAAAATATCTTGAAGAATATTTTATTTTCAAAAATCAAATTTTATTCTATAACAAATGCACAATTTCATAGTAAAATTTTTAATGACCAAAAAACTATAATGATTATATCTATCCTTCTTAAATAAATACAATTATTTTTTAATCGGTTTAATATATCAATTTTTTTTTGGCTAACCAAAAGAATTATCTCATAAAGAAAAAAAAATCTTTATATTCATATTTCTTTCAACGAAGGCTTTTTTTTTATAACAATGATGAAAATACTGATAAATAGGTAAAAAAAAATTTATAATGTGAGAAATAAAAAGAATTTAATATTTTCTTTTTCGGAAAAAAATAAAAAAAATTGATCTAACAAAAAAATTTTCTGTTTTGTATTTCAAAGTCGATCAGAATTTTTTGACACATGGCATATATAAAATCTGTATGTCGAGAATACCACCAATAATATATTTTAAAATTTTGGCTTGTTGTCCTGGAGTACTGATCCCTTAAATAATATATAAGAAGAAATTTTTGAAAAAATTTGACTATTTTTGATATCTCAAAAATGATTCTAACCCAACTTTGATTATAAAGAACATTTAAATTGCATTTGTTGATTTTCTTGCTAATAGAATAGTGAATTATTCTTTGAAATTAATTTATTTCTTTTTTAATTGATCTTACGTTTTCGTTTTCAGGTTCTTAATTTACAGACCAATTTACCTTTTTTTTCGATCCCACTTTTCGGGTCAAATGTTACTCATTATATAAATTTTGAATTTTAAGCTTGTTAACAAAAAATGAGAAACAAAATTATCCAATTTCTAAAAATTTTCCTCCATTTTTTCCGCTTTTCATTTTGTGACCAAATTTTGCTTATTTGAAATGGAATCAAATTTAGTAATTACTCTCAATCCACTTTTTTCACATTTCACTGTTTTACAATCGAATACTTTACACGTCTACGATCTGGCAACGTGCCGCCTTTTGCTGAGTCGAGAATTTGAAAGTCTAAAATTAAGTTATGCGACTGTGCTGGGTGAGACAAATTTGTTTGTTGTAGTTCCTGTTTGGAACAAAAATTTAAATTATGGCAAAAGCGTGATGATTTACGATGACATTCAAGACACTTCTGTCTTAGAAATTGAATTTGATCAAGAAATCAAACAAATCAAATGCTCACATGAAAGGCTTTTGGTGTGCTGCAGCTCGAGGGTCTTTGTTCTTGAATTTAATTGTTTACATTCACAATTCCAGTTTAAGACTTGCAAAACCATTGGTGGTTTAATTGATATTTCACCATCACACTCCTATCTTTTACAAAACCGATCAGTGGCACCACAAACAAAGAACAAATCAAAAAAAAACAAGACCCTCTCCACTTCTTCGTCTTCCCCTTCAATTTCAAAAAATAAAAAAAAATTAATAAAAACAAACAATGAGAAACGATCTTCTCAAAGTTTGCTCAGGGAGGGCGATGTTATCGCATTACTGGGCAACACCACTGGCGAAATTCGAATCGTCAGCTTTGCTGAGCGTTGTTTGTTTAACAATAAAATTGTTGCACACGATCACGCAATTGAATTCATGAAATTAAATTTTGATGGATCCTTAATTGCTACAGGCTCTTCAAAGGGCACCCTGATTCGTGTGTTTGAAACTCACTCTGCGTCACAGGTCTTTCAATTAAGAAGAGGATCGAAAAAGGCAAGAATATTCTCAATCGCTTGGAACCAAGACTCTTCTTTACTTGCAACAACATCATCTACAGGAACTGTACACATCTTTTTAATTCCATTTAATAAAATTAAGGAAGGCAAGAAGGTTATCACAAAAAGAAAGGAAAAAATTTTTGGTAAAAAGAGTCTCTTTAAAATCAAATTCCCAAAAGAAGAAATTTATTCTTGTGAATTTGTTGGTAGCTACGATTTAATAAGTAATTATTTGATTTTTTCCCTTCTTTTTTCATTTTTCTTTTTTTTTTCTTTATTTTTTTGATACTTAACTAAAGGTTATGGACTTTTTTTTTATTACAAGATCTCTAGTCACTTGGTAAAAAAGTGTTATTTGAATGTTATTGAAACAGTTTGAAAATGATTGTAGAAAAATCATATTGATTTCTATTTGAATTTTCTTTGGATCATCAATAAGAAGATCAAAATGAACATTATTTTTTTTTAAAATAGTATCTCAATATTTTGAGTTTTTCAATTTTTATGAAAATATATTGATTTGTTAGATTTATTCCATACAGAATATCAACTATTCACTGATGTTTATAATTCTACTTATTTCTTATTTGTTTTTAAAAGGTCAATTATCAAAAATTAACTGGTATTTGGAAAATTTTTTTTATTAACATTTAGCTGAAACAAATTTTATGTTATTATCCCAGTTATCTATTTTCAATTCACTAAATTTGATCTCTTAAAAAAAATGTTCAAAAAAATCAGTCAATTTAGTGAAAAGAAAATTAGAGTTCTCAGAAAAAAGAATAAGAATAATGTTTTTCAAAATTATTTCATTTGAAATAATTTTTTTATTTTATTTTATTATTGTTATTAAAATAATATATGAAATTAATTTCTTTAGAAATATTTACTAAATTCCTGAAATTTAGACACAGTTTCAACAGTTGAAAAAATAGCAATACCACACTATACATTCAATTTGGAAATAATTTTGATTTTACAAATTCTTTCATTTTTTCCTTTTTTATTTTGTTTTTATTAACATTTTCTTTTTTCCAGTTACGTAATCTGTTTCGTTAGATCTGTATTTTTTTTTCGATTGTTGATGGAACTTTAGTGTTGAGTTAGTTGAATTAAAAAATCACATACAATTAGTTGATGAGTATCTGATCATTTGTTCGATCAACAATTGTTTGTAAAATTTCAACAAATTTACCAATATAATTTTTGTTCAGCTAGTTTCATCATTTTGGACACACCAATTTTTTTAATTTTTCGTTTAATATTTTTTTCTTTTTTTTTGGATAAAAATAAGGTAAATTTTTAAAAATGCGATTATTTGCGATGCGATTATTTGCGAGAAAAACAATTTTTTTTTATTTTGTGTCTTATCGGATTTCTAAACTTACAAAATGTTGACATACGTGCTGATAGTTTGTTGTGTATATCAAAAAAAAAAAAATTGTCCAATAGAATAAAAAATATGAATTGGTCAAAAATGACAATTTTGACCAATATACAAATTTCGAAAATTTTCAAAATTTGCGAATATTTGCGATTTATTTAACATTTTATTTAACATTTTATAGGGATGTGTTAGGTAGGATTAGTATATTTTAGTTGAGTGACCTACCCCACCACACTCGTTCCTAACTTACTCAACATATCCTCCTAACCCTATCTAAACTAACCTACAAACCACACACAATTCTAACACTCTCTAACGTACCCTACATACCCTACCATACCTACCCATATAAAATGTTAAATAAAATGTTAAATAAAAAATGTTAAATAAAATGTTAAATAAAATGTTAAATAAATCGCAAATATTCGCAAATTTTGAAAATTTTCGAAATTTGTATATTGGTCAAAATTGTCATTTTTGACCAATTCATATTTTTTATTCTATTGGACAATTTTTTTTTTTTTGATATACACAACAAACTATCAGCACGTATGTCAACGTTTTGTAAGTTTAGACCCGATTCCAGATACAAATTAAAAAATTATTATTTTTCTCGCAAATAATCGCATCGCAAATAATCGCAATTTTGGTATATTCCCAAAAATAATTACATACAAAAACATTAATACCGAATAACTTAAATTTTGTTTATTATTAGGTTTAAAAAAATACAATAAATTGGGATTTTTTTGCCTATTTTTTATTTTGGGTGTGTCCAAAGTTTTGGAATGGGGTTTATTTTTAATAACAATCAGTTTAATTGTTTTTTGTGTTAATGAGATCTTTATCAAATTGAAAATTATGATTTCGTTTTTTGAAAGAATTTTTTTATTTCTTTACCCTTACAAAAATAATAATTCAAATAAAAAAATGATTATTAAAATATTATATATACCCAACAAGTCAGAAAAACGAGTTACACTTAGAATATAAACTAAAAAAATTGTAGTAAAATAATAGTTTGTAAAAAATCAAATACTACAATGCCGCTCATTGTGTAAAAATATTAAGAAAAAAAAAAATGTCAAAACCAAAAGGAAAAAATTCGATCATGATAATAAACATTTCAAGACATGGTTTAATTTAAGAGTTTGAACGAAATCTTTGAATTTAAAAAAATAAATTTAATTTTATAAGCATAAATACCTTCAAAAAACAGTAAAATCCTAAAAAAGAAAATACATTTATTTAATAGTTATCTACAAAAAACATTAGAATAGCATGAGATCAAAAAAAAAACTACTTTCAAAAAAAGTATTCTTAACTAATTACGAAATTTCTTAATATTTTCAAGTTTTCTAATTCCTTTTTAAAGGATGAAACATGTTTTTCTTTTTTTAATTTGGAAAATTTGATAACCAATAAAAAAAAAACCCAACATTTAAAACTTTAAATAATAATCAATAAAAATCTATCTTTTGGTAAAATAATAATTCTTCAATTAGAGTTTAACACTTACATAATATTTTCTAAAAATTACATCAATTGTCCAAAATAGCAAATAAATTCTTCTCGAGTGTGCTATTTTGAGTCTATTTTAAATATTATTTTTTAAAAAAAAAATAATTGAAAAAATCATTTTTTTTATGAAAATCCAAATCTCATTTCTTCTTTTCTATTTTATCACCTTTATTTTTTTTTACTCTTTAATTTAGTTGTTGGAATGAATCAAAAGCATTCTCGGTACGAAATAAACGTTTCAACAAATTCAATTAAAAAAATATCAGAATCTTGCTTTGGAATTGAAAAATAATTTTTCTAATTGACCAAATAATTAAATCGTTAATATAGATTGAATAAAAAATATACATATATTATTTCTCTTTTTTTTTTTTTTTTTTGTTTTATTTCACAATTTCCACATTTCTGATACAATATTCAAAATACAAAATATTTACTTAATTAAAAATTATATTAATCAACTTAATGAATTTTAGTAAAAATTTTGACCAATTTCTTAAAAATCTGATCGAATTCATCTAAAAAAAGAAAAGTTAGATTCTAATAAATTGATTTTTTTTTTCGTAGTATTATTGTTGAAGGGGTGTAAATTACACTCTAGGTTCCCTTTTACTTAAATCCCCTTTCAGAAATTTAAGCTTACAATCATAGATTTCACGATTATTGATTAATGAAAATAATTCAAAACTGTATTGGTTTAAAATTAATTCATTAAGATTTTTTTTCTTTTAATTATATTTTGAAATCTTAATCTATTATTTTTATAGGAAGTGCGTACCCATAAAAAATGATCAATATTATCTATCATTTATTTCTGTTCATACTTTAAACATAACGACAAAATTTATTTGAGTTTTTATTAATTACATAGTAATATCTATTTAAGCAATTAGTAAATTTTCTGAATATTTGAATTGTTGAGCTTGGAGTATAACTTAGAAATATTTGAGTTTTAAATCAATTTTTTTGATTTTTATTATTATGAAATATTTTTGGGGTGTGTCATAGAGTGCTGTTATGAGTCTAACTTTTCCAGAATTCAAAAGAATAGAGTAAAACCTTTGATTTTTCATTTAATTTTTAAATTAAAAAAAACCTTACGGTAGTTTTCTTGAGGTTTACTGTTTTATTTGTGAAGTGTTCTAGGTTTTTCTGAGTTTTTCTATTTTATTCGTTTAGTGTTCTAGTTTTTTTTGAGGTTTTCTATTTTATTTGGAAAATCTATTGATTTTCGTGAGGTTTTTTTGAGTTTTCTATTTATTTGTGAAGTGTTCTATGTTTTTTTTACTTTTTGAAATAAACAGAAAATTTTAATAAATTTTCGGTTTATTTCAAAAAGTAAAAAAACTTAACGATAATCTATTGATTTTCCAAATAAACAGAAAACTCTAGAAAACCTAACGATATTTCCAGTTATTGGAATTCAATAATTTATTATATATGTACTTATATATTTTCTTTTTTTTTAATTCGATTAAATCTTTTGTTTTCCAGTTGATGATATCTTTTCTTTGGTTGAATTTTATTATTTTTTCAAAAAAAGGAAGAGATAAATTTTCGAGTTTTTTTTTGAATTTAAATTGTTTCTTATTTACAAAAATCCTAGATTTGTGGTTGTAGGACTTTACTATTCAAAAGGATTTAAACAATAATCCACATTTTTAGTTTTTCATATATAGTAGTTAAAAAAATATCTGAAATGAAAATAATCCCTGAAAGCATTTTTAATAATAAATATTAGAAAAATTGTTGTATAATCACAAATAATCAAAATACAATCCTTTTTTTGTATAACCAAATTTTCTATGAACTTAGTAATAAACCTGCCTAAAGTTCATTAAAAATGTGTATCTATAGATTATTCATCTGATTGTTTGATAACCTAAGTAGATCAAATTTTTTTGAAAAACATAGAGTTTTATAGAGGTTTGATAGAGTTTGGAAAATGATTATTTTTATTCTTGTTTCTTGATTGATTGAGTGGTGTTTTGAACAAGTGTAATTTACTTAGTCAACATTCTAATAAGTGGGTAAGTTATATTTTTAAAAGTTTGTCTCTTCAAAAAAAGAATTTATTAAAAACATTATTGATTTTAATGGAAAAATTAATTTAAAAAAAAAACAATAATTTAAAATATTTTTGAAAAAGTGTGTTATTTATCGATACATTTCATAAAAAATTGTTTTTATTAATCAAATTATTCTTTCATTGAACATATCAAATTATTATTAATATTAATACCAATTGAATCAACGACTAAGGTATTTATTAAAAAACATGTTCTTTAAAATATTATTCCAAAAAAATTAAAAAAAAAAATAACACTTTTTACTCTGGAACTGCCCAGACTATGAAAATAATCATAGAATTTGGATATCTGAATTAAAAAAAATTAATATATCTAATATATTAAATAATAGTAATATTTTTAATATCATTTTTAAAAAAGATTCAATATATTTATTATCACTCGTGGGTAATAGACTAATTTTCGAGTCTTTATTAAAATTTCGAAATCAAAATTTCGGAATTCAGGCCAACAAGAGGGATTAACAACTCCTCCGTTAAAAAATAAAAAAAACAAAAAAAATAACACTTTTTTTGGAGAAAACAAGTACGCCCAATTTCAATAAAAAACTGGAAAAAATGGAAAGGGTACAAATGATTTTTTAAACAATAAAATACAGTTATATATTTTACATTCTATTGAAAAATTTGTTGAGATTAAAAAATTTATGAAAATAATTTTTTAAATCAAAAAAAAAAATACTAAACAAGAATTTTCACTCCTAAAAAACATATCAGATAAAATCGAGATCAGAAAATTTAATATTTTTTATTAATGTAATAACATACTAACAAACAAATTGAATTATTATCCAGAATCAATAAATGGTGGTTAATGATTTTGTATATTTAAATTTTTTTCTGACGATTGGATTTTTTAAAGATATTTTAAAATAAATTTGCCACACTTTTTTGGAAATAGCTTGCACAATAGTCACAAATTGCTAAATGAAAAAATGAAAGTCTATTAAATAATTCTTTTTTTTTTTTTATTTTATTTTTTTTTTTGTATGTGAGGGAGGAAATTAATTTCCTCTTATAGACGTTAGAATTTTTTTAATTTCTAAATTTTTGTTTAGAAATCTCAATCAAGAGTCATAATTTTGAAATAATTCTTTTTTTTTATTGAAGAATAAATTAAAAAAAAATATAGAAGATTTTAAAATTAATTCTCTTTTCTTTTAAGTGCAACATACCTATCTGATTCATGAGGCAACCAAGCAAAAAAAGAGCGAATCAGTGTTGGTGTTTTTTTTTTATTTAAATAAGGCACTTCGACAACGATTTCCCAATGTTCAGTATCCTCAACGAAATGTTCTTCTGATTGGTCAAAGAAGTCTCTGTCGATTAAGTAATTGCATTGGCTAGGTTTAATATATCTTGAAAATTCTTGTCTATTCATATTATTCATATCAGATGGGATAATTCTTGTTGCGTTTTCTCCCTTTTCATAAAGTTTTGGAAGTAATCCTGTGAAATTTGATTCAACATAGGAAAAGACAAAATTTTCATTTGGAAGGAAAAAGCTCGAAGGGAAATCCGACCATGATTTGCCGACACATATATTAATTTTTTCATTCTCTTTTAATTGCAATTGTGATAGCTCCTGCTCGTATAACGTCCTCCAGACAATTATTGGGGATCCATATGCTTCATGTAAACCTGCAGTACGTGAGATTGACAAACCAACAGTTACAATGAGGAATATTATTAATAAAATTGAAGCAAATATTTTCAATTTTGAGATTTTTTTCTCTTGAACATTATTTTCTTTTTGCTGGATTGTGTTTTTTTTGTTTTTTGTGTTTTTTGGCTTTTGTTTTCCCTTTCCCTTTCCCTTTCCTTTTCCTTTTTTGTTATGGTTCTCTTTTACTTTTTCATTTTCTTTTGTCTTTTCATTTTTTGGTTTCTTATTGGATGTAGCGCTTTCGTCCTCTTGGTTGGTTAATGGGAAACCCAGAATAGCAATGACTGAAATTGCCGAGGCAATTACAATTACTGGATAAATTACATACATAAACCTTTCTTCTTTGTGTGGTTGTACAGACATAAATATGATCCAAAGAAATGCTGGCGTTAAATATTTGATAAATTTTGTTTGTTTTTTGATCACTAAAATAATTGGAGAAAGAGCAAACGCAAACAGCAAAAAGTTAAAATTTAAAAACAGGTTCTGGAGATAAAAATGCCAATCCTCGACACCGTACAGTTCTGAAGAAGTGTTGCTGCCAAACACATTATACTTGACGATATTCAAAGGTGCAATGACAAGTGTGCCATAATAATAGTAATCTACAAAGACCATTGGAATCAAAAACAGAACAACACCCAGGATCCCATATCCAAGCATTTTGAAAAAAAATTTAATAAAGCCCGCGCGAACAAGGAAATCGATAAGGTATGGTACTGAAATTGCAACAGCAAATGGCCACCCAATGAAGGTACTTGCAGCAATTGAAAGAACTACAATGAAATCTGAATGGATCAACCAGCCACCAATGTACAAGCATACGCACAGCATCGAGAAGGTGCTCGGCAAGAAACTTGGCGCAGAAATAAGCATCCCAGTGCTTGTTGCAAAAAAGACAGTCGCCAAAGTTGTAACAGATTTTGAAAACCTCTTGCCAAGTGATCGAATTAAAAAGGTTTCACAAATTGCACTAACAAGCCCATAAATAGATCTTAAAATGAAAAATTGCGTTGCCTTTGATGTGACATATTTCTTTAAGACAAACCCTGGTAAGCCGTACAGTAGTACATACGCATACGAACGTAATCCATACGATGGGCTGTATTCCCATGTTTGCATCCCAAAGCCATTGATTAAATAATGCATAGGCTCCCAATAATTGTAAACTTCATCACAATCTGTGAGGATATTTAAAAAAGATGCGAGACAATTCGACAAGGATAAAAATAAAAAAGTATTCAAAATACCCATTAGTTTGCTGTTTTTTATTTTTTGGTGTTTGTGTTCTAAAAAAGAAAAAAATTAAAAAAAATGAATTTTGACACACCAAGAAAATTACAAAAAGTTTCACAACTTTTTCTACACCTTTCTCCTTTAATAAGATTGGAAAGTTAGAAAAGAATCGATCTTTATAAAAATCCTCAGCTTTTTTTGTTGTGTATTTAGTTGAAATTATTTTTTAAGCAGGACAAGAATATCTCAATTATTTCTGTCACTTTTTTTACTCAACAACACAACAGTTCTTTTTTCTGAAAATGTTCCCAAATTTTGACAGAAATGACAAGATCAAAATTCAATAACTTTCAATATAAAAGGGTTTACAAGTCAAACTTGTAAAAACATCCATTTTAAATAATTTTTCACTTTTTGGTTTTCATAAAAACAGTTTCAGTTTCTTTGAAAGTTAAAAAATATTTTTCTTTAAGATATAACTTTCAAAAATTTCGATTAAATTTCAAAAAGTTATCTTTTGTTAATTATTTTTTTTTTACTCTTTTTTTTTTTATGAAAGTTTTGACAACATTTTGAAATTTGATAAAATATGAAAGAATAAATTCACAAGAAATCTTTCAGACTGTAAGGTTGTTAGTCTGAAAAAGTTTACAAAGTTTTTTTATGATTAAAATCTTTTTGGAATTTCCAAATCGAAATTAAGATGATGAAGGAAACACAAAATAAAATTTTAAAGAGAAATTATTTAAGGTTTACAATCCTTGAAACTTGAAAATATAGAATCTTCTATTAGGTGTGTTGGAATGTTATTTTGATCCTTATCTGATCAATCTTTGATATTGTATTATTATTAATAGTGGTTCATTATTACTAAAAAATGAATTGATTTTTTTTTTCTCATTTTTGCATAATCTGTATGGAAGAGTCTAAGACTATGAAACAAAATAATATTTTAACACGCCTAATACAAGATAATAATTTTTCCAGTTTCAAGGATTGTAAACAATAAAAAAGTTTTTTTTTTTTGTTAAATTTTTTTGATCTTCAGTGATCAAAATAATGTGTGAACAAAGTTGATAATCCGTGTTTCGAAATGTTATCCATGCTTTTTTTTTCTTCTTGTACCAAGGGAACATCCAATCTACTACCAAATATTATACCTAAGTTCAAATCAATTTTGAAAGTAAACTCCTTGATATTATTAGTAAAATTGAAATTATTCATTGAAATAGTTGAAAATTTTCCCGTAATTTTCTCTATTTTTTTGTTTTTTTGATCGGATTAAAATTTACTTAAAAATTCTCTATTTTTTGAGATAAATTTTGTAATTTGATCCTTCATTTTTAGAATTTCTTTTTATATAATAGTACTTTAAGAAACCAATACCATATTTTTTTTTCTGGTTTATTATCAGTTTCTTTGATTGGTGAATGTATAGGGATTCTATAACACAAAAACACACTTTTTATTTGGAAATATACATTAAATTTTTCTACACGCTTTATTTTGAGTACAGTACATAATAGACGGACACATTTTGGTATTATCTTTTAAAGTTTGTTAAAGGTCTCTTTTTAAAATTGGCCAGTTTTTTATAAGACCGTTATGTATATTCTCCTTCAAATTGTGAAGAAAGTTCTATGCAAATTTCTCCAAACAAGATCAAAAAAACCTTTAAGGGGTTATGGTATATCAGTATGAAGACTAAAAGTAAAGTATGCTATGATTGGGTGTAAATCATATTAGTGCTACATTAGGATTCAAATAACACTAGAAAATTAATTAGTAAAGTGGTAATGGACTCTTTTTCAAATAAAAGTTCAACAAAATTTTCAAGAATTGTTTGTAATTGAATTAAATTAATTGTAGTATCATTCTGAAAGATAAGAAACTCTTTAAAACATAAAAAACACTCAAATGAATCTTTAAACCCCCATGAAACAAAACAATAAAAAACAAAACAAAATATTTTAAAATTTGATGTGCCCTATTATATGAAATGAGAAATCTCGTTTTGTAAATTATAAAGAAAAAAAATTATAAAACTAATAAAAATCTTTGAACACAGTGAATTGGGAAAAAATTCTTTACAGGTTATTGATAACTCTTTACAAGTCAAACTTTTTTTCTTAAAAGTTTCATTTTAAAGATAAACCCAAAAAATCATCTGGGTGTCTTTTGTTGGTGTTATTTTTTTTCACATTTTCTCTTTTCTTTGTTCCATCACGTCAATCCAATAACCTTCTTTCTTAATTCCTATATCTAACTCATTTGAAATCAAATTAAAACTGTTTCCATTTTTATAAGGTAAATTACAGTCAGTTTCAAATTTAAGAAACAAACTTTCAAGAAAATTAAATGCACGATAAAAATCCGAAATTAAGGTACAAAATTCAGATTATAGTAAAATAAACTGTAAAAAAATATTACAAAAAATGTGCCTTAATTTGAGATTTTTCAGTGTATTAAATTTCGTTACAAGTTTGTGACTTAAAAGTGGAACTGACTGTATATAGAAAAAAATCCAACAAAAAAAGTAAAGAAATAAACAAAAAAGATTTGTGATCTAATTTTTCATTTATCAAAAAGTTAAGATGTTGATTTCTGATACAAGACTCTTATTCTAATTAAAATTATGCTAAAATTTGAAAAGATGAATATTTCGTTATATCAAATCCAAAAAAAAAAAAAAAAGATCCTTGTCAATCTTTAGATCTACACAAGTATAAATTGAAAAATCAATTTTTTTAAAATATTGAGAAATATGGTAAATTATTTTACCTAAACCATCAAAAATACTCTAAATATTTGATTTTTGAAATTTAGAGTATTCTATCTTCTACATTTTAAAAGATATTTCCCATTTTCATTTTTTTCAAAAAAAAAAAATAATTTTTTATTTTTGAAATTTTTATTTTTTTTATTTGTGCAAAATTAGAAAAAAATATATTTTTTTAGATAATTTTAAATTGTTCCCACTAGAGTAAAATTTTATAAAAAAATTATTTTTGGTAAAATTTTGGGCCCAAGGCCAAAAAATAAAAAAATACTTTTTTTAAATTTTTTTTTGTAAACATATTTGAAAAAAAAATTTTTTTTTGGTCATATATATTATAAATAATAAAAAAAAATAATACTTATATATTATTTCAAATTTTAAAAATAATTTATATATACCTAAAAAAAAAATTTTTTTTTATTTTAATTTTAATTATACAGTCTTAATTGTGATATTCGTTTCATATATATTTAAATAAAATTATTATAAAAATAGAAAAAAATAAAAATATTAACAGCAAATTTTATATATAAAAATTTACAAATATTTTATTTGAATCTATTTTATAAAATAATTTATATATAAAAATATTATTTTCAAAAATTTTATTTTGGTTATTTTTTTTGATTTATCATTTTTTTAAGAAAAAAAAAAAAAAAATTTTTTATAATTTTTTTTATAATAATTTATTAAAAAATATTAGAAAAAAAAAATTATTTTATTAAAAAATCTTTATTATTAAACTCAAATAATATTTTTTTTCATTATAAAAATTTGAAAGAATATTTTTATATAAAAAAAATTTTTTTTTTGGAAATTTTAAAAAAAATTGAAATTTTTATATATAAAAAATTTTTAATAATTTTTTTTTTAAAATTTAAAAAAAAATTTTTTTTCCTATCAGATTTTTCTTTTATATTATTAATGTTAATAGAAAAAAGTAGTTTTAAAAAAAAAAAAAATTTTTTTTAAATTAAAAACTTAGGGAAATTGTAAATTTTTTTTGGTTATATTACTTGTTTAAAAATTTTAAAAAAATCAATTTTTGAAGAAAAAAAATATTTTCAATTTACAACAAATAGTCTAATGTCTCAACGGTAGAGCGCCAGATCTAGAGTAAAAAAAATCTAATGTCACGAGTTCGAGATCTGGTAGTATCAAAAAAATTTCTTATTTTTTTTTTTTTTTTAAAATTTCTTAAACTAGATCATTTAAAGTATCTGAGTTTACAAGCTGAGTTTAATTTGAATTTTGTTAGAAATTTTTTTTTTTGAAAGAACACCAATTAATTAAGTACCAATTTTCTGGTAACATCTGAAAAAAAATTATTTTTTTCAGTAGAGAGAGTAGAAGTTTTAGTCAAAATATAATTTACTAATGTTTACTATTAAAAAAAATTTTTTTTTTATTTTTCAAAAAAAAAATATTCTTAAAATTGAGTTTAAACTTATGAAAGATCCTACTAAAAATATTTAAAAACAAATTTTAATTTTCATTTTTTGATGGGATCCTTAATTTCTATATTTATTTGCCAATATATCAAAAAAATATCCCAATTAAATTTTTTGAAAGTAAAAATTAAAAATGGGCAATATATCCTTAAATAAAGGTTCTAGAGAGCTATGGACATCAAAAATGAAATCTCCAAATAAAAATGAGATTATTTATGCGAAAAAAATTTTCAGATCCTTGATTTTCAATTCCGACTAGTGTATTATTTTATGTAAAATACTTTTCTGTGAAATATTTTATCTAAACCTAACTGAGGTTTTTAAAAAATTATTATGTCCTATGATTTTTTTAACCAACGAGAATT
The DNA here is from genome assembly GCA_027625915.1 of Anaeramoeba flamelloides. Classification (NCBI taxonomy): domain Eukaryota; family Anaeramoebidae; genus Anaeramoeba; species Anaeramoeba flamelloides. Next base: position 2,213,619 of record JANTQA010000063.1, read on the forward strand.
AATATTTTGAAATGTGATTACAGTCAGTTTCACTTTTTAGACACAAACTTTCAACGGAATTTAAGGCACAAAAAAATCTCAAATTAAGGCACAAAATTTGGAATTTTTTCTTTTACAATTTATTTTTACTAGAATCTGAATTTGTGCCTTAATTTGAGATTTTTTTTTTGCCTTAAATTTCGTTGATAGTTTGTGCCTTAAAAGTGAAACTGACTGTAACCAAAAAAACAAAAAAAAAAAAACAAAAGAAAGTTTTAACCATTTTTTACCATCCCTTCAATTCACAATCTTTTTCATTTCTTTTTTACAAAATTCTAAATCCAAGATATGTAAACAGTAACTGAAAAACAAAACCATTTCAGTTCGTTGTTGAGTTTACTGTTTAACTGAAGATTTGTGTGTATTGATTAAAAACCAGTGTGACCCTTTCCAAAAAACAAACAACCAAACAAACAAACAAAAACAACAATAAATCCACAACAAACAAACAACAACAAAAAGAAAAGAAAAAACAATAATCAAAGCAAACAAACAAACAAAAAACAATAAATCAACAAAACAAAAACAACAACAATAAAACAAAAAACAAAAAACAAAAAACAACAAAAAACAAAAAAAACAACAATAAACAACAAAACCAAAAAAAAACGAACAAAAAACAAACAACAAAAACAACAACAATAAAACAAAAACCAATAAACAAAGAAACCAACAATACAAAAACAATAAACCAAACAACAATAAAAAACAACCAAACAACAAGAAAACAACAATAAAAAACAACAACCAAAAAAAAAACAATAAACAAAACAACAAAAAACAAGAAATAACAACAATATAAAATACAAAAACAACAACAGTACAACAACCAAAAAAAAAACAATAAAAGAACAACAACAAGACAGTAAAACCCTCATCTATAAAAATAGAATTATTATTTTACGTAATTTCCAATGCTTTTTAAAATTGGTTGTATATGCTTGTTTCGGTTTTGACTTTTTTTTTCAATTGCTTTTTTTTCTTTTTTTTACTTTTTTTTTCTTTTGAAACAAAACACAAAAAAAAATTTTCTCACTTTTTGATTGTTCTTCTTTATTTACTTGTTTTAACTTTTTGAAAGAACAACTTTTAAAACAAAAAAAGAGATGTAATCCCAATAGGAATAAAATAAACAACAAATACCAAAAAAAGTAACCATTTTATGTAAAAGGTGATTCTGTCTTTTTTTGATTTCTTCTCTTTGTTTCAATAAAAAAATATTTTTTTTTAAAAAATTTACTTTTTTTTCTTTAATATTTTAATTTTTTTCATTTTACTTATCAAGATCAAGTTTTTTACAAACACATTTTGAAAAACTAAATTTATTTTCAAATTTTTAAGAGTTTAATTACCAAAATTCGATGATTTTGTAAGTGACAAGTCGTCACTTTGCACAAAAATCCACTATTGATTTTCCCAAAAAAAAAAAATCTTCAAAATTTTGCCTTTTCAAAAAGTATAACCCAAAATTCAAATTAAGTAAATAATAGATTTCTTCTCTAAAAATTTCTTTACCCATGAGATCTATTGAAAATCGAAGATTCTTGTATAAAATAAACAATGAGGAAATTAGAGAATGTGGAATGTTTTTTGGATTTAGAGAAATCTCTTTCTCTAAATTTTTGTTATTTTTTCCTCATTTTGTCCAAGTCTGTTATTTTTTTACCCTCTATATTTGGCAAAGTACAGATTTTGTAAAATTCTTTCGAGAAAAAATAACTTGCTTGATTTAGTAAAAAACTAAAAAAAAAATAGTCACCAAGATCCAAAAAGCACCACAAAGAACAACACTTCAAACTAACACACCTTTTTCAAAATTGTAATTCATACTGATTCAAATTGGAAATTAAGTGTCGCTCTTTTGAGCGTTTTCCTAAAAGTGTCCACTTTTTAGATTTTTTATACTTTTTACCTTTTCCAAATTTACCTTCTTAAGTTACTATGTTCCTTAGGTTCCTTCTATTTTTGTTTTTTTAGATGTTTGGGAAAGGTCAAAGGAATAAAAAATCATTATTAGAATTGGTTGACCTGATCATGACTAACCCAACTAAACTTGTTCATGATCAGATCTTCGACGAGGACTTATGCAACTGAAATGAAGTGAATCCAACGAATGCGATCTGAAACCAACCAAAGTGAACCGAATTGAACTTTCCGTACTATCTGTCGAGTCGTTACTTTGACTGGGTTTAGGCTATCGAGTCGGTATCTTGTACTGGGATTTTGCGAAAACAAATTTAGGGAAACTTAAAAAAAAAATAAAATAAAATAATAAAAAAAAATAACACAAAAAGTAAACAGAGAAAGGCAGACGGTGTATAAAAATTGATCTAAAAGTTTTTTTTCCTAATGACTCACTTTTATTTTAGTGAGTTGCTTGAATTTGTATGTTCTTTTATTATTTTAACTTTAATACTCTTATTCAGAAAGGAGTAATCGAGTTTTATTTTTAAATCATAAAATAACTCCTCACTAAAATTACACCATTGTAAGAGAGGAGTAACGATGGCAATTCTGAATTTTTTTTCCGTGTCGAGTCATCACGAAAAAATTTAAAACACGGAGTACGTGTTCATTTTTGGATTTTAAGGCGTCTACGTCATCGTAAAGTGGTTGAAAAAGATTTTCAACTGATTTAAATTCATTTTTTTTAAATCATATTTGACTTTAAGTGTTTATGAGCGTGTCACTAAAAAGAATTCAAATTTATAAACCAAACACATCCATTTCAGTTCGTCAGAAATTGAAAGTGAGAAGGAAGAATCCAAGAAAGAAGAAGAAATAAAGAGATACTGTTTTTAATAATAAAAACACAATCATTGTTTCAAATTCTGTTGAAAAGATTGAAACGAATACAAGAGTAAAATTATTTTGATAATTAATCCCAAAGAACTCAACTAATACAGTCAGTTTCACTTTTAAGGCATAAACTATCAACGAAATTTAAGGCACAATAAAAATCTCAAATTAAAGCACAAAATCCGAATTCTAGTAAAAATAAATTGTTAAAAAAAAAAATTCCAAATTTTGTGCCTTAATTTGAGATTGTTTTGTGCCTTAAAATTCGTTGAAAGTTTGTGTCTTAAAAGTGAAACTGACTGTATACACATTTTTACTTATGCCCTGAACACATTAAAACACTTATTGAAGACGAAAATAAACTATGTGATAAGATGCGTAAATACATACGTGGGGATTTGATTGGTCATTTCATTGACTTTCAAAATTTTTTGATGAAAAAAGATGAATCTTGTCATTCGCCTCACCTATATTGGACTGGAAAAAAACAAGTTTTTGGAGATTTGTCCAAACATTTTTAGAACTTGTTAGTTATGGTGCCTACTTCATGTGAAGTTGAAAGAGTCTTTTCACATGTCACTTATATTATGAATCCACGAAGAAATCGATTAAATACCGAAAATCTTGAAGCAGAAGTGATTTTCAGTTACAATTCAATTAATTAAAAGTTCTTTTTCAATTTTTTTTTCATTTTCTTTACTCATTTCTTTCTTAAAATAAATTCTTCAAGCAAAATAGAAAATTTTAATAAAACACCTTTTCTGCATTTTTTTTTCGTTTTTATTTTTTTTAGTAACTTTTCGTTTTAAATTTTCATTTTACACCTAATGCCTGTCTCTGAAAAAAAATAAAAAAAAAAAGCAAAGCAACTGAAAAGAAAATTTGCAAAACCAAATCTTATTCTTAAAACCCAGAGCTTTTTAGATTCAACCCATCTATAAATTTCTAAATCAAAATTTAATAAACAACCTTTTTCATTTGATCTATAGTTGTTCAAATATTTAGAACTCTTTATTAAAACAACCTATGGTAGCGATCCAAAAAAAACGACATAAAAGGAAACAACCACCAGCCCATTCAACACTTGGGGCACAAAAAAAACTTTTCACTGAAATTTTTTCTTTTTTCTATTATTTTTTAACTCTCTTTCATTTCTTGCTTTTCTTTCTCTTTTTCTTGTCTTTTTTCCGAAATAATTTATTCTTTTCATTTTTTAAAGAAAAGATATCCTTTGAGCTGTAATCCTGCTTACACTACAGTTAGGATAAAAAACCCTAAATACAATTTTAGAGTTTCAGGCAAATAGGATGTAATTTTGTTGAATCACCTCTACTCAACAATAAAAAAAAAAAAGTGTCCACTTTTTTGGGTACTGATTTTTTGGTAGGTATTGTACACCATAGGTTGATTGGTTTTTAATTGTTTTTATTTCGGCTTAAAAATTATTCTCCTTATCAGAATATTTTTTTTAAATCCCAAGTACTTGTTCCCATGAGTTTTCCATTTTAACAGTATTTGTTTCTTTTCAAAAACTGAAAACTGTTTTTTATGAAAACGAAAAAGTTGGCAAGTTGATTATATTACATGTTTTTAAAAGTTTAAAGTGTCAAAACTTTTCAATTGAAAGTTGTTGGATTTTGATCTTGTAATTACTTTACAAAATTTCCAATAATTCTAAAAACAAAAGTATTGTGAATTCAACAAATCATTGTAATTTCTCAACACACTTTTCGAAGCAAAAATAATTTATTTTTTCATTTTTTGTCTTACAACTTTATCTAAAATAACAATTAAAAGCTCTTAAAATAACAAATTCAAAGAATGCTCAACATTAAAGGATTTGGAAGAAATATTGGGAATTGGAAACAAAACAACAACATTAATAATAAATTTGAACCTGTCACTATTTTTCCTGAAGAAGTTACCACCATTCTTTCTGTTTCTGCAGTTTATGATCATTACATTGCCTTCCTAAGTTCAGAGGGCAAAGTATACCAAACAAATCCAAATAGTTTCCAACCAAAACTGAAGGCATTTGATAACTTGCCTCCTCTGAAATGTATTTCTTCTGGTTTTTATCATTTTCATGCAATTTCTGATGAAGAAATACCAAAGATCTATGGATGGGGAAGAAATGGATCCCAACAAATTGGCCTTAATAACAACAACACAACTAGGGTCAACAAACCCACTTTAGTTCATGCTTTAAACGATAAAAAAATTGATTATGTGCATCCTACGGGCTATTCTTCGCTATTTTTAAGCAGTGAAGATCAGATCGTATATGGGTGTGGTGCAAATGCAAGTGGAGAATTGGGAACCCAACTAACCAGCCAAAACTCAATCATAAAATTGCATGAAAATGTTGTTAAAGTATTTTCTGGTCATTCAGAACATTCCTTTATCATTAAAACAGATGGTGAATTATATGCTTTTGGTTATAATGCAAATGGTTTGTCTTTTTTTTTTCATTTTTTATTTTTATCTTTCAAAACCTTCTTTTTATTGTAATTTTTCGTTCGGTTAAGGATTCTCCAAATTTTAGACTCTATGGGTACTGGAATACGATCTTACAGAATAAATAAAACATTTAATTGATTATATCTTCTAGGAAAGCCAAAGTATAGCCATTTTTAGAATTTTTGATGATTCTACAGTTAAAAAGTACATTTTTTGATCAAAAACTTGAATGATTTTTCAAAGAAAACAAACAAATTTTAAATAGACTTTAGTTTATTTCTGGCTACTTTTCCATCGATATAATTTTCAAGAATATTTAAACACTTTTCTTTATTTGGATTCAAATTATTACTTATAAAAACATTAATACTCAGTAACTTAAGGGATTAGCGTCACCATAGATTTACCAATCATTAAAGTATGTTGTAATTGGGTGTAAATGGTATTAGTGCACTATGGCTCAAATAGCTCTAAAAAATCTATTATAAATCTTATTGCCCAATAAATTATTACATTTTTTACCAAGGATCACAATTAAAAAAGTTTCATTTTGAAAAAATTTTTTTTAATTCCTTTTCCAAATCTAAAAATAGAAACCCAAAATACAGTATTCCAGTATTACATAATTTAGATTTAGAACTTTCAAAAGTATCTATTTTTTTAATTTTTTAATTTCAAAGACTAACCCAATAATCATCAACATAAAAGCCCAAAGACTGATTATTTTTGTTTGATTTTGATAAAGGTACTTGTAGCATCAATATATTTGCATGATTTGAGAAATAATTGGTCAAAAAAATTTATTGGTTAATTATTTAATTATTAAAAAAAAACGAATTTTTTAGTAACTAATCTACATTTCGCCACAAATTTAAGAAAGATATTTTGTGACTTTGTAGTCTGAATATTGATAATTCAACCTTTAAATTTATGGCGAAATGCAGATTTTATTCTGAAATTGTTGAGTTTTTTACTAATACATAGATCATTTTTAATAGATGAGATCAACAAATATTACTACTTGACTAATCGATTTTTTAGAGACATTTGAACCATGTAGCACTAATGTTGTTAAACCCAATAACAACATACTTTGTTCCTCGGCTTCTCCTTGGTAGAAGCTAATCCCTTAAATGTGGTTTAATATTCCGTTTGGAAAAATATAAAAAATTGAGTTTTATTTTGCCTATTTTTTATTTTGGGTGTGTTACAAATTTTTGGAATGGGGTTTAACTTTAATAAAGGTTGAAAACCTTTCACTTTCTAATTTGGTTGGGTTGGAAAAAAAGAAACCATTACTGGCATTTGAATTATGAACGGGAAAAATTTTCACCTAATTTTCAATTTCCAATTCATTTCAAAACAAAGATCGAAACACAAACCACAAAGCACGAAACCAGAAACTACAGACTACTTCTTTGAGAACTCAATGTAGTAAAAAAGTAAAATATGGAAAAGTAAGTGAATATTTTATCCCATTTAGAATTCAAATACCAGTAGCTAAATTACATTTTCAAATTCAAAAGATCCCTTTTTATTGAAAAACAAAACTTTTATATTTCCAGTCTAGACAGCACAACCGATTGAAATTTTACCCCGAAAGAAAAAAGGAATTAGAAATTTTGTGTTTTGTATGATACCACAAATAAATTATAGTCAATTTCAAAGGCATGTTCATTAAAGACTGAGCATAAAGAAACCGAAACCGCCACCTAATTGTATACAAGCTGATAGCTTAACCTAATTACAGTCAGTTCCACTTTTAAGACACAAACTTTGAACAGAATTTAAGGTAAACAAAAAAATCAGAAATTAAGGCACAAAATTCAAATTCTAGTAAAATAATTTGTGTAAAAAAAAATTCCTAAAAATGTGCTTTAATTTGAGATTTTTTTGTGTCTAAAATTCAGTTGAAAGTTTGTGTCCTAAAAGTGAAACTGACTGTATCTTTACTGAAATTAAAAAAAGGTAGGGCACTAGCCCAAATAAAAAAAATCGTAAAAACAAAGGGAAAAAGAAAACTGAATGGGTTTATTCATCCCAAAGATTGAAAAATTGAAAAAATTCAGAAACTATTTCCTTACACTTTTATTTTGAAACACCAACGAAACCGAAATTTATTCCAAAAAAATTAACAACAAAGAATCTGTTTTTAGACTCACTACAATGAAAGGAAAGGAACTGAATTTTATATTTTGAAGAATTGTTGGAGGAACTGTCGTTAACAAATGACAAAAAGGTTAAATCTGTCCAAAAATGGGTACTCATTCCTCAAAATTTTTGAAAAAAAAACATTAAATTTTCAGAGTTAACAAGATTTATTTACTCAGTCTGAATTTAAGCCAATAAATATGATTTTACACCTGTAACGAGTATTCACAGAACATGAAATTTGGGGAACCCTTAAGTAATATTTATCCCTTTAAAAGGATTGTAATAATTATATATTTTGTGTTTTATCAAAAAACATGAACTTTAAATTGAGCATATGCATTGAAGAGCCTTTATTTTGAAACATGAACCTTTTTAAATAATTAGAAAAAACTTTAAGCAAAAATAGAAAAATTAATTTTCGATACAATTTCATTTTGATCAATCCAAAAAACTCTTTTTTCTAAAAATTTTCCTTAAAGGGGTATTTTGAGTATAAAAAGAAAAATCCGGATTTTGAAAATTCATTTTTTATTAAAAGTCGTTTTTCAAATATGAAAAAACAGTAATCTATGTTACGAAGCAAATGGTTCAAATGTTCGGAGACTTAAAGAGGGGTGTTATTACTGGGAAACAATTCATCATTGCAAGATTTACGAATGGAAGAATTTTTCAAACGCAACAAAACGCAAGTTGTAATTTTTTCAAAAAGAAAAGAAAAGAAAAGAAAAGAAAAGAAAGAAATAAATTTTAATTCATAAATGAAAAATTAAAGAACAAATTTTTTTTTTTGGCAACTGAATTGAATGACACGAATGTGTTAAGCAACTATAGGCCTTGCAATAAAACAAAATTCAAAAACAATTACGTATCAAAAATAAATCGAAAAAAATCAAAGAACAAAAGTGTGGAAAAATACTATTTTTTATTGTCTGTCACAAGATCTAATTTACTTGGAATTTCAAAGGTTTATTATTCCATTCCAAGTAACTTTTGTTTTGTCATTGAGATCTTTCAATGAAATTTTTTTCAATATTTATTTTTTATTTTTTTCCAAATTTTTTTGGAAAAAAATTGGAAAAGAACTTCCCAAAAAGTGAAAATAAAAAAAAATGTAAAAATCCTGACTTTTTCCTTTTATACCGACAGTAGTGCTTTAAAATTAGATAAAATCGTCAAGAAAATGTCAAATTAAAACACTAACAATACAGTAACAAAGATCTCCGGAACCTAAAATTAAATAACCACAATTATTTCGAACACTCACTGAGATAATTCCGAAAAGCAACAATTATTTTCACAAGTTTTCCAAAAAAACATTTAAATCCTGTGAAAAATAATAAAATACAAAAACAAGGGTTATTGCACCTAATATAAAATCAAAATCAATTACTTTCAAAAAACTCTTATTGAACTCAAGAAAACTATAATTCCGATCTTTGAAAAACAAATAAAACATTTAAGGCTTTTTATAATAGGGTTAATCATCACTAATTTAAATTATTTTAGAAGACTTTCTGTTTAATAAAGAATTCAAAGACTTTGCTTGTTTTTTTTTTTTTTTTTTTTTTTTTTTGTTTTAATTTTGAATTTTGAAACAAATAGATGTACTTTATGGATTATCATTTACCAAGTAGAAGTCCCAAATTAAAGTGTTTTACCATTGAAATGTCAACCACATTAGTGCCCCATCCTTCAAATACCCCTAAAAATTCGATTAGTAAAATAGTAATGTATTGAAAAAAATTCAAGCATCATTATAATCCCCTTAAACGAATTATTACTTGTTAATATTAGGTAAATTACTTTGTTTATTGATTAACAATTTCCTTTAATTCAAATCACATCTTTTTCTTTTAAATATCGAATTCTGAAAATTATAACTTGTATACTTATTAAAATGATGATTAATGAAATTACACTTGTTCAAAACACCATTCATTCGATTAAAAAACAAGAAATAAAATAATTATCATTTTACAAATCCCTAACAAACCTCTATAAACTCTATTTTAATCTTCAAAATAAGTAGATCTTCTTAGAGTTATCTAACAATTACTTAATGAGTATTCTATAGATCCCTCACTTGATGAACTTTAGGTAGGTTTATTACTGAGTAAAGCATAAAATTGTATTTATTTCTAAAAAGGATTTAATTTTAAATTTTCACAATTAAACAACAATTTTCCTAATATTAACAATTAAAAATCAATTTCAGAACTTATTTTCATGCCATGGATTTTTTTCATTACTATACCTTTTTAATTGGGCGAAAATAACATTAGTGCCAAAGGTACAAATTTTTCTCAAAATCCTATTTTTCATTACTATACTATTTATTTATCTCACCAATTAAAAAAGATAAAGATATTAGTAAAAAACCCAAGAATTTCAGAAAAAAACTTGCATTTTACCACAAATTAAAAGGTTGAATTATCAATATTCAGACTTTTAAGTTGAAAAATATATTTCAAAAATTTATGAATGTCGATTAATTATCAAAAAATTCAATTTTTTTAAAAAAATATAAAATAATTAACTTTGAGATTTTTTTGACTAATTATTTTGCAAAAAATAGAAATATATTGAAAAAATAACTAGTTTCATAAAAAGGAAATAAAAATAATTAACCTTTAGCTTTTTATAGATCAATAATTATTGAGTTAATCTTTGAAATTGCAAAATTGATCAAAAATAGTTAATTTTAGACGTTCCAAATATTAATTCTTAAATATCGGAATACTATTTATTTTGGTTTTTTATTTTTTGATTTTGAAAAAAAATTAAAAATAAAATTTCCAAAATGAAAATTTTTAATTGTGATAATGTGTAAAAAATCAAAATAATCTATTGTTCAATAATATTTATAATAGATTTTTTAGGAGACATTTGAACTATATAGCACTAATATCATATACTTTTAATTACAGTATACTTGTATTATAGACTTCTCTATGGTGACACGAATCCCTTACTAAAAGCCAATTACAAATATATAATCTTAAAAAAAAAATGAAAAATGTTAAAACTATTTTTATTGTCGAATTAAGTCAATATACATTTTTGTAAATGATAAAAAAAAATATTCAAATTATTTATCTTTGAATAATTTTGATTTATGTTACATTTTTAAAAAAATTGATTTTTTTTTTTTTATTTTACATTTTTATTTATTGCAATAAAAAAGGGCAATATGGAAATGGATCAAGTAAAACTCAAAAAACACCTACAAAAATCAAACTTGGATTTGCTGCTGAAGAAATTTCTCAAATAGTTTCTGGTTTTCTAATGAGTGCATTACTTACAACTGATGGAAGACTATTTGTTACTGGCCAAGAAGACAATACTGGCTTTGTATCTAATTTAAATAAATTCACAGAATATCCACAATTTAAAGATCAGAAAAAAATCATTATAAATATTTCTGCTGGTTATAATTTCCTTGCATTCTTAACAGAAGATAAAGAAATATGGATTGGGGGAAGAATGAACCAAAATCACAGATTAACAAAAAAAATCAATGTTTCAGAAAGTGAATCATCATTTAATACTTTAATGTGCTGTGATTTTGATTCATTTTTATTCTTTCAAAGAAAATCAGATTCATATTTAAGTCAAGATCTTGGAAAATTATTAGAAAATGGATATTTTTCTGATTGTAAAATCAAAGGTATACCTGTCCACAAGATACTAATGGAAACTAGACTTGAAAATGATTTTGATTCGATCAAAAAATATTTGGAAGAAAGCTGCCAATTAAAAGATATTGAGAATTTGTTGCAATGGATTTATTGTGATGAAATAAGAAATCAAAAAAAAACTCTTGAAATTTTAAATCATTTTGGTATTCAAGATCCTCAAAAAACAAAATTATTACAAAACGATTTAAAAAAATTATTATTTGATGAAAAAACTTCTGATTTTACACTCATTGTACCAAACGATGAAAACGAAGATGAAAATGATGATGATGATGATGATGAGATTGAAGAAGAAGAAATACCTGTTCACAAATTTATCTTAGCAGCAAGAAGTGGATTGTTTTTAGATCTCTTTCAAAATCTTGATAAAAATCTTAAACAAGTCAAAGATTATTCAAAAAAAACATTAGATACAATTGAATTATTAATTTCATTTTTATACACTGACGAACTTCCTATCACTGCAGATACAGACCAAGAATTAATCAGAGAAGAATTTGAAGATGTTGTTGAATATTATCAATTAAATCCCAAAATTCCTATTTTAAACATTTTTGATCAATGCTCGAAAAACTAATTTTTAATCATTTTTTATTTCAAACATCTTCCTTCTTCTTCAAAGGTGGAAATATGATGTATCTGTTTTTGTTTCTCGAAATTTTCATTATCTTTTTTTGAAAAGATTGATTTAAAAGTTTGCAGAAATTTTATTTTTATTTTTTCAAAAATTAATTTTATTTTCAAAATCAATTTTCAGTAAATGATATGATCCTTTTACATTTATTTGTATTTACAATTCAATTCCTGTTTTTTTTTTTGGACCAAAATATCAAATCATTCCATAATATAAAAAAAAATAATATTACATGTTATATATGTGGTGTGTCTGTCTTTATTCTTTTGATTTGGAAACAATCACTTGCTATGTGACGAATTTGGCCTGGAAGAACGAGAAATATGAAATTATTCTCGGTGATATAAGATGATATTGAGGTGTTCGAAGAACGACAATTAATATAACCGTACGACTAGAAAAATATCATATTTTGAGTCTTTTCTGGAAGGGGATCCAAAACGAGTAATTATAAAAGGTGATACTCGAACAAATGAAACAATATAAGATGCTATTTATTTTTTAACTCGAGAGCTAAAACAATAAAAAACTAATAAACGAATATATAAATAAAAACAAGTAATTTGTTGTTTTTTAATGGTACTTTGAATAACTTGTTCTTCAAAGGATCTTATTCTCCCAATGAAGTTATCGAAAACACTGAAGTTGAAATTTGCATTATTACCATTTCGGTTTTAAAGAGATATTCCAGATCGTCCAAATTCTTAATAGTCTCAATTTACTTTTTTGTTCCCCTTTTGTTTTGAAACATCTGAAAACAATCAAACAGAAAATCCCTCATATATTGAGTGATCTTAACAATGACTTATTTTGAATCATTCCTCTAAAATTTCTTTACTTGACATAGTAAAATAAAATTTTTTTTTTTTTATTTTCCATTTTTCCCCAAATGAATCTTCTTTATATTGGGAAGAAGAGTTACAAAGGAAAAAGATCAAGTGGTTAATTGCTAATACTATGACAGTGAAACACCAAAGTATGAGTAACTTGAAAATAAAAATTACCAAAGGTTTAAATCAAATAATGACCAAAGGATTTTTAAATTTAATAAGATCAAAACCAAAAAAGAAATTAAAAAAACTTTAAAAAACGATCCCCTAGTTAACATACATCATCAATTATCAAATTATTAAATCAGCCAAAAATATCGTAGCTCTAATTTTGGGGGTATTAATTAAAGATAACATAGGGTTTTTTTTCACGCCAGTTCTTATATACAAAACAGAATTTAAATTCAAAAATTTGGTAATTTCTGTCAATAAAAAGAAATTTAAATTCAAAAACAAATTAAAAGAATTAAGTCTGCCTTATCTGGAAAAATTAATAAAATTCAATCAAAGAATTAACAATAAAATTAATCGGAATTCAAAAAACCTAAAGATTTTTCAAAAAGAAATTTATAAATATAAATACAATGAGTTGCTAAATTCTACAATTTGGAAGGTCCAAAAAATAATTTAATATGCCCCTACGACCCAAAAAACACAAAAAATGAAAAACTGATCAAATACTTTCCATTAATACAATTAAAAAAACAAAATGATAAAATAAAAATAACTAAAGTTTCAATTTAACTTTTTCTTGAAAACATTTTTTTGCCAAAATTATTGAATTCACACTTGAAATTATGTATATTTCTAGATACAATATCTTGTTTTAACTCATTTACATAAACAAATTCGAAATTATGGCAATTTTCTTTTCACAAAAGGGACTAATTTGGTCTTCAAATGTTTTTTTTTTTAGTTTTAAATGGTAAAATTAAAAAAAAGTTAAAGTAAAGGGATAAACTCTCTGGAAAGCCATTCTAATTTAATATATTAACTTATTCTTTTATTTCAAACTTTTCTCAACCCCAATTTTTCAAAAAAAAATAAAAAAGTGCACATTAATTTCAAAAAATATTTTCGATATTCAAAAGTTGAGAGTTTTTTTATTCTAAAAAAAATTATCACAGTGGTTAATAGAATTAAGTTATGAACTTAATTTCGAAAAATATTAATCAGAAAAAAATAGTGCTTAATTTTATTAAGGACATATAATAAAAAACCAAAAATATTTAAGTTATCCATCAAGTTCAATACTGTTAAAATCTAGATCATTTACAAACTGCTTAAATAGATATTACTATGTTATGAAAAAAATTCCAATAAATTTTGTCCTCTATGTTTAAAATATAAGCAAAAGGACATTATAGAAAATATTGATAATTTTTTATGGGTCTGTCCTTCCTATGAAAAAAATAGATTAATATTTTATAACAAATTAAAAGAATTAAATTTTAATGAAATAATTTTAAACCGTGACAGTTTGAGACTATTTTCATTAATTAATAATCGTAAAATCTATGATTTTACACTTAAATTTCTGAAAGGAAATTGAAGTATAAGGGCATCTAGAATGTAAATTACACTTCTTCCTTAATAATAATAAAAAAAAAAATAGGTTTTTTTTTTGATTTTTTACAAATTACTTCTTGTAAACCCTTTTTAAATTTCTTTTTTTTTTCTTGTTTTCTATTTTTTACACTTTTTCCTTTTTTCTTTTCAATTTTTTTCTTTTACTTGATAAAAAATAAAGAAATTTTGGGTATGTTTTTCCAATAATAATCGTGAAATCTATGATTTTAGGCTTAAATTACATTTGAAGAAATTTAAGTAAAAGGACATCTAGAGTGTATTTTACACTTCTTCCATCAAAAAAAATAAGACTTTTTTTATGTATTTTTTTCAAAATTATTTAATAATTTATTATTATTTTGTGAATTTCTTTGAAAACCTTGAATTAATAGATTAACACTCGTTTAGCATCAATTTGTATATATTATCTGTACCCTTTATAGTTTTATATTTATTATATATAAATAAAAACAATCTTAGGTGTTACTAACTTAATATCTAAAAAACATGATATTTAATATTTTTCTATTTTATTTAATAGAAATACATGATTAGTTTTTTGAATTTTTATTGTCCTTTTATTTTTTTTATCGTTTTTTATTATAGAAAACAAGAATAAAAAGATACAAGAGTATATATAATGATTTTTGGACACTTTGAAAAAAAATTTTACTAATTTACATAGTTTAAATAAGTGTTGTTGTAAAAAAAAAAATAGTTTTTGTATTTCGATATATGAAAGTAGATTGAAACTCAAAAAGAAATTAGAAATTCTTAGTTTTTAAGACATTGAAAAAATCAATAATATCAAAAAAAGACAACGAAAATTTTAATTATTTAGAATAATATTTAAAATTATTAAATGCCAATCTTAATCAATTTAATGAAAACTTAATATAAAATAGTACTAGGTACAAAGGTAAGGAATATTTAAAAATAATTTGGTATGATAATTACAATATAAAGAAACAGTCATGTGGCAGAGTACCTAACCTATCCAGAATTTAAAATAATTGAGCAAAATCTTTGATTTTACTCCATTCTTTTAAATTCTGGAAAACCTAATGAAAAGTGTCCTAGGTTTTTTTTACTTTTTTTTATAAACCGAAAATTTCTGAAATTTTCTGTTCATTTCAAAAATTAAAAAAAACCTAACGGAAAATCCAAAAAAAAAAATCTTTTTTCAATGTAAAAGAATAAATAATTCTTTAATAATACAAATAATTGATTCCCTATTTGAAAGATACTCATCAGATTTAAATTTTTTTTAAAATATAATAAACTGACTTCTTGACTAGAAGAAAAAACTTTTCTGAATTTTTTACTATAAATTTTAGAAAAATATTAACAGAACAATTAGATATTCCAACTTAAATTGTAAAATATCTTGAAAAAAATAATTTTTTATCCAAGATCTTTTATTAACCAATACTGTTCATTATAATTGCAGTTATCTAATGGTAAAAAATTAGCAAATAATTAATTATTTTATTAAAAAATTTTTTTATAATCGTGGGGTCTCTATAAATAGTTGATTTAATTTAATTTATCTTTTTTTAGGATTACAAACTTAGGATCTCTCAAAGGTGACCAAAAAGGTTCCCAAAAACTTTTTTTAAATATCAACATTTTTTTTTCTAATTAACCATAGAAGAATAAAAAAGAAGAAATATGCAGAAAAATACATATCTGAGAAAAGTTGATAATTATGTGAAAGTAAATCTAACCAACCCTTAAATCTTCTTAATATTTGAAAAAAGTTATTCTTTGGTAAAAATATGAGACAAACAATAAGATTCATTTTGATCTTGCATTGAAGATCAAGTAAAATTCCAATATAGTTCAATCTGATTTTTCTTTACAATCATTTTCACACTTTCTTTAACATTACTGTTATTTGAAATCCAAATAAGATTTATTTTTAGTTCGTTTTTGTAGATTTTCAATACTTGAATCTTGTTTTTTTGAGAATTCTTACTTCTCCCAATAAATATCAGAAAAAAGTACCAAACAAATAAATAGAGATCACCAAAATTACAACCTATTTCTTTGGGAAACTCAATTTAAAAAAGAAAGGAAAGGGAAAATGAAATGAAAATTTTTCCCTATTTATTATTTAAATACCAGTAGAGTAACAGAGTTTTTACCAAGAGATCATAGATCTTGAAATGAAAAAAAAAATTAAAAATCAATTAGGTTTAAAAAAAATCGAAAAATAAAAAAAAAAAAGCAAAAATGGACAAAAATAATTTCAATTTTGAAATATCCAAAATAAATTTTTAACTTTTGATATTTATTCAAATCCTGGAAACAGATGTAATTCGTATGTTACAAACAGGACACCTTTGACTGGAAAATAGTTGTGGTAAAAAAATTCATAATTTTTAATTCTTGCTTCATCAATAATAAAGTACGAAAAATGAATTATTGATTATCAGAGTTTTAGCTTAATACTACACTTTACTTACAATTATATTGTTTTAAAATGAAATTTTACTAATAAACACACTCACTTCAATTAAGATCATGTATTACTGTCAATGAGTGAAAAATATAAATATGATTTTAATTGATCCAAAAAAAATATGTAAAAATTATTCAGCGAATGAGATTAAGCTTTTTGGGAATGGAAATACTTGGAAAATAAGTCTTTTCTGTGTTATCTCATCATGAATGTTTTCAGAAATAGCGAATCGTAAAAAAATTCAACAAACTTATGAAATAAAATTAAAAAAATAATATTGCATAATAATTTACATTAAAAGTTTTGTCACCCATTAAAAACCAAAAATATTTCAATTCCAAGATATTCTATTTAAGTTTTAAAATTCAGTTGTAGATCTTCTTGAATAATTCAACAATATTCTTTTAATTCTGTTGATTCATTTTTTTTTTTGATCTAAAACAGAAATGAGTGATCCAAAAAAAAAAATTAAAAGAATCAAAAAAAAGAATAAAAAAAACAATAAAAAACCACACAAACATATGAAATTAGATTCCAATTCAAGTTCATCAAGTTCATCAAGTTCGACAAGTTCTTCCAGTTCGTCAAGTTCGTCAAGTTCATCAAGCTCAGTAAGTTCTTCAAGATCATCAGGTTCATCAGGTACTAGAAGTTCATCAGTTTCATCAAGTTCAACAGGTTCATCAAGATCATCAATATCTTCAGGTTCGTCAGTTACGTCAAGTTCAACAGGTTCATCAGGTTCATCAAGTTCATCATATTCATCAAGTACTAGAAGTTCACCAGTTTCATCAAGTATAACAAGATCATCAGGTTCATCAAGATCATCAAGCTCATCAGTTTCGTCAAGTTCAAGAAGTTCATCAGTTTTTTCAAGTTCAACAGGTTCATCAAGCCCATCAATTTCATCAATTTCATCAAGATCATCTTCAATTCCATTTTCGTATCCATTTGAACAAAAAGATAGTATTGATCTTTGTTTTTTATTAGACACAACTGGGACGATGGACAAGTATGTTGAAATGTGTCAAGAAAAAATCTTTCAGATTATTGATAGGATAAAGGAACAGTTTAACAATGTAGATCTTCGTTTGGCATTTGTAGGTTATAAAGATTTTGATACTGAAAATGAGGAAGAACGATATGAAATTTTTGATTTTGTTGAAGCAAGTGAAGAGAATATCAAATGGTTTCAAAATTTTCTATCGGGTGTTAAATGCTTTGGGGGTGATGACTTTTGTGAGGAGGTGTTAGGGGGGCTACACAAAATATTGTTGCTTGATTGGTGTTCTGTTGTTTCCCTTGTTATTCATTTTACAGATGCACCATGCCATGGTGAAGAATATCACGATGATGAGGATGACAATTACCCAAATGGCAACCCAAATCATAACGCCCAAGAGATTTTAACAGAAATGAGGGATAGGGGGATCGATTACTTTATCAGCGAAATTACACCTCATTTACGTGAAAAGCCAGCTACCGGTATCATGATCACAAAATTTAGAGAACACTATGATGATGCACAAGAACTGAGATTTATTCAACAGTTCCCAATGGAAGAGAATGCCAATAATTTTATTGATATTGTTTTTGATTCCATAAGACACTCAAAAGATCAGATGGCTATACGTTCTGATATCCGCTCGGTATGTATTTCAAATGGGCTGAAGAAAAATAAAAGCCATGTGGACAAGTTTTGGAATCCAAAAGAAAAATGTTACTTCAAAAAATACATCCCGAAATCCAACTTCATGAAGTTTCTTAATCGTCCCAATACGGCAATTGTATTAAAATCTTTTTCAACCAAAATACAAGTTCCGAAAAAGCCAAGCAATCAAAAAGGCCGTTTTCGCCAGAATTATAGATGTAGAGCAATTGGGGTGAAGCAGGACATTTGTATTAAGTCAGATATCAAATTATATGGAAGTCTTAAACAAAAAAAGAAAGTTGCGTTTGATGAAAGTATAAAGTATTACTTAAGTTCCTCATTGGCAAAAATATTTAACTCTATGGGTGTCCCAATGGCAATAAATTTTCAAACTGTAAATATTGTTCATTTTGTTAATAGACAAGCAGACAATTTTTATGTATGCGAACCATTTATTGAAAATTATCGTGCTTATGGCAAATGTGAACCAAACCGAAATAAAAAATGGAAAAGAGATGATCCACTATATGAAATTTCAGAAACCTTTAGTCATTGGGTTTATTATTATACTCAACAAAAAATGTTAATTGATGTGAAAAAATGCGTTAACTGGTTTTTAAGCGATCCAGTTATTCACTTTGCGAATGGTAAAAAAATTGGCAAATATAGCCAAGGTTTACAAGGAATTGAAAACTTTTTTGAAAGACATGTGTGCAATTCCCTGTGTAAAAAATTGCATTTAAAAGTACATAGTCTTTCAATAAAAAGCAATAATAATAATATTGTAAAAATTCCCAATTACAAGAAATTTAATATTTTTTGTTCAAATGATTTTTGTGGTTCCAAAATTGTAATTAGTCAAAACAAATATAACCCAAAAACGCGATACATTTGTAAGAAATGTAAAAAGTCTCAGACAAAGCCTTTATTTCTTTGAAATTTACAACAGAAAAACTAATAAAAAAAAAAAAAAAATCAAAAATAATAATAGTTTATTTGTATATAACAAACTATGATCTTTGATCTTTGATTTTCTTTTGTGAATTTGATACCTTTTAATTTTTTGATGTATTAATATAGTACCCTATACACAATAACATCCTTGATTCAATTATATTTTATCAGGTTTAAAATAATATTGATATTTTAATAAATTTATTTTCTTATTTGTATTTAAGGTTTACAATCCCTGAAATTTGAAAAGAGATCATCTTGTGTTAAGGATAGTGACTTGTAAATTTGGTTCTTAGCTGATTGATCTTGGATTTGGTATGGGTTTTATAAGTGGTTCAAAAAGGCAATTTTTGACAATTTATTTTTTAATTTTCCGAAATCAGAAATGACGAGTATAAGATTAAAATGCTGGAACATAAGTAATAATAAAATGCGGTTTTTGGGTTGTTGGTTGAAATTTTTAAATAGGTTTGGTTTTATTTGGTGCTTTTAAAAAAAAATTTTTTTTCATTAAGTTAATTGACAAAAAAGGATTTGAAAATTTTCTTCTACAACCCAAAAATTTAAATTTATTCTTAAACACCTACCAATCTATTAATCTTACACTCTTCAATTCGGATTTCGGAAAAAAAAAAAGAAATTGTCAAAAATTGCCGTTTTGAACCACTTATAAAACCCATACCAAATCCAAGATCAATCGGCTAAGAACCAAATTTACAAGTCACTATCCTCAACGTAAGATAATCTTTTTTTTCAAATTTCAGGGATTGTAAACCTTAATCCAGATGTTAATTAAAATAAAATGTTTCAAATATAGTTGTTCCAAGATTACCATGAAATTTTTTTCGATATCAAATTTTGATACTGATCGATATTTTTAAATCTTAGAGTATTAGGATAAGAAAGTTTGTTTTGCATTTATTTTTTCTTAAATAGGTTGATATGAACCTTAATCATCGGTTGTGAAAGAAAAGATTTTATGTTTTTAAGAGTAAATTTTATGTATTTTCTCAGAGAATATTTGATGTTTATAGTCATTTTACGTTATTGAAAAAGTCTTTTTGAAAATCAATAAAAATTCTTAAATATTAGTTCCTTTAAAAACAATTTTTTTATTTTCAATAAAATTATTCTTTTCCTCTTTTTGAGCTTTATAAATATCAAACAGTTTTAAAATATGATATTGAAAAAAAAATTAGTGTAGGGTTAGAAAGTCAGTAATTCAAAGATAAATAAATTAGATAATTATTTTTTTTTTTTTTATGGTGAATAAAATAATAAGAATTGTTTTTTTATTTTTGAAGAAGTGTAAATTACACTCTAGATTCAATTTACTTGAATTTTCGTTCTAGAAATTTAAACGTGAAATCATAGATTACATGATTGTTCAAGGGGAAGACATACCCAATTTTTTTTTATGTTTAAAAAGCAAAAGCCAAAAATTGAAAAGAAAAAAGCAAAAAGTAAAAAATGAAACAGAAAAAAGAAAAAAAGAAATTTAAAAAGGGTTTATTAGAAACAATTGGTAAAAAATCAAAAAAAAATGCTATCTTTATTTAAGGACTCCAAAAATCAGTCATGATACTTTTTTTTTATTTAGTAATTTGATAATTGATCATGAATGTTCATTCGGGGATCATTTTTTAATTATTGTAAATACTTTTTTTTTTTTTTTTTTACCTTTCTTGTTATATTTTAATTACGTATTTATAAATAATAAAATAATAAAAATTAATTTGTTTTTATCTTAAAAAAGATTCAAAGATATTTTATAGATAATTTTATTGAATTTTCACAGATAAAAATATCTCATTTTTTATAACTTTTGAACTATTTATTTAAAACTTTTTTTAAAATAAACTCTTTTTCAAAAATTGTGACTCATCTGAAATAATAAATTGAAAAAAAAAAATTATCCTTTAGTATTCAAAAACAATTAATAACTAAATAAGATATTTAATTCTCATTTAAGTCATTCTAAATCTATAAAAGCCTGATATATTAAAAATTAAAAAAAATAAAACCAAAAACTAAAAAAAAGTGAGTAACAATTTTTGAAATGAGCATTACCGATTTTTTATTACTGAACTTTCACTGAAAAAAGTAGAACAACAAGATTTTTTATGAATAATTAAATCCATTTTAAAAAGACATTACATAGTCGAAATTTTCTTAGTGATTATTTGTCTTTTTCGAAGATCTCTTTTTTTTTTCCACATGATCTTTTTAAAAAAAAAAAAAAAAGAAAAAAAAAAAGAAAAAAAAAAAAAAAAAAAAAAAAAAAAAAAAAAAAGAAAAAGAAAAACAAAATAAAAACAAAAATTTGAAAAATATTTTTTGTAAAGAATACTGGAATAAACCTTCAAAACAACTCCCACTAACATTATAAAGTGAGTCAAAATTTATGAAAAATAGTTTATTATACCATACTTGAACTTAAAAATGTAAAATGTTGTATCTAGATAATAAAATCAAAAACTATATTTTCTTCATCTTTCCCATCTTGAAAAATCATAATTTTGTGAAATTTAAAAAATATTATAGTTCAGTAAAATAATTCTCTTAAATAAGTCCAAAAGTTTGATTTATCATTTTTCTTTCTATTCTGAATCAATTTTTTAAAAATCTGCAATTAGATTAAATTGTGATATTTTATTAGATAAGAAATTAAAAGATAAATCATGATATTTGTCTTCATACCAGTATTAAAAATTAATCCTAATTAAATATTTTATAATTTTTCAAGTAAATTTTAACATATTTTCAAATTAGAAAAAGAATAATTAGATTATTAAATGGATCTTGATAAAAAAACCATCAATTTTTAAAAATGAACAAAAAGAATTAAAATAAGCCAGTGATCTGAACAAAAGATATTTTTTCTTTTTTTTATATGATTTATTTGTCAGATTGATTGAACATTTACATCGACAATACTTTATATTTTTGGAATAATCCTTGAACTCTAACTTTGTATTATAATAGATTTCTAACAATAAAAATACACAGGATAATGGATACTGTTAAATACATTTTATCTTTTAAATTATCATTGGTTATCTCGTTTTCATTACTCACTCATTGTTTAAAAACAGTAGCTCAATTTCAAAATATTTCACAAAAAGGATTAATAAAATGAACGATCTTAAGATTTGTTTATGATCTCGATTATTTTCCATTTTTTTTTTTTTATTGATAAAAGTAAATATTGTTCCTTTTAAATTTTAGAGTAAGTTCAATAAAAATAATACTCTTATACCAGGAGTCAATATTTTCACTTTTTATTTAATTTACAATTAGATCAGTAAACTGTATTGTTTATTTCTGTTGTGAGTTAGGTTTGTTTTTTATTATTTAAAGTACTTGATGGAAAATAATTTCTTAATTTTTATTAAAACATAAAATAAAATTTCAACAATAGAATGTTGAGATAGGAATAAAAAAGTTAAACCATCTACCAAATACAAATAGATAAGGCAATTCAACCTAACATACTATTGTGGCATTTTATTTTATCTTTGAAATAAAAATGAATAAATTATTTTCCATCAAGTACTTTAAATACTAAAAAGCAACTATGCACAGCAAAAGTCAAAAATGTTGTTTTCTAATCTTCTTTGAAAAATATGAAAAAGTGAAAATTTTGAGCTTATGGTAGCTACTCCCTTAATTACGAAATTGAGAATCATCTGAAAAATGCCTATTTTTTTTTTTTTCACCTTATTTCTTACCATTATGATAAAATATAAAAACAAAAGCAGAGAAAGGCAATTTTATAGAATTTAAATGTGATCATGATAAAATTGTATTTGAAAACAAAATTATTTGGAATATGCAATTAGTGTTAGAGGCGCAATATAAAAAACTATCGATCAATTTTTAAAAAAGAAAAGAAAAATAAAAAAAAGGTTCTTCTTGTTCTAGTTTCTTTCGATTTTTAAAAAAACAAAAGATCTTTTATTATTTTAGTTTTGTTGTTTATAAGTTTGTATTAAAGAAAATTCTTTAAGGTAATTTTGTGACTTCAAGTAATTCTAAAGAGGGGTGCCTATTTTGTTATTGGAGATCAAAAAAAAAAAAAGAATTATTTTTTGAAAAGTGGTCCTCTTTTTTCAAGTTCAATTGGAAGACCATCTTGTAATTTTTTAGCTTTGTCTTCGTCATAAATTTTGAAGGTATAAAGGTATTTGCTTCCTCTAAGTTTGAATTTTCGACCATTTTCACCAAGTTTTTTAACAACAACATCTTTAATATAATAAAAAAAAAAAATAAAAAAGAAAAACAAAGCAAAAAAAGTAAAACCAGAAAATTAAAAAAAAAAAAAACAATGGGATCTTTAAACAAAAGGTTAATTACATTTCATGTCTTCTTTTTTGCTTAGTTTCATAAATTCTTTGATGTGTTTAACTTCTTTTGGCTGTGTTATTATTAAAAGGAATCAAAAAGAAAAGTAAGCAAGAATTAGGATGTTGGTGTTTAATTGAAAAAAGGAAACAAAAAGACAATTCAAACCATATTTTATGAATTATTAAACTAAAAGGATCTTTTGAGAAAAAATGATTTTCTTTGAGAATCAAGATCAGTCAAAATAAAAATCCCTTGTTATTGAGTAATTTGTTGACTGTTTATAAAAGCTATTTCAAGATTAAAAAAAGAAAAAGGAATTTTCATTTGGAACTTTCTTGAAAAAAAAAAGATTTGATTATAATAATATTTAAGGGAGAGATACCATTCATAAATAGCAACAAATTTTAAATTGATGGGTAATTAATTCAGAGGGTTGAATTGTTCTTTTAAGTTATTGACTGATAAACCCAAAAAACCTTAACATATTTTTTATTCAATTTCCTTTTTTTTTTAATCTTGCCAACTCTACTCCTATGAAAGTAAGTACATTTTTCAAATTTGGGTGCAACCATTTATGTGAAACTTAATCCTTCAAATCATTCCTTTAACCAAATACATTGATATTTTAATAAATACAAGAGTGGAATATATCCTAATAAAATATATCTTCATACCAACTAAAAAATGGAAATCAAAAAATGAAAAAAAAGATTGATCAAGAAAAAAAATATATAAAAATCATTTATTTCTTGATCTTATCTCTAAATTTTGATATAATTAAGTATTCTTGATTTGGTTTTATTTTTAATTCTTTATGAAAATAGTTTTTTTTGTGAAATTATTGAGAAAAAAATTGCTTTTTATTTCTAAAGAATTTCCAAAATGAATTTTAAAATATTATTTTCATTTAATTCATCTAATTCTTGTTTTAGATCAGTAAAATAGGATATCTTTGAAATACCTGTTGAGAAATGAAGATTTGTTGGTGTAATGGTTTGATTGAATAATTATTTATTTTCCATTTAAATGAAAACTCAAAATAATTTTGAATCTGATAAAAGTTTTTTCTAAATTTTGATTTGATTTTGGTTTAATCCTTAGTAAATATTTTTTGATTCCAAAAATTCAGTCCCTTTATTTTAATATTTGATATAGTTATTCTTTTTTTGATTTTTTTAGATATAAAATATTTGAAAAAAGAATTTTGAAAACAAATTTGTAAAACAAATGTTTTGTAAAATAAAAAAAATAGTAATGGGGTGAAAATACAAGGTAATAAATTTTTGAATTCATCCGGATTAAGAAGTTAAAGAAAATAAATATACGAAAATAAGCTTTGGTTAAAGTATTTTTGTATTCATTCATTGATTTCAACAAATTTATTTGGAAAGGTGATTTTTCGTATTTGGTCTTCTAAAAGTAAATATTTGTTTTAAATATAAACCTTACTGGTATACTTTTTTTTTTTATAATTTGATTGATTTCGTTCATTGGTATAAACACATTTCTCTATCAAAAACAAAATTATATTAAAAAAAAAAAAATTATTATAAAATGTTCAAAAAATCGAAAAAGTGAAAATTCAACTCTGAATTACTTTGGTTTCATTTTCTTTTCAGAAATATTTAAATAATTTTGTGTTATTTCCAAAGTTAAAATATCCAATGGCACTCAAAAAATATTTTTCAGTAATGTTCAGACAATTTAAAGTTTTAAAAATGGTAAAATGTATCTTACTTCCTTAAAAATAATTATTTCTAAGAACATACCTATATCCAAATGATCAAAAAAAGTCTAAATTTACATAAATGAAATGTTTTTTTTAATAAAATTGAGTAAACATTGTAAAACAATGTAGTTTTCCCCAAAGTCATTAAAAAAAATTATAAATTTGATTTTTTTTTTATTTTTTTAGTTATTTAGTTAAGTTGAAATTAATCCCAATATTCGAGTTGTAAGGCTTTTTTTTTAATTTGAAAGAAACAAGAAAAATTAAGGATATTCCTCATTTATTTTTATTTCTGGAAATGGTGATAGGTTTTCTTTATTTTACCGTTTCATTTTGAGAATATATTGCTTTTTGGAATCAAAAATAAAAATTACAAAAAATCAATTTTACCTATTTCAGAATTTCAAATAATCAAGTAAAATCTTTGATATATCTTGGTTCGTGTAAATTATGATAAAATTAGATACTATATGGTACTCTACTGTACTTGATCTTTACTTGTCATATTTTTTCAATTTTTTGTTCTAACTTTGTCGAAAGGATTATTATTATTATTTTTATTGTTAATCGTTGGTTAAGAGAAATATGAAATCTTTTTTTTTGAATAATATCAAAGTCATTATTCTTTAGGTTTATTATTATTATTGTTTATTTGGAAATCAATTTATCCTAGAATAATCAATAAAAGTTATGGAAACATGGAGCAAATCGAAATTTTGATCTATAAAAGGAGGTATAAAATGTAATAATTTAAATATGTTAATAAGAATCCTAAAACTGGTATAGAATGGTTCTAGATTTGATATAAACTCTATTTCAGTCAAAATGACGTCGTTTTTCCAAATATCAATTATTTTATATCATTTTACCTTGAAGATTAAATAAGAAATAAGTAGTATAATATACAACTAATAAAAGTTCTTATCAGTATGAAAGAAAATTAATAATTTAATATATTTTCTGAAAATTATCAAATACTAATTCAGAACTAAAATATTTTTCAGTTAAAGGGATCCTGTTGTGATGGGTAAAATATATGTGTTTAAAGGGTTTGCATTGATATTAGAAGAAAAATTTTATTGTAAATATCACTATATCTTATTCAAAATTTACTCTATTTTTTGAGATAAAATTTTTCAATTTGATCCTTGATTTTTGGAATTTCTATTTGAATATTAGAACCTTAAGTACCCAATACCAGATTTGTTTTGTGGTTGTTTGTAAGTTTTTTGATCAGTTGATGTGAAGTCTTCAATAATAAAAAAAAACAAATTTTTTTTTTTAGAAACATAATTTAAACTTTTCTCTATACTTTATTTTAACAACAGGTATTCAATAACATTATGAATTTCATTGTAAAATTAATTTCTAAATCATAATATGGATTCTTTTCCTTTTCAGGTATTTTTTTCGCTCCTTTAATTAGAATTAAAAATATTTACGTTAAAATCTGAAAAACTAACACATTTTTATTCTTTTTGACTTTTGAGAATCTTTTGTGATCATTGATGGGGTTTTTCATATGTTTCAGACAAATTCTTTCCAGTGTTCTTGTCAGGGTCTTTGGGATTGTGGTTCCTATGCTATTTACTTTGAAGACCCTCAGCAAGGGTACAAAAAATGTAACAAAATTATCAAAGGAGCTTCTTGTTTATTGGTTAAGTTTTGGGTTTTATTTATTACTTGAAATGTTAACAGACTGGCTTTTATTTTGGTTTCCATTTTATTGGGAATTAAAGGTTGTTGGTATTGTTTTAATTTTGATTCCAAAATTTAAAGTAAAATTCTTTTCTTTTTCTTTTAAGGATTCTTTTGAAAACAACGTTTGGTCTTACTTATTTCTGCCACCTACCTTTTCTCTCTCTAATTCTCTTTCTTCTTTGTAGATCTCCAGCATAATTTATTCGTTTTTAAATCTCTTTGTCACAGCAATTGAAAAAAAAATTGATTATCCGTTAGAAAAGATATGCCAATCAATCTTTCAGTCAATAGGAAGATTTTTTGGGTTTGTTCTTTCCAAATTAATTGTTTTTATGCTTCTGAATCCTTATCATTTGACAAAAAAAGCTGATTTGGTTTCAAAGAAAAAAAAACTTAAGGTGGGAAAGACACAACAAAAGAGGAATCAAAAAAAGGTACCAAAGCCTTCACCCTCAAAAGAAGAGCAACGAACAATTAAAAGTTTTGATGGTAGTCAAGAAAAGAAAGATTCCGATCTGATCAAAATCAGCACTCCTAAAGAAGAAAAAAAAATTATGATTGATAAATCCCATTCAAAGTTGGAAACCACCGATTTAAAAACAAGAACAAATGTAAAACCACAACAATTAGAAAGTTCTTTTAACGTGAAGAAAACAATTGATCAAGTCACAAACGATGAAAGGCAATTAACGCAAAGCAAAAAAAAAGAAAACAAAAAAGATGAAAAAGAAAAAGAAAACAAAACAAAGGAGACTGTCAATTCCGAAAGGGATTTAACCAATAAAGAAAAAGAGATGGAAAAAAAAAGAGATCTTGAATTAAAAAATAAGGAATTAGAAGAAAACTGTATTAACAATCTCTCTCAAACCAAGAACAAAGAGTTACATCATGAAAAAATTTATGTTCCAAGTAAAAAGCGACAACAAGAAGAAAAGGAAGAAGAGAAACAAAAGAACGTAGTAGAGATAGAAGATAAAAAGGATCTTGAAACAAATATTTCTCAAAGCAACAATTTATTAAAGTCTAATTTTGGTGACGAAAATATTGAAAACCCACCAAAGAATCAAGACAATCCTCAATATTTTGTTACTCAAGATGATCTCAAAAACGAAGCACAACCCCAACAAATAACAATGGAACAACCAAACAATTCCAACAAAACACATAAACACAAAGAAGGATCCGATAAAAATGAGACAATTTTTCAAGTTGAAGCAAAGGAATCAGTAGAAGATTCACAAGAAGAAACTGAAAACGAATCTTTGAAAATACCAGAAGAAGTAACAGAAGAACAAACCAAAAACAAACCTTTAAAAGTACCAGTAGAAGAATCGAAAGAAGAATCAGAAGAAGATTCGGTAGAAAAAGAAACAGAAGAAGAATCAGAAGAAGAAACCGAAGAAGAATCAGAAGAAGAGTCGGTAGAAGAAACCGAAGAAGAATCAGAAGAAGAATCAGAAGAAATTTTAGAAGAATATTCTGTAGAAGAAGAAACAGAAGAAGAATTAGAAGAATACTCCGGAGAAGAATCAGAAGAATATTCTGATGACTCAGAGAGGGATTCTGAATTGGAATCGGAGGGATCAGAAGAAGAATCAGAAGAGGAGTCCACAATGGAAACAGAAGAAAAAACAGACAATATATCGGAAAATGAATCAGAGGACGAATCCGAAGAAGGATTTAGTGTTTTTTCAAACCACGGGCAAACACAATCCCCTTCAGAAAAATTTAATAAAAAACATACCAAGAGAAACTTTGTGAATAAGATTATTACCACCAAAAAGAAAAAAAAATTAATTTCTCAAAAAGGTGATCATTTATCCAATAAAAACAAAAAAAATAAGCAACAGGGCTTATTAAACTCATCAAAACAAAACGATAAAGAATTATCTTCAAATTATGAAAATCTGGATCCCAACATAATTCCTGATCAATATCTAAACCAAAATGAGATTAAAAAGCAATCAAAAAACATTATTAAAAATTTTTATAAAAATGGGAAAAAATATAAAATTGTTTATACCACCTTACACAAATATCAGGAAAATTACAATTAGTCTTATTGTTTGAAAAATTTGTGAAATGTCTTTAAAAAAATATTTCCTTCAATTTTGTTTATATATCATTCTGATAAGACTTTTTAATATTTAATAATTTTAATATCATATATACACACAAACACATACACACAAACACGCATACACGCATGCACACGCTGGCATATATATGCATATATTCCTTATCTCACTAAATAACATAATTAACTTTCAAATAAAATTTTAAATTTGAATTATTATGAAAAAAATAAAAGATATACAATTTCTAATTCATTATTTTACAAAGGAAATTTCAGAATTAAAAAGTGTTAAGAAGTATATAATAAAAAAAAAAATAGCTTGAAAAATTTTTTTCAACATTAAAAAAAATTTTCTTGGTTATTGTGATTTTATTATTTTTCACCAAAGTTTATCAAAAATTTTTTTAATTTTTTTTTTTTTATTAGTTTGTCTAAACATCTAAAATTTTCGAGGTTTAATAATTAAAAAACAACACTATTTATCCACTGTAAAAAAAAAAAAAACAGGATTTGATACCTATCCACCCCAATATAGTCGATCTTCAAATAATTTTTTTTTTTTTTCATTATAAAAGATATTATAATATACAAGATAAAATTTGTTTTTTCCATTGGTTATTGTTTGATAATAATGTATATAAACTCTTTTTCAGTCAAAGGGGTCGAGTTTTTATTGAAGAAATAGAATATATTCAATGATTTTAATTCATTATTCTTCTCAAACTAATATTTCAATTTTTAGATCAAAACAATTTTTTCTTATTTAGTAAATTTTTTTTTTTGTATTGTGCTTTTGACTTTTTTCCTTTTCTTATCTTTTTTTTATTTAAAAATTAAATATTGAAAAAAAATGTTTGAAATTCCAAATTAACATTTATAAAAGTGAGTCTTTGTATGCTCTTTTGAAATTTATAAATTTGCAAATAAAAAATATTATTGTCAACAATTATAATTTTCTCAAGAAATTGAGAACTTTTTGAATGAGACATTACAATGTATAGGTACCAAAAAATTGTTTTTACATTTTTATTTTTTTTTGAAATTTATGGTTTGTTCAGGTATTTTCTTTTATGATTATCGACACTAATATGTAGTTTATTAATTCCAGTATTTCTAAATAATCTAAGTTTGGACAATTATAAAAATAATGTGAATTTTTAATTTTCGGTTGAGAATCTTTGAGTCAAATAGAGTTTATATTAATATATATATATATATATAAATAAATAAATATATCATATTTTAGTACATTTTTTTGTTTTAAATTTCCAAAAAATTATAAAATCACGGATTTTTTTAGTTTTTTATATATTTTTTCGTTTCTTTTGCTGTTTTAACTATTTTTTATAAAACTCCTCGAATTCTTTTAAAAACATACTTTTCGTTTCTGGTATCTAAAAAAATGCAAACAAAAACACTTAAAAACAATGGAAAAAAAAAAAACCCAATTATATATAGATAGGGCGTTTTGAATTTAAAATCCTCGTTAAAAATGATAATGCACGATATCAGATTTAATTGGGAGGTTTTTCATTTAAACACCATACAAATAGTTTGATTTTCTTTTTTGACAATACCAGAAAAATACAAAAATGGTTTTCTTTTACAACTCTTGGAAATTTTAATATCTTCAAACACTGAATAAAAAAAAAAAAAAAATTTTTAAAAAATACTAGTCGAGGAAGAAAAGTTGTTCAAAATTGAACTGTTTGACAAATCCCAAATTAGATCAGCTCACGTAATTTTTTAGTCTTTTGATTATATATATATATTTATCAGACTAACGATTTTTACATAGCAATTACCCGTGTAAAACTGGTTTAATGAAAAAAAAAAAAAACACAATAAGAGTGATATATATTTATATATAAACTATTTTTCAATCAAAGGGGCCCAGTTATAATCATATAACACACGTGGTAAAAGGTTTTGCATAGATATTAGAAGAAAAATTTTATTTTGGAAATTTTCAAAATTGAAATTATTTTTTCACATTTTTGTTTTTTTTTTTTCGATTTTTTTTTTAAAACGTCATTCAGTTGCAAAAAAAATTTTTATTACAAGATCAATAGTCACTTGGTAAAAACGTGATATTCTAATGTCATTGAAACCATGTAAAGATTGTTCAGAAATCATATTGATTTCTATTGCAATTCTATTCGATCTATGATCCTGATATTTGTTTAATAAATGTGATAAATTTTCACTTCATTTTCATTTCCTTTTTCAAATAGGGACCACAAATACCAACAAACTTCGTTTGGCAACTTGATTTCTAAAAGAAAAGTATGGAAAATGAAGTGTAAAATGTTTCATATTTATTATTCAAATACCAGTAGAAGTACAAAACGAACATTGTTGTTTTTCTCAATTGGGAATTAAGCATTTGAGTTTTTCTATTTTTAAGAAAATCTATAGATTAATTAGTTTTCTCATACATATATCAACAATTCTTTGAAGTCTATTATTCTGTTTATTTCTTATTTGTTTTCAAAGGTCAATTATTTAAAATAATTGATATTTAAAAAAAACGTTAAGCCCCCTTTGACTGTAACAGAGTTTATATATAACCTATTTTTCAAAAATTTTGACTCACTTTATAATGTTAACATGAGTTGTTCTAAGGGTTTATTCCATTATTCTTAACAAAAAAATATTTTTAAATTTTGGATCAGAATCATTTTTTCTAATTTTGCAAATTTTAGTTTTGTTTTTTCAAATTTTTGTTTTTCTTTTGTTTTTCTTTTTCTTTTTCTTTTTCTTTTTCTTTTTTTTAAAAAAAAAGATCCTGTGGAAAAAAAAAAAGAGATCTTGGAAAAGACAAATAATCACTAAGAAAATTTCGATTATGTAATGTCTTTTAAAAAGGATTTAATTATTCAGAAAAAATCTTGTTCTTCAACTTTTTTTCAGTGAAAGTTCAGTAATAAAAAATCCGAAATGCTCATTTCAATGTTCTTCTTCACTTTTTTTTAGTTTTTAGTTTTATTTTTTTTAATTTTCAATACATTCAGTTTTTATTGATTTAGAATGACTTAAAAGTGAATTATAAATCATATTTAGTTATTAATTGTTCTTGAATACTAAAGGATAATTTTTTTTTTTCAATTTATTATTTCAGGTAAGTCACAATTTTTGAAAAAAAGTTGAAATGTAAATACATACACCTATATTATTACCACATTAGATGCTATATTGGAAAAATTTAGAAAAAAAACCCACTATTTTTATTTGAATCATTGTTTTTCTTATCTTATAAATGGTAGTTTTGATAACCTTTAATTGAATTTTTTGATATCCAAACATTCCATTTTTTGACCTACTCACCACTTATGTAAATACTGAAAACATTTTTATTATAATTTTTTAAAAAAACAAATCTATTCAAAAATTTAATAAATTAATAAATCAATTTTTTCATATCTTGCAAAAAAATATATAATTAAAAAATAAAAAAAATCTACAAAAGAACAAAAATTGTTAATTAATTGATAATCAAAAATTAATTAAATTTATTCATAAAATATTGGAGTTTAAAGAATTTTTGTGTCCAATTAATTTCATTAGGAACACCATTAGTAAAATTTGTATAACATTTACAAAGGAAAAACATTGAATAATAAGTGACCACAGAGGCGATTATGATCCAGATATGCCATATTTGATGTGAACTACCAAAAAGGTCATATTTATTTGATTTCGTCGTACACTCGGGAAATTTAGTAAGATAAAAAATTAGCCCTATACCAAAGCTACCATATTGCAAACAAAGTCGGTACAATGCATAATTTGCATACGAAGCCGTTTCGAGATATTTCGAATGAAGGGGCAGTAATAGACAATAGAAGGACAAAATAACAAAAAGTAAGGCCCTCAACTTAACCATCTTATTTATAAAGCTGAACCCACCCCAAATTGAGACAATGAAAAAGATTCCTATACTCAAAAGAACAATAGTATATGAGTAGTAAATTTTATTTGAATAGGCCATCAAAAAATAAATCATTGGTGTAGTTGAAAAAGTGATCATGATGAGGATCCCTGTCAAGTCCATCTTCAGAAATCTTTCTGAAAATTTTAAACTGATTTGTTCAAATAGATGATAAAAAGTTGAAGAAAGCAAGCAGATAACCGCACTTATTGGGGAGGAAATTACAAATAATTTTGAGATCAGAGTTGCATCTTTCAAATATTCTGATTTGAATGTGTAAAAAATCAAAATGACAAAAATTAATGACCCAAGCATATGTGTCCAAATATTAATAGTTTCATTATGATACCTAGAGATAATAAATTACGTTTAATTATAATATAATATCCCAAAAAATAGAAATTAATTTATTAGAAATTGTTAAGTTTTTACTTGAGACATTTTTTGATTAAGAAAATAGAAAAAACATAAATTATATATATATATATATCTATATATATTTAAATTATTGGAGAAGGATAAATTACACTCTATCTGTCTTTACATAGAAAATTTTGAATCTAAATTTAAGTGTAAAATCATTGATTTCTATTAAGGATAAATTCAAATAAAAAAAGTTTAAATTTTTGTCAGTGTAAAAGGAGAAAACATATTACCATTCCGAAAAAATAATTGTCAAATCGATTTTAATTTGAAAAAAGTTGTTCGAAAAAGTTAACACTTTCAATATATATTTTTTGAATTATTTTTTGTGATCATTTTAAACTTTAAATAACAATCCCAAAATTTTGGTTGATTATTAAATTTAACATAAAATCCAAAATATGAAACTAAGCTAAAATTTAAGAATTAAGTTCCGATATGGAAGCCCTTTAGGTATTGTGTTTTTTTTACATTTATTTCTCAAATAGAATTTTCAATCTGAAGAAATTGAACAAAAAAATAATAATTTCCAAGTAAAAAGCAATTCAAGCAAAATAAAATTAAACTATTTTTCAGTCAAAGGGGCCCAGTTGTAATGGGTGAAATACATGTGTTTATTGGGTTTGCATAGATATTCGAAGAAAAATTTTATTTTGGAAATTTTCAAAATTGAAATTATTTTTTGACATTTTTACTTTTTTTTTTCAATTTTTTTTTAAAACCTCATTCACTTACAAAAAATTTTTTTATTGCAAGATCAATAGTCACTTGGTAAAAACGTGTTATTCTAATGTCATTGAAACCATGTAAAGATTGTTCAGAAATCATATTGATTTCTATTGCAATTCTATTCGATCTATGATCCTGATATTTGTTTAATAAATGTGATAAATTTTCACTTCATTTTCATTTCCTTTTTTAAATAGGGACCACAAATACCAACAAACTTCGTTTGGCAACTTGATTTCTAAAAGAAAAGTATGGAAAATGAAGTGTAAAATGTTTCATATTTATTATTCAAATACCAGTAGAAGTACAAAACGAACATTGTTGTTTTTCTCAATAGGTGATTAAGAATTTGAGTTTTTCTATTTTTAAGTAAATCTATTGATTAATTAGTTTTCTTTCAGACATATATCAACAATTCTTTGATATATTATTCTGTTTATTTCTTATTTGTTCTTCCTAAGTCAATGATATAAAATAATTGATGTTGGAAAAAAACGTTGGCCACTTTGACTGAAATAGAGTTTTATATAAAATAAAAAAAAAAATTAAAAATAATTGAATTTAAGGGATTAGTCTCTATTATTTTTTTTTTTGACCAATATCTAAATAAAGATTCCTTATCTAGAAACATGTTTAATATAGAAAATAAACAGGGGTTTTCAAATTAAATTAATTGGCTAAAAATTTTCTCAATCTTTATTATATTCAGCTAAAAAAAAATTAATAGAGAATAGTACCTTAAGGGATTTCCAAGTATAAATTCAAATTTGAAAACATTTCAAACTTGTAAAAGTAACTAAAAACAATATTTAAAACATCTTGAGAACTTTTTTTGTGTTTATAGATATAAAATGGAAATTATGAAATTGTAAAAGCAAATTTTGATTGGATCTCAGAAAGTGAAAATTGTTGAAATTCTGAAAATTTTCCCTTTTTTTTTGACAAAATTCTCTCAGTGTAAATTTAAGTGAGATTAGGGAAATCTTTCTAGAGAGTAATTGTCAACAATCCTCTATTACTCTCATGAGAATATAACACTTTAGGATCTTCAATTTTCGAAAATTTGAATTCTTATTGGAAATAAGTTGAATAATTAAATTATTTACTATGAGTTTTCTATTGATGTGAAATTGACTTTAAGATGTTAGAAAGTGCTTTATTGATCCTATTTGTGGAATTTCAATTTTAGGTGCTGTTATTGATCTGTGAAAAATAAGTAACTATTGTGGAAAAAAAGTTCAACACGTTTTTTAATTGAGAATCTTAATAGAAACTGAAAAGTCAAAGTAAGATCAATTAAAAAAAGATAAAATACAAAAATAAAAACAAAATGAAGTATTCAGCACAATAACAGTTTTTTTAAATACTACCTTTTGGTATGAGCTTTTTCTTCGGTTGATCAATTATTAAAAATTTGTTCAAACAATTGACTATTTTTGAGATATCCAAAAAACCCCCGCAATTTTGATTATAAAGTAGATTTAAATTGTATTTGTTGCGTTGGTTGAAAATAATATATTGGGTTATTATTTGAAGTTAATTGGTTTCTTCTTTTTATTTATTTGACTTTTCATTTTCAGTAATGTTCCCAATGAAAAACAGTGTTTTACTTTTTTTCCAAAATGGTAAAATAATATCGGAATCATTACCCCAATCTACTAACATTTTAGAATTAAAACAGATTTGAATATTTTTTTCAAGCACAGCTCATATCACTTTGCTTTTTTAATAGATTTTGTGAAATTTAAGTCAAATTTCAACTTCTAATTAGTATAAAATATTTCGTTAAACTGAAATATGAAGTTTCTTTTATTAATGGGAAAAGGAGGGTTTAAAATATCAACAAAAAATTTATTTTACATTTTTAGCTTTATTTATATTTTTTAAATTCAATAAAAGCAAAAACAAGAGATTTGAACAAAGGTCACATTGAACTCAAAGAAAGTGCTCTTTTCACTTTTTTTCTTTATTTGAATATGTTTTTTGTGATTTTACTTTTTTTTTTTTTTTTTTTCAAAAAAAGGGGTTTGGTTACATGGCAATAATAAATTTAAAAAACTTACTGAAAAAGACTTTTGAAAGTATTTTTGATACTATAACCAAAACGGTAACCAGACTGAATATGCTCATTAAACTGTAACCATTTAGGAAGCTTTGAATACGTTGTCAAAGATAAATCTACAAAAGGTTTTTTGGTATTTGGGTTTGTTCGCGTTTTTCTTTTTGTTTTTGCTTTACATCTGTGTTTTGGTCTTATTCTTGTTCTTAATGTACTTTTTTGTTGATCCCTATGATTGTTTTGTTTTTGGCTATCTTGATGGATAGTTTTTAATTTATTTTCTACTTTTGCTGAGTTTAATAATATGTTTGTAATTTCTTTATCATAGAGATATTTTGAGAAAGAAAAGTTAAGATCTGTGTCTAACATAATGGTTTATAAGTTAAAAAATAGTTAAAATCTATTTTTAAAATAAAGAGAAGGAAAAAAAAAATGTTTATTTTTTTTCTTCAAAATTTAAAAAGATTCTGAAACACCCAAAAATATCTGCTGGTCTAAAACTGTTTTGAGTTTTTGGTAAAAAAATTAAATATAGTTTAGGTAATTTTTAATACAGGTAAATGTGTTTTACTGTTAATTTCAAAATAAAAAGAATAAAATTTTCAAGTTTTAAAAAAAAATCACCAACCCCAGAATTAAAAAAAATCAACCAAGTTCATAATTACAAAGTGAAAAATTATAATTTAAGCTTTTTATAGGAATTATAAAAATATATAAATGTTGCTGATTTTTAAAACCTTTTTTTTAAAAATATGAATGAAAATTTTGTTCAATTTATTTTGAAACAAACAGTAAGTGGCCAAAATTTTTCACTTCATTTTCCTTCTTTCTCTTTTTCAAATTATGTTTTTTGAAAAAGTAGGTTGTAATTTGTGATTTTTTGGAAAAAGGAATATTCAAATGAAGTGATAATATTTCCATTACTTTTAAAAATAATTGTAAGATCAGGCAATAATGTTTATCCTGTTAGTTTTTGACTTTTATCCTTTCGAAAATTGATTAACAAACAAAGATCTTTTTCCTCTCTAATGTTAAGAAATTGAAATTTAATGATCCTTAAGTGTAAATTTTGTTTTATTTATTAGTTGTCATCGACAACATTATTTTTAAAAATTGATGTTTTTCTAATAATATATATCTTCTATAAATAAAATCAACAGTAGGTATAGTCTTAATTGTTCGATAAAATAGGTGTGTTGTAAAAATATATTTGGTGATTAAACAATTTCAAATTGAAAACCCACTGAAGATTGGGAATTGAATTTAAAATTATTAATAGTTTTATTAAAAATCATATATCAAAAAAGATTTTGGATTTTAAACCAAAATATTATCTTTCCAGATCCCAGTATTCTTCAAAAAATTTTGTAAGAATTGTTTCACTTTATAGAATTAAATCACCTCTAAATATCCCATTCTTTTTGTGTCAAAGCTTTTGGATATTGGTTGATGAATTTTTAATGAAACATTTAAAAATTATTTGTTGTTATTTTCCAATTAAGAAATGAAATTTTTTAATTGAAAGTTACTTTTATTTTTCTAATTATTCATTCACTTTAAAAAGCGGAAACAAAACCAATAATAATGAGATTTTTAGAAATTAATTTAGACTTTTTTATTGAACCTTGAGATTCAATTTAAATTAGAAAAATTTGATTTTACGATTTTATGGATTCGTCATATGTATCTATTTTTTATTTACAAATTAATTTCTTTTCAAAAATTCTATCATTTCTAAAAAAAATACCATATATTAAATCAAAATATTTTATTTTGGAATCTAAAAAAGTTTAAAGGCAGTTTTGGCTTTTATTTTCTTTTAACTTTTTTCTTAAGGATATCCAAAATTAGTAAAATAATTATTTACTTTTTAGAAAAAAGTTTGAATTAAACAATGAAATTTCTGAAGAAGAATAGACAAGTGATTTAAATATTAACAATGAATGTTTGATTTTGTCTTTATAAATTTAAAATAGAAAGATAAATATTCGATTTTACAAAAAAAAAATAATAAAATTGGCAAAAAAATTAAAAAATTTTTTTTCAAGTATAAATATAAAAGTATGTTTATCTCAAGAATTAACTCAAACCAAATATTTAAACAACGGTATTACAAGTTTTTGAAAGAAAATTATTGAAAAGGGGGTATAAAACCCAAATTAAACTCTAAAAAATTTTTTCAAGTGTTATTTTATTTTTTAATTTTTTTTTAAAGAAAATTGTTAATTTTATTACAAAGGAAGATTATAATCATTTTTAATTTTATTTATATTTTTTATTATCCAATCCACTACAGATAAACTTAATCGTCTTCGTTTGAACATTCAAATGAAAATTTGTATAATACTCTTAATTCCAAAATAA
Organism: Anaeramoeba flamelloides; assembly: GCA_027625915.1. Taxonomy (NCBI): domain Eukaryota; family Anaeramoebidae; genus Anaeramoeba; species Anaeramoeba flamelloides. Next base: position 2,252,231 of record JANTQA010000063.1, read on the forward strand.
AAAGATCAAAATTTTCATTCAACTTTCCAAAAAAATCATATTCCAAGAATTAATATCAAAAGTCCCAATTCAAAAAGAGAGTAATTCTAATTTAATCTGATTTATGGAGATAAAAATTTGAAATGTAACATGATTATTAAAATCTTTTTTTCGAAAGCTGAATTAAAATTTGTTCAATTTATTTTGCAACAAATAGTATGTATATGATTTGGGAGAATTTTCTGATTAAAAATTGTGTTTTTTTAACAATTTTAAATAAGAATTATAGATTTTTTCTTCCTCAGATAATATTGATTATTTGAAATATACATAAAAAAAGAAAAGTGTTTTTTGAAAATTAGTACTTTCAAAAACCCTTTTTTAATTTTTTTATGAAAGTAAATTCCATTTCACTCAAGATTTACCCGATAAAAAGGAAAATTTCATTTTTTTTTTTTTTTTTTTTTGAGAATAAACAAATTTAAGAGTAAATAGAATAAAGAGAAGAAATAAACTTTGTTTAATATTTTTTTAAGAAATACTGAAAATACTTTAAATTTTCTAATATCGAGAAAATGTTCAAAAAATGAGAGACTATACCCATGTAATATCAACTATTTCCCAATCAAATAGAATAAGTGTAATGAATAGTTTAGATGTGTTTAAATGGTTTGAATCAATATTATAGGTAAAAATATAAATTTTGGAAGTTTTAAAATTGAAATCATATTTTCAAATTTTTTTTTATTGATATCTAAAAGTTTTACCAATTTTTTTCTGGAAAGATCTATAGGCAACAACTAATAATATATTATTCAAATTTTATTGAAAGTGTGAAAATACTGTATAAAAATCATCTTGATTTCTATCCGAATTTTATTTGATCTTTAATTGAAGATTAAAATCAACTCTTTTTTTTTTCGAATATATTCACCTTGAATTCAAGTTTTTAGATATAACATAAAATATAGAAATTGGTTCAATTTATTTTAAACTCTTCTCAACTCTTCTCCGAAGTTTATTCTTCAACTTTTTCTAATTTAATCTCCAAATGGTATTTAAAAAAATAATTACAATTGAATATTGCCTTTGTGATCTTTCAGGAGGTAGCTACACCATTAGATATGATAAAAAATTTGAGAGGGATGAGAAAAGGTTATTTTATTTTCCTGGCGTGTGATAGTAGATTCTCTAAAACATTTTTTTAAAATATTTTTTGATATTTTTTTTTAGTAATGCTAAATAATAAAAAAAAAATGAGATAAGAATTGATAAAATTGGTTCAATTTTTATTTTTTTATAATTAAGAGTTTTTTATTGCAAGACAATAATTTTACAGTATGTTCCACCATTAAGGCACAAACTTTCAACAAAATTTATGTCACAATAAAAATCTCAAATTAAAGCACAAAATTCAAATTCTAGTAAAATAAATTGTAAAAAAAAAATTCCAAATTTTGTGCCTTAATTTGAGATTTTTTTTGGACCTTAACTTTCTTTCAAAGTTTGTGTCTTAAAAGTGAAACTGACTGTATTTTATATTCATTTTCTCTGCAAATTTTTGGGATTTGGGATTTGTTTGGATTTTTTTTTTTTAGAAAGTTTGAAAATTAAGAAATTGAAAATATACCTCAAGTCCCCAATGAGAGTCGACCATAAGTGGAAATAAAATATGTATATTTTCCACTTTTTAATAAATCCATTTAAACTAAACACTATTGCTTACTAAGAGATCTTTGATCAAAAATTATTTTTTTCTAGATATTATAAATCCAAATTGAAAAATCTCTTCTTTAAGGTTCGTTTAGAAATGTTTTAAATTTTATAATAAAAAATTTGAAAATATATTTTTTTTTCACTGTAAAGAGATTATTTTTATATCTTCCATTAATATTTCAAAATTAATTAAACATCTTTCAAATGGAGAATAAATTATTTTTTCTATTCAAGAATTATCTATTTACTATATTGAAAAAATTAATTAATTTTTTTTTTTTTTTGACATTTTTATTCGGTTTTTTTTTGATTTAATATATAAACTTCAATCTATATATATTTTCATATCACCCCCTTCTTGAAAACTGGAAAGCCTAGGACTTTTTTATTATGTTTTCCATAATTTAAAAGAATAGATTAAAATTTAAGATTTTACTCAATTCTTTTTAATACTATCAAATTAAGGACATTTCGTTTTTTTTTTTTTTTTAGATTTTGAAAGAATAGATTTAAATCATCGAATTTTACTCCATTAGTTTGAAAAAACAGATACTTTCGGTGATTTACGGGATTTTACAGATACTTTCATTGTTTTTTTTTTTTTAATTTAAAAGAAGAGATTATAATCTATATGTTGATACTCGATTCTTTTGAATCAAGATAACCAAGGTTATAAAATTTTTCTCAAAAGTATTTTTTTTTACATATTTCATTTTTTTTAGATGAGTAATTTTTTTCAAAAACTGTAAAGTTATTATCTATTCAAAGTAAATGCCCTATTGTTGAATTTTCCTTAAATTCATTTTCGCATCCATTTAAAAATTTTAACCCCAAAGTAGACCGTTTTTTCTAGGACAGATACTTATAAAATGAATGGTACTAGTAATAACTTTAAATACAACAGCTCAAAGATTTTTAAGAGCTAGAATGTTGATTATATTATGTGTAAACTCGTTTAACAAGGGCTAAATGATAATTGAAGAAAGAGTTTTGTCAAATTGAAATTTTAATTTTTTTTATTTGATATTGGTGGTTGAAAACACATTATTTTAAATTTATTAAACCAAAAGAAGTCGATTTCCACAATTTCATTTATAGAACTACATCTAATCATTTACATGACAGAATCTCAAAATTAAGTATCTTCCCTTCAGTAGTTCTCACTTTTTATTGATTTTTTAACAATCATTTTGAATCGAGAATTACATTTTTGAGTTTAATTTCCCCTTAAAGTCGAAGATTTTTCTTTGGAGAAAAAACACCCACACCCTAAAATTCAATTAAAAATAAAAACTGGGAAGTTCAAACACTTGATTAACATTTTCGTCTTGGACTATAAAATAATTTTAAAAAGATTTTTTGAATTCTAATTGATTTACTATTCAATAAAAAAAAAATTGTTTTGGTACATAACAATTTTGAGTGAGAAAAGGAATTGGTTCAAGTTTCAACTTATTCAGCAAATTAAAAATTGAAAAGCACGATACCTTACTTTGTGATGTTTGTCGTTTTTGAAGGGAAATAATTTGGAAAAATACTTTTTTGCCAAACAAAAAATAAATTTTTATTTGTACAAAAAATGATCCTGTATTTTTAAATGTTATCTGAGACTGATTTTGAAAAGTGAGAAACCAAAATCGTTGACCTTAACATACGAAGGTCTTTGTTTTTTTGGAAATTTGTAAATTGCAAAAAGAAAGTTAAATAGTGAAAAAAAATCCCTTGAAAGATTTTTAATTGTGAATAAAAAGGAAAATTGTTGTGTAGTTTCTTTTATTTAAAACCAAATCCTTATTTTATAAAAAACTAAATTATTTATGAACCAAGTAATAAACCTACCTAAAGTTCATTAAAGTAAGGGTGGGTTCGAATACTCAATTGGTTGTTTGATAAGCCTAAGCAGATCTCCTTATTTTCGAAAACAATCAAGTTTAATAGAGGGATGTAATAAATTAGGAAAAGGATATTTTTTATTCTTATTTTATGATTGTTCAGATGGTGTTTTGAACAAGTGTAATTTCATAAATCGTCGTTCTAATAAGTATACAAGTTATAATTTTTCCAAGTTTAATTCTTAAAAAAAGAATATTGAGTTTAAATATTTGCAATTACACAGCAATTTCCCAAATATTTGCAAACAAAAATAGTGTACTGTATTTTTTTCCACCATTATAATTAAATTGTCATCCAGTATTAAAGCTAAAATTCTTCACAACCACTGATCCAAGATATAATTTAATAATAACCAAATCCAACATTTAATAAATTTTGATTATTTTTCCAAAACTACAAACACTTTTACAAAAAACCAACCAAGACAACTCATCCTCCTAAAATGGTATGAATGGGTGAACAACAACTTGAATAAAATTGATAATAATTTTGAAGTAATTTGCAAAAATATTATTTTGTTACATATTTTTACCACAATCATCTCATAAAACAGGAAAGATAAATCTTTCGCTTTTCAAGAATAAAACAAAAGTACCCCTCATTTTTTTAAAGAACTAAATTTTTACAAAATAAAAGTAGTATTCCTTGAAAAAAGTTTAATTCTCTTCTCTTAACAACATTTACAAAATGGATAGTAAAAAAGTCGAAAAGAAAAAAATTCTATTAACAGAAAGTTCAGGATCATTGCCACCATCAGAGCCAACCGACGTGCCTCTTGAAGATATTGAATTACATGGTGTTCAGTCCGATGCACAAAAATCTAACAAATTTCTGAGGTTTATAAGCAAGGATCAAAAGACACCTAAAAAAAGAAGGGTAATAGTCGCTTTTGTATTAATTATTTTAGGCCTTTCGTTCATTTCTTTTAGCGCATACAAAGTACACGAAAAGAAAAAGGGAAGAGGCTCTTTAGGAATTCTTATTGGTGCTGTTATTACCTTTGCAGGAATTGGAAACATAATTTTAATCTTTTTTAACAATAAAAAATCACAGCACAGCAAAATAAGCACAGACTATGATGTTTAGTGACTAACACACAAACAGTGTGAATGCAAAGATCTGTTTTTTTAATTAAAACATCTTGTAATTCTCACAGACCATCATTTGTCTTATAATAATTTCTAATTTTTTGTCTTTTTGTTGCTTTTATATTTTTTTTTGATCTTTTTTTTCAAAGTTTAAGTGACAGAGTTCAAGTGAGAGTCGACTAAAAAACGACAACAAAACGTTCTTTTTTGCATTTTTTTTTGTAATTCAATTCAAACATTTTTTAAAGTTGAATTAAGGTGTATAATCCCTAAAACATAAAAATAGATTATCTTGTGTTAGGTGATAGAGTCTTGTTAATTTGGTTCTTAGCTGATCGATCTTGGACTTGGTATAAATTTTCATAGTGACTCTAAATTTCATTTTTTTGCAATTTATTTTTTTTTTTCCGAAATCAGAAATGAAGAGTGTAAGATTAATTGGCTGGAACTTAAGTTATAATAAAATGTGGTTTTTTAGGTTTGTTGGTTGAAATGTTTAATTAGGTTAAAGTCGAGTCCTTCTAAATGATAAAAACAAATAAAATTAGTTAAAAGTGTCTAGCAATTTGATCGATCAATAATCCTGAATAGAATTTAAACATAGTTCAAAATGTCAATTTATTTTTTGTTAGCCCCTCTCTCCAAAAATTTTTAACATATACCGATAATTTATTAGTATTGATTCTTTACTGGAATTTTTGTTTTGTGAATTATTTGTAATTTATCCCCCTTTGTAAACAACTGTCTGAATTTTGAAGAATCAAAATAATGTTTTTTTATTTTTTTTTCAAATATACAAAGTATAGTAGGGGAAAAAATACCCGATATGAAAATAATCCCTTACAAGATTTTTTAATTATGAATATATGGAAATTTGTTGTATAATAGAGGTTTTGATGATAAAATATATTATCATGATATTAACAGTAAAATCGCGATTAGTCCAACTTTTTGTCCAAAACAATCATAAAATCGTGATATTCAAGATTATTAGGATATTAGGTATTATTGCTTAAAAATGTAAAATAATTTTTTTGAAATTACGATAAAAAAAACCTCTTGATTTTTACAAATCCTAGAGACTTTTACAACACTATCCCCCCTAAAAATGTTTGAAAGTGTTTGTAAGGGTTGTGAAATCTCTTAAAGTGGATGAAAGTTTTAAAAGACAGAAAACTTTAATAAACAGAAAAAGTTTGTTTGTTGTGGAAATACAAAATTTTATTCTTTTCATTTTTTTTTTAACACAATAGAAAATCTCAAACAAATTTTATGATCAAACTAATAATAACACATTTCAATAATATACTTGGATATAAAATATATGGGTTTTCTTAAAATGGATTTGTTACCTTCACAATTTTAAATAACCAAAAAGAATAAAGATTAATTTTCCTTATATATTGGTGATCGATCAAACAAAAAACCTAGCAATCTCTAGTTGTGTTTTCTGGACAATACAAAGATGCTCAAAGGAGAAGAATAAGTAGAAGACAATAATTTTACAAAAAATTATAATAATAGGCAATCATCTGGCAAGGAACTTGTGAAAGCTTTTGATAAGTTATCCAACCCCCACAAGCTTTCCTAGAATATTGAAAATATTTTAAGCTCATAACAAATTCTTTAAAGAAAAGACGAAGGGTTGATTGTTTTAGAAGTTCTATTATTCAAAGCAATTTAAAACACCACAATTGACAGAGAAATTAACTATTTATCTTTAGTTCTTATTATTGTTGACATACAAGGAAACATAGGTTTGTCAACTAAACCAAATGAAAACACAATAAAACTCTTTGATCTGATCCTTGATTGGATCAAGTATCTTTTTTTTTTTTTTTTCAAATAATCACCTTTAATCACCTCATCTATTTTTTGATTAAAAAAATTGTTTTGTTTAAATGTTGCTCATTTTATCCACAAAACACATCAACTATTATATAACTATTATTTTTTAATCACGATATTTTGGCATTTATCACGATTTTATAATAATTATCGCAATTTTATAGAATATCGCGATTTATTAGAATATCTCTATAATATTGAATATCCCGTTTTTCTAAAATATCTTGATTTTATAGAAATTATCGCAATTTTTGGAACTTTATTGTGGATTAAGTATCGTATATTCAAAACCTCGAATTTCTTTTATTTTAAATCAAATCCTTTTGAGAAAAAAAATAAATTTTTTATGAACCCAGTCATAAACCTACTTAAAGTTTAATAAAGTAGGGTATCTTATGAATATTCAAAGTTATTGTTTGATAGCAGAAATAGATCAACTTTTTGTGAAAAACATAAACTTTTATTGAGGTTTACTAGAATTGGAATTAGAGATAATTTATATTCCTTGTTTTTTGATTGATTGGATGGTGTTTTGAAAAAGTGTAATAAAATTAATCATCATTCTAATAAGTGGAAGAGTTATAATTTTCAAAATTTTGATTCTTAATAAAAAAGGATTTGATTTTAAATAAATTTGCAATTACACAACAATTACTAATATTAATAATTAAAAATCTTACCCAGGATAATTTCCAAGTCGGGTTTTTTTTTTTTTCACTACTTTACAAGAACACACTTTATTGTCTAAATAGGGCATATAGAACTTTTTTGAAGGCATCAGTGTTTTTTTAAAAATAAAATTTAATATTGTCAAGATACTCAATTTTTTTTTTTTTTTGTAAAGTGTGCTTTAGATATCGAAATCAAGAGTTAACCCCATCTTAAGCAATTTATTAATTTGAGTCTATTTTTTTAAATCCAAAATTCGTGTCTTTTTCGGATGATAAACTGAAAAAAAGTAACCATATGTTTTTTATTAAAAATTTTCTTAATTCTTGAAAATAGGACAACATATTTTTCGTTTTATATTGGAAAGTAAAAATTTTGAAAGAAAAAGTTTTATTTTTTGTTATTATTTTCAATTTAGAATTTTAATTCCAATCTCAGCCAATAAAACTAATTGGTATGGGTGTTTCAATAAATGAAAATTTGATAGAAGTCGAACTACAGTTTATCAATTAAATTGAGATTTATTAAGTAATTTTTTTTTTCTTTAAGGTTATAAAAAAGTCGTTATTGGGTTTTCAAAAAATGTAAAAAAATTACAAAAACTTTTTAATTTCATGAATTTTAGAAACAAATTGTTTGTTCTTATTCACAAAAACCATTATAACCAATTTAAATCATTATTAGCAAAAAAATAGAAGTTTAAATTTTGAGGATCAAATTACTTTAATTCTCAAATATCTTGTAGAAAATTTTATTTTGAAAAAACAAATTTCATCTTAGAACAAAAACACAATTTCTAAGCTAAATATGTAAATAACTTAAAAACTTTAATGATTATAACTATCTTTCTTAAATGAATACAAATATTTTTCAAGATATTTTAATAAATCAATTTTTTGAAATAAATCTTCATAAAATAATTTTAAATTTGATAGTTTTAAATTATTTTCATTAATTAATAATCGTCAAATCGATAATCACATGCATAAATTTCAGAAAAGGGAATTTTAGTTTACGGGTAACCAGAGTGTAATTTACACTTCTTCAATAATAAAAAAAAATAAATCAATTCTTTAGGTTAATCAAAAGAATTGTATAAAAACAGAAAAAAAATTCTTTTATTAATATTCCTGGCAAGAAAGGCTTGGTATTATGTAATAATGATGAGAATGGTAATAAACAAGTTAAAAACTTTTAATAATCTAAGAAATAAAATGAATTTAATCATTTTTTTTTTTCTGAAAAAAAGGAAAAAAAATATTGATCTCACTAAACCAATTTTCTTCTCGGTGGTTTCTTTGTTGATGAGAATTTTTTGACACTTGTAATCAACAAAATTTGTAAATTGAAAATCTCACCTATAAAATTTTTTTAAAATTTTGTCATGTTGTTGTTTAGTACTGATCCCTTAAGCGAATTTTTTGCCAAATCGAATCCTCAGAAATTTTTTATTATGTTAATTAAATTTTTCACTTTCAAAAGAATTACAATTTCACAATATCCTTTTATGTGAGAACTATCCCATCGAGTATGGAGTAAATATAAGGTAAGTGACTTGAGCCTTAAATGAAAATATTAAATAAATATATTTAAAACGCTCATTAAATTAATGTGCACTAAATATTGTATTCAAAACTTAGTTACAGAAAACGAGAAAAAAATGACTTGGAATAAACTTGAGTTTGGAATTATAAACCTTACAAATTGCAACTTCAACCAGTTATTATGTTTTGTTTGTATGTTTCAAATTTAAAAGTATCCAGCTGGTATATTTGAGAAAATAATAATGAAAGATTTTGATTTAGAATCATCAATTTTTGAAACTTTTTCAAAAAAGTATTTAGAAATTTTGATTCTCAAGACATTGATAAAAACAAACACTACTTGATTCCAATTTATTCAGTATAACAACAACCTATTTATCTGACAAGAATTCATTACACTTTATTCCACACCTGTTAAATGATTTACTTTTAGTAAAATAATTTCATTTATTTACTGATTTTGTTAGCATTTCAAGAAATTGATCAAAAAGAATTACATTTTGCTCTTTACCTGAATTTTTTTTGTATTTGGGGACAATCAAAGGAAAAAGCAAAACTATTGGAACTTATTCGATATTTTCAATTATTTTTTTTAAAATAATTTTTTGATTTATGAAGGAGTAGAGAAAAAATCACATTATAACCCAAAACGAGAATTATTTCTTCGGTTTTTACTTAAAAAAAGTTTCAACAAAATTTTCTTTTGTAAAAAAAATAAAATGTAAGACTATTTCAGGCTTAGAAACAACCAAAGCATAAACGTTAAAGATCTATTTCAAATTTTTCAAGATTAAATCGAAAAAAACTGGTGATTTGGTAAACAATAAATCGCAAATAATCATCAAAAAAGAGGGAATTAATCAATAAAGGGTTTGTAACGATTCGCCTCTTTTCGTAATTTCAAAATTAGGGATGGAAATCAATCAAATTAATACAAAAATGAAAAATAATAAATAGAAGAAAACAAAAAGAGTTTCAAAGTGTTATTTATTTGAAATGGGAGTGTGTTCGGGAAGTTTAACAGGCAAAATTGGGAAACAAAAAACTTCAAATATTTTCTTTTAATTACTTGTCAAAATGAAATTAACACATTTCTATGAGTAATTGTTTGAAGAACACATTGATCAAAAATCAATTTTCAATTATTTAAAAATTATTTTGACGTTAAATAAAAGTAAATTGAAATTTTCCAGTCCAAGAAGATCAAATATCTTCAAGATCTTAAACTTTGAAGATATCAAAGTGTTTCAAAATTAAAAATATAATTCTGGAAAAAATTAATAATTTGGATTAATTTTTATTCTTTTACTCAAAGTAATTATTTTCAATGTGGAGTAAAATACATAAGAACAAAAACAAGAATAAGAAAACCCAAGAACAGGACCGTAAAGAAGAAAGATCAGAGAGGCTGTGCAGATCCTTAACTGCCAAAATCCAAGAGTTAGAGTTCAGCTTATTAACACTCAAGAAAGAGCAAGGCTCTTCGAGTGTATCTCTGATTCAAAAAATCCAACAAACGTTTGATCGGATTGGATCACATCAAAATGAGAATGAGAAAATAAGGCAAAGCATCCAAAGCATTACACAAGAAATTGAAGAACACAAAAAAGTATTAAGACCATTTTGGGAAAAAAAACAAAGAATGACCGAACAAAAGAATCTCAAAATCTCCGACTTGGAACAAAATATCGAGAATTTGGGATCAAATAAGGAAATTGAGACCATTCTTGGTACGCTTCATAAAAAAAATGAGAAATTAAAAAAGCACACGTCCAAGACCAATACTCTTAAAAATTTCCGGACAACAATCCAAAAAGAGTTTCAAAAAATGAAAGAAGAAGAGGAAGACGGATCATGGAAGCAAAACCTGCCCACAGAGGTGCTAACGAAAATCATGTCTGATCGAAAAGAGTACAACACGCTAATTCGAGAAATGGAGATTTTGGATAAACGTAAAAAAAAAATGCTTTACCAAAGACGGTTTACAAGAACAGTCTCACAAGATTTCATCAAGATGGAGGAAAGGATCCAGGAGACAAAAGAAAAAATCGAAAGCTATGAAAGCGCAAACAGAAAAATTCAAAGAGAGATCCTGGAAATGAAAGAACTGCTCGGTGACGAGACACTTTACAGCGCATTGGACGGTGTTTCTGAAGACATGTTTAGCACGGACTCTGAGTGCGTTTCCCTGTCTTCGTCCAACGAACAAACAAAAAACAGCAAATTTCTTGGCAAAAACACCACAGCGCTGATGAAAGTCAATTTTCGTTCCAAATCGGAAATCCTTTATCCTTCGGAAAAAGGAAAGGAAACCACAAAAAACAAAAAAGTGTTAAAAAAAATCAATAGCTCACAATCCAATTCCCAATTCTTTAAATCTCACAAAAATGATAAAAACAGAATAAATAATTTGAATAACTCGGAGATTATCAAAAAAATGAAATCTCAAAAATCTTTTCGAATAGATTCCCTCCAAACTTTGCTAAAAATTCCCATAGGTGTTGACTATTTTCGTGAGTTCTTGGTTACACAGTTATGCCAAGAAAATATAATGTTTTGGCAAGAAGTAAAATTAATGAAACAGAAGGAATCTACGAAAAATGTAATTTTTTTTTTTTTTTTTTATAAATATATTACTTTTGATTTTTAATTTAGCATATACAACTTTTTAGTGAACACTTAAAGATCACATACAAGACACAAAATAATCAAAATAAGGTATAACATATTTAGATATATAACACACAACTAAAAGATTGGCAATAATAGGGTCAGTCTTTATTTTTTATTCAACTCAAAAGATGATGATCTAAAAAAAAATTAAGTGTCTTGTATTCAAGAATTGTTTCTGAAAAACAAATTTTTTTTTTGTCCATTATTTGATGAATAAGGGTGTGTATTAAAAATTGTACAGACTATTTTTTATTTTTATTTTTTTCGATCCCATTTGGGCTTTTGAAGCATTTTAAAAAATGTGTTTTTAGTTTTTATTTATAGATACACAAAGATCATAATTGTTTGCTATTTGTATAGAATTTTTTTTGAATCTAAGAATTTATTTGTTTATTGTGAGTATTTACTATAAAAAAGCAGAGTACAAAAAGTTTGAAAAAATGTTGTTTAGTTATTTTGAGTTTGTGTATTCGTATTTTTTTTTTTCTTATTTAAAAGTTGGAAAAAAAATACTTAAAAATGAAACTAAAATTCACTTTAAAAGTTTAAAATACACCAGAATTTTCTTTATGGAAAAAAAATCTTATTAAAAAAATACAGATAAAAAAATAAATTAAAACTTTCAAGTAATTGAAATGATGATCATTATTTTATATTTACATTTATCATAAAATGAAACCAAATAATTGATTTTTGGTTTTATTTTAAAAAAAGTAAACTTTCTATTTTTTCTTTAAAAAAAAAAAAGAATAAAAAACATTTTTAAATATAAAAAGGGAATTGATATAAAATTTTCATTCGATTTAAAATCCAAATTTTCTGCCCTTAATCCATTGAAATAATAACATGTTTTAATAAATACTAAATAACTTTTAATGGGGAATTTAACACTTCAGGTCTGTAAATTAATTTTGGGTAAAGATATATATATATATAAACACCTTTTCAAAAATTGTGACTCGCCTGAAATAATAAATTGAAAAAAAAAAAAAATCCTTTAGGATTCAAAAACAAAAAATAATTAAATCTGGTTTGTAATTAACTTGTAAACCATTCTAAATATTTAAAAACTCGATATTTTATAAATTACCAAAAAATAAAACCAAAAACTAAAAAAAAGTGAGTCACAATTAAGAAATGAGTATTACAGATTTTTTTTACTGAACTTTCACTGAAAAAAAGTTAACAAAAAGATTTTTTACTAATATTTAAACTTATTTTAAAAGACATTACATAGTCTCAATTTTCTTAGTTTTTATTTGTCTTTTATAAGATTTATTTTTTTTTTTTCCACTGGATCTTGGGCAAAAAAAAAAGAAATGAAAAATAGATTAACTTTCAAAAAAAAAAAAAAAAGCTGAAGAAAAAAGAAAAAGAAGAAATCAAAAAAATTTGATTCAAAACAAAAATTTGCAAAAGAAGAAAAAATGATTCTGATCCAAAAATTTGAAAATATTGTTCTGATAAGAATATAGGAACAAACCCTCAAAACAACTTCCATTAACATTATAAAGTGACTCAAAATTTTTGAAAAATAGTTAATAAAGAAATGAAGAAAAGATGAAAAAAGGGTGATAAAAAAAAATTCATTATCTATCATTATAAAAACAATCAATATTCCCAGCATTTATGAATTATTACAATAAAAAACACAGCATATGTAAATATATTGAAATTCTTTTAATGGATTTTAATCAGAAGAAGGTTGGAGATAACCAACTAATTTTATTTTGATTTTTTTATTTAAATGAACTTAACTATAACCTAATATCTACCACTTGGAAAAAAAATGATTCAATTGAGCATAAACAATCAAGTAATAAAAAAAAAAATAAAATAACGAGAAAAAAAAACCAAAAAAATGTTTTGATAACGATAAAAATAGTCGGAAAATCAAAATCATACCATTTTCCAGCCAAATGGATCAAATTTTATTCCAGTAAAATAACTTTAAAGGGCTTGAATGGGAGTAGAAGAAAAAATTTCTTTAGGAAATTTCAAAATTGATATCATTTTTTCACATTTTGCTTTTTTTTTTTTTGATATCAAATAAATATTTTACAAATTCATTTTTTATTGAAAGATCGATAGTCACAAAGTTTAAAATTGTTATTTTAATGTTACTGAAATAGTTAAAATGATTGTATATAAATAATTTTGATTTCTATTGGAATTTTATTTAGATCTTCAATAGAATGATCAAAAATCAAAATATAAATAATTTTTTTTGAAAATAAAAAATAAACTTGTCTTATTATATAATTATCGAAACAAACAAATAAATAAACAATAAATAAATTTATGTAGCGAATTAATAAAACATCAAAAAAAATATTTCAAAAGTTTATTTTGTTTGAGTCACCATTTGAAATCAACATTCAATCAAAATTAAGACAGCAATTGGAAAAGCAATATAATAATAAAAATTTTTTTATCGGTATGTTTGATGAAGCACATGATGCTGTGTTTGAACATATGTTATTCAATTCATGGGGACCGTTTAAAGAAACAAGGCAATTTAAATATTTGTTACAAAAAATTAAAAAAGATCCAAATTATAAAAATTTATCAAACACTTCACAAAAAATGAAACTTCGATATAATATCCAAACTTTTAAGGCACTTAACGAATCTGATGAATATCATGAAAAATTACTGCACCCCATTTTTGTTGCCCAGGATTTGTTAGAACAGTTGATACAATTATTGGGGATTCATTATTCATTTTCAAGGGGTAAAATTAATTTAAAAAACCTCAATTCAACAATACCATTCCAAAAATTTGTTGGGCAAACTTCTCAATTAAAATTCATTAAGATCAAAGACCAATTGATGAATGAGAAAGAACGGCTATGCTTTTTTTTAAATGTTTATAATTTATTAATTTTGCATAGCTTTATAGCAAATGGATTACCACATGACCATTCAAGCTGGAATTATCAAAAAAGAAATTCAATATATTTAATTAGCGGTAATTATTATTCATTAAATGACATTTTTCATGGGATATTACGAGCAAACAGTTCAAATAAACCCAATTCAAATAAAAGTCATAACTATTTAAAAATGAACGATGAAAGAAAAATATTTTCTTTAACCAAACTTGAACCCAGCATCCATTTTGCTACTATAGACCCTTACAGGAATTCAATAGTTAAAATATACCGAATGAAGAATTTGTATAAATCCCTCTGGATAACATCAAAAGATTTAATAATGCCTTTGATATCATTTAAAACGGGTGAAAAGATAATTTTACCAAAAGATTTACTCACCTACGAAAAGGATTTTCAACAGGAAGGTGGTATTTTGGATTGGATTTCAAAATTTGCACCTACAGATTTAATTTCACTACTTTTAACAAATCAACACATTAAATATTCAACAAAAATTTTGAAAAATACTAAATTGTTTATTGATTTCCGACAAGTCGATATTAAAAATTCATTTCTCAATAACTAAGAATTAATATGGTTCTAGTTAAATATTTTTTTTTTTAAAAACTTTTTATTGAATTTACAATTATTTTTTTTTTTTTTTTTTGTAAAAAAACGAGTTAAAAAATCTTCCTATTGGCATAATAATAATAGAATGATCTTTTTTCCCATCTATTTTTAATGAATCACATTAAAAAACCGAATAAATTTTGTTATTTTTTTTTTTTTTTATTAATTGTAAATATTATTTTTTATATGATGGTTTTGATATAATATATCCTTTTAATTTGAAGTTTTTTCTTTTTAGAAATAAATTAAAGTTTTGGAAAAAATTAATTTATTATAATTCCTTTTTTATATTTTAATCATTATTTCAAAAATATTGACTTATCAAAAATAATAAATTAAATAAAAAAAATACTTTTTCTTCAGTTTTCAAATATAACCATTAATGAACCATATTAATAATGCACTTTTAAAGAATTCTAAACAAGTGAATTCCTATTATTTTATCAATTATGAAATTAAAATCGAAGACTAAAAAAATATCTATCTTGATTTTTGAAATTTCCAAATTGACTTTATATTTATATACTTTCTATCAAAAATAATAACAATAATATTTATTTATAAATCGAAATATTCACCCAAAATCTTAATATACTCTATTAATTTTCTTAATTTCTAATTCGTGTTAAAGAGATTAGTTTACAAATTTTAATTAACTAATTTATAAAAAAAAATAAAAATCAAAACACAGGTACAAAAAGTGATGTCTTATTAGTTTAAATTTTTTTAACTAAATTTTTCATTTTTCCAAAAACTATAAAACGTTTTCAATGTGCTCTGACTAGGTACAGGTTTCTTGTTAACAAACTTGAGGTATCCAATAGCAATAAATACAATTTAATGAAAGAATAAAAATATTTTGTGGTTGTTTTTATTTTTTGATTTCTGAAAATTTTTTTCGATTTTTAAATTTCTGTTTCTTCCCCAAACATTTTTATTCTATTATTAAATCGAAATTTTTTTTTTTGTTATTAAAAACCTCAGGTTTTTTAACAAGAAACCTCTCCCATTGGGGTGTATAGGAAAATTTTTATAGTTTTTGGAAAAATGACAAATTTAGTAAAAAAACTTAAAATATTAAGACACCACTTTTTGTACATGCAAAGTAAAAGAATAATAAATAAATAAATAAAGTTGAAATAATAAATAAAGTAAAATTGTTAATGATTGAAAGAAAGAGATTGTTTTGATCTAAAAAAGGAAATTTTTCTTTGGGCTAATGAAAATTTTTAATAATAAGGGTATACCAATATCTACTTTTCGAGAAAAAGATAATTTAGATGTTAATTTTTTTTTATATAATAGTTACATAAAAATCCTTTTTTTTCATTAAAGAAAAAAAAAATAAAAAGGTATATAATACTTTAAAGGGGGGAGGGGGGGATAATACAGAAAAAGGTTACAGTTTGATAAAATATCAAAATTTAAAAGTTCTAAATAAATTTAGTTCCAATTTCAAGATAAAAACTTTCAAGGAATTTTAAGATAGAAATAATCTAAATTAAGGTACAAAATTTGGATTCTTGTAAAATAATTTTTAAAAAAAATTTATATATTTTGATCCGTAATTTATGAAGATTTTATATCTTAAATTTCATTGAAAGTTTGTATATTATGGGTGAAACTGACAAAAAGTGGAAATAAAAACTTTTTTTCTAGTAACATAAAATCTCTTTTAAATAGATAATTAAACACATTATACCTGCTTAAATTATTGGAATGGGGTTTATACATTAACAAAAATAAAGATAATATAGATATTTTGGAGAAAACAACTTTAGAAATAGTATCAACGTTTTAGACACAAACTTCGACGAAAATTAATACAAATAAATTTTCAAAATTAAGGTGTGAAATTCAGATTTTAGTAAAATAATTTGAAAAAAAAAAAAAATTCCAAAAATTTGTACCTTAATTGGAGATTTTTGTATACCGTAAATTTTGTTGAAAGTTTTTGTCTTTAAAGTAGATCCTATTGCAATAAAAATTAATTTCTAATTACGCTTTTTAAATTCGATATCAAGAAATAAAACAAATTTTCACCATTAATACTTGACAATTTCTAATAATAATAAAAAAAAAAAAAAAAACAAATGTGATAGTAGCTGAGAGTATCAATAATCCATTCATAATAAATTGGTAATCATGTATTGAGATGAAAACACCCCAATTATTAAGATATAATGTAATTGTTATTTGTGAAAATCTCAAAAACAATTTATCTTTGGTAAGTTCAGTAAAGTAAAAAATATGGAAATGTTTGATTTTTCAAAATTCTGACTCTAATTTGACAATTTAGGGCTATTTTCAAAGAAATTATTTATCAAAAATATCTTGAAACAATTTTTCAATAAATTGTTTTTAGAAAAATATTTTTATTTTTTATTTTTATTAGGAAATAAATATTTTTTTTTTTTATTTAATTTCCAAAATTTTTTCATAGTGGTTTGATTAATTTCCCTATTTTTTTTTATAGATTTTTACTTTTCTTTTAAAAATGAAATAAAAAATACCTTTTTAGACTTTATATTTATTTTACAAACCAACTAAAATCAAATATTACAAATAAAGATGAGTAAAATCATGAGGGGAAAAATGAAAATAAATCTATAAATAATGAGAAAAAATGTATATAATTGTTTTATGTGAATTTTAGGTCAATTTTTCTCTCATTGGTTGTTATTTTCTCAAATAAACCTGGTAAGTAAAGATTATTCATCAATGTTCATAAAGGAAAAATGTTTCTTTAATTTAAATAATAAAAAAAAAGAAAAAAAAAGGGAACTTTAAACCTTTTCAATTGGTATTTAACTTGTGAAAAGTATAAATTATTCATCTACAAATGATTAATTCAAACTAGGAAGATTTATACTCAAAAGAAATACAAAAAATTAGAATAATTGGAAAATTTTTACCTAATTTATTATTCACTCAAAAGTATTGAGTAAAAATTTTGTTGATTAAACACATTATCAAATAATTTGTTAGTTTGAGCTTTTAGTTTATCAAGAATACATTTAACAGTAACATAACACCCGAATTCTCTCGATAAAACCCGATCTTTTTTTTTTATTATCATTCTCCTAATACAACACCAAACTAATATTCATTCTTATATCTAATATCAACTCAATTTTATAATTGGTCTTATTGATCTGTTTTTGAAACTTTGAAATTATGATGTAAATTTGTTTAATTCTTTTTGTTATTTTTCTCACATTTTTTGAAATTTTTACTCCAATAGGTGAAAAATTTTTCAATTTTTTTTGAAATTTTTGTTAAATTTTATAGTTTTTTTTCATTTTTTGTCAAGAGACCTTAAAAATTATTTCAATTTTTTAAAATATAAAAATTTGGCATTTGAACCTTCATTTTAGTGTTTCTTTTACAGAAGAGAAATATATATAGCCAAAATCATTATTACTTAGGGTTTATTTTCAGTTTTTTTAATTATTTAAAGTGTTAAGCATTTAATAAAAAACGAAAAATTGCATTTTATTAAGAACACTGTTAAGCATGTACGTACAGATTATTTTCGGCAACACTAGTTATTGGCAAGTTAACTAACAAGTATTAAAAAGATAATATTTATGTAATAATGTCACTAACATATCATCATATTTAAGATATAGTTGGATAAACACCTCACGATCATGAAAAAATTTTATCAAAAAAAAAAATTAAACATTTACTAATTTTTCACTTTTTGATAATTTCTCTGATGATAAACACTATTGGTTTATAAAATATCTTGGATCAAAAATTATTTTCAAAGATATTTAACAATTATAGTTCGAAAATCCAATTTTCCATGCTCTATTGAGATTTTTTTCAAATTTAATAGTGAAAAATTCCAAATATTTTTATTTTCACAGTCAAGAGGTTATAATCATATCTTTGAAAACAATTTGAATTTAATAAATATCTTTCAAACGGGTAATAAATTATTTTGAGGATTAAAGAATTATTTATTGATATTAATTGAAAATAATATTTTGTTTTTGATTTTCTCGTTAGGTTTTTTTTACTTTTTGAAATAAACCGAAAATTTAATAAATTTTCGGTTTATTTCAAAAAGTAAAAAAAACTACTGTTAGATTTTTCAGAATTTAAAAGAATTGAGTAAAATCTATTATTTTTATCTACTCGAATGAATTCTGGAAAACCTAGTTAGGTTTTCTTGAGTTTTCTGTTTATTTGGAAAATTGATAGATTTTCATTAGGTTTTTTGAGGTTTTCTTTTTTATTTGTGAAGTGGCCTAGGTTTTTTTGAAGTTTATGTTTTATTTGTGAAGTTTTCTAGGTTTTTTTTACTTTAGAAATAAACAGAAAATTTATTAAAATTTTCTGTTTATTTCTAAAGTTAAAAAAAACCTAACGAAAATCTATTGATTTTCCAAATAAATTGAAAACTCAAAAAAACCAAACGAAAATCGATAAATTTTACTAATAAAACAGAAAACCTCAAGAAAACCTTGGCAGGTTTTCCAGAATTCATTCGAGTGGATAAAAATAATAGATTTTACTCAATTCTTTTGATTTCTGGAAAATCGACTTTAGTTTTTTTTTGATTTTCAAAATAAAAAGGAAATTTTTGAAATTTTCTTTTAATTTCAAAAATTAAAAAAAAGCTAGGCACTTGACGGACATTCACAATTATTATAGAAAGAAATTTTTTTTCTCTATTTCAGTTTTATTAGGTGAGTACAATGTTTTCAAAACTAATCGTTATTGTCTATTAAAATAAATATTTTCAAGTTGAATTAAACCAAAATTCATCCTTTTATTTATTTGTAATTTTTTAACCGAAAAATACCCATTTTTTCTCAATTAGAGACTTTTAAAAATCGTGGTTATACTAACAACAATAAATATAATAGTCTCATGAATTTAAAGTTCTAGAATTTTGATTATATTGTGAATAAACCTTATAGTCAAGAATGAAATGGTAAGGAATGAATGAGTTTTGTCTAAATTAACTTTTTTTTTTTTAAATTTTATTTTTTAATGTGAGTGCTGTCAAAAGTAATAAGTAATTTTAATAATATTTCGTTTTAAAGTCACCCACAACTTTTATTCAAACTGTTAATAGATGAGATAGGAATTATTTTGAATACTCTCTTAAAAACCTTTTGAACAACCGTTTTTTTAAAAAAGACAAAAATAAAAATTATACTAAAGGAAAAACCATCTCTCCAAAAAGATCATGAATTTTACACTTTTTCAAACACTTTTAACGTTGTAAAGATTTGTCAAAGTAAAAAAGCTTGGCAAAATTAAAGAGATTTTTCGTAATGGAATTTGAAATAATGCCAGGAATAAAATACCAATTGACTACTTTGGTTTAATTCTTGATCACCACTTTCGTTTCTAATTCTTTATTAACCACAAATTCAAAGAACTCAAACATCAAAAAAAGGAAGAAAAAAATAAAAAGAGAAAACAAATTACAGTTTTTATTTCAAAACCCTATTCAATTAAAAAGAAAGGAAAAGGAAAAATGAAAGATAAAAGAAAATGGAAACGAAGAGAAAAGTGCTTGTCATATCTTCTTCACTAATCATTCGCGAAATTTCTTGGCTTATTTCATTTTTTTCTATAATTTTGAAAGTTTAAATTTCCAAAAAAAACAAATTTTTCGGGTCTTTGGTTTTACAGACATTCTGTTCCTTTAAACAATTCCCTACCAACCAAAACAAAAAAAATCTGATTTGTCAAAAATGAATACCTCTTTTGAAGTCTCAAAGGAACTGACGCGTCTTGGCAAACTGCTCTACAAAGATATGAAATTTGGAGAGGCGATCTTTGTTTTTGATACCTCCGTTGAAATTAATCCGCTGAACACAGACTCGTATCGCGAATTGGGTCGGCTCTATATCGAGACAGGGAACTTTGATCTCGCTGAGAAGACGCTGCTTCGATCCCTGCAATTGGATCCATCAAACTTGGGAACGATCAATTCGCTGGTGATGCTGTTTGTTTTCATGTGCAAAAAGAAAAGCTTACACAAGATCTTGCTCCACTCGATCAAAATCGAGCCGAACGATCCGTCTCCACACCTGAAAATCACGACGATGCTGATGTTCTCGAACAAATTTAACGAGGCCTTTGCAATTACGGACAAGGTGCTTGAGTTTGATCCGACAAACTACATTGCGCATTGCAACTGCGGCGTCATCCACATGAAGCTGGGGCGAATTGAAAAGGCGATCAGCTCCTTCAATTTGGCCATCGACAACAGCCCCAACTATTGCCTTGCTTGGCTGCACCTGTCTGCGCTGCAGTTCCACTTGGGGCAACTTGAGGAGGCGAACAAGTGTCTTCTCGAAGTCTTCGAGACCGTCACGCTTGTTGTCCAAAAGGATTTTTATTTTGGCCACTTGGCGATCAAGTATGACGAAAAGGATTTCTTTGTCCGATACTGGAACTCGGAGCTGTTTTTTAACCCGGGGCTCGGGCTCACCATTTTGGAAGACTTCAAGGCCCTCGACGAAAATTTCCCCACAATAACCTTCAAAGACTTGACAGAAAAATTCCTACACCAGCCACAGGACGCAGAGTGGTTCTTTGAAATGGGCAAAACCGCCTTCTCCAGAGGTTGGTTTAGCTTGGCCTTGGAATACTTTGCAAACGTGGAAGGCAAGAAGGCAATCAGACAAGAGTTTCGGGTCGATCTTCAAAAGACGACCAAA
The DNA here is from genome assembly GCA_027625915.1 of Anaeramoeba flamelloides. Classification (NCBI taxonomy): domain Eukaryota; family Anaeramoebidae; genus Anaeramoeba; species Anaeramoeba flamelloides. The sequence goes on from JANTQA010000063.1 coordinate 2,273,839, forward strand.
TTCTTTGTTGATGCAATTGAAAAAAATGTAAAGCCTTCAGAAAGAAAAAGGCAGATCCTGAACGAAACACTTGCTTCCTCACAAAAAAAAAGAAGAGGCCACACACTCTCAATGCTTCAAAAAACATCAAATAATTAATTTGAAGGTTGAAATACTTTTTTTTTCATTCTTATTTCTTTATAATTGGAAATAAAAATTATTTATTTTTTTTTTTCAAATGCACACATTGTATTTGTCATTAGATTGTGTTTCTTAAGATTGAATTCAAACAAACATATACATGACATGATTTATATTTTTTTCATATAAAATTAAAGTTTTTTTACAAAATACGGAAAAACAACAAATTGGGGGGGAAAAAAAAAAAAATTGAATTTAGTTATATTTATAACTACTAAATTCAATTTTTCATTCTGGAAAAAAATTTTCAAACGGAAAAACATTTGAAAAATCGGTTTTGGTTGTAAAATGGTAGTGAAAAGGAAAATTTTCCAAATTATTTTTTTACTTATTGTTCACTGATCCACTGAAGATATAAACCCCAATTCAAAATTTTTAACACACCAAAATTCGATTTGTGAAAAAAAAAACTTATTTAATCAATTAAAGAAGAAATACCAAATTAGAACCATTAACTAATTGAAATGTTAACACTTGTTTATAAATTACAATACTCACAAAACAATAAATAAATAATTATCAATACAAATAAATCTAGGGTGTGTTAAAAATTTTGGAGAGAGCAAAACAAAAAAATACATTAGTAAATTTGTTGAAATTCTATTAGGAATATTGATCGATCAAATGGTTAGATACTACCAACTAATTTTATTTGAGTTCTTCCATTTATAACAATTCGACTTTAACATAATATCGATGGTTGAAAAAAATTTTTGATCCAACGAAACAAATTACGTAATTCAAACAATGAAATGAAAACAAAAACTAAAAGATGAAAAAATGATTTTCATAACTTACAAAAATCAAAATTTTCTCAAATTTGAATGAAATTGTATTATTACAATTGTTTGGAACGTTTTATCTGTGTGGAAAATTATGAATTTTAGTTTATTAAACAGAAATTCCACAAACTTGATTAAGAACTATTGTTAAAATCCTAAAGCCAATTTCACATGAAGGGAAAAAGCCCAGCATCAAAAAATCCGAAAAAGCCACTTTAACTAAAGGTTTACAATTAAATCTCAAATTTGTTAAATTGAACTTTGCTTAAATTTTGGTTTTATGTGTTGTTTTGAATTCTATTTGGATTACAATAATCAATTGAATTTTGGAGTTGGTTTTTGTTTTTTAAAATTAACAAAAAAAAAGAAATTAAAAAATATTTTAAAATGAGTACATTTATTACTGTTTTACAATTAAAATTGAATTAACAATTTTTTTCCATTTGCCAATTTTTTTACAAAATGGTTAATAAAGGTTTAATTTTTTTATGAGATTAACATGTGGAAAAAAATTAAATTTAATAAAAAAACTTAAAAAATAAATACACATGCTTTTAATACTGTATTTCAATACCGAAGAGTTTAATTAAATTTCAAAAATTGCAATTTTCAATTGATTTAAAAAGATTTTGTGTGTTTTTTTATTTTCAGAGAATTGAAAAAATAAACTCTTGTTCACAAATGTTGACTCATTTTAGAATGAAATTGGTGGTTGTTTTGTTGAGTTTTATCACAAATTAATCTCAAAAAATCTCATTATTTTTTTAAATTTTTTGTATTTTATTTTTAATTTTTGCTTTTCTTTTTCTAATATTTAATCTTTTCTTTTTGTTTTTAAATTATCTAAACCTAGTTGAAAAAAAAAACAAACGATCTAATAAAATAATAACAAATAGTATGAAAATTAAGGCTTTTTGATAAATTTTCAACTGTATATATTTATTTGTAAAAAATCTTCAATAATACTTTTTTTTTTACTTTGAAATTTTAGTAATTAATGAGAATATAACACCCATTTCAAAAATTGCGATTTAGATTTTTTATTATAGTTAATTTGATTTTTTTCTAATTTTTAAAATACCAAATCTTCATGAATACTTTCCAACTATCCGATCAAGTTAAAACATTTTTATTAACTATATTCGAGTTGAAATGAGTTGAATACCTTTTCAAATTTTATCATAACAACCTGATCCATATTACCCTCCAATTATTAAGATTGTTTGGACAATTTTTGTCTTCTTTTTATTCTTCATGTTTTTATATCTTCTTATTTTCTTTATATTAAACAAAAAGTTAAACTAGAGATTAGAGGTTTTTGTTTAATAGATCACCAGAAAGAATCAAATTGTTCTTTTCTTCTTCATTGTGTAACTGTTGGGAGAGAATTCCTTCATTTAAAACAAAATTAACAATCATTGATTTAATACATTTTTTGAAGATTTTTTTTGTTTGGTTGTAATATCCAAGAGAGATTTTATATTTTGTTAAAAAAAAATAATAATAAAAATTTTATTTTCAACAACAAACAAATTCACGGCTTTTATAAAATTACAGGTCTTTCGAACCTTTCAAACACTTGGGGGGGCACTTTTTATAAACCTTCCAACCATTTTCTAAATTATTGAAAGAGGGGGACTATGTAGAAGTGTTTGGTATTGTATAATTCAGGGGATTTTTTGTTATGTGGATTAAACAATATAATGTTGATTTTTTATCTCGATAATGTGGATTATACAGTTTTATGATTTTCTCAAACTAAAGTTATATTAATCACGATTTCTTGAATATCATCCCAATTTTATATTGTATATCTTGATTATCTAGGTTAACAACATAACATCTCATTACCTCCTTGTATTTTCAGGATTTTTATTATATTCATCAATCGATTCGAAATTAATTGGTTTGATTACTTTCTAAATATAAATTGAGATAAGAATTAAATAATTATGATTATTCATCAATATAACGAAAAAAAAAAAAAAAAAAATTAATAAATATTTTATTTTCAAATAAATAAAATGGTTTTTAAAGCTGATTTAAAAATATTTTATGTTATTTTCTAACACATTAAAAATAAACTATTAAAAAAAAATGTTTTTAGAAAGGTACAATTTACAATTTTTGTATACGGTTAATAAAATAATTCTCTTTAAGTTTGTTAACCTTAGTGAACATTTTTGTAAACTATTTTCTTATACCTTTTTAAAATGGGTTTATTGGATAATTAATATTTTAGTTCAATATTATCATTTTGTGATATCATTTTTCAATTGTTCAAGGTTTAATTTTAAGAGAGATTTTGGATTTAATTGGTAGTAATCTTCTGCGTCGGATAAATCTTCAATTAGATCTCTAAAGGCGATTTTTTGTGTCAATTCGATTTGGCTACTATAAAAGAATTTAAATAAAATCATCAAGCTTTCAAATTTTTTTTGTGAATAGTCGCTAATTTCTTTGATATCTGGTTCAATGTTTAGAAACAATTCAAAAAAAACTTTACTTCTTGCTGCTAAAATAAATTTGTGTAATGCAATTTCTTTATAGGGCTTTTCCATATTTTTGTTTTCCTCGTTTTGTTGATTGTTATCATCATTTACGTTCTTGGCATTGTTATTTTCCTTTCTTATGTTTTTATCATTATCCTGATTTTCAATATTTTTTTCAATTTTTTCATCTTTTTCAACTTCAACATCAACAACAACATTTTGGACACCGCCCTCGTCCTCCTTATTCTCATTCACAGCATCTTCATTTTCATCTTCATTTTCATCTTCATCATATTCCTCATCTTCCTCACCCCCATTATCTTCATGATCCTCATAGTGATCAAATTCTCCATCATAACCCTCATCTTCACTACATTCCTCACATTTGTCATAATACTCCTCTATACTATTTTCATTCTGGTCTTCAGGGACCATCAAATTATTCGATTTCTGCGAGTATTTGATATTTGGTATTCTTATGACAAAATCTTTGGAATTGTTGTCGTTCCATAAGGAAGTTAGATCATTTTGATAATTTCTTTGGAAAAGGCCCGTCAGTCCTGATTCCTTTTCAATTCTTTCCATCAATTTAAAATCGATGATTTGATCACCATAAACCCATTTCATGAATTGTTTCACTTGCTTATATTCGTAATTGTTATTTTCAAACAATTTGATAATTGTTTGCGCCTTGCCGCCAGTCCTGCATGACAGGATTGTAGAAATGACCTTGCAGCCCTTGATTTCTAAATCAGAAAAAGTAGGATTGCCGATCAATTGTGAAAGATCTTTGTTTAATGAAGGAACAACGTGTGGGTAAAAAATCGTGCAGAAGGGCCCACAGCTAATGGTGTACCTGATGTTAGAATTCAGGTAATCCAAATTAAATTTCTGCGGGACTGTGATCATTTTACTGTGGTCTCCGAGCTGGTAATGGAAATTAAACCCCCATCTCCAAAAGTTTTTGTCCTCATCAACGGCCCAAAAGTGCGAGCTTCCGCCAAAGATTTTCATAATTTTGAACCGAGCAAACTCTTGGATCTGCTCAAAGTGGTTCATTCGGTTTGGTGTGCCATGCCCACTGAACTTGTTGTAGCCACAGGAATAAACCCTGTTGTTGTAAAGCACAATTGAATTGCAATTGGAGCATATGATGTCGTTGATTTTCAAAACATCAAACAGCTCGATTCTTTTCGGGATTTTGTCTTCAAAATCAAATTTGCCCCCACAGCGATAAAAGTTGTTGTTGCCGTATGAATACAGCTTGTTATCGTTTTTGTAGATGATAAAGATGTGCTCGGCTTGAACACCGCCATAGATTGTTTTTACCTTCACGTTTCCAAGCTGCACGGGCACCGATACATTCCGAACCGTGGTGTGAAGGAAGGGTATGATCTCTGGGGCTCCGCAGGCCCACAGATGGTTTTGTTTATCAATGAAAAATGTATTGTGCAATGTGCAGGCAAAGTCACGGATTTGGATTTTCTTTTTGACAAAATAATCAATAATCGTCGGCTCGGTTACCTTTTGAACCGTGGAGCCAAGTCCCATTTGCCCGCGGCTCCCATGCCCATACGAATAGACATTGCCTGAATATGTTAAGATGATGTAATGATCCCTCCCATTGCAGATTTTTTTAATGCTTTCATTCTTGGGGAAGGCTAATTTGCCCCCGTTACTTCCTAAAACGCTCAGAGTGGAATCTACATGGTGCACTAGTGTGGACGATCTTCCACACACAATTCGTTTTACAGCTTTGACTTTGGTCAATTTTGATGGGTTTAATTTTATATTGTCAAAGTCAGTTCCCAATTTTGAACAGCTATTATTCCCAAACGCTATAATGTCCATGTGAAGGTTTTGTTGTAAATTTTGATTTTGTAAGGTGTTTGTTTTTACTGATTTATTTGAGAGGATGCGAAAACGTTTGTTTGTTTTGTTTTTGGATTTTTATTAGTGATCTTGTTAACTTTTTTATGAAGAAAAAATTTTTAAAGATCAGGTGAATAAAAAAATGAGATTTCCTTCCAGTTCCCAATTTTTATATCCAAACGAAGGTACAGGGTTTGTTCAATGAATAGTAATTTGATTGGTTAAATTATTATTTACCTATTTTCAACAAGTTTTGGTTTTTTTAATTTTGACTTTTCTATGTTTCCAATCTTTAGATCTCATAATTTTCTCAAATATCTTCAAATCTTTCAAAATATGACAACCTCAAATTCACAAAAGAACAAATATTAAAAAAAGATAAATCAGTCATAATTTATTCTGAAATTTCAATCTTCTTTTTACTTTTTACTTTTTACTTTTATGTAAACAGGATCTGATTCCTCTTATTTGAAATTGTGTCTTTTTTTTCGGCTTGTTCAGGATCATTTTAAATTCTTTTCTTATTAGAAAGGATTTTTACATTTTTTAGACTTTTGGAAAAGTATTTCAAATCAACCGACATATAAACCAGTTAAAAGAGATAATTGTTAATTATTGGTTCAACAAAACTAATATTTTTTTAATTAATCTTCCTATGTGTGGTAAGATTGTTGAGAAAATGAATAAAATTCCATGACTTCAAATTCTTGAGGCTATTGTAATTATTATTATTTGTTGTTAATAAAATATTTGGAAAAGTCTATTGTCCAGAAAAAAACTTGTGTTTTTGGGGTAAAATTTTTTTAAAACAAGTACGAATGAATTTTCGATTAATTCAACTTTCAGAAATATACTTTCATAGACAATAACTATTAGTTTTAAAAACAATCTATTCTTCATAAAAAACGAAAGTAGAAGAAAAAAAATACTGATGAAGAATTAGCATCAGTTTCCCTAAGTTTTTCGAGGATACAAAGGAATCGAGTAAAAATCTGATGTTGTTTTATTTTGTATTCTTTTCTATTCTAAATAACCAAATGAAAGAGTACGTGTGGTGTCATAGAGAGCCTAGCTTTTCCAAAATTCAAAAGAATAGAGAAAAATCTTTGATTTTACTCAATTTTTTTAAATTCTGGAAAAGCTAACGGGTTGTCTTTTATTATTGAGATGAACCGAAAATTTACCAAAATTTTCCGTTTATTGCAAAACTTCAAAAAAAACGGAACGCAAGTGTTAAAGTTTTTATCAAATTCATAAGAATAAAGTAAAAGTTGCATAAAGTTTTTTTCAATTCTTTTGAATCCTAGAAAATTTAATTGGTAATTAAAATAAAAATATTTCAATTTAAATAAATAAATCTTAAATGGTCCAAATTATTAATTCTCTACTTAAAAGATATTTACAAAATTTGAAATACTTTTGAAAGATTATCAGTATACACTCTTTACTATGAAAGAAAAAAAATTCAATTTATTATTATTATTATTATTTGATGGGTAAGTTTTTAATTCCTCTTATTTAACTTTAGGTTTTTTTTGGATTTTTGTTTTGATTAGAAAATCAATAGATTTTCGTAACAAAAGCAAAAAGTAAAAAAAACCTAGGCACTTTTCGTTAGGGTTTTTTTTTATTTCAGAAATAAATAGAAAATTTCTTCAATTTTCTTTTTATTTCTCAAATTAAAAAAAAACATTTTATCTTTTCCAGAATTTAAAAGAATTGAGTAAAATCAATGATTTTTCTCTATAATTTTGAATTCTGGGAAACTTGATGGAGCCTAATAGCACTACACCGAATTCCTAAATTTTTATTTAGAAATTTTGTAAAAGATTCAAAAATAAATTTATTACCATCTGGGCTAATAAATATGATGAATCTCTTTTTCTAATGATATCAAAAATCATAATCATTAATGAATTTAAATATTAATATTTCTTAATACCAATATTCAGATTTTACCATTATTTTCATTGGTTGGGTAATTCCATAGAAAATGATCCAAATCTTATATGATATCTATTTTTTTTTTTTTGACTTTTTGTATAATTGATACTATTTTGAGGTGTCATTGTTCATAACATAAAAATATCTATATAATGAATTTGAAGATTTTTTGTGTTTTAAAATCCATAAATATTCAATTTTTTTAAATTAAATTTAAAAAAAAATCACAAACAGAACAATTGGATTTTACAAATCTAATTAAAAAATTTCTTTAAAAATATTTATTGATCCAAGATATTTTATTAATCAATAATATTTATGATAAGTCAAGTTATTAAAATGTAAAAAAATATCAAATATTTGTTTTTTTATTGGAAAATTTTATTTAGAAAGTAAAGTTAAATAAAGGTTAAATATAATGTTTAGGGGGTTCAAATCTAAAAAAAGTCAAATTCTTGTTAAAAAATCAAAATAAGGAAAAAAATTGATTTTGAAAGTTCAAATATTATTAATACTGGGTTTTTTGTTTGTTTAAATTTTTATTGCTCTTTTAAAGTTTCGTAAATATTCTAAAAATAAAGTAATACTTCATATCCAGAGATTTATACTCTTTTTGAATTCAAATTTTAAAATTTTTCTGATTCTACCACCATATCATCTCTCACTCACACACACACACACACACACTCTCTCTCTCTCTCTCTCTCTCTCTCCTTCTATCTCTCTCTCAAATAATTTGAGTTGTTTGTGATTCTTAATTTTAAAAATAAAAATGATATTATTGTTTTAACACATTCTTGTAATTATTTTTCTTCTTCTCTTTTTTTTTTAATTTTGAATGAAACTCATTTCTCTGAATTAATAAAACAATTTATAATTTTTGAAGTTTATCTTAGAGTAAAAAATATTTGGATAATTTTCTGGGATTTTTTCCTCTAAAAACAATTAATAAAAATTAATTATTAATTAATGAAGGAATACACTTTTTTTTTTTGATTATCATATCAAAAAAAAAATAATTTTTATTATAATTTCTATTTTTTGAAAATTTAAATCTACAATTAAATTATTCCCTATTTTATGCCCAAACAACTTTTTTTTTGGATATTTTAAAATTTTTCACAAAAAATTAAATGTTAAAATTTTGATCTAAATACAAAACATAATAATTAAAAAAGAAAAATCTATAAAAAAAATTTTGATTACTATACCCAATATTAGCATAAAATAAATCACTCTATTTGGTCTTGTTAAAGAAATAAATTTATTGGAATAAAATTACAACAATTCTGAAAAAATAAAAAAAAAAAAAATGATAAAAAGATTATCACGTTTTCATGATTTTTCGCTATTAAGTTGGACTAATAGCGATTTTTTAAATAATATTGCGATTTTGCTGTTAATATCATGATAATATATGTTATCATCAAAACATCTAATACAGTCAATTTCACTTTTAAGGCACAAACTTACAACGAAATTTAAGGTACAAAAAATATCTCAAATTCAAGCACAAAATTCAAATTCTAGAAAAATAAATTGTAAAAAAAAAAATTCCAAATTTTGTGCCTTAATTTGAGATTTTTTTTTACCTTAAATTTCTTTGTAAGTTTGTGCCTTAAAAGTGAAACTGACTGTATACTATTTTATTTTTATAGGTTAAAAACTTGAAATTTTGATTTTTAATCCGATATTTTTTTTAGAGTGTAGAAAATTGAATTTTACTTAAAACACAGAAAGTATTTTCAAAATTCTATTAAAAAACCAAAGAACTTGATAAAATTCATGAGAAATGATATTCAGAGTTTCTAAAATGATTCCATTTTATTATTTTTTAGAATCACAAAACTTTGATGTTTGGAATCATAATATTCAAATTAATTTCAATGGGGTCAGTTTTTATCAACATTTTATACTTGTTAAATTCTCTTTTAAGAATAATTTTATAAAAACATTCAAAATTATTTTATTTTGCTTTATCTTAGAATCCAAAAAAAGGAATTTATGATTTGTTTTCAAAAAATCAATTAAAAAAGATTCTTTTGATTCCAAATTCAAACTAAAATAAATATCTTACGTGGGATAAACATAAAAACGCCTAGATAGACGAAAGGTTGATTAAAACTAAAATATAAAGAAGAAAAACCTCAAATACTTATTTTTTGAGAAATAAAAAATTATTTTTAATAATTTCAAAAAAAAAAAAATATTAATTATAAAAATTTTGAGAAGTGTGTGATTCCTTGTAAAAATGAATGTAAATAAGAAATGAGTTGGTATTTATCATTGGAAGAAAAAAGAATCATTTGATTTCATGTGAAATCAAAAAAAAAGAATTATTTTGGGTTCTTTATACAAAAGAATCAAAATATGAACTCTGATAATTTCATTTTCTCGTTTTTCAGTTTCAAAAAACTTTTCTTAATTTTTCCAAAAAGAAAAAATTGTAAGTGACTTCGATTCAAAGAAAATCACCAATTTATTTTTCTTCTTTTTTTTTTTTTTTTTTTATTTTGATAAATTTTTGGGGATTACTTCTTACTCTCAATAAAGATATTAATAAATAACAAAGTTTTTCCACTTTTTGGTAAAGCACTCCAAAATGAAGTAAAAAATACAACAAAATAAAAATTATTCAAAAAAAATATTTTAGTTAACAATAAAGTAAAAAAAAAAAAAAGCGATATTTAAAAAATAAATGTTAAAAATAAAGAAAGAAGGATCAACATTCAATTAATTTAATTAAATATTTTTTTTAAGAATATTTGGTATTAAATTTGGATTTTTTGTAAAAGTATTTTTTTGGTTTTCGTTTATCAACTGGTTGAGGATATTGATAAGTTCTTCGATATTTTTGTATTTGTTTTTATTATCTTTATAATAGCTTGGTGTTTGGTTATCTATTAGATGATTTGAATTGTTATTTTGGTTACTGATCTTGTTAAAATCAGGTGGGGTTGCTTGAGATATTTTATACTTTTTTTTGTTCATTCCATTAATATTTTTGATTTCAAGTTCAAATGGGATTGCTCTTTTAATTACGTTTGGCTGTTCTCTTGTTTTTGGCAAGTTATCTTTCACTTTTAATTTTGGTTTAGTATTTTTTGTGCGATTAAATTTTTCAAATTTTTCTTTTCTTAATCTTTTTTGCAGTCTTGTTTTTCTTGTTGTTGGTATTCTCTTTTTATGGTTATATTTCTTTTCATTAATTGTAAAATCGCTATCGCTGTCGGTGTCACTCTCACTCTCGCTATCCCTATCAAGATTGAAATCACTTTCGCTTTCTTTTTGGTTTCTACTAACGTTTTCGTCCTCACTAACACTATGAATTTTATTTTTTTGGTATTTTCCCTTATTTGGATCAATATTATTGCCCAGATCTGGTTTTTCATTTTTATATGGATTTTCTTTTTTAATCCTTATTTTGATGCCTTCTTTGTTCGAGTTGGTATAAAAGAAATCATTTTCCCCATGGAAATTTACATAACTGTTCTCATTATAATAATTGTTGTTTTTTTCCTTCTCATCGCCACTGTCAATACTCATATTATTATATAAAACAAGGTTTGGTTCAGATTTGGGATCCTTATGTGTAAAGCCGTTATCTTTTTCTTGGTTGCATTGATTATTAGTTGAAATCTCCTTTTTTAAATTTAATTTATTATTATTTCGAACGTTTTTCAATTTTTCCTCATTTTGAGATAAAAGTTTGATTTTCTTTTTCTTTTTTGCAGATCCAAATGTAATTCTTCGTGCTACCTTTTTCTTTCCATTTCTATTAGGTGTTTGTGTTACTCTTTTTCTCAAGGGTGTTTTTTTTTTTCTTTTTTGGAGTGAATTAAATCGGTTTTTGATCATGTTTGTAGATCTATGTGGTAAAAAGGTTTCAATGACTGACCATTTGTTACCCAATTCTTTTTGCTTTGTTTGAATTAAGCAATCTTCTTCTTGTGACCAACCGCCATGTTTTAACTTTGGATTTAATTGGTTTTTCCACCTTTCTCGGCATTGTTTGGAATTTCTGGTAGCAATTGTTTTGGCAACCTTTGTCCATGCATTAGTTCCATATTGAAGGGTAGCTTGGAATAAAAGTGAATCTTCCTATTGAATTTTAAATGGTTTTTAGAAAGATTATTTTGAAATAAAATATTGTTGAATGGAAAAAATTTCATGATTTTTTTTATTATTTCTTGATTATTTTGGTTTTTTTTTTTGGTTACAGAACCGGTTTTGGTTGATCAAAATAATTTTTTCCAATTGATCGGTATTAGGTTAAAGTTGAGCTGTTTTAAATTGGTGAACTCGGATAAAATTATTGGATGGTATTTTAGCCTTTGATAAATACATAAGTGTTAATAGAATTTCAACAAGTTTGAAAATGTTTCAATATATAAACCAAAAATCAAAAATATTTAGAAAACTACAATAAGTTTCAAATACTTCTAATGAATGTGTATATTTTAGATACTCTTTGGATCGGAAGATCCAAATTTAGTCACTTCATTAAAAGTCCCATGTTATCAGATTAAATTATTCTTTCATTTAACCATAACGATAAACAATAAAATCGAAAATTTGTAACACATATTTATCTATTTGTATTGATAATTATTTATTTTTTGTTTTCTGGGTATTGTTAATTATAAATAATTGTTGAAATTACAATTGAAGATGGGTTCTAATTTAATATTTGTTCTAGAATTAATTTTTTCGGATTTTTAAAAAAAAAATTGAATTTTATTGTGTTATTAATTTTGAATTAGAGTTGATATTTATTGGTGGAAAGAAATAAATCTTGAAAGGTGATGAAAACTTAGGGTTTATATAAAAAAATGTTTAATTTGCGGTTCTAAAAGACTTCTCAGCCCATTTTGCAATCAATTTAATATTTTTTTAAAACTTATTTCTTTGGTTTTTATTTTTTAGTTGAATCTATGTAATTATTAATTAATTATTGTAATTATTTTCAAGAATAAAAAAATATATTAAATATCATAATAAATTGCCAATTTTTTTTTTTTTTTTTTACTTTTTTTTATTTTATTTTTAGAAAAAACAAATATTTCGAGTGTATTGAACTGAATATTAAAATAGTAATTTTCCTATTATAATAGATAACTCCAATTGATAAAAATATTTAATTTCAAATTTTGATTTTTAATGGGCCAATGATTTTGAAATGGGGTTTACTTTTTAAGGATCAAAAAAAAAAAATTCTTTCTCAAATTTTGATATTGATAGTTGTTATTTTCAAAAAAAAAATATTTTTTATCTTAGCTTTAAGGGAATAGTCATTTTAAAAAAATACCCCATGTGAATTTAATAGCTAATTCAAAAAAAAAATTACCACATCTTTAAATTAAAAAATGAAGTTCAAATCTGATTATTACAAAATTAAACTTACTTTTCAAAACTATTTTAAGAAATGAATTATTGTTTTTAAAAGTTTGATCCATTTTTCTCATTTTTGAAAAGTTCAAAATCCATCATATTTCTGAATTATTTTAAAAAAAAATATTCTTGTTAGAAAGGAGAAAGAAATGTTATTGTTTGTAAGGAAGTGTATCAAAATTCACTTTAAAAATGAAAACACTAAGTTCTAAAATTAACTCGGTATAAAAAATCTTCTTAATTTCAAAAAAATTACAATAATTATTTTAAACTTTAATAAAATATAATTTTATGATTCAAAGAACAGTTCAAATCTATTATTTTTCTTTTTATTAAATTAAAAAATATAAGAAAAAAAACTAAGAATTAAATTAAAAATTCTCCAAATTACTTTTTTAAACCCCTGGAAAATTCAACTTGGAACTGAAAGAAATCCTTTTTAATTTGATTATTTATAATCAATAATTGATAACACATCTTAATTTTTTCGGTGGGTTATTGACAAAACAAAGCTTAAATGTATCAATGGAATTTGCAATTATTCCTCAATTTATTAAATATTTTCAAACAAATACAACGAATTCAAATTAATAATTCTAATATTAAAAATAATATAGATATCATCAAATAACCGATTTTAATACAAACCGTTACTTGTTTATACCCTTGATATTTGAAAAGGAATATTTCCTAATCTTTTAAATTTCAAATAATTTAATAAATATTTGTGAATCAAATAAATGATCAATTTTTTTTAGATCTTCAAATTTTCAATATTTGATTTATTTTAATTGTATTTTTAAAATAAGATTAAAAGTTAAAATTTGTGTTTATACAGACTATCAGAAATTACTAAAAGTGTGATTTCTCCCAAATAAAAATTTTTTTGTAGATTTTTCTTCTTCTATTTAAACCAAAAATTCAACAAAAAAATGATCAGATCTTTTAATAAAAATTAAAGGGAAAAATTTTAAAATGATAACACGTCTCTCTATACTTGATAAATGGGTTTGCTACATGGATTTAATTGTATTCTTGTGTAAAAAAAATTACTCTATTACTTTTGGGGAAAACAATAAATAAGAGTTACTAAAACCTTAAACTTTTTAAAAATGTGTTATCAAAAATTTATTAATATAAAGAATTTTCGAGTCAAAGGGGACTAATTGTAATAGATGTGTTATACATGTGTTTAAAGTGTTTGAATGGATATTAGAAGAAAACAATTAATTTTTGATTTTTAACATTGAGATCAATAAATTTCACATTTTGCTTTTTTTAGTTTTTTCTTTTTATTCACTTAATTAATTTGCAAATTTTTTTTTTATTGCAAGATCCGGTAGTCACTTGGTAAAAACATGCTGTTACTTTAATATTAAAGAAACAGCAAAAATGATTTTAAAAGAAATGATATTGATTTCTTTTTGGAATTTTCTTTGGATCTTCAATTGTATATCAAAATGAACCTTGGTGTTTTTCTCAATCACACACTTAAAATTTTAGTTTTTCAATTTTAAAGAAATTATATAGACTGAAAAGATTCATTTCATGCACAACTTTCAACTATTCTTTGATACGCCTGAAGCAACTTCTTTCAACTCCAAAGGTCAATTATCAAAGTTAATTGACTTTTGTTAAAAAAATTTTTGTGCATTTTTGAAAGAAACATACTTTTTATTTCTCCTTCAATTGTGAACAATCAAAAGATCAAATTAAAATTGATTTCTCGAAAACAACAATAAACACCAATATAATTGTATAACATTCAAATTGGAATAATTAAACATACCTTTTTTGACCACGCTCCCTTTTTCAGTTTTGGGTTTAGAACTTTTGACCATCTATGAAGACACTGCATATACGATTTATTTTTTAAATAATTTGAAATTACATTCCAATCCTGACCATTATGCTTTTTTACCGCTCTTGCTAAGATTTCGTCCTATGAGTTTTTATTGAAAAAAATGGGATGATTTAGGGATTTTTGGAATTGTTTAAATATAAAATATTTCTTTTGCATGATTATTTGAATTTCAAGAAGAAATATGAGAAAGAGTCTCAAGAGTCTCAAGAGTATCAAAAAATTTACTTCTTCTTGTGTCCATATTGATGTTTTGATGATTTTAATTCTTGCCGTTACAATCTTGGATGGAACCTCTTTTTTAAGTTTTTCTATCGTTTTATTTAATTCTTCACTATAATATTGGAAAGAAGCGAAGGTTAAGAGTCAAAGCATGGTTTAGTAATGAAATAAAAAAAAGAGTTTCTTTATAATTTGGGAAGAATAAAATAAAAAACAAACTCTGACATGAGTAAAATTTAAATAAAATAAAATTAATATCTTTTTATTCTTCACATTTTGAATTCAAGAATTCCTTCTTAAAAAAGCTAAATAGCCTCTTTCTCTTTGAAAGTTGGATTGTTTTTTGAATTTTTCATTTTGAAACTAACCGTTATAAAAAATTTGTTTCTTGAGACAATCTGGTTAGGAAAGTTTTTAGAGATTAATTAAACGTTAGAAAGAAGGAATGAAATTAGTTCGAAAGATATAAACTCAAAAAACCCAAACTTTATTTCCAAATTGTTACTTCTTTTAATCGGAATGGGTGAAAAATCCACATTGTTAGATATCGAAGAAAATGTAATCTCAGATAAAATGATGAAAATGACAAAAATTATTAATTTTTCATTGATCAAGAAATTAATAAATCAAATTATTAATGACCAGATTGTAAAAGAGTTGTTTTGCAAGATTAATTTCCTTTGGTATTGGATCTCAGCCAAACTGATCTTTGGTATTGAGTGTTTCAAAATTGCTTTTGTTTTTGGTTTTGATTGCTGGTAATTAAAAACTCAAATAATTTTTTCGATCAAAAGAAGTTTAATATTCCTGAAAAATTGTTTTTGTATAATGTTAAAAGGCTTTAATTTAATTGACGCACTTCACAAAAGGTGTGTCATTTTACAAGAATGATATTTAAATAGGAAATGGGTTTAAATTATCACTTCATTTTCAGTTGTCTATTAAAAGATAAGCAAAGAAATACAGTGATCCAAATAATGCATTCGTGCACTTAGGCTATAATCAGTGTTTCAAAATATTATCCAAGCTTTTTTTTTCTTCTTGTTCCATGGCAACATCCAATTTACTACCAAATAGTATACCATTGTTCAAATCACTTTTGAAACTAAAGGTCTGGTTATTTGTCGTAAAATTTAAATTATTCATGCAAATAGTTGAAAATTTTTCAAAATATTCTCAATTTTTTTGATTCTTTTTATTTGTTTGTTTGATGATAAAAAGTTCTAATTTTTGAGATAAATTTTGAAATTTGATCCTTCATTTTTAGAATTTCTTTTTAAATAATAGAACTTTAAGAAACCCATACAATATTTGTTAATGTTTATTATTAGTTTATTTGATTGGTTAATGTATATGCCTTCTATAACAAAAAAAAACACGCTTTTTATTTTGAAACATACATTTTATTTTTTTGCGCGCTTTATTTTGACTTCTGTAGCTAGATATATTTTTTTATATCACAGTTTGTTTGGAGGATTCCCTTTTCCCAAGTGGTGTTTGTAAATGTTAAGCCAACTAAGAGTCCAAAATAATAACAGATTCTGATGAATTATTTAAAAAAATACAGTCAATATCACTTTTACGGCACAAACTTAAAACAGAATTTAAGGCACAAAAAAAATCTTAAATTAAGGTACAAAATTTGGAATTTTTTTTTTCCAAAGTTTTGCATTAGAATTTGAATTCAGTTACTCAATTTGAGATTTTTATTGTGCCTTTATTTTTGTTAAAGTTTGTGCCTAAAAAGTGGTGCTAACTGAAAACAGCAGAATTTTTTCCCTATTTAAATGCCGAGTACAAATACCTTGTTTTTGTGGCAAATGAGTACTCAAGTATAAAACAAATTTACCATTAGAGATTCTGTTGTTATACAGTAAAACAAACTCATCAAAGAAATAAATTAATTTTATCAAAATTTTTTTGCTTATGACGAAGTGTAACATATTTCTAAAAGTTTATCATAAACAGGGAAAAGGTTGATATTAGAAAAAAAATTATGTTATCCATTTTTTGGTTCCATTTGTTTTGGAAAATAGACAAATAAAGTCCACAAAAAACAAAACATTAATATATGTTTGAAATTTCAAAAATTGTAAAAACATCACATGTTTTAGTAATTTAAAAACAGTGTTGAAAATTACTTTCAAATTTCCCTGGTTTCTCTGATTTCGGCGATTTCTAATCTTTGTTTTTTTTTACGAACAAAAAATATTTATTCTGCAACAGATATTTCTTTTTCTTTTTAAAAGTAGACAATTTTCAAATCAATGATCAATTTAAGTAAATCTTAAATTTTTTTTATGATATGACCGGGATAGCTGTGGTTATATCTTTCCTCATAAACTAAAAATATTCTATACATTACATAAAAGTCAAGAAAACAGATAAATTAAAAATTAATAAAAAATTTTTTATTGTTCATTTTCTATTTTTTGAAATTTATAAAATATACTTTTTAAAAAAAAATTATTTCTGAATACTGTTTCAAAGGTCAATCAATTTTCCAAAATTTGTTAAACAAAACCTTAAAATGTAACACCCAAATTCAAGGAGCAGCGTGTGAAAATCAAACAAAAAATTCTTGAACTATAATTTGAATTATTCTTTTCATGATATTTCTATTATTTTATATTTAGAAAGTTATTTAAAATATAAGAAAAAATTTCATTTCTTTCTGATTTTAAAACCCCCTTACCCTCTTCTTGATGACAAATCTAGTAATAGAAAAATATTTTTAGAAATTATTGTTATTTACAGTGATCAAAATAATGTGTGTACAAGGACTATAATCAATATTTCAAAATAAAATATCTGTTTCTTTTTATTCTTCTGGTTCCAAGGTAAAATCTAACGGACTACCAATTAGTATCCCTGGGTTCAAATCAATTTTGAAACTATGCCCCTTGATATTTTCAGTAGGAATTGAAATTATTTATGCAAATAGTTGAAAATTTTCCAAAATATTCTAATTTTTTCGAATTTTTTTGTTTTTTTTGATGATAAAAATTTCTAGAAAACTTTCCTCGATATTTAAGATAAATGCTCCAAATTGATTCTTCATTTTGAGAATTTTTTTATAAATATTAGAACTTTAAGAAATCAGTACCATATTTAATTAGGATTTATTATCAGTTTATTTGATCAGTTGATGTATAGGTCTTCTATAACAAAAAAACACGCTTTTTATTTTGAAATATGGAATAAATATTTATATAAGCTTTATTTTGACGACAGGAAAATTATTAAAACCTTCTTTTGTATTTCTAACAACAATACTTGTATTTGGATTATAAATAGGAAAAATTTACAACTCCTATTCCATATTTTTCTTTTTCAATTGAGTTATCAATGAAATAGTTGTAGTTTATAATCCTATTTCTAATTGAAAAAGAAATTGAATACAAAGGGAAAAATTTATAATTCAAATACCATTATTGTGTATCAAGGAATCATATTTTCAGTTCATTATTCAAATTTATCTTGATTTTTTGTTCAAGTCTGTTTTTGAAACTCGCCAAATAAAAATGTAAGATTTTGAAAACCTAATATAATTAAAATTATTTTGTAAAATTTTGATTGATTTTTTAAATTTTTTGATTAGAGTGATCTTTAAAAAAAAAACCAAAGTCTAACTTGAAAACAACGATTCTATTAAAGTATTTTTTTTCAAAATAAAATATGGTCAAAAAAAGTTGTTCCAAAAATCACTTTTATATTTTTTCATCATACAATTTAAATTTTTAAGAAAAATATTTGTTACTTTCTTTCAACAACTATGAAACACAATTTACATTTCCATATTCAAGCCAAAGAAGAAAATTTGTTGTTACAGACTGAGGAAAACAAAGAAGTAACAAGTTATCGATCAATACTAGATCAGAAATTCTACCCACTTTTGACCCATAGATCTCACAGTGACAACATACTCAAAATACCAACTAAAGACAAACCCAAGAATTTAAAAATACAGTTGTCATTACTTGAACCAACAATTGATGAACAAAAAAGAAAAAAACCTTTTAAAAAACAAAACAAAAAGGAATCTGAAATTGTGATAAATAAAGAAGCAACTAGTTTTCCTGAAAAGATCAAGATAGGCGTAAGAAAACGTAGGTATGAACAAGAAACATACACCACCAAATCCATTCTTTTTTTGAACACGGATCACTCTTTTGAAAACTTTCGTTCTGGACATCAGTCAACAAATCAAATTTTTATTTCAGGGCTCAATTTCGATGCCAAAGAGAGAGATGTTCTACAATATTTTTCAAAATATGATCAAGCAAGGTAATTTGTCCCACATTTTATCCAATTTTTAAATATCAAAAATGAAAATACATCCCCACCCAAAAAAAATTGTTAATGTATAATATTTCTGAGGATACTGTAATATTTTTTTCTGAAATAGAAGATTTAATTTTATAATTTAATTACAATTACGCTTTTTACTTTTGAGAAGATACATATAAACAGCTATTATGGAACCAATTCTTATTTCTGGTAAAGGTGGATGTTGGGGTGCTATTTTTTTTTTTTTCAAATCGAATCTTCAATAATTTAAACCGCTTTTCAGTCAAAGACGCCAAGTTTTATTAAAGAAATTAGAACATATTCTATGAGTTTAATCATTATTCTTCTCAAAATAAAATTTCAATTTTTTAATTTGTTAATTATTTTTTAATTAAGATAAAAATTAGTCAATAATATAAATTATTGTTACCAATTACTTCACCAAGATTTCAAAAATTAAACCACAGCAATTAACTACTAGTATAATCTTCGTGTGTTTGCAATAACCACCCAAGATATATTTAAAGCCAATTTGAATCAAAATAAACACCCTCTAAACAGTTTCATTTATTATTTCTTGTTTAATCTATTAAATTAATGATCCCCCCCCCAAAAAAAAAAAAAAAAAAAAGTGACACTTGATACCAAGAAAAAAATTTTCTTGAAAAAAAAAATATTGAAATCACAATGATCATGCAAAAACTCTTTCAAAATAAAACATAAGAATAAAAAATTGATTATTTTTTTTACAAATAATTGTTTTTTAAGTATAAAGTATTATCATTACACACATCTAATATATATATATATATATATCCGTAAACCAATTCATTTAAAAAACAAAATAATTCTGAAAAATAATAAAACAATAAACAATATTTTCAATTTTAAATTTATATTTGTTTTTTAAATAGGTCAGCCAAATTGTTATACAATAAATATGGAAAAAAAACCGGGAAGGCCTTTGTGACGTATTATAAAAAAGAAGAAGCAGACCGCGCGGTACATTTTTATCATAAACAAATGATGATGTCTAGGTGGCTTTGGGTTAGACTTTCTTATAATAATAAACAACCAATTAAAAAGAAAACTAAACAGAATTCAAATAAATCTTACAAAAAAGTTAATCAACTGAAAGGAGTTACCAAAAAAAGCGAGAAAAAATAAAAAAAATAAAAAAAATAAAAATAAAAAAAATAAAAATATTAAAAATATAAATAACTCATTGCCTTTGAATAATAATATTAAACCAAAAACCATCAAAAATATAAATAACCCAAATTCAAAAAGAGCCATTAACACAAAATCAAAAATAATTGATTTGACACCACTGTTTATATAAAAAAAATCTTTAATACCCCTTTTTATCCCTCTTTTTTCTTTTTTACTCAACCCCTTTATTTACTAATTATCCCCCCCAAAAAAATTAATTGTCTATAATGTTTTCAACAACTTAGTAGTTATCGAAACAATATTTTTTTTTTCAAAATTATTTATCCTTATTATAAATTATGATTATTATGATACTTATATAAAAAATAGTTCTTATATAAAACAAAATTATTAAAAATTACCCCCCAAAACCGCTATATACACCTAAATTCGATATATAAAAATCTTCTGTTAACCAATTTTATCAAGTAGATTTAAAAAACACAAACTTAAAAATGAAAACATTTTCCACTGAAAGGTGCCAGTTTAATTGATCGAATTAAATATGTTTAAAGAGGCTAAATGAATATTAGAAGATAATATTTGAATTCTGGAAATTGAAAATATATTTTTGCATTTTGCATCAATTTCTCCATTACTAACGTTTCTTTCTTTTTTTTTTATTCTTCCAAGATCTAAAACCATCAGGTAAAAATGTATTGTTTTCATGTTTATAAAATAATCAAAAGTATTTTACAAAAAAAAGATCATTTTCTATGGGATTTTTGTTCTTCATTTGAAGATCAAATTTAACAATGTTATTTTTTTCAATATGTCACATATGGTTTTGAGTTTTTCAATTTTTAAGAAAATATAATAATTGAAATAATTTACTTCCCAAAGATATTAATTATCCTCTGATATATATTATTCTACTTATTTAATATTTATTCATAAAAGGACAATTCTATAAAATAATTGATATTTGGAAAAAATGTTAGGTTACTTTTAAAAAGAACAAAAAAATATAATTTTATTTTTTTTTTTTCATAAAATGAGCAACAACAACAAAAAAGTCTCAGATATTTGGGGTTTTATAAATCTCTAATCTGACCTACATTTTTTTGAATTTTCTTATTTATTATTATAAACTTATTTTCATAATATATCCCTAATAAAATTAAGCACTTTTTTTTTCTGATTAATATTTTTCGAAATTAAGAACTAACTTAATTCAATTAACCACTGTGAAAATTTTTTTTAGAATAAAAACACTCTCAACTTTTGAATATCGAAAATATTTTTTGGAATTATTGTGCACTTTTTTATTTTTTTTTAAAAAATTGGGGTTGAGAAAAGTTTTAAATCAAAGAATAAGTTTATATATTAAATTAGAATGCTTTCCAGAAAGTTTATCCTTTTAGTTTAACTTTTTTTTTATTTTACCATTTAAAACTAAAAAAAACATTTGAGGACCAAATTAGTACCTTTTGTGAAAAGAAAATTGCCATAATTTAGAATTTGTTTTTGTAAATGAGTTAAAACAAGATAGTTTATCTAAAAATATACATAATTTCAAGGTTGAAATCAATAATTTTGGCAAAAAATGTCTTCAAGAAAAAGCTAAATTGAAACTTTATTTATTTTTATTTTATCATTTTGTTTTTTTAATTGTATTAATGGAAAGTATTTGATCAGTTTTTCATTTTTGGTGTTTTTTGGTTCGTAGGGACATATATGGCTAACTTTTATATTATTTTTTTTACTTTTTTTTTTATTTTATTTTTTTTACTTGTTTTTTATTTTATTTTAGACAAAAAACAAATATTTCGAGTGTATAAAACTAAATATTAAAATAGTAATTTGTTTAATTATTATAGACAACTTAAATTCATAAAGATATTTATTATCAAAATTTGATTTTTAAGGGACCATTGATTTGGAAATGGAGTTTACTTTAATCAAAATATATAAAATGATTGAGTTATTTAAAACTTTTGAATAAAATTTGTCTGAGACAAAAACAAATAAAACCTAATAAATTATTCCAAATTTTTTTATTTCACAAAGTTAATATTTTGAATCTTTTGTGTGTAAATGAAAACGAAACCCGACACCTCTTAAGAGACTTTAAATTTAACATTGAACAGTTTTTTAAAAAATATTTTAAAACAAAATATCAAACTTATTCCACAAGATTTTTGGTACATCTAGCATATCTGAACGAAAATGTGTTTTTGTATTATGTTTTTTTTTAAAAAAAAAATAAATATTGATTTTATACATTTTGTTGAAATAACTGTTGTTTGAAAGATTATAATACATGAAATTTCAAATAATTGTTTTTTTTTTTAATTTGGGTTTTGAGTTCCTTTTATTTAAGCAAACTTGGTTTTAAAATTTACATTTTTTTCTATATGTTTTTTGTTGTACCAAAACGAAAATTTTTGAAAAAGTGGGTTCTTGCCAATATAAAAAGGAAATAGTATCAGGGAATTTTTTTTTCGATTTTTTTTTCAAAGTCTCAAAGTCAATTTTAGATTTTTTCAAAAAGTTCATTTTTTAAGATTAAGGATCACTAATATAGGTGTTCAATTTCAAGATCGTCTTTTTGATAAAACACAAAATGAATAATTATTCCAATACTTTAAGAGTGGAAAAAATCAAAGATCACTTTAAGGGACTAATCTCTATTAAATTTTTTTACCAAAATTTAATAGAAACCAAGTAAATTTTTTTGCAAATTACTTAGATTTGAAAACTCCTGTTTATTTTCAATATTAAACGTATTTCTAGTCAATGAATCCTTATTTAGAAATTAGTCAAAAAAAAAATAATAGAAGATTAGTCCTTTAACGAAAAAAACATCAAATAGTAATTCGTTCGACATTTAAATTTTGTAAAAAACAATTAGAGATTAAAACCTTGGTTATTGAGCGGTCTGTAAAAATAAAAATAAAAAAACAAAAGTAATTTTGAAAATAGCAAAAAAGAACAGACAGTTTTGCAAATTTTTTTTAATGTTCATTCCTATAAAAGAAAAAAAAGTGAAAATCAAAGATCTTTTTCTATCAATATTTTGTTTTTTTAAAATTACTGATCTCAACGAAAATCTCCTATCTTTTAGAATAATTTTTGGTTTGACGATTTTTATTTACTCAAGTTTCCAATTTTAATAGATATTGTTAAAACTGTAAACGAATTGTATATAAATAAAATTGAATTAAACTAAAGTTACGTTATATAACAGAAGAATTGTGATTTGGGGAATCTAAAAAAAATACATTACATGTTTGTATCAATTTTTAATTGACTGTTTAAAAACTTTTCTTTTTCACATTTTTAAAATGACTAAATTTAATCTTAATTCAAATTATCCAAACAAAACTTAAAAACAATTTTGTAATGATCCCTTATATTAAATAGAAAATAGATTTATAAATTGAAAAATTAGTATCATTTTTTCTAATTTTTTTTTTTAAATTAAAATTTGCTTCTTCAAGCAAATCTTGCTTTCAAAATGAAACCTAGCAAATTTCCAAAAAACAAAGAACAAGTCACTCAATTGGAAAAACAAGAGTACATTTATTTAACCAACAACCAAATCTTTCCAAACTTTTTGAAGGTTTTCAAAAAAGATTTAAATGTGCAACATTTAAAACAAAGGTTTCGTCTCGACCAGATCCTAAGAATCGTCAAAATTAATTATTATCAAAAGAACAAGTTATCTTTTTTAGAGCCACCTTTGATTGAATACCAATTTAAAGAAGCAACCAAGTGTTGTTTTTATTATTTAAATAGCGAAACATTCGACAAATTACCAACGTACCAAACGTTCCAGATCTCGACAATAAATTCACAAAACTTGAAACACTTCAACAAGAATAAACTAAAGAAGCATTTTACAGAATACCTACCAACGTTAAATTGTATTTTTCTTTTTCAAGGAAAAAAGATCTTTTGTAAATATAATTTAACCTTTAATGCCCTTGTGATCTGGCTAAAAAAGAAGGTAAAGAAAATTAACCCAAATCTTGAAAAAGAAGACTTAATTTGCTTTAAAGTCAACAAGACTGATCTCCCATTAGAGCACTTGATTTATTTTTTTGGTAAAACTCCACTAAATTATGAAGAAGAAAATTCTTTTGCCAACGAATTCAAAAAGGAAAAACTCCAGATTGAAAAAAATAAAAACAGTTTTATGTTAGAAACTATTTACACAAAAAAAGTAAAACAGAACACTTCTCAACAAAATAACAAAGACAACAGATCAAACAACCAAAACAAAAATGATCCTGATAATACTAATGAAAAAGAAAATGAAAAGAAACACAGGGATCAAAAGAGTAATCGTAACCATAAAGAACAAGAAAAAGAAAAGTATATTAGAAAAATAACAGCAAGCGAACACAAACTAAGAACTGATCTGAGAAAAAGCTACCAAGAAATTCAAAAAAGAGATCAAGTGCTGAGCACACAAAACGAAATAATTTGTAAACTCCGAGACCAATTGGAAAAAGAAAAAAGAAATGAAGAAAAACCCAACCCAACATCAAAGAAAAGAAAAAAGAAAACCTCTTCTTTATCAGAAACAATATCAAACGATTCACTGTCTTCCTCGAAACAAAGTAATTTTATATCACAATCAAATAATTCTTCTGAATCAGAAGATGGTGACAAAGTCAATTATTATTCTCCAATTTTGAAGAAAAAGAAAAACCAAAAAGCAAAAAAAAATCTGAAGAACCAAGAAAAAGAAAAAGAAAAAAAAAAGGAAAGGGCAAAAGAAAAAGAAAAAGAAAAAGAAAAAAAAACGGAAAAAGAAAAAAAAAAGGAAAGGATTAAAGAAAAAGAAAAACCAAAAAAGAATGGGATAATTTTCTTAATTTCTTTTTCAAAAACTAAAAGAATATTAAATGAAAAATTAATGAAAACAATAAAATTAATAATGAAAACAAAATTCAATGAAAATAAAAACCGAGTAAAATCTTATTTTTCCATTCTAAAATATTCAAAACAAATAAAGCAACCATCTCAAAATCGGTTGGCAATTAAATTTATTAATCGTTCAAATAAAATTGATTCTTATGTATCAAAAATAGGAAAGAACCCAAGATTATCATTCTCAAAAAGCCTAAAATTAATAAACAAACAAAATTTTGACAAATTTAATCAGATATATTTATTCCATTATGATTTAAACAAAACAATAACATTAGATTCTAAACAAAATAGAAACCAAATCAAAGAATTAAAGAAGAAAAAAATCAATTACATTTATTGTTATTTTCATCAAAATAATAATGAATACAAAAAAATCATGAGGAATCAGGGATTTGAAACTACATTTGTTTCCAAAATTAACAGAGCAAAATTAAAAATCTTATTCCAGAGATTTATTGAAAGCAACCAATATAAAAATGACAATAGAACACCAAAATCAAAAATTTCCAAATCCAAAAATAAAAAGATTGATAGGAAATCTACTAATACAACACAAAAGAAAAGAAAAAGAAAAAAATCGGCATCATATTCAGATTCGACCACAGATTCAACCACAGATTCGACCACAGATTTAACCACAGATTCGACCACAGATTCAACCATAGATTCAACCACAGATTTAACCACAGATTCGACCACAGATTCAACCACAGATTTAACCACAGATTCAACCATAGATTCAACCATAGATTCAACTACAGATTCAGATTCAGATTTAAATACAGATCCAGATTCGGATACTAATTCAGATGAAAATTCAAATAATAATAAAAAGAAAAATTCAAGCCCGAGTTCTGATACTAGCTCGTCCTTGGAAAGCAATAAAGATGAAATTTCATCATCTAAAACATCTAATGATCAAAGCGACACTGGAAGCGAAAGTGTGGGCGGAAGCGAAAGGGGTATCAGTAGCGATGATTTTGGTGAAGACAAATATCCAAAAAACAAAAAACAAGCAAAAATAAAAAAAGAAAAAACAAACAAAGAAACAACAAAAAGAAAAAAAGAAAAAACAAAACAAAAAAAAGAAAAAAGAAAAAAAATGAAAAGTGGTTATAAAAAATATCTAGTTACAACTTTCAAAGGAAATGTTAATAATTTAAAACGAAATAAAGAAATAATAAAATTAAACATAAAAAACCCAAATAAAGACAACAATTATAAATTAATAAATAATGATAATGAAGAATTTATTGCAACCTTTTTCCCAGAATATATTGATGGCCAAAATAAAGAGGATTATTATAAATTAGAAACCAATTTAAAATCTTCTTTAACAGACAATTCAACAACAAAAGAATATTTGGAATCTCTTTTAAGCACTTTGAACAAAAAATATAAAAATAAAAATAAAAAAAAAAAAATAATAAAAATGGACACAATTCCCATACATATTACAAAATTTAAAGAACCCATGTTTAAAAAATATGGGATATTGTGTGGTGTACAGCCAATAAAAAATAACAATAAAAAAAAAACATATAATTTCCTGAAAGTTAATTACGATGATGACCTAAATTTATTTTTTTCAGCCTTTTCACATTTTATTTATCAAAATTCTCGACATGAACTCATTATTATTAATTTTGTTGCAAATAAATATCATATTTGGGATCAAACAATTATTTCAAAAAATAATCAAAAATTTAAAAAAACAATAAAATCTTTTAAGAAATATCACAAGTGTAACCATTATTGCAAAGAATTAAAATTAACAAAATTCCGTTAAAGATAGAATCAAGAATTTTTTTAAAAAAATATTCTTTATTTACAACGAATCTCATGTGGCTGGATAACATGTTACAAACTCGAACTAAATTTAAATAATCCATATTGAATTTGAAACTATTTTTTTTTTAAAAAAAAAATTTAATACCTTTATTGGGATCCCTTTTTTATACTTTAAAAAATTACACCTTGATTTTTAAATTATACATTACCTCTTTGAATATTGGAAAATCATTTCTATAACACCAAAAAACTACCAAATACTTTGATTATTATTATTATTATTATTATTATTATTATTATTATTATTATTATTATTATTATTATTATTAATATTGGGGGTGGGGGACTGCAATGCAAATTCTTTTTCGGTTATATAGTAACATTTAATTGATGAAACTCAAACAAATTATAGCAGTATTATCTAATCTTCTTTTCAAAATAAAATTTCGATTTGTCCATCAGAATAATTTTTTCTGATTTGATAAAGTTTTTTTTTTTTTGTTTTTTTTTCTTTTTATTTTTTTGATCCTTCATTTTTTTCTTCTGTTTCTTTTTTTTTTTTTTTTTTTTTTTTTTTTTTTTAACATTTTTTTCAATTTTTCTGTTTTTTCTAAAATCCTTTTGAAAAAAAAAATGTCTTTAAAAACACAAATTAGCATTAAGAAAATGGATACTATGCAAATAAGTGGAGACGTTATGCCTCTACTTTTAGATTTTTTTTTTATAAAAATAGATTTCTAGAAGAAGTTACTTATTTCATATCTTCTAAAAGAAGCCAGAAAAAAACTGTAAAAATAGATAAATAATGTTTCAAATTGTGTAGTGACTTTTAAAAGTAATGTATTCAATATTAAAAAATCATATTTTATGCTTTTGTTATTGTTTAAGGGAGGAATTTTTGATTACTTGTTTTTGCTTTTAGTTTTTTTGGGGTTTAAGAAATAAAAAGAAAATTTCATAAATTAAAAAAAAAACCGGTTAACTTTTCCGGAATCCAAACGAATAGAGTAAAATATTTTATTTTTTTGGTCATTCTTTTGAAATCTAGAAAAGCTAGGCACTCCACGGCACTTGACTACATTACGCTAATTCCTATTTTTTTTAAGATATTTTTTTTTTTTTTTTTGAGATTTCAATATTTTTGTAATATCCACTGGTGTTAAGTAAGATATGATTTTTTTTTGTTAATAACATTTATAATTCTTATTATTTTTTAATATATGACTTAGAATCCGGGGATAATGTACTCTTTACGCAAATCTTAAAATCGATTCATTATCAAAAAAAAAAAGCAATATTTAGGAGAGCCAAGTTGTTTTTTAAATTATTGGGAAGATCAAGTTAATAGAACCAGAAAGAAGGTAAAGATAAAAAATGTTTTCATTGATCAAGTTTACCACTCACTACGAAAATAAAATTTTATTCACCATTTCTCATTTTATTTTTTTTTTAGAATCATATTTCGCTTTAATAGAGAGAGGGTTGTACACACCCAATGGTAAACAAAAACTTGAGTGCTCTCACTTTTCAAGAACTGTAAATGTAACCTAAAATTTCATAATCCATTTTGAGAAAAATAAAAGTCCTCTAATCAACCTGAAATATCTGAAGTATTCCAACTTCAAGACTCATTATTTCTTCATTGTCATTTAAAAAGAACAAATAGATACCTTTTACTTCTTGAATTGTTTTATTTATTACTAAAACAATAGCTAATTTTATTACATATCACCGGACTCAAATCCCATTTTAAATTTTTTTTTGAAATTTATTTTGTTAATTTTCAAAAAAAAGTCCAATTCCATGCATTCCTTATAAAATTATACTACTTGTGTTTTAAAACTGATCAGCTTAAGAATTTTTTTACAAGAAAAAAAAAATACACATTGCAAAGTTGGTATTTTTGAAAAAAATATGTTTGAAAAACGTAAAGAACTTCATTTAAAGATCGAAGGATTGCTTTATTGAACAAAATACCAAACAGAAAAAATAAATAAAATAGTACTGACATTGTAACGTAAGACATAAAAGTAGTAAAATATATTTTTTTTAATTTATATATTCAAAATTTTACAATTAATTTTTAAGCTAGGTATTTCAGTATATACCCCTGTCTTCAATAATAGTAATTTTCGAAACATGGATTGGTAAACTTTATCCGAGTCTCTAGACTTAAACATACCCAATTTTTTTTAACTGTTTTTTTTCTTTTTTTTTCTATTATTTTTAGACCAAAAATAAATATCTCTTAAGTATAGTATTGAATATTAAAATCGAAATTTTTATATTATAATAGATAACTTCAATTATTAAAAATATTTTTCTTTAAAATTTGATTTTTAATGGGCCAATGATTTTGAAAGTTAGTTTATTTTTATTTAGATACAGAAGAATTTTTTTTTGATTTTTTTCAATTTATGATTTGGAGTGTACGATGATTTTTGAAATATATATTTATTTATTATCAATCACTTATGATGAACAAAGATCTTTTATTAACTGGATTTAATAAATTAAACTCAACTATTTCTTTGTATTCTGAATTAGGTTTCAAATAAAAATTTTTTCTTGATGTTCATAAAATCAATCCAAATATTTTAAGTTGATCTTTCTTATTTTTGATATTTCATTTGTTACTAATCAACAATGTTGATACACCTTGTCTAATATCTAAATATGATAAGATTATTTTGGGGTATTATTAATTCAAATTATATCAAGTAAAAAAAAATCAAGAAATTTTTGTAAAAAAACATAGATATCTATTAAAAGATTAAATATTTATTTTTTTCAAGAATAGATTTTCAAATTTATTACAAATGTAATAAAAAAATACAAAAAAAAATCAGTTTTCTTTCAATTTTCAATTCCAAAAAAAGAAAAAGAAAAAGAAAAAGGGAAGAAAAATATTTTTATTTTTTTTCAATATTTTTTGTGAAATAGGCTTAATTGATGATGGCTATTCTGTAACGAAGAGGACTTAAAAGTTCTTCTTCTAAATTTACCTAAATTTGAATCCAAGGGTAATATTGAATTTTTGGAGACAACCCCCTTTCTTTTCCGTTGACTAATTATATCAAATAAAGAAAATTGAGTTAAATCAATTTGTTCGTTGCCTTTTTCTTTTTCCTTTTGGTTAACCTTTACTTTTCCCCCATCCCCATTCCCATCCCCTTTTCTTTCCTTTACTTCGATTTCTTTGCTTGTCTGTTTTTTGAAATCCAATTCTTTTTTATTAGTCGACGAAATGGTTTCCCATTTTCCATCTAGAAAGATTCTTATTTTTTCTGTTGTTTGTGTTTTTTCATTCTTCAAAATGTCCTTTAAAAGACCATCTACAATTAAGTCTGAATAAGAAATTGGTTGGTTACAACAAGGACAAGTCAAATCATTTCCTTTTTCAGAACGAATTAAAAATTCTTCAAGATCAAAGCATTGAAGATGCTGGCATTTTCTTCCCCTTGAGGGAATTGAAATGGTTTTGCCCGACAATGAACATTTTGGTGAAATAACCAGGCTTTGCTTTTCGTTTTTGTTTTCATTTTCTTTTTTTTGATTCTGGTTTGGGTTTTCTTTTTCGTTGTTATTTTCAAGGCGGGTTTGACTTTTGCTTTGACTTTGTTTTTTGTTTGGCAAAAAGATTAACTTTAATTGTTTGATCATGTTTTGTTTCGAAATTGTGTTTTTCTTTGTAATGGAATTTGCAATAGACGAAGGATCTGGTTGCTCCATATGTTGAAACACTACTATTGTCTCTTCTAATTTGTTAATTGCCTGAAAAGTTATTTCATTTTGTTCGGTATCAAAAAGTCCCAAATCAACTTGAATTGTGCGATCAGTTTTTATAACGAACTTTGATCCATTAATTGTTACACAAATAAACCCATCATTTCTTATTTTCGTTTGTTTTTGTTGTTGTTGTTGTTGTTGTTGTTTTTTGTTGGTTAAATTTAAGGAATTAGTAATTGGTGCTTGTTGAAAATTGGTGTTGCTAATGAATCTAATACAAAAATTTGAATTGTGTTGAGCAAAATGATCAAGAATCTTTTTCACACGAGCCTGTGGAAGAACAAACCTCAGTGGCTTTGAAGTGCTGACAATACCCGGGCCAATAAGAGGTGGGTGCTCTGGCTTTAAAAATAATGAATCACCAAAAAGAATGGAATGAATTGCTTTAGCCTTGACATTTTTATTCAAATAATAATGGTTAACGAGCTTTTTATATAAAATCTGTGTTTGTGGATCTTTTATTTGTTCAATTTTTAAAGACAATTTTTTATTCTTTTGGTTTTGGTTTTGGCTTTGGTTCATTTCTTTTTTGTTGAGATTTACCTTCGACTTCAAAAGCACTTTGAAACAAAAATTGTATTTTAAGTGAAAAACAAAAAATAAATTTTGGAATATTTGATAAAAGAATTTTTTGTTCATTTTATTTTTGATCCAACATAAATCCTTCAATTTTGTTGGATTTAGGAATAAATTCAGTGATTTATTTTGATTTTGAAAGTGTCTAAATTAAATATAACAATTAAATTATTCTTTTTTTAACTATTTTGTGTTCCTTAAAAGAACAAAAAAAGAGTGAAATATAAAAAAAATTTTGAAGAACGTAACAACAAATAAATTTTCTGAAATCCTTTTTCAATGGTCTAGATTTTTCTTATTATTTTCAAAAATTTTAAATGTGTGTATAAAATGATCTATGAAAACTGTTTTCCAGAATAAAAATATGTGACTTTTTTTGGATATTTTTTACCTTAAATCATAAAACCAACAGTAAACAATAAACAATAGTGAATATATAATTGGTTTCTTTAAGTTCTAAATTCTTAAAATAGAAATTCTAAAAATAAAGATCAAATTGCAAAATTTATCTCTAAAAATAGAGTAAATTTTTAAAGAAAATTTATACAGTCGAAACAACAAACCAAAAAAATTCAAAACAATTGAGAAAAGTAGGAAAAATTTTCAACCAATTATATTCCTAATTTAAAATTATAGTAAATATCAAGGGGTTTAGTTTTCAAATTGATTTGAACTTAGGTATACTATTGGGTATTGAATTATAAGTTGCATTGGAACCAAAAGAAAAAAAAAAAACACAGGGAAAATAAATGTCAATAAATAGATTAAAAAACCAAAATTGAAAAAAAAAAGTGAGACAAAATTATGACTCTAATTGTAATTTCATGCTTGATATTGAGTTTATTCATAATATAATCAAAACCCAACTTCTTAACAATCTTGAGGGTGTTGTATTTATTGTTGTTAGTAGTAACATATTTTCAAAAATCTCAAGTCCAGAAAATAGGTCAATTTTGGGGTAAAAAATTTTTAAATGTATATGACAATGAATTTATGTTTAATTCTACTTTAGAATATTTTTTGAATAGATAATAAATAACAGTTTTGGAAACACTCTGCTAATCTTAAAAAAACTCAAATTCTTGAAAAAAAAAATAAATTATAATAAATATAGAAAGTCCAAGGTTTATTCTGCTGTTTGAAATAAACAAACCTAGAACACTTCACAAATAAAATAGAAAACCTCAAAAAAACCTAGAACACTTAACTTAGAAAACAAAAAAACCCAAGTAACTGTATGTATGCTACAGAACTTGACTGAAGTTTCCAAATTTAAAAGCAATTGTTTCATAAAATTTCAATGGACTCCAACTTTTTTTTATTATCAAACCAGGAACAATATAATGTGTGCCTAACTACTAATAATCCCTGTTTCAAAATATAATCCTTGCTTTTTTTTCTTCTTATTCCATAGGTAACATCCAATCAATATCCAATAGTATACCTAAGTTCAAATCAATTTTAAAAGTTAAGGTCTCATTATTTTCAATAAAATTTAAATTATTCATTTGATTTGTTAATAATTGTTTATAATTTTTTCCGTTTTTTAAAATTTTCAATTTTTTAATGATAAAAATAATTATTAAAATTAGCTTAATTTTCTCATATCAGATTATTGCGATTTGATCCTTTATTTTCAGACTCTCTTATTTAAATAATAGAACTTCAAGAAACCAAGTCCAGATCTAATAGGGTTTATTCTTCCTTTCTGTGATCAATAAATTATAGTCTTCAATAAAAAAGAAACACACTTTTTTTCTTAAAACGTGTCGTAACTTTTCTACAGATTATGTTTTGATCATAGTATAAGGAAAGAGAAAACATTTCTTTTTTCAAAAGTGGTCGAAAATTAAAACAAAACACTTTAATTCCAAAAATTAAATTAACAAAGTTTCTATTGAGTTCTTTGGCCTATTCAAATAACTTTTTGAAAAAGGTATCGTATCAATTTTCTTGTCAAATTAGTGAAATATTTTCAAGATCCAACTTTCAATTAATAAAAAATTTACTTACTGTGCTCCTGAACTTCCAAAAAAGGAACTCTATTATTTAAATTAATTTTTTTTTTCTTTTATGAACAAAAATGACTTTTAAAATAAAAAGCTATTTTATCAAACCACCAATACCTGAACATAAAATAAAATCAGAATATAAAATAATTCAATTTTATTACTCTCCTATTCTCGTAAAACTTTTTTAGGAGTTTTTAATAAAAATAAAAGTTGACTCAATTCGAAATTCTGTAAATTGAATGTTTTGACACTTACAGTTTTGTTGTTTTTTCATTGGAATTCTTTTCAAAAGAAACGAATTGTTTGGATTTTAAAATCTTTTTTTTCATTTTTCTCTTCTTTCTTAAAAAGTTTGATACTTTTTTTTTTTTTTTTTCTTTTCTTTTTTTTTTTTTTTTTTTTTTTATTATAATATTTTTTTAAAAGTACCAACACACTTTAATTTACACAAACCCTTTTCAAAAAAACAAATTCTTTAATAATTATAGTGACCACTTATTGGGGATCAAGTTTATTAGGTTGCATGAGCAACCCAAAAATTTGTAAGCAACTTTAACTTTATTTTTTTTTTTTTTTGAAAAACATTTTTCTTTATGTTAAACAAATAAATATTTCTTTTTCAAAATAAAAAAAAAAAACAAAACAAAAAAGGCATAATGACACTCTTATGTATGCCATGTCAACTTGCCAAAAATAAAGCATCTGTTGATCAAAGAGAATGCACAATTTGTGATTGTCTCTGTAAGGGATTTTTTTTTTTTTTTTTTTATTTTTTTTATTTTTTTTTTTTTTTTTTGATTGTTTAAATTTTTGTTTTAAATTTTTACTTTTCAAAATTTGAGTTTCAGCTTTCATTTCAAAACAACAAGAATTAATTTAACTTTTCACACTTCAAAAAAATATTTAACTTTTTCTCTTTTTTTTTCGTTTTTACCTCTGTTTTTATAATTAACTTTTGTTTTTCATAAATAAACAAACGAATAAAAAAAAATAAAAAAAAAATAAATACAACAAAGGTATGCCACGTGAATATTTCACAAGACAACAAATCAGAAGTAAATATGGATTTGAACAAGCCACTTTGATGGATTGTATTGTTACTGGACCATGTCTTCCTTGTGCAGTTTGCCAAGATGTAAATATTTTTTTTTTTAATTTTTTTTTTTTTTTTTTTTTTTTTTTTTTTTTTTCTTCTTCTTAAAGTCCTAATGGTCTAAATTTTATTTTTTCCTTCATATTTTTGCTATTTCTAAAATTAGGCTCGTGAAATTGAAGACAGAGGTTCAATGGTCAGATAATTTGTTTTTATTTACATTGTTTCAATTTTTTTGTTTGTGGATCAAATCTGGAAATATTTCAAACAAAAAGCATTTCGAAAATGACGAAACTATTATTAATTTATTTTTATTGTTTTTCAATCAGACTCTTATTTCTTTTTTATAATCATAACTAACTCGCAACAAAATTGCTCACACAATTCTCAAATATTTAAATCCTAAAATAAATTACAAACATGGATTAATTCTTTAATATTTTTTATTTTTTCTCAATTTTAATTTTCCATTATCAACGAAGCTATATCAAATATCTTTATTAATTTTAATTAAAATTGTACCTCAAAATTTGATTATTATAAAATGTGATAATTTTAATTGGTTCCGGCTTTTAAAAGCTTCAACAATTGAAAAAATAATATAATTAATTGAAAATTTAATTTTGAAAAAGTTAGATTTTAGGAAAAATCGTTATTATCAACAATATAGAACTTTTCTGACAAATCGAAAAATTTGTGAATAATACATCGTTTCGCGATAATTGGATTATCATCAAGTTATGATTTTTTGTTGATATTCTGAATTATTTCTGATAATATAAAAAACTCGCAATTATTTACAAATTCGTGATAATCTAAAAAAAAAGAGTTGTAATAAATTGAGAAAAATTTTTAGTTTTAATTTATGCTTAAAAAAAAAATGACTTAAAAGTGTCTGAAAACTTTTAAAAATATTGTAAAAAATCATGTAAATGATTTTTTATTATTTTGATTTTTTGTAACAGAATAAAAATATTATCTTAAAATTTTGAGTTTGTAAAGATTTTTTCAGGGATAATTCTTAAATTTGTGAAAACTCTTTTTATTAATGATAAAATCTGAAATTTGAGAATTTTGGTCTATAAAATGAAAATCTTTTTTTATCTCTAAAAAATCATTGTCACTAATTTCTCTTTTGTCAAAATTTAATAATAAGAAAGATTTGATAAAAATTTCGATGTTTTAACAATAGAGTAAAATAAAAATTCTTTGTTTCACAAAAAAAAAAAAAACACTTCAGATCATTAGATATTTTCAAAAAGTGAGGATTTATTTATAATGAGATTTATAAGATATAAAGTTTTGTTAAAAAATCAAGTTCGAAAAAGTGATAAGCCTTTTCTTTAAAAAAATTTGAATCTGAGTTTTAAATTTAATAAAAGGAAATAAATAAACACGTTGATTTTGTGAAGTACGGAACTTCAAAACAATTTTTTTTTATCCTCACTTTTTCAATGGGGATTAAAGTGAAAAATTAACCCTTTTTTCGTCAAATGAGGACATTTTTATTGAGGAAATTCTTTAAAATGTATGAGTTTTATCAAATAATTTTTGCTAAATAATATTTCAATTTTTGGAAAAGATCTTTTTTTCGATTTATTTTTTTGATTTTTTTTATATCATTTTTTTATTTTTTCTTATTGATTTAATTGTTTTTTTTTTCTCTATCATTTTTTTTTAATCACTACATTTCAGCTTTTATAATAAAGTCAACTAGAATAAAAATAAACCCTTGAAAAACGTTTTTAAAATTCGAAAAATTGAACTTGTGAAATTTCTTTTCTATAATTACATTTACTATTAAATTTTTTTTTTGTAAATAGTTTTGATTTCAGAAAGAAATTTAGAATATTTTATACATAATTTTCCAATTAAATATGTCTCAAAAATTCTAATATTTTATTTTTTTTAGGAATTTATATTTTATCAAGTTATTTCTTTCATGAAGATAAACTCTAATTCCACATTTATTATATGTCTGATTTCTAAATAAACTTTTTTTTTTAATTCTTGTAAAAAAAAAAAAAATATTTTTCTTCATTTTGAGAAGCCGCCTTTGATGGGAAAGGGGTTAATAAATTAATCTTTTAAAAAAAGAGAGAAACAAAACTTATTTTCTGTCTTTGAAATATAAATAATTGAAAGGCAAAAAGAAAAAGAAAAATAAACTCTTTTATAGTCAAAGGGAACCAGTTTTATTGAGGAAATAGAACATATTATATGAGTTTAATTCATTACTTTTCTCAAAATAAAAGATAATTTTGAGATCAAAATCATTTTTTCTCATTTTGTAAATTTTTTTTTTTGAATTTTACTTTTTTATTTTTTTTTAAAATTGTTTTAAAAAAAAAAAATGTTTGAAACCCCAAATTAACATTAAAAAGAGTTAGGTATTGTATGCTATTTTAAAATTAATAAAGTTACAAGAAAAAAACCAAATTAACAATAATTTTAATTTCCTATTGAAATTGAGAAAAATTACATGAGACGTTCCAATGAAAGGGGATCAAAAATTTTTTAACTTTTTTTTTTTTTGAAATTTATTGTTTGTTCAGACTTTTCTTTTATGATTATGGACTCGAATACAAAGATTATTATTTCTCAAATTTCTAAACAATCGAAGTTTGGTTAATTCTTAAAAATAAAGTGAATTTTTCATTAGTAGTTGGGTACTTCCGAGTGAAATATAGGTTTATTATATTAAAATTATTCTAAGTTTTGAATTAAAACATAATCTTTCGAAAATCAATTTCAAAAATTATGGCTCACATGAAATAATAATATGAAATATATATATATATAATCCTTTAGTATTTAAGAACAACTCAAAATTAAATCTGATTTTTTATTTACCTTTAATTCATTCTAAATATATACAAACCTGTCATTTTAAAAATTTAAAACAATAAAACCAAAAACTAAAAAAAAGTGTGAGTCAATAATTATTGAAAAGAGCATTACCAATTTTTATTATCTGAAATTTCACTTAAAAAAATGTTATAAGAAGATTTTCAGCTATTAATTCAATATATTTTAAAAGGTAATAAAGAACTTAAAATTTCTTAGTGATTATTTGACTTTTCGAATATCTTTTTTTTTCCACATGATCTTGTACAAAAAAAAAAGTATCAAAAAAAAAAAAAAAAGAAAAAGAAAAATTTTTCAAAATAATAAAAAAAAAAAGATTAACAAAAAGAAAAAGAAAACAAAAATAAAAGAAAAACAAAAGATTAACAAAAATTTAAAAAATCAAAATATAAATTTACATAATAAGAAAAAATCATTTTGAGATAAAATTTGAAAAAAATTTTTTGATAAGAATACAAGATAAACCCTCAAAAAAACTTCCATTAACATTGGAAAGAGAGTCAAAATTTTTGAAAATAAGTTTATAAAGTCATAAAAAATAAAGAAAAATTCATTATATTTTGCCAAATTTAAGTTATAAGAGGATTCCATAATACATTAGTTAAGTCACTATAAAGTTTTAACAATCTCGATAATTTTGATCAAATCACAATATTGTAGAAAATGATCATAATTAATACTATCATAATAAAAAACTAAAAATTGTAATATTTGAAAAAATCACAACAATTGTCTAGAAATCATGATAATTACAAAATTTCATGATAAAAAATTAAACCATGATATAATACTTGATGGTTTTCAAGTTTAATTCTCATATTTTTAAAAAGAAAAATATTAATTGATCAAAAAAAAAATATTTTTTGAAAAAAAGTTAATTCTTTAAAAAAACAACTCAAAAGATACTTGGTTCAATCAAGGATCGTCTCAATTGTTTTAATTGTATTTTATTGTGATTTTTTGACCGATAAAACCCTTTTATATCAACAAACATAATAAAAAAGGTAAATAAATGTTTTCTTAGGCAATCACCCTATAATACATTGTATTGAATAAAAAGTTTTGTGAAAAGACTAACAGTCATCCATTTTTAAAGAGATGAGTTCTTGGGTTTTAGTAATGAATAAATACCTGGCATCAAAAAAATCCCCGACAAGATTTTTTTTTGTTAATATTCAGAAAATTGATGTATAATTTATTGTATTAAAAACCAAATCCTATTTATAAATAACCAAATTTTTTATGAATCCAGTAATAAATACACCCAAAGATCATTTAAGTGGGGTTTCTAGACAATACTAATTTAATTTTTTGATGAAATAAAGTAGATCTACCTATTTTGAAAAACAATCGAGTTTTCTGGAGATATATAAGAATTTGAATAATGATTTTTTCTATTCCCTGTTTTCTGACTTTTATAAGAGTGCACTGAACAAGTTGAATTGGATTACTGACCATTGGAATAAGAATGTGAGTTTTAATTTAAAAATTTTGATTCTTAAATAAAAAGTATTTGATTTTAATAAAATAAATCACACAACAATTTTCCTGTAATCAACAATTAAAAATCTTGAAGGGGATTTTTTTGATGTCAGGGTTTTTTTCACTACGATAAAACAATTCCTGTATGATACATGATGTTTAAATGACTTGGATGACTTTTCAAAATCCTTCTCAAAAACTAGCAACATTATCACCAATTATTAAGATCATTGATAATTTTTTTTTTATTCTTTTTATATCTTTGATCTTTTCAGAAAACACTACTAAAGTTAAAAGTGATTTTTATTAAATGATTACTAATAAGGAAAATTAGACAATCTTGTTTTTTTTCATTCTAACCATTCAAGCCCTAAAATAAACTTTTAGAAGACATAGAAATTGGTTATCTATTAAAAAAATTGTGTTTTATGAAATAGAAAATTAAATTTCGATTTTAAGATAAAATTTTAAATTTCTCTTACATTATATGAGAATTTTTTTTTGCCTAATAAACACTGACAACAATTCATTTTCATAATGAAAGAAAACATGGAAAATCGAATGGATTTTTCAATGATTATTTTTAAACTGTAAAAACCTGTAATTTGACCAATTTTGAAAATTGAAGATCCCCATTAATGTAAGTTTTTTTATGAATTTGTTTGTCACTTCTGAAAACCAAAGGAACCAAAAAATCGATAAAATAGTTTTTAATCTTCCACTATAAATTTTATGTTTTATGAGAAAAATTCATCACCATTTTACGGCTTGTCATACATGATACAATTTTAGAATAGAAAATCAATTTCTAGTTCTTAAAAAGTTTCCAAGTAATATTGGAATGGCTGTATTTAACTTGAGAAGGTAATAAGACCCCCTATAAAAAAAACTATATTTTTATATTCGAATATATTGTTGAAATGGATAATTATTTGTTAGATTAAAAATCCATTAGAGATTTTATTTTTGTTTAAAAAAAAAATGAATAGAAAAAATTTTGCAACTACAAATAAATGCATAAGTTGTATAAAACTTTATAACTTTCAAACTTTTCAAAAATTTGAAGATAATTTACAACCATTTTAAATATTTTCAAGACCTTTTCATGACTCTTTCTAAAACTTAATGGTGATTTTAAATTGAAAAAATGTTTTTCCAACTTAAAGCTTTGTTAAAGTTATTGGTCTTATTTATCAGGTGATTTTAAAAAAACAATTTTCTCTTTTTTTTGTGATTTTTCTATATGGTGATTTTATTAAGATTATTGTGATTTTTTTTTTTTCACAGTAAAGTCGGGAAAAAGACGATTTATTCAAATTATAATGAATATTGTGCTAATATTGTGATAATAAATGTTCTCATAAAAACTTTTAATATTAATTTTTTTATCATTTTTTCATTTCGAAGCCTGAACAAGAAAGGTCTCTTCTAAGAGATTCTTTTCTAATTTGAAATTAAGGATATGTAGTTTAAAGGGTTTACTTTAATTTAAATTAATTCTATTATTCTTATTCAATAATAATTACAAAATAATGTAAGTCCACCCTTAGAAATATTAAGAGAAAGTAAAACTTTCTTGTTATATTTTCAGAAAAATCTCTTTCTATGGAAAATTGATTATTTATTGATCATTATAAAATTCAAATTGGAATTTTTTTTTTAGTTTCATCATTTAATAACTAAAAGAGTGAAAGTTAAGTTAAAAATTTTCTATAATATTAATTGGGATCTAATTCAATAAATTGTTTATTGTCGATTTCTTTTAGATAAGATTTGTAAATGAATTCTTTTTTGAAAATTTAAAAAATATTTGATATCTAAAGTAATTGATAAATTTCAAATAGCAATTTTCATTGGATCTTCTTTAAATTAAAATAATAACCGACCGACTGAAAATTTATTAAAAAATAAATAAATAAATAATAATAAAAAATAATTTTATTGAATCTTCTCTCGAATTGAAATAATAAAAAAAACCCAGGTAAATGGATCAACGAAAAAACGAATAGATAAATTATATAGTTATATTATAAAATATAATTATATTTTTTTTGAAATCATTTATTTTTTCTTTTCGATCGCTTGGATCATTTTATCATTTTTCCAAATACCAAAGGTTTTATTTTTGGTTTTTGGATCCAAAAGATATCCTTTACCATTTCTCATTCCACCTGACCATTCCCCTTTCCATTTTGTACCATTTTCATAATAAAAAACGCCATTCCCCTTCATTACGTTATCTTTCCATTTGCCAGAATAGATGTCACCATTATTCCATCGGATTGTACCCTTACCATTTCTTTTTTCGTTTTGGAACGATCCTTTATACATATTGCCATTATTCCAAGTCAATGTACCCTTGCCAGAGATGATGCCATCAACAAAATCGCCTACATATTTGGTGCCAGATTTCCAAAAAAAGGTACCCTTGCCATTTTTTTTATTATGTTTCCAATTCCCGATGTACTTGGTACCATTAATTAGGAGAATTGTGCCCTTGCCATTTTTTTGGTTATCCTTCCACCCCCCAATATACTTGTCGCCATTTCTCCAGTAAAATGTTCCATGCCCATTGAATTTATTTTTGCTCCAATTGCCAATGTATTTGTTTTTAGCCTTTTCAAAAAAGAAGGTTCCTTTGCCGTCTTTTTTCCCGTTCTTGTACTCGCCGACATACTTGTCACCATTGGCGAAATAGAAAATGCCCATCCCATTTTTTTTATTATTGCGATACTCACCCTTAAATAAATCGCCGTTTTCATATTCAAGCGATCCAATCCCATCCTTTTTATTGTCCTTCCATTCCCCTCTATAAACACCTTTTTTTTTATAAAAAAAATCTCCCTCTCCGTGCATTTTGCCCTTTCTCCAACTCCCCACATACTCATTCCCAGATTTGAAATAAAATGTGCCCTTCCCATGCATCTGATCGTCAGCTATTTGGCCCACGTACTTACCATTCTGAAGATAGATCGTATTTGTTTGATCACACTCAAAGATTTTGAGTCTTGACGGGGAGCCTTTGATTGGAACACCACAGTATGTAATGGATAAGTCGTAGATACCAGATTGCCCAAATTTCACTTTCACATAATAGATTCCTGTTTTGGACTTTTTCAAATCTGGTGAAAAATCAACTGGGCCACTAATGTCAATCCGAAAATCTAATCTCCTCAAATTTAATTTACGCCCACTGGCATTCCTTGGCGTGATTTTTAAAACCCAAATGCCCTGATCGACATTTAAGATCTTTGGACACGTGTAAGTCGTTTCCTTTGGATCAATAGTATACTCTGTTTTGTCTGTTAATTTTATGTATGCATGCTGCTTTGATTCTTTTTTGTTTTCTTTTTCTTTATTGTTTCTCTTTTCCTTTTCTTTTCCTTTTCCTTTGTTGATCTTTTTTTCCTTCTTTTTTTCCCTTTCCTTTTCCTTTTCCTTTTCTTTTTCTTTTTCTTTTTCTTTTTCATTTTCAATGGGAGTTATTGTTTCTTTTGTTTTCTCATTATTTTTTGATTCTTTGAAATGCAACGCTTGATGGTGTGTTTCACAAATAAGCACAAGACATTTTGGGCAATAATATAGTGCTTCTTTTGTACATTTAAAACACTTACAGGTTGGTGTTGTTGTATTGTTTGACATTTTGTTTTAATCTAAACCATTAAACTAAAAAAAAATGAAATAATTTTCAAAATATAATTGAGATTCGAAAAACAAAACTTGACAAACTAAAAATCGAAAAACAAAAACGGTACTATGGAGTTGTCGTTTCAAAATTGAAAAATAATATTCTATAATTTTGAATTAAGACAAATTTTTCACAAAAAGTTAAAGATTTGTGAAAATTATCAAAATTCAAATTGGATTAAATATTTTCCATTTCATGATAATCAATTATTTTTGAACTTTGTTTATTTTAGTTGAACTAGAAAACATCAAAATGAAGACTGGAAGTTTAATCTAAATAAGCTGTCTTTCTTACATTACTTATAGTTGATTTATAAAAGGGAATTAATTTTCAGTTTATTTTCCAATTTTTCCGTTTTACCAACATAACTCTGAAAATTTTATAAAAACAAAATCTCTTAATTTTGTATTTTTGAAATAC
Organism: Anaeramoeba flamelloides; assembly: GCA_027625915.1. Taxonomy (NCBI): domain Eukaryota; family Anaeramoebidae; genus Anaeramoeba; species Anaeramoeba flamelloides. Next base: position 2,316,688 of record JANTQA010000063.1, read on the forward strand.
AATAACATGATAAACAGTATTCTACCAAAAAATTTTGAAAAAGGTTAACAACTTTATTAGATATTAATGGGAATTGAAAAAAAAAATTAAAATTTTCACTCATATTTTTTTCTTTTTTTATTGTAAAATTCTTTAAATTTTTATTTAGCTTAGTAGAGAGATTATTTTGATCTATTTTTTTTTTTAATATTCTAAAAAGATTCATATTTTTCGATTTTAAAATAGTAAAAAATATTTCTTTCAAAAGATATTGCTAAATTGAATTGAATAAATCATTTTTTTTGTGTTTTTGCAATATTTTGTACCATTTTATTTTTTTTTTCTTTAATAAAAATTTTTCATATTTTTTCCCAAATTGTTATGGAATTTATTATTTTTTTCAACTTAACGTTCAATCATAAGTTCATTCATTGTAAAATTTTGTATTAAAAAAATACCCCAAAAATGTGGTGTTTTTTTTTTTTCAAAAGTCAGGAATTTTGAAAAGGGAATATTCGAATCTTAATTAGTTAATTAATTATCTTTTCTTAATTACATAAAATTATGATTGCTTTGATAAAATAATTTATAAATGATGCAATAATGAAACACAATATGTAATTTTGGCTAAAAATAATTTTCAGACTTTATTTTTCACTTGGAGTGAAGCAAAGTCGAAAAAAAAAATTGAATCTAAATTTATGAGATATTTATTTTTCTTTATTATTTTGTTTATTTTATGATTGGATGGAGTTCATTAATATTATGTTAATCTGAGAAAAAAAGGAGGAAAGGAATGATTAAGAATAGTAAAAATATCTTTAGTAGATATTGTAACAAATTAAATTTAAAATATGAATATGGTCCTTTTTAAAAACCTTTCGTATTTTAAGGGGTAAGAAACCAGGGAGTTAAGTGAATTAAAAAAATAGTAGAATCAAAATATATTTTATAAAGTACTTTATTTTTGTTGAATTAGTAAACTCTAAATTTGAATACAATCAGTTCCACTTTTAAGACACTTACTTTCAACAAAATATAAGGCACAATAAAAATCTCAAATTAATGTACAAAATTTGTAATTTTTTTTTTTACAAATTATTTTACTATAATCTGAATTTTGTTCCTTAATTTGAGATTTTTTTGTGCCTTAAATTTCGTTGAAAGTTTGTGTCTTAAAAATGGTACTAACTGTATTAATCGTCTTAAAACGAATATATTTTAAAGTATATACATGTTACCCCCCACACAAACACATTTCATGTACTTTAACCCCAAAAATATGTAAAATTAATATTAAATATGATAATTTTATTTAAATTCAGAATCAAAATTTATTTTAAAATATTTGTTAAAAAAGAGAAATAATTTATTTGTCTTTACAATTTTTTCAAAAGAAAAAAATTATAAATCTATTATTTAATTTCAATGAATTAATAAAGAAAATTCTTTCAACTATTTCAAAATATTTTCTCTCACCTAAAATAATAAATTAAAAAAACAATATTATTAAGTATTCAACAACAACTAATTTTCAAATCGTTTTAAAAATCAAGTTTTACAATAATTTTAATAATATATCTAATTATGATATTTTAACAATTAAAAAAAATCAAAAAAATAACTTTAAATCGGTGAATTATAATTTTTTTACAAGAATATTTCCGATTTTTGATAAATGAACTTTGTTTAAAAAAATGTCAGCAATAAGGAAATATTTGCTAAAATTTATCTGAATTACAAAGATATTTTATAGTTTCATTTTCTTTTAATGTTTACTACATTTCCCTTTTTTTGTACAACCTTTTGTAAATAGAAAAAGAGTATTTTTGAAAAAAAAAAGAAAAATTTGTAAAAAAGAAATTGAAATTAAAAAAGATAAAAAAAATGATTTTAAAAAGCAAAAGTATAAGCAAACAAAAATTATTATCACAGAATTGAAAAAATTATCTTGAAGAAATTAAAAAACAATGATTCTAATCTAAAAATTAAAAAAAAATTGATAAGAATATGATTTCAAATATCAACAAAACCACTTCCGATAACGATATAAAGTGAATCAACTTTTTTGAAAAATAGTTTAGTTTTATATCTAAAATACATTTTCAATATATATATATCACAGGTAGTATAATTTTTCATTCAAGAATATCAAAAGGCTTTTCAAATCGCATTTTTTTGAATTTCTTACATATTTTTTTCGGTTTATTTGTATTTTTTATTTTTTTCTTTTTATATTTTCTGAAAAAGTTCTTGAATCCTTTAGAAATCATACTTTTCATCTCTGGGATGTGAAAAAATACAAACAAAAAAATTTAAAAACAATGAATATATATATATACATGTAGGCCTTTATTGCCTTGAAAAACAATAGGAATTCAAGATTTCCTATTTAAGTGTGGGTTTGCCTGGAAATCATGAAAATAGTTTGATTTTCTATTTTGAAAACACCAGGCAATGAAAAGTGGGTTTTCCATATAAAACTCTTGAAAATTGTAAACTCTTTAAATACTGAAAAAAAGTATTAATTTTTTTTTTTTAAAAAATTACTCGTTGGGGAAGAAAAAGTACTCAAAAATTTAACTTTTGTACTAATTCCAAATTCGATCAGCTCACCTAATTTTTTTGTGATCTGATTACATATACTTATATCAGACAAACCAATTTTATGAGATATTTCACGCGTGTAAAATACTTTTAATAAAATCAAAAAAAATCTTAATGTCTATGATATCTATTTAAATATAAATATATATAATAAAAATGTATATTAAAATAATATCAAGTTTAGATTGATTGAAAATGATCAATATATTTAAGGGTGGTATAGCTTTGGAATCTGCAAATTCTCACCTCTTAAAAATATACATCTGATAAAATATGAAAAGTAAATTACAAAAAAATAGTAAATAAACTAATAAATATATGAGTGTGTATGTGGTTGCAAACAAAAAGCCCATCTATCAAAAAAAATAAAAATTTAAAATCAAAAAAAAAAAAATTGAAATATATTTATTTTTTTTTTTTCTTTTTCTTTTTGTCATTATCTTTCTTTTTCTTTTTTTTTTTCATTTTTTTATTTTTAGAAAGAGAGTTATTTTTGCTTTTTGATTCTGTATTTTCTGAAGTTTCTTCTTCGTTTTCAAATCTTTTAAATTTCGCTGTGTTATCCAAAATTTTCATTTGAAAAGACGATCTAGTTGAATCGTCTACTCTGACTAGCTTGTATTTATCATCATTCCCGCCAGTGTTTCCGTCATTTTGCCCATTTTTTTCTTCTACGATCACATCTTGGATTGATTGTCCTCCCTCTTCGTGCGATATATCGAGATTTCTGTCGTTTACGAGTTGCAAAACTGCGAGGAAATGTCTACAAATATCATATTGTTCCAACCCATCTACAACCTTACCAAAATCCTGAGAAAAAACGCAATTCTTTTCATCTTCAAAGGCAAAGGAATTCATGACATTTCTTCCACACTGATGGATATCAAATGGTGGTCTTTGGTTTTGTGTGTCCAATAAAGGATCTAATTTGTCTCTCCAATCTGAAACTCTTCTGCTCAATTCTGTTTCTTGGATAAATGTGGCCGAATTTGACAAATATGCTTCGATGTGCTGCCTACACAAGTCCTCATATGAATAAAAGCTTTTATTCTTTGTGCTCTCCTCTCTTAGCAAGGAGCTGTCTGTTGAAAAATTGCTAAATGGCAATCCACTATTATCTTGGCTATCGTCACCGCCAAGAGAGATGCCATCCATACTTAGTAATTGTGATTCATTAATTGAGCCAAAGCCACCAACGCCCTGGTTATCGAGATCAAAGTCATCGTTATTCTCGTCGTCGTCGTCGTCGTCGTCGTCTTCAAAGCCCCCAATTCCTTCAAAGTCTTGATTGCCGAGGCCTATTGCGCGCCCGTGCTCAAGCATTGTTTCTTCATCTTGCTCCATCATTAGCATTTCATAAAATTCTGATCCGCCTGTCTGTGTTAATTTTTTTTGATCAACATTTTTATTCCTCGTTATTGATCTGGATATTCTTGTTTTTTCTTTTTTTAGTAATTCAGAATACTCCTTATAATAGAGCTTTTTTAAGTCGTTTCGAGAAAAGGGTTCAATTTTTTTATTTGTCATAACCGTTCGCGAAAGCCAAGGATCGGACGTCCCAATAAAGCTTTCCAAATAATTTGAATGATCAACCAACTTTGTTGGTAGCTTACAGGTTTTGCTTTTCCTAAATTTACGATCTTTGACAGCACCTTTGTCATAGGACTCAAGTTTGACCCAGGGATCAATGGGCTCTGCACTACTGTTTAAATCCCCCCCAAACAAGACCTTTCTTGCGCTTTGGCTTAATTTATTTTGTTTTTTTTGCTGCATGGTTTCTTCTTCGTTTTCATCTTCATTTTCATCGTTCATATCAAAATCGTCTTCGTCATCGTCATCATCACCGCCTTCATTTTCTTCATTATTAAAACCCGAAAGGCTTTCGTTCCCACCCAACGAAATTCCATCTGATTTCGATTCGGTGTTGTCTTGGTTAATTTTTGTAGAATGTGATTCATTCATTGGTGAAAGTCCGCCAATACCAAAAGTTTGATCGTTAAGACTGTTTGACTGGTTTGTTTCTGTTTGAAAAAAATCTGAACTTTGCTGATTAGAAAACCCCGAGGAAAAGGAATTAAAAGAAAAATTATCCAAATCTTCTAAATAATTTAAATTGTTTTTTGGATCCTTTAAAGAAATTGTAAATATTTCCAAATCTGTTTCATCTAAAAATAAGGCACCAGTTGAATGAAGTTGGCAACTCGTCATAAAATAGTCCTTGTTTCCGATCGATTGTTCTGTTTCTAATTGCCCTAATAAATAAATTGGCGTGCGCAAAAGTAATTTTATTTTTGATAATTCTTGATTTTGTTGATACAGCCTGTTTCTTCTCCTTTGGGTGCTCCTTTCTTCAAAGTCTAATAAACCTAAGATCCTATTTACATCATCTGAATCCCTCAAATCAATATTTTTATCAACTATTTTGTATTATTATATTTTATTTTATTTTTTTTTGGATGCAAATAAAATTAAATTAAAATCATAAAAAAATTGAATTTTCTTTTGTGGAATTTTTTAATTGTTTTTTTTTTTTTTTTTTTTGGAATTTGGAAACATTTTATTGTCTAATTTTAAAAGTATTTTGAATTATTTCATTCAAATTCTTTCATTTATTTATCGGCATTTATGTTGCTGGTATTTCACTTATGAATGATGAAAGGTTTTTTCAAACTGAGTTGTGGATTTTAAAGTGAAAAAAATTATTCACCTATTAATCCAGTTTGGTTCTTTACAGGGCAAACATGGTGTCTCTATTTTTAGAGTTTTTTTGATTTATTGTTGAGAGTTGAGTGTAAAAAAAAAAACATTTGATCTGGAGAGAGAGAATTTTGAAGTCACTAAATCCGTGTATTCTAATTCAAAGGGTGTCGATACACTAGTCAATTGGGAGTATTTTAAACTTAATTTAGTTTTCTATATTTTTTGAGTTTTTCCTTAATTTTCAAAGGAATAAATGTAATTTTTGGAATTATAAATTGGAAACAAAGTAGCACTTTTTTTTTAGTCTAACTGATGAAATTTATTTAATTTGACTAAAGCACCTATTAAAATACAAAAAAATATTTTTTTTTTTTTTTTCCTTGTTTATGTATAATTCCATCAAATAAATGTTCGTTAGGATATAATAGTAACCGGTGTTATAACACAATAAAATACTTTATTCTCAATAATTTTGAAAAGTACTTTTCAAAAAATCTAAATTGAAAAAAAAAAAAATGGCAAAAAAAGAACAAGCTTTTACTTGTTTTTTTTTTTTTTACTTTTGAAGCACCTTAAGGTGTGCTCATTTTAAAAACTCGGCTTATTTTGAAATTTCTGATCTATCTTTATTAATTATTAAAAAAAAAAAAAAAAGGGTAACTAATTTGAAATTGAAACTAAAATATTTAAATTTTATTTTGAATAAAAACACTTTTTAGAATGTTAATATAAATGCCCCCATTATCTTTTATTTGAAATGGGAAATGGTTTTATTTTAAAATTGATAATTTTTAAGGTCAATATACAGTCTTTTAAAGACTATCATGAATTTTTTTGTGAAATAACAACATTTTATGAGATGCAATTTGAAATTATTTAAAATGAAATTCCATAGTAACATTAGAAGTTCTGTATATTTCAAAACAGAATACACTACTATTCGAATTATAAATGGGTGGGGGGGGGGGGGGGGTATCTCATTTCCCTTTTCTGGAATGGTGTGAAAGGATACCAATAAAATACTTGATTTGACTTTTTGTTTATTTATATAAAACTGTAATTTTTCTTACTACCTTTTGAATTTTAAATCGGAAAACGTTTTTACTGGATCTTCTTTTACATTCCTATGACTTTTTAACACACACCATAAGATCACATACAAGAAACAAAATAATCAAAATAAGGCACAAAAAAAATTATTTTTAAGGCACAATTCTTGGATATAAGTCACTTAGTGTTTTTTTGGATTATTGTTTGAGTTGAAAAAAAAAAAAGGATTGTATGTTATATTATGACCAATCTTTATTTGTGTATTATTATTGGTTTTTTTAAATCCTTTTTTTGATTATTTTGTACCTTATAGGTAATCTTATAGGTTGATTATTTTGTGTCTTATCTGTGATCTTATGGCGTGTGTTAAAAGGTCCTAGGGCTGTTTATTTAACTATGTAAATATCTAGTATTAAATAGAACTTGAGTTCTATAACCTAATTTAAGTGGTCTATTTTATGATGAGTATCAGTTCACTATTGTATAGCTGACAATTCTAAATGAAAGGAATAAAAAAGAAATAAAAATATGAAAATAATTTGAAATTGCTTCCCTTTTAAATGTCAACGACGAGGATTAAGAAAAAGTCATTTAAATCAGGTGTGATCAAAAAAAGTTTTTATTAAATACCTCAAAATAGCTCTATTGCATTTGTTACTTGTTTTAAAGATGATTTTGAAAAATGTTACTGATAAATTCAAATAAATGCCTGAAAATTTTACACTTCATTGTCCATTTTTCGAATTTTTTTTTACTCAAGCTTTGAAGAAAGCATTTTATTCTTTTAAATGTTAAAAAACTTTGTAAAATTGGTTGTGCTTCAAAACACTCTTTCTCTTGAGTTGTTTTAAAAGTTGAGATATGAGATTACAAAATGGGAAATTGAACTAAAAATTTTATTACATATATTTGAATTTATCAGTATGTTCAACATTGTTTGAAAGTTTATAAAGCGATTTTCATACAGTGTTTCAATAAAAGTTTTTTGTGTGGGTCTAAAAATAACACTATTGAAGTTTGTCAATTGTTTTATAGACTTTTGATAACTTTTTTGTTACACTTTTTTTTAAAACAGTAACCAAAAAAAATCCTTTAAAATGCAATTAAAAAAAAAAGAAAAAAAGAATGTTCGTTTTTTGTTGTTGTTCTCAGCATTGAATTACTAGTGTTTTCCTATTTCTGAAGGAAGCAGTTTTTGGATCATAATCATAATTTAATCGATCTTAAAAATTTAAAGAAGAATGATTAATATTTACTCTTTAAAGTATCATCCAAAGTCAAGAAATTTTCTGTTTCGTCTTCGTTTTCACCATTTTCATCGTCATCTTGTGATTTTTTTTTTTTTTGTCTTTTTTTCCTTTCTGACAAAAGATCTAATGTTTGATAAATTAAATTATACAAATACTCGACCTTTTTGCTGTAAATACAAGCAGAAGATTGTATTAGCAAAGCAGCTATTTTGATGGTTTTATTTTTTTTTTTTATGTAAACGTTAAATAGTGTTCAAGATTTGAAGATGATCAAAGTTTAATTTTGTAAGAAGAATTTAATTGTTTTTGTTTTTTTTGTTTTTGTTATTTTTGAAGAATAAGGGATCAATTTAAATCAACAAATTCTTTTAATCTTCTGGAAAGGGTCTTGGTTTTGTTATTGATCTAGAAATGGATCCTGAATATCCCAAAACAAAAGTAAAAAAAAATTACCTTCGACAAAATTAAGGTTTGTTGATCCTCCATCAAAAGAAATCGATATTTCTTCAAGATCAACCAAATAATCTTCAAGTTCATTTGCAATGTCAATATTCCAATTTTGGGCAAGTCCTCTGATTGGCTTCAGGAGATGCATAAATTTTTTTTCTCTTTCTTGTTGAAATTGAACAATTTGAGTCATTTTATTATTTGTGTTTTCGCTAATTAAACTTGTGGTGGTTGTGTTGGTAAAGTTTTCTTTGGTTGATTGAAGAAAATTTTTTTTTCAAAAAATAATAATTAACGGAAAGTTTATTTTTTTCAAAAAATGATATTATTCTTTAGAGTCATTTAAAAATACATTGTTATTCATGATTGTTTCTTTTTTTGGATGACAATTGAATTTTCATGATTGAAAATTCGACTGATTCTTAAATTAATTTATGATGTTTCAAGATTCTGCAATTGGTTAATAATTTCAAAATGTTCAAAGAAAAGAAAAAATAGTCACAACATATGATATTTTGACTTTTGATTTTTTTGAATGTAAAGTCAAATTTGAATAAAGTGACTATTTTTTCAAAATTTAGAATTACTGACATTTTAAATTATAAACGGGAAAAAATTGTTATTTCATTTTAAATTTCCTTTTCAAATAGAGTTCAAAACTACAACCCACTTATTGTAGAACTATATTTATAAATGAAAAAAATCTGTGAAATGGATCGAATATTTTTTTCCATTTACTAGGATCAAAATAGGGTATGTCAAACAGCCATAGTCTATGTTTGAAAATATAATTGTGCTTTTTTTTCTTCTTGTACAAACACAACACCCAATTCAATTTACTTCCCAACAATATATTAAAGTTGAAATCAATTCTGAAAGTCAACCCCTGGATATTTTTAGTAAAATTTAATTTAGGAATTTTTTCTTAATATTCTCAAATTTTTTTGATTTTTTTTGGAGGGTAAAAATTTTCTTTGCTTTATAAAACAAGTTAAAATTAATTCAAATAACTAATAGATAATCTAAACAAGCCACAGAAGATTTTTTGAATATTAAAATGTAGTTAGAAGTTTTTTCCATAATTCAAAATTGTATCAAGATTAAATCAATTTTGAAAAAGATTTTTGAGTATGAAAAAAACAAAAAAGAACGACCACTTTTCACATGCCAAAAAATATCAATAAAAATGCTGACCCAAAGTTTTTATATCTTTAATTAAAATAAATTCTTAGAAATAAACAAATACAATTATTCAGAAAAAAAAATTAATCTTGAATAAACATTTTGAATATTTCAATAATATTATTAGAATCGTGTTCTTTAAAGATAATTTAAAATAAAATTTACCCAATTTTATTGGAAATTGTTTATAAATAAATTACAAAATTTTCAGTAAAAAAAAAAAAAATTAATAAAATATAAATTTGGTTATAGAAAGAAATCCGAACAATTTACAAAAACAAAAAAGGGGAAAGTATACAACTTATATAACTTTATTTCACCTTAAAATAGAATTTTTTTTGTTTTTTTGAAATTCAACTATAAAAATAATTGTTGTTTGATAACTTATGAAAATTTTTTACAATGTAATTACAATTCGAAAAAAATGATGAAAATTATTATGTATATCAATTTAAAGTTGTATTTTCAAAAGATGCAAAAGAATATATATAGTTGAAATTGTAATAGTTGAAATCTTTATAGTAAATTATCCTAAAAATAAGTAAATAATTTGTTGAGAGAAAAGATATTTCGAACATTATATGATAATTTAAAAATAAACAGGTTTTTAATGAATAATTTATATGAATAATTATACTATTTCCTTTTTAATAAGATAAAATAAAACGAAAAAAAAATAAAGAAATAACAATTTTAATTGAGAAAAAACATAATTAATAAAAATTTGGAAAGTTGAAAATAGGAAAATTGATTTTGACTTTTTATATTGCCACCCGAAATGTCAATATATATATATATATCTGTCCTTCATAAAATTAAACACTATTTTTTTCTGATTAATATTTTTCGAAATCTAAGTTTATAACGTAATTCAATTAACCACTGGGATAATTTTTTTTCGAATAAAAACACTCTTAACTTTTGAATATAAAAAATATTTTTTGAAATTACTGTGCACTTTTTTATTTTGCTTTGAAAAATTGGGATTGAGAAAAGTTTGAAATCAAAGAATTAGTTAATATATTAAATTAGAATGGTTTTCCAGAAAGTTTATCTTTTTAGTTGAACTTTTTTTTTAATTTTACCATTTAAAACTAAAAAAAACATTTGAAGACTAAATTAGTGCCTTTTTGTGGAAAGAAAATTCCAATAATTTAGAATTTGTTTTAGTAAATGAGTTAAAACAAGATAGTTTATCTAAAAATATACATAATTTCAACTTTGAATTCAATGATTTTGGCAAAAAATGTCTTCAAGAAAAAGTTAAATTGAAACTTTATTTATTTTTATTTTTTCATTTTGTTTTTTTAATTGTATTAATGGAAAGTATTTGATCATTTTTCCCTTTTTAGTGTTTTTTGGTTCGTAGGGACATATTGACTTCAACTCTAAAAAAAAACTATTAATAAAATAAATTGAAAAAATAAAGTATATATTGAAATATATTAATAAAAAGAATTTCTGATGATAAGAGTCATTATTACATATTAGGAATAAATTCACGATATAATGAAAAAATCGTAATAAATTCTTCTTTATTGAGAAAAAACATAAAAAATTGATAATATATGTAATTTTGGTAAAAAAAAACAACAAAATCTAAAAAATTACAATAGTAGATAATACCCCGATAAAATAAAGACGATTTGAAAAATTGTGATTCTTCTGAATTAATAAAAAAGAATATATAAATAAACTATCATTCAAAATCATTGGCCCATCAAAAATCAAAATTTAAAGAAAAATATTTTTAATACTTGTAGTTATCTATTATAATATCAAAATTTTTATTTTAGTATTTGGTTCACTACTCAGGGGCATTTGTTTTTCTTCAAAAAATAAAATAAAAAAAGTTAAAAAAAAATTTTAAAAAAAATTGGGCCATTTATTTTGAATGAAGCATTACATGAAAAAAAATTTTTTTTTAAAAATTAATAAAACCCATTTATCGATTCTCCTTCCCTTTGAATAACTAAATCTAATCTCTTTGTCATATTTGAAACCAATTTTTCCATTAATTCATCTGTTACTTCTTTCAAATTTTTTCATTTTCATTTTCCATTTTAACAAAACACTTTTGAAAAAATAAAAAAGAGAAAAAATGATTTATTTACAAACTTTTCATTGTGAGAGGAAAAACTTCAAAACGATACAAAAGCAATTCAAAATTGAAATATAAGGTGGGCCATTTATTTTGAATTTTAGTTTATATATGTATTTATATACCAATATCCTTTAGTATTCAAGAACAACTAATAATTAAAACTGGTTTTTAATTAACTTGTAAATTATTCGGAATTATAAAAACCTTATATTTTAATAATTAAAAAAAAAATAAAACCAAAAACTAAAAAAAAGTGAATAAAAATTTTTGAAAAGATTATTTCAAATTTTTATTACTGAAATTTCACTGAAAAAAAGTTGAACAAAAAGATTTTTGGCTAATAATTAAATTTATTTATAAAGACATTACATAGTCTCAATTTTCTTAATGATTATTTGTCTTTTCAAAGATCTTTTTTTTTCAACATGATCTTTTTCAAAAAAAAAAAAAAAGAAAGAAAAGAAAATGAAAAAGAAAATGAAAAAGAAAAAGTAAAAGAAAAAAGAAGAAAAATTTGAAAATGTAAAACTAAAATTTGCAAAATTAGTAAAAATTATTTGACAAATTATAAAAAATGATTCTGATCCAAACCATTTGAAAATATTTTTTTTGATCAGAATACAGTAAAAACCCTCAAAAAAAATTCCATTAATATTAAAAAGTGAATCAATTATTTTGAAATCTTGTTTATAAATTCTCAAAAAATAGAAAATTATGATATTTTCATTTTTTATTTTTGTACAAAAGTAAAATATTAATAAGAATTCTATGAACAAATAAATAAGAACATCTTTGAAAATGTTATTGTATAGTAAATAGATATTTTTTTTAAAAATGGATTGTTACCTTTACAAGTTAAATAACCAAAAACTAGTTAGAACAATATTACATTTTTTTAATGAAAAATGAAAAAAAAAAAACTTTAACTTCTAGTTATGTTTTCTTTGAAATGATAAAAGATATATGATAAAAGAGGAATGTTATGAATACAAAAATAGTCTAAATTTTCTTACTAATTAGTGATAAGGTGGTCTGGTTGTTGATAAAGCTTTCAAATAGTTTAACAACCTATTTAAACTGGAATAAAATATAGAAAATGTAATAAACCAAAAATGTATTTTGAAAGAACAAGTAAAGGGTTGGTTGTTTTAGAAGCTCTTTTATTCAAAGTAATTTCTAATACAACGATAGACAGAGAAACTTGGATTAACATTTTGTTATTATTGTATTCTCATCTTAAGGATTGATCAGCAAGTTAAACAAATCAAAACAAAATACAAAAAAAATCTTCAACTGATCCTTGATTGAACCAAGTACCTTTTTTAAATTTTTTCCAAAATTAACTTTTTCATTTCAAGGATCTGTTCTTTGATTAAATCGGAAATTTTTCTTTTTAAAAAATAACAGTGAATTAGACTTCAAATCATCAACTATTATAACGCAATTACTTTTTAATCGTGATATTTTGTCATTTATCATGATTTTTTAACAATTTGCGCTCTTTTAATAGAATATCACTATTTTTTATATTACAGCTATATTATTGATAATGGTAATTTTTTTAAAATATCACGATTTTATAAAAATAATTGAGATTTTTGAAACTTTCTCGTGACTTAACAAAGATATCATCAAATCCTCTATAAATTATATTAAAATAATTTTGAAGAATTTGAAATTTCTTTATATTTGAAATACTATTATTCAAAATATTGTAGCAACTTTTTATATTAATTTTTTGATCTTACTCTAAGCATCAAAAAATAATTTATTTCTTTTGAAAAATTCAACCAATATTAAATTAAAAACAAACAAACAAAAAAAAAAATCACTTTTATTAAAGATAACAATAATTTTAATAAAATAATTTAAATCCTAATTTCACTTTAATCTGAACTTGAATCTAATTGGAAATTCTTCTCATTTCCACTCTGTTGATTATTATCTTCCAATTCGATATCCAAATTATTTCCATTTAATAGCTCGTCATCTTCGCTTGACGAATAATTATTTTTCTTTTTTCTTTTCTTTTTTTTTGGTTTATTATCATCCGAATCTTCAGAAGAATCACGAATATTAAACTTTTGGTTCTGGTCGAAAGTTCCCTGTGGGTCGTTTTTAAAGGCTGTTAAAGAGGTTGCCCCAAGGCTATTCCAATCTTTCATGGCTATCCAAATGAACAAGCCCATGATTAAACAGAGATTCCAAATGATACCAAAGCTAAAAAACACTGCGGCTGCACCATAAATGATACCAAATTGGATTAAGAAATAAAAAAAGAAGATGAGGAATATTAAAGTGTAAATGAAATTATCGATTTTTGTAAAATATTTCAATCTGGAACTGATTTCTGGTATTGGTGGGTCAATTATTCTTGAGGTGATAATTTGCAAAACAGGCCATATAACAAAGCATACAAATACTAAGCAATATAATAAAGGCGTTGACGAGTAAAATGATTTATCAACAATATATGTTGACCAAATAAAGGCAGTGCCCCAATCATCAGATAGCATTGGGGCGATAAAAATAGGAAGAGTTAATAACGCAGTTAAGCTTATAATGAAGATATACCAATAGGGAGGTGGGATTAACGAATATTTATAAACCATTAATTTGAAATGCAACACTATGGTTTCAATGAGAGTTAATTTTTTATTTTGGTATTTTGCCTTGATCCAAGATTCAAACCTTTGCCATTTCCCTGACAATATTAGTGTGCGTCTATAAATTTTTGGTATGATTAATAAAGCCAAAATGATCAAGAAAAAAATTATGAACATTGAAATTACAAAATACATTAGGGTCATCCTTTGTAAGATTTCAGCAATAGTAATCCCCCCATATTTTCGTTTCCCAGTGACAGAAAAATATTGCTCAATTTCCTTTTCGACCCCATCAAAGAGAGTAACTTTAACTTTAATTTTATGAAGGTTTTCGCTTTTATACTTTGAAGGATCCCATTTGGTGGTGAATAATGGAGAAGAGCCGGTACGATCCATACTGGCATCGATTAATTCGTCATCAATCCAAACAGAGACTTGGTCAATGTCTAAATCTTCCCAACTACTTTTGACATTTGGATTTTTTTTAAATTTTGATGACGACGATGAGAATGATGATGATGAATAATTATGATTAAAGACTAATACGCGGATATACTCTGAATTGGTAATTAATTCCAGTGGCTCTGTTGAAGTTAAATATTTTGCGTCCTTAGGGTTCGTAATCAAAATGTAGGGCCAATCATCATCTTTGTCCAAATCAATAAAGGAGACGAGGCCATTGTCAATTGCTAAAATCCTAAAGGCCTGATCGTCATCGAAATTGCCCACTTGTAATTCTAATACCCCATCTGTCCACCCTAATAATTGCGAATGGGCGCCTTTTTTTGATCGGCCATGGCCTGCCAGCATAACCAACGGCGGATATTTGTCAAGAATTTCTGAGAGGGAGTGATCGGTATTATTTGCCTTTGATGTTCGATCAACCATTGACAAAGGATAGTGACTCAAAATTATAAAGGGATTGTCTTCGTTCGTTAAATTTTTTAATCGGAACTCCAACAGTGTCAAGATCTTTTCAGAATCAGAGCCAAATAGAGAGATCCCTCTTCCGGGGCTTGGGTACTGATTAAAATCAACTAGCAAGAAATTGTATTTGTCTTCATCTTCTTGATCTTCTTCGCATCCCTCGCCACAGATTTTGACAGTTCGAAGAACGACGGGAGACCTTGTTGTGTCATTGACCTCTAGCGGATCGATTTTTTGCGCTGACCAATCGTAATAGTAATTGTTATCCGATTCGATGTCTTCAACCCCTGCAGAATCAGAATCACCCCGGACGTCAAAAAACTTTTCTTTATCATACAAGTCCACGCTGCTTAAAATTGTTTCGTAGTTAGTCCACTGAGACTGAACTTGTTCGTTGCCATAGCTTTTACCCTTCAACCCTCTTCCCTCAACAATGCCCCCAGAATGGAAGACCCAATGCGGGTCGATGTGTTTGACCTTGTCAAGCAAAAAAGTTTCAAAATTGTTTGAGTTGGCAGAATTGGTATCTGAAATGTGTGTGTTGCCAACGTGTACAGACCACACTAAGTGATCCAGTGAATTGGATAGCGTTGTATTGTTTTCATCGTCTTCAATCGGGATCGTAATAGGCGAAATCACTGTTGCAGATAGGATCGAAAGAACTATTATTATGAAGACAACGATCTCACTAAAATGATCACGAATAATTACTTTAATGATTCGATTAATATTTTCGAGAAACGCGTTCATGGGATTCTTAAAGGATCTGTTTTTTTAATTTTGTTTAAATAGGAAATTTTGGATGGTATCCTTTTTTTCAGAAAAAAAGATTGGTTTTTTTTTTTTTAAAAATGTTTCTTTTTGGATCAGAAATATTTTAGAAATCAAAGAAAAACGAAAAAATGAAGAACCTTTGAAGGAAATTGTGCTTGTTCTTTTTTTCTGACTGTTTGGTTTTTTTTTATTGGTGTTTAGTTGAGGTGCTATTTTCTTTTTGTTTCGGTGTTTGTTGGAATGTGTATTCACTTGTAGTCTTATGCAGATTATGAAATTTGGATAATTGAAAAATACTTTTTATCTCTGTAAAACACCTTTCAGATTTGATGGCTTTTTTAGTTTTAATAAAAGTAAGTGAATCGGCCAATACCTAAAAATCAATATATAAGAGAAAAATATTTATATGAGTTTGATTTGTTTAATAAGATTAACAGGAAATGATTATGAAAAAACTTATAAGCAATAATCTTTTCAGTGCACTAATAACTAAACCTTCTCAAAATTCATCCACCCAAGATATTGAAAAAGTAGTAATTGAATTATCCTTAAGGTTAGTGTGCTTTGTATAAAAAAAAATTATTGGGAATGAAATAAACTTTTTTATGTAATTTTTGAGATACCGAATACCAATTAACACAATTTGTAAGGTCTACAATATATTTTTAATAAATCAACAAGTAAAAACAAGATATTTTTTCAAAAAGGTCTTATAACCCAATAATCAGTATATAAGCAAAAAATCAAGTTTTTAATTCTGTCATTTTTTTTCAATTAACTTTTTTGGAATATCTTGAACTAATAGTTTTGAACCAAGTATTTACATATGTTTAAATTCTACTCGTTTTTACTTTTCAGGAAACGTTTTTTTTCATGCGGCCATCGATCTCAAAAAATCAATGACAAAAAAATAGAATTTTTTGCTTTTATATCTGTACTAGGGATTTAAGATAGCCCTCGATTAAAAATTTGTATGTTGTGAATTACAATTTTGAAAACAACTGTGTTAATTTTGAAGTGTCACTCTTTGGCACTTTTTGAGATCTCGTAGATTTGATTTTTTTCATTTATTTTATTTTTCGAATTAGTTATTTTTATCTCAAGAATATTACAAAATCCTTACTTTGTCAAATATAGAGGTTTCAAAAAAAGCACAAATTAGATTAAATTGAATTAAATCAATTTTATACAGTAAAAAAACAATTTATATGAATAGTGAAAAAAAAAGTATGAGAAAAATATTTTGCAGCAAAAGGACTTTTTAGTGTATACATTAAGATCATATATAAGGAACAAAATAATCAAAATAAGGATTTAAAAATATTAATAACACACAATAAAAGATTGCCCATCTGAACAAAATACCCTTTTTTATAAAAAACTCAAACAATAATCTAAGAAATAATGTGTCTTAAACACATTTTTGAAAGATTGTATCTTAGACAAATTTTTTTTGTTAATTCTACTTTATTTATTTAATTTCGTGTTTGTTATATAATCTTCATACTTTATCCTTTTTTTTTTTGAAGTTGAATTTTTGATAATTGAAGGACAGTCCGGGATTTGAATTATCTGTAAAAATCAAGTTATTTTCAGAAAAGTAGGGCAACTTTATAATAAAAAATTTTTTTCTCAAGAAAAAGAATCCTACAGTACCATTTTTTATATAAAGTATTGAAAAAAATAATAGACAGAAAAAAAATAGCTAACATGAAAATAATCCCAGACAAGATTTTTAATTATGAATATTTGTGAAATATTTATGTAATTTCTTTTATTTAAAACCAAATCACTTCTTTATGAATCAAAACTTTTTAAAATTGTTACTCAAACACTTATTAGAATGATAATTAATGAAATTAGATTTGTTCAAAATACTATCAAACCAAACAAAAACCAATAATAAACCTTATTATTTTCCAAACTCTAGTTTACCTCTATAAAAATATATTTTTTTTTTCAAAATAAGTTGATCGAATTAAGCTTACAAACAATTAAGTGAGTATTCTATAAAAAAGCACCACTTTTGTAAACTTTGGGCAGTTTTATTATAGAGTTATTAAAAAAAAATATTTCATTATAAAAAAGATTTGGTTTATAAATTTTCCGAATATTAATAATTAGATCCCGTGTAATGAAATATTATGATGCAAAGTATTTTTTTCAATACTAGTCATTCATATATCTGAATTCCTAATCTTAAAACACTCATCCTACAACACTTTATTTCAAAGAATATTTTGAAGTTCAATTATTTTTATATAATTTCTTTACATTTAAACACCCAAAATGTGTTAATAAAACTTTATTTAAAAATATTTTTAAAATATATATTTTTATTTATCAGTATAATATTAAAATATTGAATTATCTATTTTTTTTTTTTTTTATTTAATAAGGTGTTTGTGTTTACGAAATGGGTGTGTTGTCCCCTTCTAAATAATTGGATTGATATGGGTTTATTTTTTCGAATAAAAAGTTGTATATATTTTTTATTATTTTAATTTAATTGTTGTTTATTTCATCATATTTGTGGTTAGTTTTTTTTAATTTAAGAAATTAAAGTAATCTTATGCACGTGACAGCACTTTTCTTTCGTATTTTGAGCAATTAAAAGAATAGAGAAAAATATCTTATTTTGGTCTATTCCTTCGAACCACCCCCCAAAAAATAGGCACTCCACATCATTTGGTGGTACCTATGGTTAAATTTTCCTTAATTTTTATTTTAATAGAAAAATAATTGTTTTTTCCAAACAGAAACCAAGAATTTTTTTAAAACAAAAAAAAAAAAAAAAAAATAGATACTCTATAATATTTAACAGTAATTGGAGACACTTGCTGAACTCCAAAACTTCTATTTTGAAATTCTCTAACGATATAAACATGTTTTTTTACCTACTAGAGATAATTAAGATTTTCAATCTTGTTTTTATAAATAAATACCATATATGATATTTTTATTATTTAGATTAATTTCCAAAATTATTTTTTTTTAATTCAGAAATCCAAATTTTATCATAATTTTCATATTTTGGGCTTTTTTACCTAAACACAATCATCATTTTATAAAGATGAGATCAATAATTATTTCTACTTTTACTCATGAAAATTTTTATAGACATTTTAACTAACTGTTGAGAGAAAAATGTTGGACAGAGAAAAATGTTGGACAGAGAAAAATAGTTGGACAGCAATTTTAATTGCGAACCTTACTGAAAATGATTTTTAATTTCAATCGTTTGTGAAATAACCCAAGAAAATAACAACAATCTACTTATTAGAATAACAATCAATGTAATTCTACTTTTACAAACCTTATTTCTTATAATCTAAAGCAAGTTTAAAAATTACCAAATTCAGAATTAATAGTAAACTTTACTAAAACTTGGATTTTTGTTAAAATAGCATGATCTACTTTAGTTATCAACCATTTAAATGAGTATTCTACACACACCACAGATTAATGAACTTTTAACACATTTAAACCTGGATTTATTTAAAATTCATCTAGTTATCAATAGGATTTGGATTTTCAATTTTACTAATGTTCCCAATTAAAAATGCTGTCCAACCCTTTTTCTGTGTCCAACATTTTTCTCTCTACAGTAATGTTTATTTCAAATTAAGAAAAATAAATTTTATCACAAAGTTCCATCAGTAAAAAGCTAAATTAAATCTCAAGATATTAATAATCAAATGATCTTATGAAGATCTTGGGATTTTTACAACCAATAATGATGGAAACAATATCTGGAGCCTTGAAATAAAATTATCATTTACTATTCTTTTACAATTAATAAATCAAAAATATTATTTCAATTTCCAAAATGTATATTAATTAGGACTTTTACAATCAAATTAAAAGAGTAAAAATTTTGTCAGAGATTCCAACTGAGGTAGTTTCATCAAATGTCAAAAAATATCATTTCTAAAGTATTAGTTAAATATTTGGGTTTTCAACTAATTATTCATATCAAAATATTTGGGAGAATTTGAACAAAAAATTATTCATTTTTTAATTGAATAATAATAGTATTAATTAGAAAATTACAGTATTGAAGAACTAATGTAATTTACCCTCAATGACAACCATCTTTAATATATTGTTTCTAGTGATCAACACTAATCCTTTTAAGTTCTAAATGTTGAGTTGTTGTCTGACTGAAATTGTCCTATTAACCCATGAAAATTTTTCTTTAAAGTTCCATATTATTTGATGCGTTAATATGCTGAAATAGCACCAAAGATCTTCAAAAAGTAAATTGTGTCTTGAATTTTTTTTCTCTAATTTGGCTATTCAATAGAACTTTTGTAACCAGTTTTAATGAGGGTAATTTAGTTTTCAGAGTTGTGTTTCCCAAAGTGTTTTTTTAGACATATACCTATTAAATTTGATAGATCTGGTTTAACCAAAGTACCAATAAGTTTTCACTATTTTTAGATAATTGAAAGGGGTTTTAGCAATGGTAAATTGAAAAAGATAAAACTTGGGGTAAGATTCTTGTTTATTTTCAAAAAGTAGACTTATCCCCAAGATTGTTTTTATAAAATTTCAAATTTAATCTCTCAGAAAACATAGTTGTTTAAAAAGAAAAACAAAAATTGTAAAGGATGATCGGAAAGACAATATACCTTTCAAAGTGATTTTTTGTGATATTATGAAAGTAATAAAAAAATTACAAAAAACTATCAAAATATAGAGTTTTTAATCTTTTTCATTTTTTTTTTTTTTTCATTATTTAATTTTTTAAATGATTTCGACTTTTTCAAAATCATTAATTAAACGGCAGTCGAGCACTCTTGTCTCTCGAGGGCTGTTTAGTTTAGTGTCAAATTTCAAAATTGAAAAGCAATTCAAGTTACCAAAGAACACTGTCAAGCGATTTATGTGAGGTGTCAACCAAGACTGTATCGATTCTTGGTATGACGAAGGCTATCCCTTTCCCCGAATTGTAATTTACTATTCGCCAAACAACAATTTTAGCGACAAGCACTGCACAGACATACTTCGTGAGTTACTCAAAAACAACTATGACGCTGTCATTGAAGACGCCAACGGCAAGTTTTCCAACGAAGCCAAATCAAAGGTCTTGCACATCACGACAATTTATGGCGGTGACCTTTGGATTTACGAACAAGAAGGAAGAATGCCAAAGCCAGGTGAAATTATCGATAGGATCGAAGACACAAACAACAAACATTTTGATTAACAAGCTCTTAAGAATTTTTTTTTTATTGGCCAAAAGATCCAAGTTCACTTTCTTTTTTATTTTGTTTTTTTTCCTAAATTCCAAACATTGCAGACAAAGTGACTGAAAATTCGTTAACCTTAGTGGGGGAGTTTTCATGAAAAAATTGTTCGATGGGAGAAATTTAAGTACAAACCAAAATAAAATTAGCATTACGAAAATCATTATTCTTTTTTTTTTTTGTTTTTATTTTCCTTTAATTTTCCCTTTGGATATTGATTATTTTTTTCGAATCCCCAAAATCTTTTACTCTGTAATCATAGAAAAAAACCAAATATTTCATAAAACCAATTAGCAATGAAAATTACCTCTAATTGGGGTTTTACTTTTTGAGCTTGGTACAAAAATTAAAACTTTTGTTAAATTTTTTTTTTTTTTATTTTGAAGGGAGGAAATTAAGAACTACTTTATCAATTGAAATTGACTTTTTAATGGAATTTAAAATGGGATTTTGTGATTGGTAAATCTCACAAATATTTATTCAGTGAGATCTACGAAGGAAAAAAATAAAAATTTTATATATAATTTGTTTGTACTATATTTTTCTGTCATTTTTAAGATCTCAAAAAATGAAAAAGAAGGCTATGAGCAATGGGCTTTTTGTAAAATTTCTTCTTAGTTGAAAATTCCATACCCAAACATCTTGTTAATAATTTTCTAAACAATTATTTTGCGTGTAGTCTAATAGTTTGTAGTATATGAACTTTTATATAAAAGGTCAAAATTGAGACAAATTATAAAAATTTAAGAATAAATCATTATTATTTTCAGACAAATTGTACTCAGTTCCACTTTTAAAACACAAACTTTCAACAAAATTTAAGACCTTAAAAAAATCTCAAATTAAGGCACATTTTTTGGGATTTTTTAATACACAAATTATTTTACTTGAAAAAATAAACCAAATAATTTGAATATTTTCTAATGAAGAGTTTATTCAAAAATCAAATAGAGTAAATTCTATCACGTAAACTTATATTGGTAACTACTTCCATAAAAAAACAAACAGATTCTAAACCCAAAAAAAAAAAAAAAAACTAAGAGAAAATCACAATACCTTTGAAAGAATAGTCATTGCTTGGGAAGATAATGTAAGAATTCAAATAACACAATATTCAAACATTAAGGGGATACGATCTTTTAAAGTTGGACTGGTTTATTAAGTGTGTTTGAAAGGTTCATTATTTGTTTGAAGCAAAATGATTGTGTCTTTTCCTTTCGCCTCTCAAAAAATATTTCTTAAATGGGGTGTTCTATTTTACATACCAAAAATTTACTTATTTCTCTTTAAGTAAATAATATTGATAAAAAGTTATTTTGATCCAAATTCGAGAATAATTTGGTTGAACTCCCCTTCACAATTTTAATGAGGTTTGATCAATAACCTTAAATACCTTTTTGTAAATTGAAATAGAATATAAAAAATTTCTTTTTTTGGTCAAATGTGGTTAAAAATTGAGAAAAACTGAAACTGTTCAAACTTTGCTCTATAGGATCAATGATTTCACTAAGCCTTTACTAAGTAATTGCACTACTAACTTAAAGTTTTTTTTCGAATTCTAATATCTTTATTGTCAGGATTTATCTAAAATTATTTAATGAAAATTTTATACCGTCAGTTCCACTTTTAAGACACAAACTATCAACGAAATTTAAGGTACAAAAAAATCTCAAATTAAGGCACAAAATTTGGAATTTTTTTTTACAATTTATTTTACTAGAACCTGAATTTTGTCCCTTAATTTGAGATTTTTATTGTGCCTTAAATTTCTTTGAAAGTTTGTGCCTTAAAAGTGGAACTGACTGTAAATAAAAAGTTTGTTTTTAAGGGGTTAATGCAGATAATGAGTAGTCCAAAATCAAAATATGAAGTTATTGAACATAAATCACATTAATTATTTAAGGTTCAAATGTCTCTAACAGTTTTGATTAGATAAGTAGTATTAATTGTTGATCTTTGATAAATAAAAAATGATCTTTTTATTAAAAAAAAAAAGCAAATTATTAATAAAAGATTTATCTTTAGAAACAAATTGAAATAGTTAATCATTAATCTTCAGATTTCCAAGTTGGAAACTATCTTTCTTAAATTAGTCTAAAAATGACAATTAGTATACTAAAAAAAATTGATTTTTTGAAAAAAATTAAATAATTAAAATAAAAGATTATTTTGTTATAATATTATTGATCTTGGAAATATATAGATGTTAAAACTAACTTTATAAAAAGGAAATAAAACAAATCAGTACTTATTATATTTCTTTCTTGAATTTTATTGGGCTAATCTTTAAATTAAAAAAATATTGACTTTTAAGGGTTCTTACAAAAAAAAATATTAAGGTTCTAGTTATCTAACATGGATTCGCTTAATAGTCGAGGTGTGGTTTGGAACCTAAAAAGGGTATTGTGAAATAGCACTTATTTTAATTGAAAAAAATTCAAATAACAAAAAAAAAAAATGATAGGATCACATTGGCAAAAAAATCTGAGTTATAAAAAATAAGTTTGGAAGAGTTCTCAATTTCAAAAAATCAAAATTTTAAAAAATAATTGCTTCTTTCAATTTCGGTCCAAAAGACTTTAATTTCTTCAATTTAAAACAAATTGTTTTCTAAAAGTGAATAATCAATTTAATTGAAATAAATATATTTTTTAGTTATATTTTAACTCTCTATATTTGATAAAGAAAGGGTTTGGTAAGATTCTTTTCAAAATAATAACTCATTTAAGAACTCAAAAAAAAATGGAAAAAAAAATATTCTTGAAGAGATCTCAAAAAGCCCCAAAGAGTGACACTTCAAAACTAACATAGTTGTTTACAAAATTTTATATTCTAATCATTCTAATTGGAAATTGGGTATCTGTCTTGGGGACTTTTTTCCGAAAAATGTGCTCTTTTTTGATTGTTAATTTTTAAAGATCGATGGTACTTCATATGTTTGATAGTTTTTGATTGGTATTAGTTGCTCATAAAAATTACTAAATTTATTTAATGCATCACATAAAATTATAATTAAACATAATTATAGCCCCTTAAATGCTACAATGGTATTAAGATGATTTCTATTTTTCGATTTGGAAAATGTATTAAAAAAAAACAAACCAAAAATGAAAATTTTTAATTGTCTTATTAAAATTAAAAAAAATATCTTATATGAAAATAATTCCAGATAGTATTTTTTAATTGTTAATATTTGTAAAATTATTGTGTAATTGGGTTTTATTTAAAAAATCCAATCTCATTTATATATAACTAACTTTATTTATGAACACAGTAATAAACCTACCTAAAATTCATTAAAGTGGGATTTTTATAGAATAGTTATTGAATTCTTTGATAACAGAAATTGATATACATTTTTTTGAAAAACAAGAGAGTTTTATAAAGGTTTATTATTAATTTAAAAAATGATAATTTTTATTATTGTTTTTTTAATTAATTGAATGCTATTTTGAACAAGTGTAATTTTATTAATTACTGTTCTAATATGTGGTGTAGTTATAATTTTACAAGTTTTTCTCTTAACAAAAAAAGGATTTGATTGGAAATAAACGAAATTACACAACAATGGTCCTAATTTCAAAATTAAAAAAACTTTTCCAAGATTTTTTTGATGCCTGGTATCTTTTTCACTTCTATACATTTAAGGTTTACAATCCCTGATATCCAAAAATAGATTATCTTGTGTAGGGTTTAGTGGCTTATTAATTTTGTTGTTATCTGATCGATCTTCGACTTGGTATGGAATTTTGTAATAGTCCAAACTCGCAATTTTTGACGATTTATTTTTTTTTTTTCCGAAACCCGAATTGAAGAGTGTAAGATTCATATATCGGAAGTTAAATATTAAAAAAAATGTGATTTGTGTGCTTTTTGATTGAAATTTTTAATTAGATTTGGTTTAATACGGAGCTTTAAAAGAAATAATTTTTTTCATTTCGTTAATTAACGAAAAAGTAAATCAAAATTATCTTCAACAACACAAAAATCCAAATTTATTCTTAAACACCTACCAACCTATTAATCTTACATTCTTCAATTCGGGTTTTGGAAAAAAAAAAAATAAATCGTCAAAAATTGCGAGTTTGGAATATTATTAAATTATACAATTTAATATATACAAAGTGAAATAGATAACAACAAAATTAACAAGACACTAAACCCTACACAGGATAATCTATTTTCAGATATCAGGGGTTGTAAACCTTAATTGATTATCTATTGAAGGAAATTCTAAAAAAATATTACAAGTTCCTAATTTCTATTGAACATTCCTGAAACAATTACAAAACCCAATTTTAGTTGTGTAAGATATATTAAAGTTCTCACATACTAATCTTTTTATTACTGATTTTATCTTCATATATAAATAAAAATCAAATCCCAAAAATAGATCGATTAGTGAAATCAAAATATGTGTAAAGTGCATCTAAATAAACCAAAATTTAAACATGTATATAATTATCAAATGTTGTATTTAGATTGTGAACATCAGTAAAAGAGAATTTTTGGAAATTTTTTAATATTCAGATTTTTCCTATTTACTGTTGTTGAAAAAAAGTGAAAAAGGGAAAAAAAGGAAACAAATTTTTAATTGGTAAACATTTCAAAAAAATTCAAAGTAAGATCAATTAATAAAAGATAAATAAATAACGATAGACAAAATGAAGTACTCAACCACAATAACAGTTTTTTTGATACTACTTTTTGTGTTGTTCTTGGATTAATCTATTATTAAAAATATTTTCAAAAAATTGACTATTTTTGTGATATCCAAAGCCACACCAACAATTTCGATAAATCAAGTAGATTTAAATTGTATTTGTTAGTTTGATTGAAAATAATATAATGGATTATTATTTGAAGTTAATTGGTTTCTTCTTTTATTAATTGATTTTATTTTCATTTTCAGTAGGGTTCTATTAATGTTCTCAATAAAAAACTGTGTGTAACTTTTTTTACCTGTTTTACTTTTTTTCCAAAATGGCTAAGTAAAATTGGATTCAACTTTTAATTGTAAAATAAAAAGATTACTATTTTCATCTACCTTTCCCAAGATAATTAATACACTAATAATTCAATAAATCACCAAATTCTTCATTTTTCAAAAGTTAAAACATGAATTTCACATTCTTTTACAGAAATAACAACTGTCTTTATTTGACTTTGATCTCTGAAAAAAATCTTTTTTCAGAAAACTGAATGAAAATTTTGTTCATTTTATTTAGAAACAAATAGTAGAGCATAATATGTTGTATTGATTTAAATTCAGTTATTTTTAATTCAAGACTCCAAACATCTTTATTAATTTTTAAAATAAAGTCGAAAAAAAGTTAAATATCTCTTGAGTTTTACTATTAAAATCGATTTGAGAATTTTTTTCAGGAATTGTTTTTTATTATATGGCAATACTGTGAAAAAGCAAAAGGTTTGAAACTATTTTTTGTTGTTACTTTTGAAAGAAAAGAAGAATTAAAATAAATTAACAAAGTTCTCAATGCGAAAAGTAAAATCAACAATTTAAAACTCTTTTCAAAATTAAAAAAATAAATGTTACTCGCCTTATAAAATCGTTAACTTTGAAAGTTAAAGAAACTTTGTGTGAGATTTATTTTTCAACAAACTTTAGTTTCTTGAAACATTCTATTTAAGGGACTAGTAAATCTTATTTATTTTTTTTCCCAAAGGTAATAGAGTAATTATTTACATATGGATACAATTAAGGCCAATAAGAAACTTAGTTTGTCAACTTTAGAGAAATGAATAATCATTTTTAAAAGATTTCATTTTTTCCAATGGAATTTTCAGTCAAAAGATCTGATCCTTTTGGTTTGGATGTTTGGATCAAATTAGAAAAATAAAAATTTGCAAAAAAATTTATTTTTGAAGAAATATCACTTTTAGTAATTTTTGAGAGTCTTAATAAACAAGTAAGGTTGTGTCTTTAATATTATTTTAAAAATACATCAAAAATAAATCAAATATTGTATCCTTGAAGATCTAAAAAATTTAAACATTTATTGTCTTCACAAATATTTATTCAATTTCTTGAAATTTAAAAGACTTGTCAATATACTTTTTCAAATATCTAGAGTATAAACAAGGAACTGTTGTATTAAAATCAGGTTTTTGATACTATCTATTATTTTTTTTATTATTGGAAATGATGCATATGAATTGTTTTATTTGTTTCAAAATCTTGAAAAAATTGAGAAATAAACGAAAAACCTATTTGATACATTTAATCATTGGATTGTCAATGACTTGCTGAAATAATTAAGATTGGGTTTATAATTATTGATTATAAATAATCAAATTAAAAAGTATTTCTTTAGATAATAAGTTGAATTTTCCTGGTTTTAAAAAAGTATTTCGGGAGAATTTTTAATTCGATTCTTTGGTTCTTTTTCTCATATTTTTTCATTCAATCCCTAGAAAAAATAGATTTGGTATGTTCTTTGAATCAAAAAATTATATTTTTTACAAGTTTAAAATAATTATTGTATTTTTTTTGAGATTAAGTATATTTTTTAAACTTAGTTATTTTAGAACTTAGTGGTTTCATTTCTAAAGTGTATTTTTATACAATTCCTTTACAGGCAATAAGATTTCAATCTTCTTTCAAAGAAAATAATTTTTTTTAAATAATTTGGAAATATGTTGAATTTTGAACTTTTCAAAAATGAGAAAAATGGATCAAACTTTTAAAAACAATAATTCATTTCTAAAAATGGCATTAAAAGTAAGAAATGTATTTGTAGTTATCAGATTTTTACTTTATTTTTCAATTTCAAGATACGGTAAAATTTTTTTTGGAATTTACTATTGGATTTACTTGAAGATTTTTTTTAGTTTACTAGTCCCTTTAAAAGTTTTCTAAAAAAAGAAAGATTTCCACTGAATTGTTACCACATGTTTAATATCCCCATACTATTATTTTATTCCGATTTGTAAAAATCAAAATTGTTCTAAAAATATACTTTTCAAATTCGATAAAGATTAAATTGCTTCTAATGGAGGTGTTTATTTAGTTTTTGAATTAGAAATTTCAAATTTAGTTACTTCCAAAATTCTCTCTTTATTTCATCAAGTCTTTTGTAACAAAAAATCCATCACACCAAAATTGAATTAGGAAAAAAATTTTCGAAAAATGTTTAGAAAATTATTGGTTGTAAGAAAATAGTTTGATCCAATTCTTGTATCAAAAGACTGAAACAGAATATTTTTTCAATAATTACAACTTTAACAATTCTCAAAAACTTAATACAATATCGGAACATGCTTGAAAATAAAATTTCCCTACTTTTTGTCAAAACTCAAAATTTACATTCCCAAAAATATCAAAAAGGATTAAAAGGTGCTTTCTCGGCCCATTTGGAGATTTTCAATTTGAATTAGCAAAAAAAGAAAATTGTTTTCATTTTCCAAACCCAAGAAATTTTTGAATTATGAATGGAATAAAACAGAAAATGATTTTGTAATTCAGTTTCCACCCCAGCAATGTTGGTAATAACATACCAAAGGTATGTATTGAGTGGATAAATGACAAAACTTTTTATTTTTTTTGTAAAGTTTTTGAATAAAAAAAAAAATAATTCGAAATTCCACAAAAAAATTAAGAATCATTTTTTTAATTGTTTTTCTAAAGAAATTTATTTCTAATCAAAACAAAACTTAATTCAAAACTTTTCTAGTGTTTATCTCACAACACATTTGTATTGTAACAAATGTCTCGTCGCAATCATCGAAACTTTCGGCCTTTAAAAAAAAATGACCCGCCAATCATTTTAAAAGATAACAGTTTTCAATTTGTCTCCAAAGGAACAACAAAGAAAAAGAAAGACAACAATAAAAACAGAATCTTGGACAAGAAAAAAACAACTGTAAGTTCCTAATTTTTTTGTACTTGCTAGTCTTGCTCAAAAAATGAATTGCGTGTTATTTCACTTACACCTAAAAAACCTAACTTTTTTTTTTTTTTGATTTTTGGAATCCCATATCTGAATGCAAAACCTGTTCTTTCTAAATGAACCGTCCAATCCAGATCCTCAAAAATTTGAGTACAGATCTTATTTCCACATATTATGAATGTAATAAGGAATTCATGTATCGAACAAAAATGAATCCCAAAAGATTCATTACTGTAAACCATAAGCCAAGAAAAAACCAAGGATTTGACAATTCAGGATATGAATTAATCTTGAAAGTTGACGATATTCTTGTTGGAAGAAAAAACAAGTAAGGTTTTAATCCTATTTGTTTCTTTTTTTAGTTAACTTTTTTCAAAAAGTCAACCCTAATTGAATTGGATCGACTTTTTTTTAAATTAATTTTCCAATTTATTTTTTTCTTCAACTTACAAAAGGTTTAGAGTTTTAGACGGTCTAGGCTCTGGCACATACGGACAAGTTGTTAAATGTCAAAACTTAAATGACAAAAGTCAATTTGTTGCAATAAAGGTTATTAAAAATCACCAAGCTTATTTCAACCAGGCACTTTTAGAAATCAATATTTTACAGACAGTAAGAATTTTTTTTTTTTTTTCATTTGTTTATTTTTTTTCCTGTTTTGAGAATTTGAAATGATAAACAACGAAGAATTATAAAACATCGAATTTATCTCTGAAACATTATTTTCGTTTTTCACATACAACCGTCTTGTGAGAGGCAATACAGAACATAATTCTTTTTTGATAAAATCAACAAATTAAAAATTTCCAATTTTGCTAAATGCAAATAAATTTTGCTTTAATTGAACAATTAATTTGTCCAAAATTGTTTAAAGTGTTCCAAATCTCAATTTCACAGAATTATATAAGAAATTTGTTCTAATTGAGCCTAAAAATAAACAAAGGTTTGGTCAAATGAAAATTGTGAATCGAGAATTTGATTTTCTCACTATTAACATTTGATTGAGTTTTCAAACTGAAAATCAATATTAGCAACCAAACAAAAATCAAAAAGTCTATTTTTTCAGTTGTAAATTGGTCTTTGTCTTTACCTTTTAAATGTGAAAAAATTTTGTACAATTTTCTTTTTTTGATCTTGGTTTTTTTTATACAACTGTTAATTTCTAAAAGAAATTTTACAAAACTTTCCTTCAGATAACCAAAAAAAAAAAAACAAAAAGAAGAAAATTTATATAAATCTCTCAAGTTCCAATTTCTAAAAGGGAAATTCAAAATATAAACAAGGTTAAATAATATTTGCAATGGTTTTGACTTTGATCTTGGATATATTTTTTGAGAAGTGGAAGGAAAATTTTGTTATTTTATCTTTCAATTACAGAAAGAGGTTATCAGAACAAAAGAACTTTAACTGTTTCTTTGCTACCTTTTGACAAAAATCTCTCCTTATTAAAGAATTTTTACAACTTTTTACTTCTTTTCAATTTTTTTATTGGGGGGTAAATATGACAAAAAAAAATACAATAAAAAACAAAGGTGTAGAATTAAATTAAGCAACAAAAGCAGTGTTTAAATTCTAAACTGTGGGTTAGTTTCTTTTGTTTTTGTAGTGTCGATTTTCAATTTTTAATTGGGAAAAAATATCCAATTGATTTTCACATTTTATTTATTTTTGAAAGGAATTAAATTCCGATTTTGTTGAATAATTTTAATTCCCCTGAATTCTTTTGTAAATGATCGCTGAGATATATTCAATATCTTTAATTTTTAGGTGGGAAGTTCTTTATGGACAATTGTAATCCCAGAAAAAGAAAAAGAGATGAAGTGGAATTTTTCCTCTTTTAAATACATAAACCGTTTTTATTTTTAAAATTTTGAAAGCCGTCCTCAAAGAAACAGATCTCATCCAAGGACGAAATATTTTGGGTCCACTTAATGAATGAGCACTCTAATTGGAACAGTTTTAAAAAGACTAGTAATATTTTATTAATGATACTGGTATTTGAATTTTAAACGGGAAAAATTTTCACTTCATTTTCAATTTCCTTTTTCAAATAAAGTTCACAAATTACAACCTACTTCTTTGGAGAACTCCGTTTGAAAAAGATAAAGGATGACAAGGTAGTGAAAATATTTTCCCATTTATAATTCAAATACCAGTATTTGAATGATAAATGAGGAAATATTTTCACTTCATTTTCATTTTCCTTTTTTAAAACAATTTATAATTACAATCTAACACATTTGAAAACTTTCTTTGGTAAAAAGAATAATAAAAAAAAAAAAGTAAAATTTTTTTCCAATTTATACATCACATATAGTACTGCTGCCCAAATAATACATTCCAAAAAGTTTCTACACATTTTTCAAAATAAAAAAAAAATGTGTTTCTTTTTTAGAGGAAAACCTTTACATTAATAAACCGATCAAAGAAACTAACAATAAAACCTAAGTAAATGTGGTATTATTGATTTCTGTAAGTTCTCTTATTTAAAATTAAATTCAAAAAATAAAGGATCAATTTGCAAAATCTATTTCAAAAAAAAGTATTATTTTTAAGAAGAGAAAATTTTTGAATACCAAAAAGTTCAAAAAAATTTCAAAAAAGAGAGAAAATTTCTGAATAATTTTGAACAAATTTCGTTCCTAATTTAAAATTTACTTCAAAAATCAAGGAATTTACTCTCAAAAATGATTTGAACTTAGGTATACTATTAGATATTGAATTGGATGTTACATTGAAACAAGAAGAAAAAAATGCACCGATTATATTTTGAAACACAGATAATAGTTGTTGGGAACGCATTATTTTGATCACTGTAATATCCCAAAAAAACAAGAAAACGAAATTAAGCTTTAACCATTATTAATGACTGTTACATGGATTCTACCCCGACGCACTTTGGATACAAAGACACGAATTTGTCATTTCAAAATTCTCTTTCTTTAACAGATTAAATGTTCCCAACACTTAACCCTTAACAACAAATCCCGAAAAACTAGATAAAAAAAAACCATTTCGTTTCACAAGAAAATATCAATAGAATGACTGTAATTTTCCAATTGATCAATGGAAAATTTTTAATTTTTAAATAAACCAAAAAACTTGTTTGATAAAAATTCTAACAAAAACACACAAGATCTTTGCAAAGTCAAAAAAATTGAAAATTGACTAGCTAATTTAACTTTAGATCGGTTTATTGTTAAGGGTTAAATGAAAGAATCATTTAATCTAACAATGAGAGAATGTTGAAGTGAATAAATTTGTAACCTCTAATCCAAAAAGGTGAATAAACCTATCAATTATAAGCATTTTAAACTTAATTTATTTTGCCAAGTTAATTTGACTTTTCCTTATTTGACTTTGGGAAAAAATTTATATTTTTTTTTATTTTGAGATTTTAGTTGTATTAAAAAAAATTACACCGATAAAATACTATTACTTAAATTACAGTCACAATTATCCTTTTGATTAAAACATGAAATGAAGTAAAACTATTTTTATCAATGGCTAATTTTAAAAGTATTTCAATATATTTTTTCTACGGCTGTTTGAAAAATGCGAGGACTTAAAGTTTCAAAAGTTGCAGACAAACTGTTTGGCACCCTTGTAATCAACCCGATTAACACATTAAAAAAACCTTAGTTCCCACCTTTTTAAAACAGCAGAAACAATCAAAAATTTGACTTTAAAATTAAGAACTTTTTACAATTTTTGTAATAATATTATTTTTAAATTTAAGATCAAGCTTTGTGTGTTTGAATTCAAAATTTTGTACGTTTAAAATAATAATTTACAAAAATCTAAATACTTTTTACAATTCATCAAAATTGAAACCATTTTTCAGTTCAAGTTGGGCATTTTTTCTCGAATTTAGGTAATATCTAGCGTCTTCCCCAATGATCATTAAAATTTCAAACAGATTTTTATTGTTTTCAATAAAAAAAGTACTAAAGTTTTTCAAATATGAAATTTTTTATTTTTGATAATTTTCCATTTTATTTTCAAAATAATAATCATAATATTTATTTATTCTTTTTTTTTTTTAATTTAATATCCAATTTCAATAATTGTTATTGATTTTCTCAACCTTTTTTAACAAATTTAACTTTTATAAAATAAAATTTAATAGCTAGAAAAATATAGAATGAATCAAAAAACTGTTAAATATTTGCATCATTTTCTATTTCGAAATCATTTATGTATTGCATGTGAATTACTTTCAGTTAATTTACTACAATTACTAAAATTAAATAGATACCGTGGATTTTCAATAAAAATAATTAGAAAACTTTCAACTCAACTTTTAGATTCATTAATTCTTCTTTATGATACTGGCATTGTGCATTCTGATCTTAAACCAGAAAACATTCTACTTGAACAGTTTGGATATTACTTTTTCTTGGTTTTTTTTTCCATCACAAATTTCTTTATATATATATTATTTCTCTTTATCTTTGCAAATTTTGGAATCCAAAAATTATTTTTAAAATCTGAGCAAGGAAAAATAATTTTTTAAAAATTAATTATTGGATTACTAACAGACAAACCCCAAATTATTTACCGTTTAACAAAAATAGAGAATATTAACAAAAATTGTAAAAGTATTATTAATTTTAAATGCTTTAAAAAATATTAATATTAATATTTTAACAACCAAAATATCAAAGAATTTATGATCCTTAATAATTATAGAATGAACTTTTAATATTTAACAGAACTAAACGTGTTTAGCATTCTTATTCTACATTCAAATTAATTTCTTTCTTAAAGGGGACGGAAAAATTTTAAATTTTCAGGTCAATCTGATTTCTATGATTGTGTGTAATAATCTTAATTTAAATCGAAAATGACTTTAATTGATATCACGAGGAAGAATATTATACATCAATTTTTTTAGATTGTAGATCTTTTTAATTTTTAATTTGTTTTTTTTGTTCGTGTGTAAACATGATGTTTCTAAAAATCGATTTTTATGATTATTATTTAAAATACCAATACTTTATTATTTTTATGTTCTATGAATTACTAAAATTAAATGATATACATTATTGATCGAGGGTCAATTATCTCAAGAATCGGATCTGATCCATAAATTGAGAGGGGTTTTATTATAAACCCTATTCCAAAAATTTGGACACACCCAAAATCAAAAATATGCAAAAAAAACCTCAATTTATTATATTTTTCCAAACGCAATATAAAACCACATTTAAGTTACAGAGTATTAATCTTTTTATAAGTAATCATTTTTATCCAAATAAAAGCAAAAAATATAAAATGAATTAATAAAAATTGGTTTGTATAAAATGATGAAATGAGTTGAAAAAAAAAAATATATTGGTAAATTTGTTGAAATTTCACCAACAATTGTTGATTGATCAAATGATAAGATACCACCAATCAATTGTATGTTATTTTCCAATTTGAAAAACTCAACACTAACCTTCTATCAACCGTCGAAAAAAAAATTTCCAGATCTAAGGAAACAGATTTTTTAACTGGAAAAAAGGAAATGAAAACAAAGCAAAAAAGACAAAAAATGAAATAGTATGTAAAATCAAAAAATTTCCAAATTGAATGTAAAGTGGAGTATTGATATTTTTTCAACTGTTTAAACTGTGTTCAAATTTTTGGAATTTCGCTTATTTCCAATCATATTTTAATTCATTTATTGAAAAATAACAAAACGATTCAAATTAGTAACATGATTTCTCCTAAAATTAGTGGTTATATGAAGCAAAAGCCCGACGATTTTTAATTAAAATTACACCTTGTTGGAGTTATTGTACCTTTTTTGAGAAAATGATTAACAACCAAAAATAATGTGATTACGAAAGTTCCATTTAAATTTACCTTAAATTTTGTGACCTTTTGCAAATTTTGGAATATACAAAAAAAAATTTTGAAAATTGATGATTTAGGTTACTCGAAAACTCCTGATACTTTTAAAATGATACCTTACACTTAACCACTTTTCATTATCCTCATCCCCTAAAAATCCATTATCTTTTAAACTATTCGAAAAACTAATTTTTATTTAAATAACTATTTTAATTCCAATATAAAAGCCAAGAATTATCATCAACTTTTCACTATTTGAATTTAAATATTCTTTTTTCTTCTATTTTGAATCATTAATTAAATATTCTACAAATAAACAACGACTGGACATTCTTTTATAATTCTGTAAAAAACAAATTAATTTTCAAAAATATATTAAATCCCCATTTAATTTTATTATTCTTAAATAATTTTCTTTTCATATAGCCCCAAAAAAACCGACATTAAAATAATTGATTTTGGAAGTGCGTATTATTGCCATCAAACCAATGCAGATTATATACAATCAAGATTTTATAGAGCACCCGAAGTAATTCTGAAAGCAAGGTAATGTTTTCTTTTTCCTTAATTTTCAATTCAAACATTTTTATTTTCATCTTTGTTTCAAAAAATCAATGAACACTTTCATTTAAAGACGAAATAGTTCTTTAAAAATTAAATTATTTATTATTATCTGATACTAACCACTTTTTTTTTTTTTTTTTTTTTTTGACTATTCCTTTCAATCAAAATCACAAGATAAAACCCATTTCACTGAGAGTTGTTAGTTTTTTTTTTTTTTTTAAAGAATTGATAAAAATCTTTGATTTTACTCTACTCTTTTGAATCTTGGAAAACCTAACGAAAAGTGTCTGTGAAGTGCCTAGCTTTTCTTGAGGTTTACTTTTTTATTTTGAGTAGAAAATCAATAGATTTTTTTAAAATAAATAAAAATTTAGAAGAAGCGCTGTTAGACTTTTCCAAGATTCAAAAGAGTAGAGTAAAATCAAAGATTTTTATCAATTCTTTTAAATTTAAAAAAAAAAAAAACCCTACGTGTACTCTGCGAGACTCTACAGCACCGAAATCAATCTAAAAATGAAAAAATCAAATTTGGTTTAGTGCCAACAATAAATTGGCTGTAAGAGAAATCATAAACTTCATATTAGAATTGGTATTTTTAAATTTATAGTTTTTTAAGGTGTTCATTTTAATCCCGTTATCACCTTTATTATTTGTAATTTTTTAATTGAAAAAAATAAAATATCTGGTTAAACATCTTCAAATGTTTTCAGAAAATTTGATTTTGATAATGGAAGTAACAATATCCAGGAATTGACAAAAAGTTAATTTTAAATATCTAAAATTATTCAAGAATTTCAAATCAATCCAAATTTAGATATAACCTTAAAATCAATAAAAAATGTTATCCGGAATAAAATATTTAGGAATTTGGTTAGAAAAAAAAAAAAATTTACAATAAAACTTCCAAAAAGTAAAAAGATAGTTTTAAAAAAATAAAACTTATTTAACCAACAAAAATTAGCAAATGTGGTAAAATTAGAAATGTTTAAATCGATACGTATTAGTCAATAATTCCATGGATTAGTTATTTTTAATTTGACTCAAAAATATTTTAACTCGATTGATGTTTGGATAAATAAAAAAGAAACAAAATTTTTAAAAATAAATACACACTCTCCAAGAATAATTTATAAAACTGAAGCTCAACTTGACCAGCCCAGAATATCAATTTACAAAAGAAGATATAAACTCAAAAAAAAAAATTAGAAATTCTTCAATTTTTAAACACAATTCAAAAAAATTAAACTTTTCAAAAAAAAGAAAATGAAAATATGAACTGGGAAATAGAAAATTTAAAATTATTAAATGTAAATCTAAATAATTTTAGAGAATACTTAATAATAAATATATCTGGGTGGAAAGGCCAAGAATATATAAAAAATATTAGATTTAATAATATTATAAATAAACAGTCGTGCTGTAGAGTACCGCCGAGTGCCTTAGAGTAACGTAAAAACTTTAAAAGTTTTTTTTTTTTTTGCACTCCAAGTGTTGAATGGGTTGGCTCTTGTTTTTTTTTTATGTCGAAAAATTTCTCTCTTGCCACCTTAATTTCTTTTAATAAAGAGGTCTAAATATTTGAACAACTATAGATCAAATGAAAATTTATTTATTTTATTAACTTTTAAATTTGAACTTTATAGATAGGGTTTCCTATAAAGTGATGAGTTTTTAAGAATAAGAATTGGTTTTGCAAATTTTCTTTTCGTTTCTTTTTTTTTTTTTTCAATTTTTATTTCATTTATTTATTTTAGTTTCACAATTCTTGTTTTCACAAAACCCCAGCAAGTGAAAAACCAGTACAAGTAACGACTTGACAGATTGTACGGAAAGTCCAATTCGGTTCACTTCAGGTAGATTCGGTTCGATTCAGTTGATTTCAAATCGCTTCATTTGGGTTCGGCCCATTTGAGTTGCTTAAGTTCTAATCAAAACAAGTTCGTTTAAGATCTAATCGTGATCCATTTTACCAATTCTTAGAATCTGTTTTTTTATACCCTTTACCCCTCCAAACACTTGTAAACATGAAAAAGAGGAGGAAACAAAACAACTTAAAAAAGGGAATTTGGAATAAGTAAAAAGCCAAAAAAATAAATTTTGTCAGTTTTTTTCAAATGTGAAAATTTTGATTTTAATATTTGGTACTGTTTTAATCTACAAAACAAAATAAAAAAAAATACAAATTTTTTTTTATAAAACGATTCATTTTTAAACTTTTTGAATTCTTTTTGTTCAATAGTTGAAAATATATATATATATATATATGTATCAAAAGATTTAATTTTAAATTTAATTTTTTTTTTTATTATCATTTTTTTTGTAAGATCAAAGGACTTTTGTATATAAAATTAAACCAAATCTTCTTAATCCTTTCAAAAAAATGAAAAATGGAATTAATTTTTCTTTTGAACAATAAACATACATTTTTTTGGTCAAAAAATGTATTTTATGAAATATGAAAAAGCTGGTATTGGACACCTATTAAAACTCTTATTAGAAAACCAATTTTAATTTCAATTTCAAATCACAGAATCCGAAATTCCAAACCCAAAATGTTCTAGTTTAAAATAATTAAAAAGTTTATCATTT
Source organism: Anaeramoeba flamelloides (assembly GCA_027625915.1). Taxonomy (NCBI): domain Eukaryota; family Anaeramoebidae; genus Anaeramoeba; species Anaeramoeba flamelloides. Next base: position 2,354,470 of record JANTQA010000063.1, read on the forward strand.
TAAAGACACCTTGTATCACATATTGAGAATTAATAAAACGTCAAAGTAATTGGATTTACTGGGGAGAAACAAAAACCAGGAAGTTCGTCAAAATTTGAGATTCAGTTTTCCTGATTTGCATTTCCAAAAAGAATGAAAATATGATGTATTCTATCTTCATTTTAAATTATAAATAAAAGATCAAGATCTTTGTATTTTTTATAATTTTAGAGTTTTTGTTTTGACAAGATAAGCCAGATTATTAACAGAATTAGACAAAAAATTTTTATTTTAAAAATTATTTTTTCTCTTTTTTGATTTTTTAAAACTTTTTTAAAGACTTCAAAATTCTTCGTAGAATCTTAATTATTTTTCAAAATTATGTGTTCTGGGTTTAAATTAATTTATTAAAGAGATTTTGTTGAATTTTCTAGAAAAAGTTATTCAATTCACAAATAAAATTTCTCTTTGATTTTGAACATCAAGAGTCAGATAAATATGAGATGATCAAAAGAAAATATTCTAGGACATTTCACATTTGCCATTTTATGTTTGAAGATCTGAAAATTCTTTTAACTTTGTATTTCTCATCTTTTTTTTTTTTCACAAAATCTTTTGGAAAGTTAATAGATATATATATATATATATATATATATATATATTATCTTATGCTTTGTATGGTAAATACAGAGAGATAGAATCTATTAAAAAAAAATAATTATTGTGATTTAATTTAACTTTTACTATTGAAAAAAAAATAAGTTCCAAAAATTGTAAAAAGTAACAGATTTGCAATTTATTCTAATCAAAATTAAAATCAAGGTAACCCAATGTTATTTACCATAAGATGATTTTCTGAATTCTTTATGGTTTTAATGTGACTTTTCTTTTAATATCAATCCCCAAATAGGACAAAATATTTAATTTTCAAAATTGATACAAAAAAAATTATAATGTTTATTAATTTTGAAAAAAAATACAAACAAAATAATTCAAAAAAACATAAAAATTACAAAACATTTTTTTAGTTATCCACTTGAATGACTGGAAATAAACTGGAATTATCATATTATTTTCATTATTTTTTAAAAAAACAAACCATTGTAATTTTTTTAAAACTTACTCATTATTAATATAATCTTTTTTTCAAATATCTTTTATTATTAAAGGTATTCACAAGCAATTGACATGTGGAGCTTTGGATGTATTGTAGCAGAATTGTTTTTAGGATTACCACTTTTTCCTGGAATTAATGAATATGAACAATTATTTCGAATAATTGAAACTATTGGGTAGATTTTCCTTTTCTATTTTTTTTTTTTTTTCTTCTACTTTTCCATTTATTTATCTCATTAATATTAATTTACCCCAATTATATTATTATTATGATGATGATGATTATTATTCAATAAATTTATTACTAGCTCAATCCCAGCAAAACTTTTAAAAAAAGGTAGATTCACTACTAAATATTATAATATTACTGATGAAGAATTTCAATTTAAAAGTATTGAACAATTTTCAATTGTAAGTTTCTTTTTTTTTTTAAAAATTTAAATTTTTTATTACATTTTTTTTTTATAAAAATTAATTTTCAAAATTATTGTTTGTAAACCATTTTCCAGTCAAAGGGGTTCAGTTGTTATGAGTGAATTACATGTGTTTAAAGGGTTTTAATCGTTATTAGAAGAAAAAATTTAATTTTGGAAATTTTCAAAATTGACAAATCATTTTTTCTCATTTTGCTTTTTTTTCTTTTTTTCGATTTTTTTTAACTGATATATAATTCATTTTTAAAAAATTTTTTTTATTTCAAGATAGATAGTCACTTGGTAAAAACTTGTTATTTTAATATTACTGAAACAGTAAAAATGATTGTTGAAAAACCCTATTGATTTCTATTGGTATTTTATTTGGATCTTCAATTGAGGATCACAATCAACTTTTCTGTTTTTCTCAAAAGAACACAAACAAATTTGGGTTTTTTAATTTTTAAGAAAATCTATTGATTTATTAGTTTTATTCCATACCAATATCAACTATCATTTGGGATGTGTATTATTCAATTTATTTCTTTATTTGTTCTTCAAAGGCCAATTATATAAAAAATAATTGAGATTTGAAAAAAATGTTGTTTTTTTGGATACCCTTTGGTTGAAACAAATTTTATTTCAAAATATGAAATATTTATTCATTTAATAATATTTATAATTTTAACAATTTCTAATACATTAATAAATAAAAATTCAATCAAAAAAAAAAAAACAAAAAAAAAAATATTTGTATTAAAAGGAAAATCAAATCAGAGCAACTGAACCAAGGAAATATTTTAATGAGAAGATCCTAACAGATATTATACTAAAGGCACCTTATCGAAAGAAATTTCACAAATTAGAAATGCAAAAAGAAATTAGAGATCGAACAACCCTATTACATTTTTTAATTGGTGTTTTCCAAATCGACCCAGATCTTCGATGGACACCAAAGGAGGCAAGGCAGCATCCATTTATCACCGGAGAAGCTTTCCATCCAAATTTTCGACCAAAGCCAACACGTGAAAGGCTTCACTATTCCCCCCCAAAGGAAAACACATTTAATAATAATTTCAAACCAAAATTACAAAAAAATGAAAATTTAAAAAACAAATCAAAAATTAAAATTGAAAAACAATATCCTCCACAAAAAAGCAAATCAACTAGAAAAAAAACTCGGACTAGGAACCTTACAAGAACAAGGACACTACCAAGGAAACACAACCAATTACTCCACAGAACAAGCAAGCAACTGAAATCTTCACAAATGAATAGCAATCGCGATAATTCTCAAATACTATCGCAAACTTCAGAAAATTCATCACTTTCTGAAATGGAATCAATCCCGAATTTTTCTCTCAGTGGAAGATTCAATTCCAAAAGTTTTATCATGCCACGCTCCCCCCAGCGGTTTGATAGCAGTTCTGAATCCGATTCTTCAGAGTTTGAATTATATAGAAATCTTAGAAGAGCAAAACGCAGTTTTGCCTTTGGCTTTGTATCAAGTTCTGGAACTGAAGAGGATTTTTCGAATAACGAAAAAAAAATCAAAAGGAGAAATAAAATAAAATCTTGGTCAGATTCAAGAGAAGATCCTTTTTCATCGGAAAAAAATAATGACGAAATTGATATAATGAATAATCCACAAAATTTACACTTTGCTGAAAAATTAAATCTAAATGATAAAACAACAACAACAACAACAACAACAACAACAACAACAACAACAACAACAACAACAACAACAACAACAACAACAACAACAACAACCCCAATGAACACAAACACAGGTACAGAGACATATACAAATAATAATAATAACACAGAGCCCAAAACACTAATCGTTTCCAAAAAAAAAAAAAAAAATACCAAAAAAAAAAGGAAATATTTTAAACTTAAAAAAAAGAGAAATCGTCTGAGAAAGAAAAAATCTCATTCAATTTCTTTCAAATCTTCAAAACTAATAAAAACAACCATTTTTAACCGTTCCCCACAAGAAGAACCTGTTGAAATCACAATGAAAGAGCCATCTTCCCCAAGAAAAAAAAAAAAGAAAAAGAAAAAAAAGACCGAAAAGAAGAAGAAGAAGAAGAAGAAAAATCAATCAAATAATGAAAAATTGCTGAAATAATAATTAATTTAATTAAAAATTATTAATTATTGTTTTTTATTTTTTCTTCTTTTTTGGTTATATTTAAAAATTAGAAAAAAAAATATCGAATTTGATTAAATATGTAATAATATTCTTTTATAAATAAATTATTTTTATTTTTTATTTTTTATTTTAAGCAAACTCTTACATTTTACCATTTTAAAACTTTTTTATTGTTGGAAATTACTGAAAAAAGATTTTTTGAGTGCCATAAAATATTGAAATTTGAAACCAAAACATCATTCGCTATTTTATTTGTGAAAAGAAAGAGAACCCAAAGTAATTCAGAGTTGAATCTTTCACTTTTCAAGTTTTTGAACATTTTTTTTTTGATTATATTTTTGGTTTTATTAAATTATGTTTTCCATCAAGGAATGTGTTTATACGAAAGAGTGGAAATAATCCAAGAATAAACCAAAACAATAGTCCTGAGAAAGTTCTATATTTTCAAATAAATCTTATCGTTTTTTTTTTTAGTCAAATAAAAAAAGATCATTTCACTCAATATCTTTGTTGAAATTTAGAAAAAAAAAAATTTTCAAACAAAAAATAATTTTAAAGATTTATTTCATTTAATCTTCTCAACTCGAAGGAATCAAAACAAGTGATTTCCTCAAATCTATCAGACAATTACTAAACATTATTATTTTATGAAAAATTGTTGTCTGAAATTTCTTTTTAATTTTTTTTTTTAAATTTTATTATAAAAATAAGCTAAAAAAAGGAAATATTATTTCAAATATTACAGCAAATGGGTTGAATCCTAGGAATCAAAAGATAACTCCAAAAAATTCCACCCAAAGAAAAATAAAAATTAAGTAAAATTTCAAATCAGAATTCAGTATCATTTTGAGGGTTCGAATTACCAGAAAATAATACATTTGAAATTAAAACAAATAAGTCCAATAACCTTTCTTTCTGAAGATAAATTTAAAAATATCCACTTTTCTTGAACAAAATACGAATCAGATGAATTTGATCAAATGGAAAGTAAAATATGATTTTGAAAATTCCTTAGAAATATCAAATTATATAGGTACTCAAAAAATTTCCAGAATTTTTTTAAATACAAGTTATAAAATTTAAAATTAAAAATATAATTCAATAAAGAAGAAATAATTGTTTCAATTATTATATATAAAATCAAAAAAAAAAGTTTTTTTTTTTTCTATCTCAATTTTTTCATTATTTTGGAATTCATATATTAATTGATATATGAATATATAAAGCTATAATACTTCTCACTCTCATATTTGTTTTATGAATTCACATTTCCCGTTTTGAGAAAATTATTTTTAAAAATTTTTTTTACTATAAGTTGTGAAACTCAAAACTGGTAAAATATACCCCCATAATAAAATTTTTTCCTTTTCCCCAGTAACAAACATTTTTTTACCAACTATCAAGTAAAATTTATATTTTATTTTTGAAAAGTATTATTAATACAAAAATAATTGGTACTAATATTTTATTAGTTGTTCAAATTAATTTTTTTAGATTTATCAATTATTAATTTTTGGAAAAAATTTTCTAATTAATTGAATTTATTAACTATGAATAATAAAAATCAACCTTAACCTGAAATATAACTCATAATAAATAAAATTATTTATTTATTTTCAAGTATAATTGATTTATAATTCTGAATAATAATTCACTTTTCAATCAATAGAAACCAAAAAATAGTTTTAATTTTGAACAATTATTGAAAAAAAAAATAAAACCACAATCTAAAAAAAAGTTAATCACACTTTTCGAAAGGGAGAAATATAGATTTTTATGGGTAAAAATTCTCTGAAAAATGGTCCTAATCAAATTTTATGTTAATCAATAAATTCATTTGAAAATACATACCTATTTCCAAAACATTATCTATTCCCAATTTTGGTATTAATTTGGAATTTTCAAACATTTTTTTTTTTTTCAACTTTGTTGAACAAAAAGAAAAGATAAAATCTAAAAAAAAAAAGAAAAGATGTTAATACGAAAAAAAAAAATAAAACAAAAAAAACAGAAATAATATCAAACAAGAGAATAAAAAAAAAAAAATTCGAAAAAATGATTATTTATTTTGAGAATAAGAATATATGAAAAGTTATTTTAATTAGAATTTAGGATATAGGGCAACAAAACGGCTTATAGTAATAGTAGGAAAGTGAATCAACATAATTGAAAAATATTTTTTTTATAAATCATTTTTAACAAAATTCAAATATTTTTTATCAAAAATAAACAAAATTTATTCATCAGAGATTTGTTTCATGATAACCCATTTATTAATTTATTTTTAATAATTTGGTACCGTTGATTATATCTATTTCCCAATATAGTAACTTTTTTTAAAAGAAAAAACAAACTATTGAAAAAATCTTTTTCACTTTTTTTATTGAAAATGATAATTTGACTCATTAAATGAAAACTCTTTTCTGTCTTGTCTATCAAAACCAGTGATCTTTTCAAAGATTTAGGCAAACTGGAAGATCAAAAGAAATTTTATAGATATGATTGACAAAAAGTGATTTCAGATAAATGTAAATTCATTTCGAGTATGGTAGCTACAATAACTTTGCATTCAAGAAATTATTTCGAAAAATTATTTCTTGGTATTCTTCACCTCAAACAATTCTTGAAGATTAATTTTCAAAGAAAAATTGGGGTACACATCTCTTTTTGCAAGATTTTTTTGTAAAAGTGGTTTTACTACCTTTTGTTCTTTGTATTTTTTGATAACATATGTATTCACTTTTAATTTATAAGATTCTTGAATGTTTTTACCAATCTCTTCATATCCCTCTAATTTCTTGATTTGTTTCTTTTCATAATTTATTTTATCTTCAATTCTTTGAGTTTTTTCATTAGTTTTCTTTTCAATGTCTTGACTAAAAACTCTGAATATCTTATTTATCTCTTCTATCATCTCTTTTTGGTTTTGAGAAAGTTGGACAGTTTCCTCTATTTTGTTTTTTTCAGATTCGTTTTTTAACATTTTTAATTTGTCTTTCGTTTTCAATACCGTAGTGTTTTATTACAAAGCTTAGTCTTTGTAATCTGGGATGCAGAAACACAATAGTCAGCAGCTTCTTCGATGTTCCAAAATGTTTGTACTTTTCTATTATAATATTTCTTCTCATAGAGCAGGCACTCATCACAAAAAAGTTCTGTTGTTTCAATGTCCTGTCTTGTGTACCTTCTTCTATGCTTTGGACAATACCCAAAATCTGTTATTCAGGAAAATGATGGCAAGTTATGGAGAAAAGATTCAGGAAAAAGGTAAAAACTAATCAAAAGGACATAAAAAATATGAAAAATCTATATTCAATGATTTCCAGGAAATACCTTGGTGTTTATAGCTTTCGACTTTATGGACTTTATAAGAATCCAGTGTATGGTGAGTGTTGCTATGTTTTTGACAAAATTTTAGTTTCGATAAATGACACCATTTTGTCGTATTTTCTTGGCACCATTCAATACTACAGCATTGTGGAGAAAGTGTTGTTTTTGACAAATCGGTAACAAAACGATTTTTAGAAAGATAAGTCATAGTGTGTCAAGTAAAAATTATAAAGTTAAAAATAAAAAAAACAATAAAGAAAGGTGTTTGAAACTCGAGGAAATTGAATATAAAAACTTTTTAAAAAAATGATTAAGAGATTAATGATTTTGTTACGGAAAAGTTCCCGATCACCTCTTGAGTAAATAGTTGAGCTTCTCAATTCAAAAATGGATATTTTTTAAGAAATTTGTTGATAAAATTGACCATACGAAATTAGTAAAATAAAATTATTTGAGATTGAAATATGAAGGTACTAAATTTCGTCTGATCTATTTTTTTTTAAATTCAGATAAATTCATTCATTTAGGGTTGTTGGTTCACAAAACGTGTGTGAGAAAATTCAATTTAAAAGACAAATACAAATCAACAGTGACTAAATATTAAATTTATTACTTGCTCTTTCCAAACACACGAAAAGGAAATTGAAGTGAAATTTTTATACCATTTAAAAATTAGATTGGAGACAAAAAGATCTTTGAATACAAAACTCGATTTTGGTGATTAGCTTTGGAATTAAAGCTAAGAAATAACTGAACCAAAACCATATTCTTGAGTTGATCTATTCCTTCTCTTTTTTTTTTATGTTTTTATTTTGTACGGACTATGTACTCATTATGGGTACTGACGGATAATTTTTTCTCGTAACCTTTGTTTGAGAATAGACGAAGGAAGGAGAGATAACTTTTCCTCAAAATTCTTCAAAATAAAAATAAGCTTATGTTTTGTTCATTTATTTCTGTTTTTATCTCTGATTTTCGACATTTGAACTCAACTTTACCAAGTTTTGTTGGTTTAAAAAAAAAAATACAAAGTCAGAAAAGTAAAATATTTTTCAATCTTAAATGAAAACAAAAAAAGTAAAAGGAAAAATTAAAAAAATCGATCTCTGTATCCTCAAAAAATTTGGAGAACGAAATGAAAAATATATTCTAACCTTTCTTTTGAATCAGAGAATTCCACTATAAATGCTTATAAGCAATGATTTTTAATTTTAAAATTGTTTAAACAATCTGGAATTTAATGTGTTCTTGCTCTAATTAAAAAATAGTTGATTTATAACATCTAAATAAAATTTTTATTACAAAAATATTTTTTATATTGTGATTGTGTAATATCAAAATTTTAATAACATTTTTGTCACATATAATAATTTATATTAATTTAATATATTTCAAATTTTTAAATAAATTTTTTATTTTAAAAACACTTTTAAAAAAAAACAATAATCGAAAATATTGAATTTCAGTCTGTTTAAAAAAACTTTTTTTGTTTTTTATTATTTATTATTGAAGAATTGTAAATGAAAATGAAAAAGCAAGATGCAAAGAAACCAATTTTAAAATAATATGTCATTATAAATCTGGAAATACATTTAATTTGATTTCAAATCAGCTAGATATAGGGATTAAGAAAGAACGTTATTGGATTGACATATATAACAAAGAAAAAACTAAATAAAAAGAAAAAAAAATCCAACCAAATAATCAGATGAATTGTTGCTTTATCTTGAAAATGATCCTTTAAAGAACAAATGTTTGACATATAAAGGGTTATCAATAAAATGTAAAGAACTGTTTCCGAATTATCTTTGTTCAAAGTTTTTTATTGATTTTATATTTTTTTTAATCTTTCCGATTTACAAAACGAGATTTCTCATCTCAAATAAATGGGCATATCAATTTTTAAAATATTTAATTTTAATTTTTATTGTTTTGTTTTAATGGGTTTTAAATATTCAGTTGAGTGTTTTTTTTTTTTTTTTTTTACAGAGTTTCTTATCTTTCAGAATGATACTACAATTCAAATGATTTATTTATGAATAATTATTGAAATTTTATGTGCCCTTTTATGTAAAAAAGAGTTTATATCCCTTAGCGCCCCGAATTTGCCTAAAATTCATCAAGTTTTTTTAAAAAGATTTATGATGATACTGATTTTCTAATATATTTATTTTCTAATTTGTATTTAATCCAAATTTTTATTATAATAAAAAGTCAAAATAATTCAAAGATAAAGTAGTTATGTTATTGATTTTTTATTTTTGAAATTGAAAACAAAAATAATTATTATTCATTTTTAGATTTTTTTTTTTTATTTTAATTTTTTAAATCAGAAATTTTATTACAATAATAGTAATTCAAAACTCAACACATTGATTTATTGATAATAATCAAAAAAAGTTGTTAATTTCATGATAAAAAAATCCAATAAAAAAATATATAACTGAAAAAATTTCAATAAATATCCAATCCAGAGAAAAATGAAATTTATTTCTTTAGTCTAAAATTAAAATTTTAATGTGAATAATTTTCTAAAGCTTTTATTTATGCAATATAAATTACTTGAAACAACAAAAAAAAAAAAAAATTCTTAAATAATTTCATTTATTATATTGAAATTAAACAAATAAAAACCTTTTTAATAGATAAAATAATCAATCCTAAATTTAACAAAAAAATAAAAAATAACTCTTATATATTTTTCAAAGATAATAAAATAATCACTGAAACCAAAATTTTTTTTTTTGAATTTTGGTATGGGTAAAAATTTGAATAATATATTAGTGAAATTTGAATCTATCCTTTCTAAATTAATCCAGATCTTGTTAAAGAAGTTCATATATCTTGTTTCGAATTCAATAATATTGTTTATTTTATATCTAGATTTTAAAAGATCAAAAATTAAAAAATAGTAAAAAATTAAAAAAAAAATCAAATAATAATCTGACTCGAATTATTGACAAAAATCATTTCAATTTGAAAAAAAATCTTGTTGAAAAAAATTTCCAAATTTTACAATGAAAAAAAAATCTGTTTTTTGTTCAAATTTAATTTATTTATTTTTTATTTTTAAATTATTTAGAGTCAAATATAGATATTGTTATTGAATAGTAATCAGTAGAAAAAAAAAATTTTCTGTGTGATGTCATAATAACTTTTGTAATGAATAAATGATTTAATCAAGTAATTTAGGTAATATTGGTGTGTAAAGCGCCCCAAAAAATTTTCCAGTAAAGTATGTGTGTGTTTTAATCATTAAAATTAAGAGACTTTTGATGTCTAGACAAACTTTTCAAAAAAAAAAAAAAAATTTAGACAAAATTTGCTTGGAAAAATAATCATATTACAAGAAATAAAAAAAAATTCTCAAATGTTGAAAATTTTTTTTCAAGATATTTTTGTATTTTAGGTAACTGTACAATTTTTAATTATAAAATTTTCTTTCTAAGATAATTGTTTATAAATTCTATATCTTATAAGCCTTTGATAACATTTCAAATTAAAAATTTTGTTTGGAAGGTAATTAGTATATTTGGGGTGCTAAGGGATATTTGAAATTATTCAAAATAATGTCAGTTTTTTGTTTTTACGTTTCGAACAATTTTTTTTTTAAAAAAAGAGATCTTAAAAATATTCTCGTATCAGTTAGAAAAAGTAATAGTAAGTTTTTTGTGACTGTTATGTTAATTCCCTTTCCCCCTTTTTTTTTTTTTTTTTTATTATTTGATGCACCCCAGATTCTAAACATAAAAAGATGAATTTCAATAAAAAATGTTGTAAAAAAATTTCATGAATTTTAATATTTGTATTTCTAAAATTTTATTGGAGTATTTAATAAATCTTTAAAAAAAAAATATAAATGATCAAAAATCAAAAATAGTTGATTATATATAAATAAATATATTTATGTGTTAAAATTTAATAAAGAATAATTAAAGAAGCATTTTCTTTAAAATTATAATCATAATATATAAGAAATAAATAAATGAATTTTGATATAATAATAATAAGAAGAAGAAGTTGTATAATGGGATAACTAATTTTTTAATTGTTTTATCACATATTTTGATCGATTTTTTGCCAATTCTATACACTTTGAAATTGTTTTTCTTGAAATGGGATAACTGCCTGTTTTATAAATATCACATATAGATTTCTTATTATTTTTTCCGAGTATAATTGTTAATTTGGAATTAATTATTTCTTCTTCGTCTGCTGTTGGATCTGCTAAAATGTAATCCTCAAAAAAGCCAAAAGATGAAGGAATTGGTAAATTATGAAGAATTATTTCCTTTTGGATCTCTTTAGATTCCTCATTTTCACCAACAATAATTACTGGATCCAAAGTTGTATTTTGTAAAGCAGCCAAGGCAGAAATTATACATGCATCCAAAATATTCCCATCGCAATTAAGGGTATAAATATCAAGATAAACCATCCATACCTTTTCATTTTCTTGTATACAAAGTTCTTCTAGGTTAATTGTACCTTTTTGATGATAATTTTTTTTTTATTAAAAAAATAAAAAAAAATAACAATAATAAAAATATAATGAAAGGAATATATTTAATTAAGTAATTATATATTTATCTATGCTTTTTTAATTATTTATACTCTTTTTTGATTTTGCTTTTTATTAAAAACTTTTCAAGAAATTACTTCTTGTGAAAAATATAAAGTAATTATTTTTTCAAAACTCTTTGTAAAACTGAGAAATTCAAAAAAATTTCAAAATTTTTTGTTTCAATCTCCATTTTGTAAATTTTTTTAACTGGCTTTGAATAACGAATTTTATTGAATTAAAAGTAGCAACATGCTAGAAATAAAATGATTTTCGGAATTTTCTTTGAAATAAACCCCGTTCCAAAAATTTGGACACACCCAAAATCAAAAATATCAAAAAAAAATCCAATTTATTGTATTTTCCCAAACCTAATATAAAACTACATTTAAGTTACAAGGTATTAATGTTTTTATAAGTAATCATTTTCATCCAAATAAAAGAAAAAAATTTAAAACTCAAAAATAAAAACAGGTGTGTCCAAAATAATGAAACGAGCTGAACAAAAAATGTATTGGTAAATTTGTTGAAATTTCACCAACAATTGTTGATTGATCAAATGATAAGATATCATCTACCAATTGTATTTGATTTTCCAATTTAACAAACTCAACACTAACCTTCTATCAATCATTGAAAAACAATTCCAGATCTAAGGAAACATATTATGAAACTGCAAAAAAGGAAATGAAAACAAAACAAAAAAGACAAAAAATGAAATTGTTTGTAAAATCAAACTCTTTCCAATTTGAATTTAAAGTACAGTAATGATGTTCTTTCAACTGTTTAAACTGTGTCCAAATTTTTGGAATCTAGTTTAGAAAATGTTTTAAAAATTTACAGATAAAAAAAAAATCGAAATCAAACGAAAAAAATGTTTTGGTATTTTTTTGAACTTATCAGTATAAACTACAATTGTAACATAAAATAATAATATTTTAATCATTAATTACACATTTTTTGCATACCGAGGAATCAAAATTATTAGATTTAGAATTAAAAGTTTTTGGATTAACCAAATTGGAAAATTCAACTAGTTGAAAAGTTCAACAATATCTAAAAATTATAAAACAACAAAATTGCAATTTCAAACAGTCGTGTCGTCAAGTGCCTAGGTTTTCCAGAATTTAAAAGAATAGAGTAAAATCAAAGATTTAACTCAATTTCTTTTGAATTCTGGAAAACCTAACGACAAAAAATATTTAAACTGAAAAGCTTTAAAAACAATTCTAAAATTTCGAAATTTTATTAATTGTTTAAATAGGTACTCTTATGTAACAAGTAAAAATAAAAATAAAAATTGTGATTTTTGTAAAGAAAAGTTAAATATTGATATCATTGAAGACTTGTATCATTTTTTATTGGATCGTGTGGTCAAGTGCCGTAGAGTGTCTAGGTTTTCTTGAGGTTTTCTGTTTTATTTGTTAAATCTATCGATTTTCGTTAGGTTTTTTTTATTTTTTTAAATAAACCGAAAATTTATGAAAATTTTCTGTTTATTTCTAAAAGTAAAAAAAACCTAGAACACTTCACAAATAAAATAGAAAACTCAAAAAAACCTAACGAAAATCTATTGATTTTCCAAATAAACAGAAAACTCAAGAAAACTTAACTTCACACAGGAGAAAAGTAATTTTCTCTCTTCAAAAATAAATAAAATAAAATAATTACACATTTTTTCTGTTAAGCCATACATGATAAATTACTAGTTTAATTCCTTTTTTTATTTTTTTATTTAACTATTGAAATTTCAATTTTTAACCTACTTTAACGTGAATAAATCCAGTTTGTTTTTTCAAATTGTAATAAATGGTGATAACCCCATTATCATTTTTTGAAGAATTTTTTACAATAGCTTAATTTGATAAAACGTGTTTTTTTAGTATGAGTCAAAATAAAATCTGTTTAAATAATTTCAAGTACTTGTAAATCACTTTAGTTTAAATGATCATAAATTTGATTTTTACTCAAAAAAATTTTTAAAAAAACCTCAATATTCTTTCTAAAGTTAACCGTTAGCTAATAGAACAACTTTCATTTGAGAATTGATCGCATCATTATGAGTTTTTTTTTTTTTTAATTTGTTATTCGACGCTTTTTTTTACCATTTTTTTCTTTACCATTAAATGAAAACACAATGCTTATTTAGAATAAAAACAATTCAATTTGATATCATATTAGATAAACTTTAAATAAGTTGAAGATGATACCCTGAAGTTTTAATGTAATTATGTTAAATTATTTTTTTAATCAAAACCAAAATTCAAAATTTTCCACACAGCTAAAATGTTTCAAACAATTAAAATAATTCAATTTCATTCAAATTGGGAAAAATTTTGATTTTTGAAAAATAAGGTATTTACAAAAAAGTGGGGCATTTTTTTTTACATTTCATAAAAAATCATCTTTGTTAGTGAAGGTATTTGTTAATTGACAATACCAAAAAAAGTTTAATATTAATACTGATTGAGTCAACAACTAATGTATTTATTTCAAAATATGTTTATTGAAATATTTCCAAAAAATGAAAAAAAAAAATTGCATTTTTTTTTCGGAGAAGACAATAACTACTAATTTCAATAAAAAACTGAAAATATGGAAAGGTTACAAATGATTTTTTAAACTATAAAATGTAGTTATATGTTTTATCTTCTATTTGAAAATTTGTTAAGATTCAACAAGTTATTAAAACACTTTTTTTGATCATAAAGAAAATAATAAACACCAATTTTCACCCCGAAAAAATATCAGATAAAATTGTGATTAGAAATTTTGAAATCTTTTATTTATTTAATAACAATACTAAGAAACAAATTGAATTACTATCAAGAATCAATAAATGTTAATTAATTATTTTGTATCTTTAAATACTTTTTGAAGATTGGATTTAATCGAGATATTTTAAAATAAATTTGCCCCACTTTCTTGGAAATAGCTTATGAAAATCATTTTTTCATCTTTTAGTTTTTTGTTTTCATTTCATTTTTTGAATTACCGAACTTGTTTCCTGAGATCAATTTTTTTTTTTCAACAATTGATATTATATTAAGGTTTACAATCCCTGAAAATTGAAAAAAAATTATCTTGTGTCGTTTGTTACCACTTGTTAATTTGGTTCTTAGCTGATGGATCTTGGGCTTGGTATGGGTTTTAAAAATGGTTCAAAATGGCAATTTTTGACGATTTATTTTTTTTATTTCCGAAATCCAAATTGAAGAGCGTAAGGTTCATTGGCTGAAACTTAAGTTATAAAAAAAGGTGATTTGTGGGTTGTTGATTGAAATTTTTAATTAACTTTAGTGTTATTTAGAGCTTTTAAAAAATTTTATTTTTTCATTTAGTTAATTGAAAAAAAAGTAAAATAAAATTCTTTTCTACAACCCAAAAACCAATATTTATTCTTGAACACCTACCAATCTATTAATCTTACACTCTTCAATTCGGATTTCGGAAATAAAAAAAATAAATTGTCAAAAATTGCCATTTTGAACCATTTTTAAAACCCATACCAAGCATGAGATCAATCAGCTAAGAACCAAATTAACAAGTGGTAACAAACGACACAATATAATCTTTTTTCAATTTTCAGGGATTGTAATCCTTAAAGTTGAGTTATTCCAAATAGAAGATCTCAAATAAAATTCGTCAAAAGTCTCTAATCATTTGATCAATCAATATTTCTAATAGAATTTAAACAAATTTACCAATGCATTTTTTTGTTAGCCCATTTCCAAAATTTTTAACACACCCTTGATTTATTAGTCTCGATAATTAGTTATTTTTTGTTTTGCGAGTATTGTTATTTTAAAAAAGTGTAACTAAAAAAGTTTTCAAAGGTATTTATAAAATAGAAAACAAACTCCAATAGAACTATTTTTAGGAACTCTTTTAAAAATTTTTTTGATAACACCATTTTGAAATGACTTGAAAAGCCTGAAAATTTCAAGAAAGGAAAAAAACGCAAAATAAAAAAAATGGAAATTCGTAATAACCATGCGAAAGTAAAATTATTAATTAAAAGATTTTAATTTACCGTTTATGTTTGTAGGGGTGTTGAAAGGGGAATCTTGTACATCAAGATCTTTTGTTCATTTGAGGAGCCAAAAAAAAAAAAAAAAAAATTTCAGATGTTACCAGTATTTATGAGTGTGCTTTCTATATATTCTGAAATAGCAGCTGATCGTTCGTTAACTCTTTCTGTTGAATGTTTTGAAGAACTTAAATCAGTAAGTTCAACATTTACTTGAATCTTTCCCATCTTTGGTTTGTTGAGATCTGGTACAACCACTTCAGCTTGCACACCTGAAACAACCGATGTGTTGCCGAGCCTGACAGTTGACGATCCTATTGCAGAATTGATGTGGCCTTTCAAAATTTTGGGCTTTCTGAATGTATCTAGCTTTCTGTTGTCTGGACGTACTCCTTTTTCAAAAAACTTTTGAAAGAATTCTTTTGGGTGTATTTTTGCAAACACTTGTGCCATTTAATTAATAAAAATAAGAAAGAAAAAAAATGAAAAGTATCTATTTATTTATTTCTTTATCACACAATTGTTATTAATTGAGACAATCTTATTTATAAATTATTTTCTATTGAAATTTATCAGTTATGAATTATGATTTGATTTTTTACAAAATACTGATATTTGAATCATGAATGGGAAATAAAATTTTCACTTCCTTTTCCAGTTTTTGTGTCCCAAATTGAGTTTTAAAGAAGTAGTTTGTGGCATTGATCTCTATTTGAAAAGGAAAAAAGAAAATGAAGTGAAAATTTTTTCCCTTTGATATTCAAAAACCAGTAATCTCAAAAAGAAGTAAACTACTGGTACAGCTTTTCCAATATTACCATACACATTTAGAAAACATCTCCGTTGATTGTTGGTTCTCAGATTACACTTTCCAAAAGAATTCTGAATACAAATTACAAAAGTGATCTTTTTGATTGGTTAAGGTAAATCAATCTTTTATCTCTTGATCAAATTAAAAATACTAAATAATTATTTTCTGAGAAAATGATTATTTTTTTTTTTTTATTGTTTAAGGGAGGAGTTTTTAATTCCTCTTGATTGCCATTAGGTTTTTTTTTTAATTTGAGAAATAAACGAAAAATTTTGTTAAATTTTTATTTTATTTCTTGCGGTAAAAAAAACCTTTGCACTTGAAGGCACTTCCCTAATTCCTAAATTTTTATTTAGAAATTTTTTTAAAGATTTCTATTTTTTTTATTTTCCACTAGGGCTAATAAAGATATGTAATCTTTTCAGTTAATCCTATTAAAAATATTATTGTTTTTTAATATATGATATATGTTGATTTTTTTAATTCAGATTTCCAGATTTTATGATTATTTTCTTAGGCTGGACATAACCATAGAATATGATCCAAATCTTCAATGACATATAAATTATTTATTTTTTTACATAATTCACAAGATTTTGATTTACCTTCTTTCATAACATAAGAATATCTGTTTAAATAATTTGTAAATGTTCTAAGTTTTAAGATTAATGTTGAAACTTTCCATTGTAAATATTTTTTGTTGATTATTTATTCTGTTTTTGATTTGGATAATTTTAATATATTTTTGTGGAGTGTCGTAGAGTTCCATAGAGCACAATTAGGTTTTCTTGAGTTTATCTGTTTTATTTGTTCAGTGTTCTGTTTTTTTTTTTTGAGGTTTTCTATTTTATTTAGAAAATCAATAGATTTTCTAAATAAATAGAAAAGTCACAAAAACCTAACGAAAATCTATCAATTTTCCAAATAAACAGAAAACTCAAGAAAACCTAACGGTGCTTTTCCAGAATTCAAAAGAATAGAGAAAAATTTTAGATTTTGCTCAATTCTCTTAAATCAAAAAAAACATGACGATATTTCCAACTTGCTTTATTTTTTAATTGATTAATTCGATATTTATCTACTTCTAATTCGAGATATTTTACAGTCAGTTCGACTTTTAAGGCACAAACTTCCAACGAAATTTAAGGCACAATAAAAATTTTAAATTAAGGTACAAAATTCAGATTCTAGTAAAATAAATTGTGAAAAAAAAATGCCAAATTTTGTGTATTAATTTGAGATTTTTCTGTAAATTCAATTTCGTTCAACTTTATGCTTTTAAAAGTGGAATTGACTGTAAAATCTTCTAAAAATTCTAAAAAGAAACTACTAAAAAATTGGGTATCAACTCTAAGATTCTTACAAAAAATGAATTTGTTTGCCAAAAATTAAATGAATGGAAAAAGTTTCATTTATATGTTGGAGAAAAATTCTATCCGATTTTCAAAATATTTTTTTTTTATCATTTACTTTGAGAAACAAAAAATCGAGATAACTCTAGAGGTACTTGTTTTGATACCTAGGGGGTAATGATATTTAAATCCTGAGACCACTCAAAGTCTGAGAAACTCACTCCCAATTGATTGATATCATTTTTTTTTAATATGTGGTCTGTTAAATATTTAGCTGAACTTTTCATCCGTATTTGTTTCTAAACACCCAGATATATTAAAAAAACTCTATTTAACTCAAAGTGACCCAGCCAAAAAATGAAAAAGAGACTTTATTTCTAATAATTAACCAAACTTAGATTGTTTAGAAATGTGAAAATTAATAAACTAAATATTAGAGTCGATAATCATAAAACAAAATACCCGAACAAACCATAAATTTTAAAAAAAAAAACATTAAAAAAATTTTTAGGCCCCATTCATTTAGAACATCTCGTGTAAAATTCTCAATTTCTTTATGAAATATAAATTGTTGACAATTAGATTTTTTACTTGTAAATGTATGAATTTTAAAATAACATACAAAGATAAACTTTTCTTAATAGTAATAAGATTTTTCAAACATTTTTTTTTTAAAATTTAATTTTTAAAAAAAAAATAAAAAAAAAAAAGGCAAAAAGAAAAATTCAAAACAAAAAAAAATTAACAAAATGAGATAAAATTTATTCTGATCTAAAGATTGAAAATTTAGTTTGAGAAGAAGAATGAATTAAACTCATAGAATATAATCTATTTCTTCAATAAAACTGGGCCACTTTGACTGAAAAAGAGTTTAATTTATTCCTAATAAATAAAAAAAAGTATCCTCAAATACATATTAAATTTTGATCTTTTAAGATTAGATAGATAAATTTCACCATTTCAAGAATGAGATCTCGATGATTATCAAAAAAAAAAAAAAAAAAGTTACTAAAAGGAGTTGTATGACTTCAAAAAATGGTTGAATTTCTTTCTCTTTATCTCATAAGATCCAATAGAAATATTAATTTTCAAATTTTTAGGAATTTGTAAGATTATCTATTCAGACTCCAAATTGTAAGCTGTCACTTATAACCCAAATCCAGCCAATTATGATAAGATCAATTTTTTTAAAGGTTATTTATTGGAAATTAGAGAACATTTATATTGAAGAAAAAGTGTAGGGATACTGTTTAATTATCAGCTCAGAATTATGTTTTTGAACTTACAAAATTTCATATTTTGAGAATTGGGATATTGAATAGTATAAACTGGATCTAAGGAGATAAGAAACATAATTCAACAATTTTTTCAAGCCACTCATCCCAACAATTGTTTTTTTTTCATATGTTTTGTAGATTTGTAATAAAAAAAAAAAAGGATTGATTTGATATTAAATAATTCTATCTTTCTCTCAAATTACACCAGGTAATTTTGGTTTTTATTTTCAGTTACAATCAATTTTTGTCCAAATTTTTTGATGATTGACTTTTGTGTGACAAAAAATAATATTTGTTTCCAAACATTTTGACACTTTTGTAATAATACCCTTAAATAGAAAAATTTTAGGATTTGGTTATTCTTCAAAAAAGGTTATATTTTTTCTTTACTGAAGTTTTTGAAGATACCTTTGTAAACACCCAAAGTTGGGATTTGGAAATTTATTTTTTTTAATCTTTTTTATTGATCATAAATTTTTTTAAACACTTTAAGTAAAACAAACAGACAAATCATTTATCATGGGAAAAACATGGAGAAATAAATCAAAAAATTTTGGAAAAGGATCTCGTACTTGGTAATTAATTAATTTCTTTTTCTTTTTGTTTGAAAACAAAAAAAAATAAGAAAGACAAATGAGTTTTAAATACAATTTTTTTTTTTATGATCACTTTTCCAACCTTAAAAGTCGTAGATGTGGTACCCATCAGGGGTTAATCAGAAAATATGGAATGATGTTATGTAGAAGATGCTTCAGAGAAAAAGCTGAAATTATTGGTTTTTATAAAGTAAATTTAAATTTTCTTTTTTTGTTTTGCTTTTTTTTTTTTTTTTTTTGATTCCCAAACAAAACAAAAAAAAAAATCTCACAGATCTTTCTAAAATTGAATCAAACAGTACTAATTGCTTAATTTATAAAATTTCCTTCAAAAAAGACAAACAAAAAAAAAAAGATTAAAGAATAAAAAACCTAAGTCTGTGTTAAACTTGAAAAATTAAAAACATTTGTCCTTACTTATATAACACCAAACTGTTTGTTGAAAAATAAATTGAAAAAAGTTTTCATTCAACATCCATAAAAAGAATTGTTTCAAAAGATCAAAGTCAAAATTCTAGGATTTAATTTTGTAAAATCAGATAGATTATAATTTCTCCCTTTTAGAATTGGGAAATTTGATATTTTGTGAATTAATTCTTGGTCTTATTCTTTTTTTTGAAAAGCCAAATGAAAATTTTTGTTCTTTTATTTTTCAATTATCAGTATTAAAATCTTTCAAACAGATCTTTTGCATTTAATTCACTCAAAAGCCCCACTCCAACAATAAAAATAAAAAAAGAAACCATTGAAGATTTAGTACAGCAGCTTTAAGAAAGTGAGTAAGAAAAGTTTCAAAAGTTGTTCTAAATTGTTTGACTCATCACTAGTATGAAAAAATAAAATTGAAAAAAAAAATTTAGACAAAACTACAACTTCAAGCATCATTTCACCCTTGTTAATCTGGTTTATTCACAATATAATCAAACCCCAGTTCTTAAAAATCTTGAGGCTGTTGTATTTATTGTTGTTAATAGTACTACGATTTTGAAAAGTCTCTAGTCTAGAAAAAAAGGTCTATTTTGGGGTAAAAAATTTTAAATGGATGTGACAATGAATTTTCTCTAAACTCAACTTTAGGATATTTTTTTGAAGAGAGAATAACTAATAGTTTTGAAAACACTCTACTCATTTAAAAAAACTCAAACACAGAAAAAAAATAACTGATGATAAATATTGAAAGTGTCCGTAGAGTGCCTAGGTTTTCTTGAGATTTTCTGTTACATTTGTTAAATCTATCGATTTTCGTTAGGTTTTTTTTATTTTTTTAAATAAACCGAAAATTTATTAAAATTTTCTGTTTATTTAAAAAAATAAAAAAAACCTAACGAAAATCGATAGATTTAACAAATGTAACAGAAAATCTCAAGAAAACCTAACGGAGCTTTTCCAGAATTCAAAAGAATAGAGAAAAATCTTTGATTTTACTCAATTCTTTTGAATTTTGGAAAAGCTAACGGCGTTTTTTTTTTACTTTTTGAAATAAACCGAAAATTTCTTAAATTTTCTGTTCATTTCAAAAATTAAAAAAAAACTAACGAAAAGTGTCCGTCAAGTGCCTAGCTTTTCTTGAGGGTTTCTATTTCATTTGTTAAATCTATCGATTTTCGTTAGGTTTTTTTTATTTTTTTAAATAAACCGAAAATTTATTAAAATTTTCTGTTTATTTCTAAAAGTAAAAAAAACCTAGAAAACTTCACAAATAAATAGAAAACTCAAGAAAAGCTAACGGCGGTTTTCCAGAATTCAAAAGAATAGAGAAAAATCTTTGATTTTACTCAATTCTTTTAAATTCTGGAAAACCTAACGAAAAGTGTACTAGGTTTTTTTTACTTTTTGAAATAAACAGAAAAATTCAAAAATTTTTTTTTTATTTCATAAAGTTAAAAAAAACATAACGGAAAATCAAAGAAAAAATATTTTTTCTTATTTAAACGAACAAATAATTCTTTAATAGTCAAAATGATTGGTTCCCTATTTGAAAATATTCCCCAGATTTAAAATACATTTAAAATATAATAAAATGACCTCTTATCTAGAAGCAAAAATAGTTTTCAAATTTTTTACTATTAAATTGAAAAAAAAATATTAATCGAACCTGGAAAATTGGATTTTCCAACTTAAATTGTAAAATATCTTTAAAAATATTTTTTGATCCAAGATCCTTTATTAATTAATAGTTTATATTCTAATTGAAGTTAGTAAAAAGGGTAAAATTAGCAAATATTTATTTTTTTTTTGAAAAAATTTTTTCATGATCGTGACTCGCTCTTTGAAGCGTTGATAGTAAAACTTTTTACAACTTTTGTTAAGCACTTTTTCAAAGCAGCCATCAAGGTTCTGACAAAAAAGTTTTTTATTTTTTTTTTATTCTGAAGGGAGGAAATTAGTTCCCTCTTCCAGCCCTAATTTCTAAATTTTTGTTTAGAAATTTTAATAAAGAGTATCATAAATTTCTTTATCATTAACCAATAATGACAAATAAATAATGAGTCTTTATTTCGAATAATATCAAGAATATTATTCTTTAATTGCTTATTATTTTTTTTTTATTTGAATTAATTCCTTAATCCAAATTTTTCGATTTTTTCCATAGAATGGGCAGTAGTTAGGTTTTTTTTTTAATTTAAGAAAGAAACAGAAAATTTATTTAATTCTCTGTTTATTTCTTAAATAAAAAAAAACTACCGTTAGCTTTTCCATAATTTAAAAGAATTGAGTAAAATCTTTGTTTTTTCTCCATTCTTTTAAATTATGGAAAAGCGCCGTTAGGTTTTCTTGAGTTTTCTGTTTATTTGTGAAGTGTTCTAGGTTTTTTTGACTTTTAGAAATAAACAGAAAATTTTAATAAGGTTTTCTATTTTATTTCTAAAGTAAAAAAAAACAAACGAAAATCTATTGATTTTCCAAATAAATAGAAAACTCAAAAAAACCTAATGAAAATCAATAGATTTTGCAAATAAAATAGAAAACCTCAAGAAAACCGCAGTTAGGTTTTTTTTAATTTTAGAGATTAAAAGAAAATTTCAAAAATTTTATTTTAATTTCTGAAATTAAAAAAAACCTCGGCGCTCTACGGTACCTGACGGAACTTGACGACACGATCCCAACGAATTTGATCGATATCTTCTATTATTTCCAGTAAAAAGTTTTTTATTGTACTGAAAATAGTTCAATTCAGCTTTTTCAACTCTTATCCAGATCGTTTTGAAAACTTTTTTTTTTTAACACAAGTTTTATAATTTGATCAAGTCTAATTGTATATTTCCAAAAAACGATTATAAACAATAAACGAATTTAGCAACCCACAAAGTAGTGGATCAACGAGATCCAAAAAGAATCCACTGCTTAAAGAAACCGAAATAATGAATGATGTGAAATAAATTTAATTTTATGAAGAGAAATATAGATGGTTCTTTTCACTTCAAAATTATTTCTTTTTTTTTTCTATTTTTTTTCATCTTCATTCTTTTTTAAATTAGCCCTAAACACAATTCATAATCTAAACACAAAAAAATTCTTTATTTTCTTTTTTTTTTTTTTATTAAATAATTTTCTTTATTATTTTTTTTTATTATAGTTCCATTAAATTGACCATAAACAAACAACTCCACTTTAAACCAATTCTGGCATATTAGATTCGATTTAATAATATCACAAACTCAACTTTATAAACATAAATTTTATTTTTGGTACAAATAAATTGATAATTGATTAAAAATTTTTTTTTTGTGTTTTTTTTTTCAGGAAATTTTTTTTTTTGATTTGTTTAACAATAAAATGAGAATAATTAATTAAGTAGGAAAAAAGTGTATGGAATGGGGGGAATTGTTCAGCAAACAAAGGTATAGCATTATTAAAATTTTCAAAATGTTATTCTTGGATATTTTAAAAGACAATGTGATTTTTTGTGAGTTAAAGAGTTTATTCGTCAGTGAATTTTCTTCTTTTATTGTTATTTCGCAGAAATTTTTTTAAAATATAATTAGCGTTTATAAATTGTAACTAGTCAAATACCTGTTAATTTTTGAAGAGAGTTTTTTTTGATGATCCGTCTTCTTTTCCAACAATTCGATATGAATTAATTTTTTAGGTTACATAATTTCTTAGTAAGAATTGATTTTATGAAGAATCGATTAAAAAAATAAAATCTTTTTTAATCAAAGGGGACCAGTTCTATTGAAGAAAGAGAACAATTCTAGGTGCTTTATCAAGTATTCTTCTCAAAATAAGTTTTCTATTTTTAGATCGTATCACTTTTTACAAATTTGATTTTTGCTTTGTTTTTTTGCTTTTTTTTTTTATTTTATTATTTTTTTTCAAAAAAGCCAATTTGAAACAAAAAATGTTTAAAACTCCTAATTAACTTTAAGAAAATTGGAGCTTTGTATTTTCTTGAAAATGAATAGATTTACTATTAAAAAAAGCTGATACCAACCTTTTTCATTTCCGAAAGAAACTGAGAAATTTTGCATGATAAGTTTCAATGATAAGATATAAATCCAAATATCATTTTAAACATTTTAATTTTTTTTTTTTGGGTAGATTTATAGTCTGTTAAGGTATTTCTTTTAAGAACATCAACACTAATCTGAAGTTTGAATTTTCGTATTTTTCTAATTTCCAAAGGGTCTTATATTATTGATTACTTCAAACAATTGTTATTTTTTGTTTTTATGCTTGGAAACATTTGAGTGAAACCAAGTTTATTTCTTCATTTTTGTTTGGGTTTATCTTAACTATTTTTCAAAAATATTCGTATTTTTATAATAATATTAGTACAAGGTTTTATTATGTTTTATCTCAGATTCTAACAAAAATAAATTTCAATTTTTAAAGATGAAACATTTTATCTAATTTTTTAAATTTTAGTATTGCTTTTTCAAACTCTTTTTTTTGTTTTACAAGTTAAATTTCTGTTTTTCTTATTCTTTTTCATTATTCTTTTCTTTTCTTCTTTTTTCTTTTAAAAGTATTATAAGTTTAAATATTAACATCATATGGATTTTTATGAATATTAGAAAATTGAGACTACTAAATGTCCTATATAATTAAAATATTTATTAAAAAAATTTTTCTTATTAACTCCTATTTAACTAAATTAAGAAATAAATAATTTGCAATACTCATTTCAAAAATTACAGTATATTTTTTTTACCAAAATAAATGTTTTACTTTTTTTTCTCTTCAACAATATTTTCAATTATTTTTTAGTACTTTTTTAAAAAAATTTTTGTATGAATTTGATAACTCTATTTTCCTTCATAAAATTTCAAAGAAAGTAAAATATCATAAGATATTTTATGTAATATTGGAATTTTACAAGATCTTACTTCATAAAATTAATCTGTTTTTGTATCTAAAAATCAAACTAGAAAAATAATTAATAAAAAAAAATTAATAAAATCAAGAAAAATTAAAAAAAAAATTGATAACTCGTGATAAGACCCACTATTTGTTTTAAAAACAAAATAAACACAAAATTTTTATTTATAAAGTTGTAATTTAATAAATTTAGACAGTATATGATAATAAAGATTTTAGAACCCTAAATAGATTTGGACAGTACTATTTGTGTTGTAGATAGTTCGGAATCATTTTGTATTCTAAGGCAACTGTTTCTAATTTTTTATGATGATTTTATTTTCGAATCAATTCTAGTCAAATATGAAGTATTTTACAATTTAGTTCATCTTGAAAGATGTTTTTTAAAAGTTACTTTAGAATACTTTCACAATTTTTTAGCAACTATCTTTAATTGATAACAACAAGATTAACTAAGATGTCAATTTCTAGGATTTATAGAAATATTTTCATTCAATAAACGAAAATATTTATTATAAAAGAATTGAAAAAAAAATCAGTAATTTTCACCTATCGATGCTTGGAGTGGAGTAAATACTATTTCATTATTGAAAAATAAAGTCGAAATTCAATCTTTTTTTTTTTCATTTCCATAGAAAAACAATATCATTTAAAAAAAAAATAATCTGTTTTTTCTCTTTTTTATTCTAAAAAAGAGTGAAAAGACCATACCTAATCTCATTTTTTTAAAAAAATTTTTCGAATCATTTTTCCAATAATAAAAAAAAAACTATTTTTAAAGATTCAAAAGTAGAAAAAAAGAAAATTAAAGATAAAAAAAAAAAAATTGTCAATAACTTTATACATGTTGATTTTACAATTAAAATTCTAAAAGGAAATTCAAATATAAGAACATTTGGAGTGTAAATTACACTTTTTACTTTTATTAAAAAAAAAAAAATTTCAACATTTTGCAAAAATCTCCAAAATTAGAGGCTATTCACATTATATGGGATTTTACTCTAAAAAAAATTAATAAAGCATTATATTTTTTAATTACCTATTTTTCTAGAACTAAAAACTATGACGAGGAATTACACTAAATAAATTGTCAATTTTTCAAAATTTGCTTTTTTTGCATTTTTTGCTTTTTTTAATCAAAAAAATTGTATTCTCTAAATTTAATAAAAGATTTTGAGATATTTAAAATAATTGGCATAAATTACAAATTGAACAAATATTTTAACTTTGAAAGATTTAAGAAAAGCAAGTGTTGTAATTTATCTAATGTTCTAGTTTCAATAAAATCAATTGTAATTTATGATAAAAAATGAAGAAAAAAAAAATAAACAAGAAATTAATATTTTTAGAAAAAAAAATAATTTCAAACTTTTATTAAAAAATCAATAATAAATTATAAAAATCAGTGAAAATGTACAGATGCATATATATATATATATATATATTGATCAATAATTTTAAAAAAAATATTAATGTAGTGATTTTAGATAAAAAAATTTGTTGAGCTTTCAAAACTGCTTCTCAAAAACTTTCGAGCAAGTGTTCTTTTCAAATCTATCCAAACCAAAGGGGTGGAGATTTTTTTTTGAGTAAATTTGATATTAAAAATTTTAAATTTCTTTTCAACAACAGAATCATTTATAAAAGTTGAAAACCAATCCAAAAAGATTGATTCTCCGCCAAAGTCATCTTGAAAAACTTCAAAATATTTTGGTATGTGTATTTTATTTTTTTCGATTCTAATAATATCATTTATTACTTTTGAAGTGATTGCGTTTAATGCGTCATTGAAGGTATCGATGCGATAAATTTTTATTAAGGGGTCAAAGGATGAGTTTAGTCTTGCGAAATGTATTCTCGGGTCTATTCTCAATAGAGCATTATTGATAATTTTTTTCTTTGATTTGAAATATTTGTCGCTGTGTTTCAAATCCATATTTGCTCGCAAGATGCCATGGAATATCTGTGTTAAGCTGAAATAATATTTGCCAATTAAGTAACGCGATTGATCCATTAATTTGATATAGCTATTTTTATTGTTTGGTATCCCATTTATGATATAGGAATGTAAAGTCAAAGTATTGAATAGATTTAAAAAAAAGCATTTCCTTTCATTTTCCGATAATTCGTTGAGTTCGATGTTTTTTAATTCGGATGTCAGCTGAACAAATCTTTGAAATGGGATCGATTTCGCAATAGATTTTAAATTGATCGTTCGTTTGCTAATTGAATATTGAGTATATAATAAATTAATTAGCGTGACTAATAATTCTTCGCCTACTTGCAATGGCTTGCAGTTTTTTTCAGGTGGGTTATATTCTTCATTTAATGCCTTTAAATTTTTTTTTTGGTAAAACAATTTAATTTTTTTATTTTCAATTCGTGAGAGGCTGCCTGGATCTTTTTTTAAAAAATTAATCAATGATTTATATAAATTAGTTTGGGTAAACGCCTGCCACGAATTTAAATTCATATGATCAAAAACCGCCTTTTGTGCTTCATCAAACATCTCTCGTGAAAAATTCTTTTCATTAATTAAATTCGTGATCTTTTTTCTCATTTCAGATACAATATTAATTTCAAATAAAGATTCTGGTTTCACAAATGTTTTATAAATTCTTGTGCAATTTTTTTTAATTTGCTAAAAGTAATTGTGTTTTATTTGTTAATTGTTTTTTTTATGATAAATTTGAGAATAAATTAAATAATAAGAATAATTCGTTAGTTTAGTTTGAATTGGTTCAGAATCAAATTTTTTAATATTTATTTCAATTTTGAATATTATTCCCTTTTTCCTTTGTTATATATATATATATATATAAATGCTATTTCCAAAAAAGATGGGTATTTTTTTTTATAAAAAAACACTATTAGATTTGGTGCATTTTTATTCATAAATTTGTAATTTAAAAATAAGTCAAGTATATTAATACTAAACCAAGTGAAATTTAATAACTGAATCAGTATCGATTGTTTGTATTTCACAATCTGTTTATTAAAATATTTCTGAAAAAATGAAAAAAAAAAAAAATAACAATTTTGTTTTTATAGAAAACGAGGTAAGGTCTATTTAAAAAAAAAATAGAGAATATGATAAGGATTCAAAATGGATTTTTTAAATAATAAAATGCAGTTATAAGCTTTTCCATTCTATTCGAAATTTTATCAAGATTAAATATCTTGGGGAAATTTTTTTTTATTATCAAAAAGAAAAAAATACACACCAATTTTAACCTATAAAAAATAATAATATAAAATTGAGATCAGAAACTTTGATATCTTTTTTTAAAGTAATACCTTACAAATAAACAAATTGTATTGTTACAAAGAATCAATTTATGACGAAGAACTTTTTTGGATATTTGAATAGTAATATTAGAATTAACTTTAATAAAGATATTTTAGAATTCAATTTACCCCACTTTTTAGGAAATAGCTTATAAGAACAACAAAAGTTGAAAAAAAATTTACTTAAGGTATTAATGTCAACATAAATTCATACATAATTAAAGTAAACCCCCAATTCAAATTTTTTTACACACAAAAATTCAATTTTTTAAGAAAAAAACTTATTTAATCAATTCTAGAAGAAATACCAAATTAGAACCATTTCACTAATTGAAATGTTAACAATTGTTGATAAATTAAAATACTCAAAAAATAAAAAAATAAATAAATATCAATACCAATAAATTATCGGTGTGTTAAAAATTTTGGAAATGGGCTAGCAAAAAAAATGTATTGGTATTAATTTGTAAAAATTTTATTAGGAATATTGATCGATCAAATGGTTATGGTTAGATACCATTGACTAATTTTACTTGATTTCTTCTATTTAAAAGAACTCAACTTTTACAATTATGTCAATTGTTCAAAAATATTTTTCGATCAAACGAAAACAAGCTAGGTAATTCAAAAAATGAAATGAAAATAAAAAAAGAAACAAATGAAAAAATGATTTTCATATTTTTAACAAAATCAAAATTATTTCCAAGTTGAATGAAAATTTCTTATTGTGATTCTTTAAACTGTTTTAACTGTGTGGAAAATTTGGAATTTTAGTTTATATATATATATATATATATATAGATAGATAGATAGATAGATAGATAGATAGATAGATGGGTAGATAGATAGATTGAATTGGATGATCCAGGTTGCTCAATTAAAATAGTTTCAGAAATGTGAATAATTTTAATTGTTTAAATATATTCAATGAATTACAAACTAAGTTTATTAGTATAATTAAAAGTTTAATTCATTTTCGGATAAAAATTATGAAAAAATTATTATACAACAATAATTCTCTAATTGTTGGAAATAATAATTATTAGAAGATGTATAATACAGAAAGTTCCTTAAAATTCCAATAATAACCCTAACGATAATAAAAGTAATAATAAAAAAAAAAGAAAAGATAAAAGGGGGGGGGTAGAAAAGAAAAAAAACTATAACAAAAGAAAAGAAAAGAAAAGTAAAGAAAAGTAAAGAAAAGAAAAGTCAACATACATATTGTGAGTATTCGCCTTGCTTTAATTTTTTGGCTTCTTGGAAAAACATGATATTTTCTTGATTTAGTTGCCTACATAAAAATTCTTTAAAATATTCGATTCCCTTTGGAAGTGATAGTAATTGTTCCAAAGTGTCTATTGAAACGGTTTTATTTGTTTGTTCTGTTTTATTAAATTGTGATATATTTAAAGGGGTTATATTAGATATTGAATGTCTTTTTTTTTTGATAGCTGAATCTGAGTAACTCGAATTGGCTCTATACAGTTTGTTTTTTGATGTGTTCCTGGGTGAAACCTTCTTCTTAAAAAAATTTGGATTACTTCTGGAATGCTTTGAAATAACTTTTGGGTAATATTTTTCTTTTTCAGTGTTGGTTCCGGTTTCTGTTTCTGTTTCTGTTTGAGTTTCTGTTTGAGTTTCGGTTTCGGTTTCGGTTTCATTTTCATTCTCCGTTTCTGTCTCTGTCGTTAAATAGTACACATTGCTTGGCTCGTTTATATGTTTTTCTTGGTCGTCACTAAACAGATAAATTTGATAATTGTTATTGTCGCTCTTGTTCTTGTTCTTGCCATTGCTGTTGCTCTGAGGATGAAGATTATCTTTTGGTGATGTTTTTTGATTCACATTTTTACCCTTGTATATGATTTTTGGTGCGTAGGTAAGTGTTCGTGAGCGGTGGGTTTTTGTTCTGTTGGATTTTAAATGCAATTTGTCTCGATTATTATTGGGTGCTTTTTTGATTATAATACTCGAGGTATCTTGCTCAAGAAACAGTCTCTCGTTCCCAGAAGTTAAAGTGCCCTGTTCCTCGCCCTCGGTTTTGGAAGAAATCACATCTGAGGATTCGTTATCATCGAAATCGATCATTTCTCTATTCTGCTCAATTGTTTTGATTAATAGCTCGTTTTCGAGTTTTTTTTCTTTAATTTGGATTTTTAATTGATGCGATCTTTCGACTACTTTAAACCAATTGTTTTTGACTTGAGACATATTTGTAAGGTCGAAATTGATTTTTTTACCCTTCCTTTTGATCGAACCATACTCCTCTTTTAATTTGTTCACCAACTTTTCTTGAAACATCGCCTTTTCTCTTCCTTCCTTTGTTTCGTTTGATTTCCGGATGTATTCTTCATATTCTTTGTCGAGCTTTGTTTTGGTCTCTTTCAAATGGTTGAGTTCTGTTAATAATTCGTTCGTTTGGCTCGATTGCTCCTTATAGATCAATTGCTTCTCTTGAAGCATTCTTTCGAAAGTACGCAAATCCAATAGCTGATCCTGTTTGAGTCTTAAACTACTCATCTCCTGTTCAATCAGCTCAATCTTCTTTTTTTTTTTATAGATCAACATGCCCCGAGCGCTTCGGTCAGGCTGCTGGCTTATCTCATCAAAGATTGGTTTTATTTGCTTTTCAAGCAGATCCTGCTCTTGCAAAAGCAATTTGTGCTCCTTTTGCGCCTTGTTGTACCTGGACTTGGTGTCCTTAACCTTCCGAATAACCATATTTAATTCTGATCGCTCCTTCAATTTGGTTAATTTGATTTTTAGAACCTGTGATTGGCGAGACAAATAATTGTAGTCATCTAAATTGCTTGGTTTTTTTTGCTTTTTGTGGTTTTTGTGCTTGTTGTGATGTGATTTTTTAAGAGGAGAATTTTTTTTTTTTTTTTTTTTGGCTTTGTGTGGTGATTTTGCCTCATCGATCGAATGAGACAACTTGGATTTTTCTTTTTGTTTTTTCTTTCTCGTCCTGGACCTTGAGT
This sequence comes from Anaeramoeba flamelloides, assembly GCA_027625915.1. NCBI lineage: Eukaryota > Anaeramoebidae > Anaeramoeba > Anaeramoeba flamelloides. The sequence goes on from JANTQA010000063.1 coordinate 2,385,687, forward strand.
TGCTTGACTTCGTTTTTTGTTTTTTTTTTCTTGGATTTTCCTTCTCTTGTTTTTTGTGGCTCATTTTAATCGTGAAAAAAATAAATTTTTCAGTAAAAAATGAAAAACATTTTTTTTATTTCCAACTCTTTTTTGTTTGGTCTTAAATAGCTAGTTCCAAATTTTGAAAAATTCTCATCCACTCTTTATCAACACAACTCTATTTTGGTTCAATTATTTAATTAGTGCTGCCAACCTAAAGTTGGCTTTAAAAAAAGTTACAATTTTTTTTGACAAAATTTTTATTAATTTAATTATGAAATTTACTGTCAAACCAAAAACACTGAAATTTGGAAAAACCCTAAAAGTCCATTTCAATGAACCCGCAACGGATGTAATTCAAATTAGGACAATTGTGTTCTTTGAACAAAAAAGTGTTAAAATTTCAAATGATTCCTTTTTCTTTATTCCCTTCAAAAAATTTTTTTTAGTGAAAGATTCTTGGTTCACAGAATAAATCCTAAAATGTACCATATGAAAGGTTCAAACAAATAAACTGAGATTACAAATTACAATCATTTCTTCGCAAACCCTATTTTTTAAATGAAATAAAAAAGAGAAACGAAAATTAATTAAATTTTGTATTCGAATAACATTTTGTTCCCTTTTTCCAGAGAAATATATTAATAATCCAGTAACCATTAACTGGCTGGATATTGAGATATTGTTTAAATATTCTAAATCCCTACAATTTGAAAACTTTTGTAAATTGAAGAAAACAAAAAAAAATCCAAATTTTGCAAATTAATTTAAAAAATCATGACAGAAAATGAAAATCTAATTTTTTAATAATTATTGGAGGTAAATGATAAATTTTCGAGAAAGCAACGATTCTAATAATTTCTTTGTTTATAAATTTCTGAGATAATTGTTTTATTATTCTTTAATTCTTTTCCTTGATAGGTATTTTTACAAATTTTAAAACCTCAATTCGGAAAATTAAAATTGAATTTTAGTTTATCAGCAAGTTTTCCTTGATTTTTATCAATTTAAAATACTTAAAGCATTCTAATTTAAGGAATATGTTCGACTATTGTGAATTTATCTAAAATTATTCTTGATTGTACAATTTAATAACAAAATTAGATTTTTGTTTTCACATTGTAAAAAAAATTTGTGTCAATACTGTTGGGAGTAAAATTTTGGACACAGAAAAACGGTTGGATACCATTTTTAATTGGGAACAGTCGTAAAATTGAAAATCAAATCCAATTGATAACAAGGTGAATTTTATATAAATCCCGGTTTAAATGTGTTACAAGTTCATTAATCTATGGTTTGTGGAGAATACTCATTTGAATGGTTGATCACTAAAGTAAATCAAGCTATTTTAACAAAAATCCAAGTTCTAGTAAAGCTCACTATTAATTCTGAATTTGGTAATTTTTAAACTTGCTTTAGATTATAACAAATAAGGTTTTGAAAAAGTAGAATTACATTAATTGTTATTCCAATAAGTAGACTATTGTTATTTTCTTGAGTTATTTCACAAACGAAAGAAATTAAAAATCTTTTCAGGTCATATTCAAAATTAAAATTGCTGTCCAACTATTTTTATCGTGTCAAACATTTTTCTCTCGATCGTAAAAAAAAATTTGGTTAGTCAAAAATTTTTTTTGGTTTTTAAAAAAGTAAATATTACCAAAATGATTTTTCATCAAGGTGTCATTTTAATGAACAAATCTAACATTCATGAAAAAACAAACACATTATCACTTCTAATTTTCAGAAACAATTTTATTTCGTTTCATTTCAACCCTTTGAAATTACTTCTGAAGGCTAAAAAAACAAAAATTAATTTTTAATTGTGAACTTTAAAATAAATAAGATAACTTTTTATGGAGAAATATTCAAATATATTAATTCAATAAGATATTTTAAATTATTAGATAATGTGAATTTAACAAAGTTAATCATAAATATCCTTTTAACCCAATTTAAATCAAATACTTTTCTAAAAAAAGCTATTTTTTCAAAACAAGAAATTTATTTGCACTAATGTTTTACAATCAAAACTTTAAAATAAGGAAATATAAAGAATTTATAAACCATTTAAAAACCATAAATCCCAATAGAACTAACCTTTATTAAAAAATTATTCATTTTTAGTTTTTCCGAAACATTTACTACCTTGATCTAGGGATCTAATCTAATAATTAAAAATTAAAATTTTTCGTAAAGTTTACAATTAAAATTCACTTTTTGTTTTTTTAGCCTTCAGAAGTAATTTCAAAGGGTTGAAATGGAACGAAATAAAATTGTTTCTGAAAATTAGAAGTGATAATGTGTTTGTTTTTTCATGAATGTTAGATTTGTTCATTAAAATGACACCTTGATGAAAAATCATTTTGGTAATATTTACTATTTAAAAAACAAAAACAAATTTTTGACTGAACAAATTATTTGTAAGTACCCAAATTTTTTCCACATTATTTCTGTTATTTTCTCAATTAATTTTGAAGATTTGGGATGTTTTTGATTTCTAAATTGACCAAAGAATTAAGATTGATGAATTTTGAACAAAAAACAATATATCAATTATAATTGTTAATGGTTACTGATAATTATTATATTTATCTGGGAAATGGGAATATATTTTCTATTTTTTATTAATATAGACATCTGATATTGAACATGGAATTTCCTTATGATTTATTAATTTGCCTTTTTTATGTTTATCTGGTAGTCAAAATGATTGGATTAATCAATAGTTTTTGAAAGTTAATCAGATTAAAAATTAAGAGCCTAGATTTGAAATAATTGTTGTAACCAAAATGTATTTTCTTAATTTAAATTATATTAAGAATGGTCCTAATAAAAAAATAATTTTAAAACAATTTTTATACATCAATATAAAAAAATATGGTATATATTGCGAATTTTAATTAAAAAAATATATACTACCGTTTTTATATCATGTTATTATTTTTATTATTTTAAAATGTTTGGAATTTTACATAAATTATTTAATTGTATAAAATATTGTATAAAAAAAATTGTTAATTTTGGGGTTCTAACTATTAATTATATGATATTGTAAGACTTTTTATTTTGAGTTTCTATTTTGAGAATTCTAAAATATTATTTAGAAAAAAATTAAAAATGAAAATTTTTAATTGAGATCTTTGTAAAAAATATAAATGATATTAATTGTTAAATACTATTTCGATATATATTTTTTAGATTCTTGTATATCATGTATCATAAATATCATTATCATCCAATGGCGACATTCTATTATTATAAATGGATCTAATTTTAGTTTAATCCCTTAAGTGACTAGAAACTCGTATTTATTTTGTTTTGTAAAGGTAATGGGATACTTATTTACATAAGGGTAAGATTAAACCCGATAAGTAATTTCTTTTCTCAACTTTAGAGAAATGAGTTTTCATTTTAAAACCATCTAATTTTTCCTATTTAAATTTTAATTCAAAAGATCTTGATCATTTCAGTTTGGATTTTTGGATCTGAACAGAAAAAAAGAAAAATTTGCAAAATATTTTTATTTTCATCAAGCTCACTTTTAATAATTTCTGAAAGTTTGTACGAATTTCAAATAACATTGCAACTTTAATCTTATTTTTAAAAATGTAATAAAAATAAATCAAAAATCGAATATTTGAAGTTCCAAAACAATACATATTTGATTTTTTCTCAAATATTATTAAATTTCCTGAAATTTAAAAGATTGGGTAATTTTCTTATAAAAATATTCAGAGTGGAAAAAACTTGACTTTTAGTATTAAAATCAGTTATTTGTTATAATCTCATTTTTTTTTTTATTAGAATTTTTGATTGGAATTTGTTTTATTTGCTTGAAAACCGTTTAAAATTAAGATATAATTTTAAAGCCGATTGATAAATTTAAATCTTATGTTGTTACTAACACACATAAATAATTCCGATTGTGCTATTCATAATTGCTTATAAATAATCATATTAAAAGGTATTTCCTACTATTGAGCATAATTATTCCCGTTTTATAAAATTATTTTGGTAACATTTTTATCTTTATTTAGTTCTTTTACTGATTTTTTTCGGTAGAAAATAATGAAAAAACTGATTAGAAAATTTATAACTAATAAATATATGATATTCTTTTCAAGTTTACAATAATTAATGTAAAATTTTTTGCTTAAGGGTCTAGAAGCTTAAAGTGGGTTTTTTCCAGACTAAGATGCAATTTAAAACCAAAAAGGGTATTGTGAAATTTCCTTTCTATATATTGAAAAAAACCAAATAACAAAAAATATATTTTGAGAATCTCATTGGACTTCATATCATTTGCAAAATTCAAAGAACAAATAAAAAATTCATAAGGATCACATTTTGAAAAAATTCAATTAAATTAAAAGTTTCAAAGAATTCTCTATGTCAAAATCCAATCATCTAAAAATAAATTACTTGTTAGTTTATTTTAATTTTCCAAACGGTTGATTTTCTTCAATTTGTAACAAATTTTTTTATTAAAAAAAACAATCAATTAAATTTGATTTACATGGTTTTTGGTTATTTTTTAACCCTCTAAATTTGGCACCGTGATAATACTGTAACATCCTTGAGTAAAAAATAACTAATTTGAGAAAAGAAAAATAGTTTAAAAAAAATATCTTTGCTATCTCAAAAATAGTCAAAGAACAGAACTTCAAAATTATCACAATTACTTTCAAAACTATAATTCATAATCATTCTAATTCGAAATTGAGTGTCTCTCTTTGGTAATTTTTTCTAAAAATGCCCTCTTTTTTGATTGTTGATTTTTGGAGATCGATCGTACATCAATGTATAAATTAGTTTTTGGTTAGTATTAGTTTTCTGATAAAAACTTACTAAATTTTTTTTTTCCATATCAAAAAAATATTTTTTCACCATAATTACTCAACCCTTAAGAATAATTTTTTTTAACTTTTGAAATAAAAATTACTTTTTAATAATTATTTCACTCAATTTATCATTTTTTAAAATAATAACAAAATATATTAAAAAAATAAATAAAAAAGTAAATTATTGTTAACAAATCGATATTAAAGGATAAATAAAAAAATGAGAATCTATAAAAAGAAAATTTATTATAAAAATATTAACAACAACCACTTCCCTCTACATTTTTTTTGTTTTTTTTTGTAAGTTCAAAACTTTCTGATTCCGTCTCGCTTTCTGAAAGGGAAGTATTTTCATCTAAATCAAGCCTAATAGCCTTTGCAAGTTCATAAAAAACTTTGTTGATTCCTTCACCAGTTTTGGCAGAACTTTCAAAGAATAAAAGATTTTTTTTGTTTGCCAATTTCCTTCCTGTTTCTGTAGGTATGGCTCTTTCCTCTCTATCAATTTTATTGCCAAGAAGAACAATTTTAGTCCTCTGTGGACTCCTTTCCCTAATTTCCCGAATCCATTCCTTCGCCATTTCAAAACTATTTTGATCAGTTATATCATAAATTACTATTTCCCCCTGTGCGCCACGAATATACCTCTCTATAAAATTAAAAATCAAGATTAAAAAATGTTATTAATAGGCAGTGTTCAATTATTTTAAATCAAGAATTATATATAAATATAATGAAATCAGTTGATTTATTTCACAATATAAATATCAAAATTTTTTTCAAGTGATTTGAAATTTAAATTTTAAATTGGTGATTATACACTTTATATTACTCCCCTTGGAAAACATCTATCTAACTTGAAGTATTGTTTAATAGCAGAATGATAAATAAAAAAAATCATCATTCATTTTCTTTTTAAAAAACCTTTTTTGAAATATTTGAAAATAAAATCGTTTGTAAATCAAAAGTTTATTATGAGATATAGTAATCATTATAATGGTTGCTAATTATTTTTTCTTATAGATCATTGAAATTTTTAAATTCTTTCACAACGTAAAAAATGAAAAAAAATATTTTTTGTAAAAATAAAAACCAAAAATTTATTTTTGCTGTGCTTGGGTAGTTTTGATAGGGATATTATCTATATTTGAAATAGAAATTGGAGAAAAAAACTAAAATAAATTTTTTGATTTGAAGTATTCGGTGAATAACAGTCTTTTAATTACACATGTCACTGAAAACGAAAAGTGGTTACAATTAAAAGTAGAAATAAATTAACTTCAAAGTATAATTCATTACCATTTTGAAGAGGGGGGGTGAAACGGGAGGAAAGGGTGAAAGGTGAAAAAAGGGTAAACATGATTTTTAATTGGGAACATTAAAAGAATCACAGAAAACTGAAAACAAAAAGCAAAATCAATTAATAGGAGAAAGAAATTAACTTCCAGGAATAATTCACAATTTTATTATCAAGAAAATTAACAAAAAAATTTTTTACTTTCCAATTTATATCGAAATCTGATTAGAAATTTTCTTGATCTCCAAAAAGAGTCAATTTTTTCAAGAAATTTTTAATAATAGATAAACCAAAGAAAAATTGATGATTGCCAAAAAGAATATATGATATAAAAGGTTATTGCTTTGAATACTTTATTTTTTCTTTAATCATTTATTTTTTCTTTTATTAATTAGATAATTATTTTTTTATACTTTTTATGTAATTCCATTAATATTTACAATGAAAAAATATATTTCGACTTCTTTTCAAAATAGTTAACTGTAATGAAAAAAAGAAAAAAAAATCTTTGACACTTTATAGTACTTAACGGATTAGTGTGTATCACAGGAAGACTAAAATTAAAGTATTGTATTATTAAATAATATTAATTATATATGGTTCAAATGTCTATAAAAAATTGATGAGTCAAGTACTAAAATTTGATTGCATAATTAAAATTATCATATATTAGTAAAAAACCCATCAGTTTTAGAAAAAAATATGGATTTCAAGACAAATTTAGAGGTTGAGTCATGAAAATTCCAGACTTTAAAATTGAAAAATATGTTTCTAAAATTTGTTGAGAAATGTAGATTAGTCGATAAAAAATTGAATTTTTTATAAAAGTAAATGATTAACCCAAGAGATTCTTTTGTCAAATGATTAAAATAGATTGAAAATAAACTATTTTTAAGTGAAAGGGGCACAAGTTGTAGGGATGAATTACATACCTTTAAAGGGTTTGAATAGATATTAAAAGAAAGAATTAATTTTGGAAATTGCAAAATTAAAATCATTTTTTCAACTTTTTTTTTTTTTTTATTATGATTTTTTTTTGAAAACATAATTCATTTGCAACAATTTTTTTTAAAAGACAAGATCGAGAGTTGCTGGGTAAAAAGGAGTTATTTAAATGTTATCAAAAGTGTGGGAATGATTATAGAAAAATAATATTGATTTCTATAGGAATTTTATTTGATCTACAATTAAAGATCAAAATGAACCTTATTTGTTTTCAATGGAGAACAAAGAAGTTGTTTTTTTCTATTTTGAAGAAAATATATTGGCTGGTTAGATGTGCTTCAAATGAATATCAACGATTTTTTGGTGTGTATTATTCTGCTTGTTTCTTATTTATTCTTCAAAGGTCAATTATATTTAATAATTAATATTTAAAAAAATGGTTGGAAACCTTTTACAGAAACGTAGTTTATGATGATAAATACACTAATTTTATAAAAAGGGAACTACAAAATCAATCTTTATGTTTTTAATTTTAATAATTATTGAGATAATCTTGAAATTAAAAAATTCAAAAAAATAGTTACTTTTGCGAGAAAATGAATGTGAATTATTAAATACTTGGTATATTATTATTTTGGATTTCTATCTTTTTGATTTGAAAATGGAATTTTAAAAAAGAATTACCATTCTGGAAAAAAGTGTAACAAATAAAAACAATGAAAAGTGGTTTTTAGTTGGGAAACCTTACTGAAAAATCAAAGTAAGATCAATTAAAAAAAGAATAAATAAATAAATAAAGACAAAATGAAGTATTCAACACAATAACAGTTTTTTTTAATACTACCTTTTTGGTATGAATATGAGTTTATCTTTGATTGATCAATTATTAAAAATTTGTTGAAAAAATTCGAAGATTTTTGAGGATCTCCATAATAACACAACAATTTTTTTGATCCGATTTCTGTGATTTAAATTATGTTTATTGATTTGATTGAAAATAATCTAATGAATTATTTTTTGAAGTTACTTTAATTGGTTTCTTCTTTTAATTGATTTTACTCTTCATTTTCAGTAAAGTTACTATTCAAGTCCCTGTTTCACTTTGTTTTCACAACGGTTTTAACAAGAATGATAATTTTTTTCTATGTCCTTAGTAAAAAATTTAATAATTTATTTTTCGATAATATTTTTAATGATTTTTGTAGATATATTTGAGACACGGCGATCTAATATTTTTAACTTTAAATTACAACATACTTTAATTTTAGACAAAATATATCGTGAATGCTAATCCCTTAAGGGCAAAAAAATTCAAGGTCAAAGTTCTCTAAGGAAAAAGGGTATATTAATTTTAAAAGATCAATCTTGAAATGATGGCAATATAATTATATTTATTTTTTGGAAAGGTTATGTGAAGGCAAAAAATTTACTTTTTTTTTTGAATTTTTTAGAGTTTTCTTTGGGATAACGACAAAGCGGCCAAAATTTTTAAACAGAATTAATTGAGCCTTTAACATTTTTTCAGATTCAGTTTTACCCTTAGATGGGATTTGTCAAACTGAACCCCTTCTAAAAGTTACTTTAATGAGAAAAAAATGTATAGTTAAGTTCTTGCTGTATAAAAAGAAATTTCTGAATGTTATTTGTTCAAATAACGCTGATATCATAAAGAACAGTAATTAAAAGTACTTGTTAAAATACAAAATTGGTAAATATGGGGGTACTTCAAAGTAAAAAGGTAATTCCTTGACGTTAGTGCAGTTTTGGTTTTAAATTTGGATGGTTTTTTTTTTTTATTTATAATTTATTTCTTGGGTGTTGTTCAAGAAAGAAAAATTCGAAAAAAAGAAACAACCCCAAAAGATCATTTTCTCAGTTGTAAAATTTCATTTGATTTGTTTTAAATAAATCTATCCTGTTTCAAGATTAATATTTTTCCTTTTATAAAGAATAGGATCAAAAAAAAACCATAAAAAGTCTGGATTTGCTCTTTGAAAAATGTAAAGTAAACCCTTGTTATTATAATAACAAGTCTTTAAAAAAAAAAAAAATTACATCAAAGTTAATGCATGGTATCTTTCTTGTCCAGCTGTGTCCTATTATTTCGAAATTAATAAATTCACAAAAAGAAAAAAGTAATGAAGATTTCCCAAAAGAAGTAAAAAAAAAAAAATCAATCAAAAACAAACCCAAATCTGTAGTCTGATTTCGTGGCTGCCAACTTCAATTGTTTTATTTGTAAAAGTTGCACCAAGGGTGGTTTCTACATTATGTGAAAATTTGTTTTCCGAAAATTTAAGTAGAACCGAAGATTTTCCGACCGAAGACCCACCAACAAGTATTAATTTATAAACCTGTAAAACCATCCAAGGTTTAAAAAAAAAATGATAAAGTATTTGGATCTCTTCTGTTTTAAGTTGACAGAGACTAATTTAAAGAAGTTAACACATTTGAGTAATAAGATTAATCTTTGAGGGTATTTCTTTTTTGACCTCTAAAAATAAAATCTGATTATTTTTTTGCAAGTTTTTTCAATAGTTTTCTGCTTTTTAAGGGGGCAAGTATTTTTTTCAAATCTTGAGTGCCACCATTTAAGAGTAACTGAATAATTCAAATCATTACTTTAGTGAAATAAATTGGTATTTTAATAAATATTAGAGTGGAGTATATCCTTGTTTGATAAATTTGCATACTAATTAAAAAATGGAGATCAAAAAAATGAAAAAATATGATCAGGTAAAAATTAATAAAAAAGATTTATTTATTGATATTAACATAAGCATTTGAAATAATTTCTACTTTTTTTATTTCGTTTTTTTTTAATTCTTTAGGAGAAAACTTTTGTTTGGAAAATTTTTGATGAACTGATTACTTTCAATTTTCCAAAGAATTTTTCAAAATGGAAATTTGTAATTCAATTTTCATCAAATCCATCGAATTCTTAGATTAGGTTAAAAAACCAAAATTTTTTGTAATTCAACTCAGAAAAATAGAATGATTAAATATATTTTGTTTGATTTCAAAAAAAAAATATTTGACCAATTAAAATGAGAAACTCAAAGTAATTGGTAATAGTGCTTGTTTTTTTTTTTTTTTTTTTCATTTTTTTTTGTTCTCTGATTGATAACTTTTTTTTAATTTTGATTTTGGTTATTCATTTCATTTTTCGTTGATACTTGAAACAATAATCCTTTTATAGGATTATTTTGAGAAAAATATTTTAAAAAAGAATTTTGAAAAACTATTTGTAAAAAAGTTTTTATGAAACAATAATAAATAAAAATGATACTAGAAATACGAGGTAATCCCTAGTTTTTTCCTATTCAAATTAATAAGATATACATGAAATCTAATTGGAAAAAACAAAATTCTGCTAAAGTATATTTTCAAACTGCTTTAAATCAATTTTTTCAAATGGAAAGATAATTTTTTATTGTTTTGTATAAAAATAGAAAATATTTTACCAAAATATACAATTTTCTTGTGTCTTTTTTATTATTTTATATATTCGGTCTAGGTTAATGTTAAGAAATTCAGAACATGATTTAAAAAATCAAAAAAAAATTAAAAAAAAAGGTTCAAAAAATTGAAAAAATCTTGATTCCATTATGATTTATTTTAATTTTTTTTACAAATCAAGTTTGTATCATATTTTGATTTTAAAGTTTCAATATCTTATGACACTCAATTCTCTTTTTACAGTGATAATGTTGTAATTAAAAATCTCAAAAATGGTAAAATCGTAATAGGTACTTAAAAATAACGAAAAATCTAAACTTCGTTTTTTTTTAGAAATTACAGTACTTAAAATCTGTAAAAAATAGATAATATTTGATATATAGTATCAAAAATTGTTTTAGTTCTTCGTGGATAAGTTTAGATTTTATTAAGAAATTTGAGTTTTGTCAAAAAATATTTTTTTCCCCTTTTTCTAAAATCCTCATTTAATATTCGAAGAACTAGATGAATTCATAGATATTTAATAATAAGGGTGAATTGGTAATTTTTAATATTTAATTTTTTCATTTAATTTTGGTATTTTTTAACTTTTTTAAAAATTTTCAAAAAGAAATTTTCTGAAATTGGGTAATTAATCAAAGAGATTTGACGGTGTTACTTTTTTTAGTTGGTTACCAGGTATAAGAGTATATATTAACACTACAAAAATGAATAATAAAATTTTTTATTCACGGATAATTAAAAGAGAAGATGAAATTTTCGATTTACTTTTAAATCAAAAAAAAAAGACATGATCTCTTTTTTTTTCAGTTTGTAAAGAATGTAATAAAAAATTGGAATTGTTATGAGTTCAATTCCTTATCAACATTGTCCCCTAGAATTAAAACATTTTTTTTTGTATTTTTTTGAAAATATTAATTCTGATAATGACAAACTTTAAGGTTTACAATTGCTGAAATAGGATAAACCGTTATAAAAAATCTACAAAAAGTTAAAAAAAAACTGAAGACTTTAATAAAATCATAAATCTCCTAAAAGTATAAAAAAAAATTATCAGAAAATCGGGAGGGGTGGTTATATTATGGTAAAGTTGTAAAACTATTGTGAGGATAAATAATGATAATTTTCTTATGATAAATTTTTGTTTTGTGTAAAATTAAGTTTAATTTAATTTAGAATGTGATTTTTTTTCATTATTTTTTTAAGTTGCATTTTAGATTCCAATTTTCAATTAATCTCTGATCACAAAAAAAATACAAATAAATTGAATTTTTATTCATCAAATAATTTATTTTTTTAACTATTTAGGTATTTTCTCTTCAATGTTCAAAAATAAAAATATAAACTTATACCGAAAGTTTTTTTTTACAATTGGTTTGTTTTTATTTTTATTTTTTTTCTTCTCCCTTTTTACGAATATATAAAGAATATTATCAATAAATTTAAATTTAATCTTCTTAATGTTGGGAAAATGGTTTATTTGAAAATAAATTCTTTTCTCAGATGTTTTGAGTAATACTAAAACTTTCGTTTTTTAATGGATTATAATTTAGGTAAAATTATTTTGATTTTAAGATTTATCGAAAAAAAATATTAAAGCATAATAGTTGAAGAAAAAATTAAATTCTATATTTTCGATGAAATCAACCCTAATTTTTTAATTAATATTCAGTAGATAGTAATTTTTTTTTTTTTTAAGTGGATAAATAATATTCCAGTGCTTTTAAGTATTTACGTAATTATAATTATTATTTTTAGTAGTGCCTACGATTTTTAAAAGTCTCTATTTGAGAAAAAAAAGTGTATTTACAAGTTAAAAATTTTTCAAATCACTTAAAAAATGAATTATTATTTAAAAATATTTTGATATATCTATGCAAATAGATGTACACTAAAAGTTTTGAAAATGATATACTCTTTTAATATAACAAGAAATACAGAAAAGTAATCACAGATAGTAAATTTTTCCGGTCTAATTTTAATCCTAGTTCAAAGAATAGATTAAAATACAGATTTATTACTCTATTTTTTTCAAAATTAAAAAAAAAACCTAATGAAAATGTCCAATATTTTTTAGAGTTCAAAATAATTGTTAAAATTATCATTTTGACTATAAAACAAAAAAACCTAACCAAAAAATCAAAAAAAAAAAATTTTATATTAAAATCAATAAATGATTCTTTAATAACCAAAATAATTGGTTATATAATTAAAAGTTTATATTGAAATTAAAGTATTTCTGTATGAGAATAAAATAAAAACTTTAAGGTGTGAACTAAATAATTTTCAAAATTTTTTAACTATTAAATTTGATAAAACTTTTCTTGGAACGATGGAAAATTAGATTTTTCAACTTGAAATGAAAAAAGTCTAAAAAATAAAATTGATCAAAGATCCTTTATTAATCAATATTTTTTATTATAATTGAAGTTTTGAAAAAGTGAAAAATTAGGAAATGTTAAAATATTTTTGATAAAATTTTTTAATGATCATTTTTCAATATTACAATTTTAAAATTATCAGATGTATATTTCTTTTTAAAAATTTCAAAATTATTCTCAAAAAAAATAACTTGAAGGATCAAGTCATTTACCATGATTTGCTCCATACTCAAGGATAAATTGACAGTAAAAGGGTAAGGTGGAAATGTACTTCTTTTCATTTACAAAATTCAAACAATAAAAAAAAATGTTTTTGGATCATCTTTGACAAAAAATTCACTCAATAAAAAAAAGTTAAAATTTAATGGAAATTCATCGACAAAAAATCCAAATTTATAAAAAACATTAAAAGAAAACTCAATTCAAAAAAAATCAAAATTTTAAATAAAAATCTATTATTTGTTGAATAATAAAGTGAACAAAATTTTCATTCAAATTTCCAAAAAAAGGATTATAAATTATTCAATATTTCAAATTTTTAATTCGAAAAGAAACTTAAATTATTCATTTCCCTTTTTTGAATTAGGAGCTTTGATAATTTATTTGTATTCTTAGGATATATATTTTTTTTTGCAAAACTGAATGAAAAATTTGATCTTTTTATTATGTAATTAACAGAAATTCATACTCCGTTTGTTATTCCCAAATGCTTAAATTTCTACACTTTAAAAAAAAAAAATTGTTTTATTTCGGTACAAGATTGATTTAATTTGATTTAGTAGATTTCACAATTTGTTTTTAACCACTCGGGATTTAACAAAGTTAGGATTCTGTAACATTCTTGATAAAAAAATTACTGATTTGAGAAAGGAAAAGAATGAATTCTGTTATTTTCCAATTAATAAAAGAAAATTATTCTTTCAAGTTCCGAAATGTTTATTAATTATTACTGTTACAACCAAATTAGTAAAGTAAAAATATTGGATTAGAGTTAAATAAGGTAGTTTAATCAAATGTCTAAAAATATCATTTCTAAACTATGTTTTAGATCTTTTTGTTTTCTTCAACTTATAAACTAGAAAAATATTTTGGAAAGTGAACTAAAAATTTTCATTTTTTAATTGGAAAATAATAGTAAAAATAATTTCAAGATCTCAAAAAGATTTAAGGGTTGAGACTTCAAAACTCAACACACATGTTTTCACAATTATATAACCCAGAATCATTTGTATTGTGAAATTGAATGTTGCCATTCTAGGGCTTTTTTTCGAAAAATGTACTTTTTTTTTTATTGTTGGTTTTTTTTGAGATCTATCTTACATCACATTCTGATTGGTTTTTGATTGGTATTAGTCACCAATATTTTTACAACATTTTTTTTTCCCTTTTGGAACACTATTTTTTACCTTTATGATTTGGGACATAGGGAAATAATTATTTTCTGGAAAACAAAAGATAAATTTGAAAATATCATTTCAATAATTTAACAGGTTTTTTAGGATTCCAAAGAATTCAGAAGTAACTTTTTTGTTTGGCAGCTCAGATAAAATTAATTTTGCTTGTGAAAAAAAAATATAAAAGTCTGGGAAAAAAGTGAAATACTGTTTTTAATTGGGAACCTTACTGAAAACAAAAAGAAAGATCAATTACAAGAAGAAACCAAATTATCCTCAAAGAATCATCCATTATATTATTTTCAAACGTTCCAACAAACCCATTTTAATTCTACTTTCATATCGAAATTGTTTAAGTGGTTATGAAGATCGCAAAAATAGTCAATTTTTTGAAAAATTTTTAATAATTGATCAATCGAAGAAAAACACGGCAATATCCAAAGAAAGTATTAAAAAAACTGTTCTTGTGCCAAATACTTCATTTTGTCTGTTTTTATTTATTCTTTTTTTAATTGATCTAACTTTGAATTTTCTGTAAGGTTCCCAATTTGGAAACATGTTTCACTTTTTTTCCATGTTACACTTTTTATCCACAACAATAATACTAAAATAATTACAATTTGGAATTTCGGCTGTCAAATTTATTAGAGAAATAAAAAATGAGATGAAAAAAAACTTAGTGTAGGATGTAAATAATATCTTTATGAAAGTAAAGTCTTAAATAGAAATTTTCAAGTTAATTAGATCAACCATCAATAAAATTAAAAGATATTTTTTATCATCTTTACATTTTTATTCTTGATTCTAAAGATGTATAATTACTTGAATTCTTCAAAAATACAATTCCCTGTCAATCTACAATTTAATATTAGAAGATTTTTTAGTTCTGCGAAAGCTGTTGGTGAACCCTCTCTTCTTGAACAAGTTGAATTATTTTATGATCAAGCAACCAAATATTTAACAATCGACAAGGGATTGTTAAAGTACATTAAGGGATGTAATTTAGTTTTGTCACTTTCCTTTCCAATCAGCATAACAAGAGACGGAAAAAGTGAGCTGAAAGTTATAAAAGCATATCGTGCTCAACATTCCCACCATAGACTCCCTACAAAAGGTGGGATAAGGTACAGTGACGATATTACAAAAACTGAAGTTGAAGCACTAGCTTCTTTAGTGACCTTTAAATGTAAGTTTAATTCTCATTTGTTTCAGTTTTTTGTTGTCTATACAGACAAACATTCAAAAAGCTGAAAAAAATGTACCTATTTTTAACAAATATTTTTTTTTTAAACAACTTAATAGGTGCCTGTGTTGATATACCATTTGGGGGTGCAAAGGGTGGAGTAAAAATAGATCACAAACAATTCACAGAAGAAGAGCTTTCAAGGATTACAAGAAGATTTACCGTAGAATTACTACAGAAGAATTTTATTGGTCCTGCTGTTGATGTCCCAGCTCCAGACTATGGAACCGGCCCAAGGGAAATGGGCTGGATCGTGAATACTTACACCGCTTACAACCCTGGTGATATTAACGCTTATGGAGTTGTTACTGGAAAAGCCATTAGACAAGGTGGAATACGTGGCAGAGCAGAGGTTTGATTTTTCCTTCCAAAATTTTTTTTTAATTTGATCACTTCACTCTCGGAATTAGAAAAGACAAGATCTTCCAGATAATAATTACTTTTCAAAGGAAATTTCATTAATTTATCATACTAAATTTCGGAATTAACTTGTTTTGACATTATATTGTTTTAAAGGTGATTTAGAGTTGAAAAAAAAATGCGAAAAAAAAAAATTTTTTTTGAGATAAATTTGAATTTGATCAAACAATAAAAATTCTTACTTCAAAATATTCTTATTCCACAAAAATTCATTAAATACTTAATTGTGATTAATTTTTAAAGGGCCTTTGGATTGATATATCACAATTTGTTATTTGTCCTGATTTTTTATTCCAATAAATTCCAAAAAAGGTATTCAATTTTTTAGTTCACTTTCCGTTTATAAAATATATTAACAAAGTTTTGAAACAAAGAATTTTGTTTAAATCCAAATAAACATTGAAAAAAAAGTTGATTTATCCAGAAGTTCTTTGATATGAACTGTTTTGGGGATTGAAATAGAAATTTTAGAAAAAGGAAATTGAACGGAAAATTTTTTGATTTTTTTTGGATTTTATCAGTATTGTAATTTTCAAATAAATAAAAGAAATTTTTTTATTACTATTTTTCAAAATGTTTGATAAATTATAAATTAAAAAAAAAAACATAAGATCTTCACAAAATCAATTCGGGATGAAATATTTTTCAAAATATTTACAAGTTTCTTATCGGACTTTTGGGATAAAATTTTACCTGAGTTTAATTTGATTTTAAGGTTTACAATCCCTCGAACTGGAAAATAGGTTATTTTTTATTTAATGTGTAAGGACATGTTATTTTGGTTATTATCTGATCGATCTTCAGCTTTGTATTAATTATAATAGTCGTGAAAAAAGGACTTTATTTTTTTTCTTCCTGAAATTCGTAATGAAGATTGATCAGATATGAACCAAAATAACATGTCCTTACACATTAAATATAAAATAACCTATTTTCCAGTTCTAGGGATTGAAACCGGTATTTATTTTGGTATTTTTTTTTGAGTTATTTAAAAAAAATATATCAAAAAATTGTAACAGGTGTTGTTAAAATATCTCAAAACTGTTATCATAACTCTATTTATCAACACACCAAGTTATTTCCAAAAAAAAAAAAAAAAAATGTAGAAATGAATGTTAAATTTTAATCATTATCTCCAATTCTATTATCATTATCCTAATACTGAAAATATTATTCATCATAAATTGATTAATTACAGGAATTCAATTTATTTCTTTGTAAGGTATTACTTTCTAAAAATATATCAAAGTTCCTCATCTCAATTTTATATTGAACATTCTCGTAACAAGATGTTCATTCTTAATCTGGTATATTATGATAAAAATAAATATTTAATCCGCATTTTAAAACTAATTGTTGCCTTTAAAGGAAAAAAAAATTAAACAAGAGTCAATAATAAATTTGAAAGAAAAAAATGTTCATTTTATCTAATTAAAAACCTTTAAATAATTTTCATGATTTTAGAGGTTAATAGAATATTTCAACCAAATATAAAAAAAAAAAGTAATTTTCATTATGGCTCCAACCTCTACAACACATTTAAAGGTTGATTCTTCGCCTCTATTGCAAATGAAAGGTTTGAAAAAATTTTAATTCTGAAAAATTTTTCACTTTTTTAAAATTGAGTATATCACAATTTTTTCAATATTTACCAAGATAATATAGATTAGTGTGTAATTTAATATATTTTAATCAATGACCACGAGGCTAAGAAATTCCACTATTTTTTCATCAATATTTACCTTTTTTTCTATTTTTATTATTTTTTTACTTTTATGTTGTAGAAGATTTTTATTGGTTTAGATATAAAGAAAATTGAGTAAAATAATTAAATATTCAAAAATTTCTATTTAAAGTGCTTTTTCGTAGGTAAAGATATCAGATTTATAAAAATTGAAATTGAACTAAAGGATTTTTTCTAAATTTTTTGAAATTTATTCCTATTACAAAAAATTTTCATTTCTAAAACTGTGTACTGAATTGATATAGAAATATTAATTAATCTAAAAAAAAAATATAAAAAATATTAAGATCCATGATACTTTTTAAATTTAATTATTAAAACATAATAATAATAAAAAAAAAAAAAAGGCGACGGGGTTAGGGCTTTATTATGCAATCCGGGAAACTATGAAAATATCTGAAAATTCACGAGTTATGGGACTTTCAAAGGGAATTAAAGATAAAAAAGTTATTGTTACTGGGTTTGGGAATGTGGGATATTGGGCAGCACATGTCTTTAAAGAAATTGGAGAAGCAAAAATTGTAGGTATTTCGGAATGGAATGGGGGTGTGTATAACCCAGACGGGCTTGATGTCGAAGCTCTACTTCAATATAAACAAAAACATGGAACACTTATTAATTTTCCAGGGGCACGAAATATACCAAACCCGGATGACATTCTCTCAATGGATTGTGACATTCTATTGCCTTGTGCTCTCGAAGCCCAAATTAATAGTCACAACGCAAAAAAAATTAAAGCGAAAATCATAGGGGAAGGTGCAAATGGGCCCTGTACTGTAAAGGCTGATAAAATCTTAAATGAAAGGGGTTGCGTCATTGTCCCAGATTTATATGCGAATGCTGGTGGTGTTACTGTTTCATATTTTGAATGGCTCAAAAATCTATCACATGTTAGGTTTGGGCGAATGACTAAAAAATATGAGGAAAATTCAAAGAAAATCTTAATCGACATTCTAGAAAAGAAATTTAAGAAAAAATTTTCACCAATTGAGAAGAGATTAATGGTACAAGGTGCGGATGAAATGGATTTGGTCAATAGTGGGCTAGAAAGTACAATGAATAGTACATTTAAACAGATACAAGAAATCAAAGATCGATATAATATTAATTATCGAATAGCTGCTTATATAAACGCAATTCAAAAAATCGCCGATTCTTATAAGATTTCTGGAATGTGGCCTTAATTAAATATCTCGGTTGTTAAATAATTATTTTTTGAGTAACTATTGTTTTATTTTTTCAAAAAAAAAAATCAATTTTTTTTTATATTTTTATCTACTATTTTGATTTCAAAAAAATAAATATACGCTTTATTATAAAATATGGTCTTGTTTTTTTATGTTTTTTTTTACATTATTTTAGTTTATTGTTATTATTTTACCTTATATCCTATATAAGATAAATAGTTTTAAATCATAATACAAAAAAACAACGGTACAAGAACTGAAATAATCAAAAAAAAAAATCTTAACAATTTCAGAAAAAAAAATACAGTATGATTTTTAATTGGAAGATTCAATAGAACTTCCAACGAACCTGGAAATAAAAAGTGGAATCAATTAAAAGAAGAAACACATTAGCTTGAAATAATAATTCATAATATTTTTATCAATTGGATCAACGATAAATACCAAATCTGTAGATATATTCGTGATTCGGGTATTTGTGATAAAAATATTAATTTTTTAATTTGTTTCTTGAATATGTTCTAAATTTACAAAATATTATCACAAATGTTGATGATATATTTTTATATATCAATACTTTTTTTTGGTCAAATAGGAAAAAAAAATATGAATGGGTCAAAAATGAAGAAATTTTACCCAAAAAATGCAATTATGAAATTTTCAAAATTTGAGGATATTTGCAATTCATTTAACATTTTATTTAAAATTTTCATTTTTTATTTAATATTGTATTCAACGTTTTATAGGGTGGGCTAGCATGTGTTAGTAGATTAGAGTGAATTAGTATAGGTTTCGGTAGGTAAAGAATGTTTAGTTATTGTATTTGGTGGGTTCAGGTCAGGTAAAGTGGGGTAGGTTATTTAGCGTAAATACACAAACTTGTGGGGTGGGTCACTCCACTAAAATATACTAATCCTACCTAATCTAACTACCCAAATAAAAAAATATTCAATATGTTTTTAACTAATTTTTTTTTTGGAAAATATAAAATAAAATGTTAAATAAAAAAAATTTAAATAAAATGCCAAATAAAAAATAAAAATGTTAAATAAAATGTTAAATGAATTGCAAATATCCTCAAATTTTGAAAATTTCATAATTGCATTTTTTGGGTAAAATTTCTTCATTTTTGACCCATTCATATTTTTTTTCCTATTTGACCAAAAAAAAGTATTGATATACACAATAAATTATCAACATTAGTGATAATATTTTGTAAATTTAGAACATATTCAAGAAACAAATTAAAAAATTATTATTTTTATCGCAAATACCCGCATAGAAAATAAAGGATTTTTAAAAATTCGTCAAGTCAACAAATACATTTTGGATCTCCTTTCTTATCGATATTAGATAAGTTGTTTTTGAGATCTGAAAAATATCAAAATTTCAACAAATTTTAAATTATCAGAAATCACGTCCAAAGAAAAATATTTACCAAAAAATGGTATAAGAAAATCTGTAATTGTGTTAAATCACCCAGTTTGTCTTTAATTCCTTTATTTCATTTTTTTTTTTTTTTGATTTTTAATTTTACATTTTCATGTTCTATTAAGATTTTAAATTCAAAATTCTCTTGATCTTTTTTTCTTATTCCAACTTTTTTAGAATCCAACAACAAATTTAGTAAGTTTCAACTTCCTAATTAAAGTAAACCATTTCCAGTCAAAGTTACACAGTTGTGATAGATGAATAAAGTGTGTTTAGAGTATTTGAATTTATATTAGAAGAAAAAATTTTATTTTTTGAATTTCAGAATTTGTATAATTTTTTCTCAATTTACCTATTCTTGTATCCAATTTTTTATTTGAGATCTAATTCATTTACAAATTTTTAGTTTTTTGGAAGACATGGTATTCATTTAGTAAAAATGTGTTATTTTAATGTTCCTGAAGTAGTGAAAAATGATTGTAGAGAAATAATATTGATTTCTCTTGGGTTTTTATTTGATCTTCACTTGTAGATCAAACTGAACATTGTTCTTTTTCTAAATTAATCCCCATCAAATTTGAGTTATAATCTTTTTATAAGTAATCATTTTCATTCAAATGAAAAAAAATAAACTCAATTCCAAAAATTGGGGCACACCTTCAAAATCAATTTAATTCCAAGAAAAGTGATATTTGACTCTTAAATAGAAACATTAGATATTAACAATCAATGTAAATAATTTTAAAGTTAATTATTTATCATTTTTTTTCATTATTTTTTGATTTTTGATTTTCAATAATTTTTTTGATTTTTTTTGGATTCTTTTTTTTTCACAACTTTTCGAAAATCCCAAAATCACTTTAAAATGAAATTTAAAAGTTTTTATTCTGATCACAAAAAAAAAATTTTTTTTTTCTCTCAAAAAGAAAAAACATTCTTTTTTTATCGAGAAAAAATTTTTAAAAAAAAAATCATGATATGGGGTGCTAGAGCACATTGCCTACAAACAGACCTTATTATCATTAATAGAAGTGTGAATACTGAATGTATTATTAATGATATTATCAAAAAAATCAAATGTAATTCAACTCGCTAATTCAGAATATAGTGAGTTGAAATGGATTTTCCAAAAGGATGGAGCTTGTCCACATACCTCAAAAAAAAAAAACACAAACCTACTTAAATCGGGGATGTAATGTTCTGGACCCTTGACCCCCAATTCGACAAGATTTAAATACAATTGGGAATTTATGGATACTAAACTGAAAAATTGTAACCAAAAAACGAAGAAGAATTTTTAAAATTTTCACTAATGTATGGAATACTTTGAGTTGGGAAACCTAAGAAAATTAATAAACTCTATATTTAAAACGATAGATTTAGTTATCAAAAGACAAGCTGAATCTATTAATAGTTTTTATTAATTTTTCTTTCAATAAAAATGAATTTTTTGGTAACCATGTTCCAAAAAAAGGGGCAAACTTTTTTTTATTTTTTCTTTTTTAATGTTCAAATTGAATTTTAAATTTACTATAAAATATATAAATAGTATTAATTAAATATTTTCGGGTCTTTTATTATTTTAATGTACAAGTATTATGTATTTTGGAGTATATTTTTATTAATGTAATTTTTTTTTATGTCCCATTTTTTGGAATTGAGTTTATATAAAACTGAAAAAAAATAAAAATTGATGTATTCAAAATAATTAAAAGAGTGAAAAAAAAAAATGTATTGGTAAATTTGTTGAATCTTCACCAACAATTGTTGATTGATCAAATGATAAGATAACATGGATTAACTGTATGTGGATTTTTCATATTTAACAAACTTGGCACTAATCTTCTATCAACAATAGAAAAAAAATCACCAGATCTAAGGAAACAGATTATGTAACTCGAAAAAACGAAATAAAAACAAAAAAAAAGTTACAAAAAAAGAAATAGTTTGTAAAATCAAACGTATTCCCAAATTGAATATAAAGTGGGGTATTGTTATTCTGTCAACCGTTTAAGTTTGTCCAAATTTTTGGAATTTAGTTTATTTTGTATTTATATTGTAAAAAATATGTCGTAATTTGGTATATATATATAAACAAGTAAAAAAAATGTTTTGCCGATAATAGTAAAACAAAAAAAAAAAAAAAAAAACATTAATAAAAAAAGGATTTATTTATTTGAATTAAAAAGATTTTAAATCTCATTCGAAAATAAAACCTCTGTTTGAAACGTTATTTATCATAATTTTAAAAATTAATTAAAATTAAAATTCAAATTCATATCGGATTAATTATTAAAGTTTGGTGTTTTGGCACCCAGATCTCTGACATTCTTCATAAATCTTGCCAACAGGCGGCGATCGTTACATGAATAGATTTTTCTAAGATTACCACCATTGATCATAAAATTAAAGGGGAATTGATTTTTGGAACCTTTTCTTTTCACGAGGGAAATTGAAATATTTTTTGGTAAAATTTTTCGAATTAGTCTGTTGTCTGAAGTGTAATATTCATAAATGATTTTATTTATGATTTTAAAAATTCGATTTTTTTTTAAAGGTTTTGCTTTTTTCCTTTGTAATAATTTTTTCTTGTCGTTGCAGTACCCTAAAAATGAAGCACTTAAAGTGATATCTGTGGAATTTTGTTTTTTAATTTTTTTCTTGGGTGAATTTCTTTCTTTTAATAAATTGCCCTTGTTATTCTCGTGTTTTCTTTTCCTTGGTTCTGGTTGGTTTCTTTGAGAGTTTTTAAGTTGACCTACTTCTTCTTTAAAAAGATTTAATTCCTTTTCGAGGTTATTTAAATCTGTAAAAAAATCTTGATCTGGTCGAATTGATTTGACAAACTTGGCAAATTCGATCATATTAGGATTTGGGCTAATATGATTTAGTTTGGGTATTTTGTTGAAGGGAGTTGCTTTTTGTGGGGTTGTGTCCTCTTTTTGGAGATCATTTTCAAAGGAGTCAAAATTGCCATTGTTGCTATTTTGAAGATCATTTAATAAATCCTCAATTAAATCGTCGGTGGAAATTTCCTCGTCTCTCTTTTTATTATTGGTGTTATCGGTCTTGCTGTCGTTGGGTTCTTTTTCAATTTTAGTACTTATGGGGTTTTTCGCCAAATCAATTCCAAATAGACTTTCGCCACTTGAATGTGTGACGCTTAATTGGCCGCTGTTAGTTGATTTTGTATTTTCAGAAATGGGAGATTTGTCTCGTTCCATTTGTTCAATGGCCAACAAATCAGAATCAAAAACAGATCGGACAGGCGAAGAGTGTACAACAGAAGGAATTCCAGAATGGGAAAAAAAATCTTCCATATTGTCCATTTGTAAAAATATTTTGTCTGCTCCCTCTTCTTCTTTGGAATTCCCAATGCTTTCACCAATTCCATTGGAGAGTTGGTTGGAGTTTTTGTTCCCATTTGAACGAGAAGAAAAAGTGGTTTGATCCTGTGTGGAGTTTAATAATGATCCAATTAGACTGTTGGTATATTCCTGGGAAGATGAGGTGGATGTTGCAAAGGAAGAAGAGGATGTGGAATTGCCACTGCTGCTTGAAAAACAAGTCGAATTGTCTGAGTTGGTTGTTGTATTTTGACTTGTTCCGTTTTGAAGAGTACTGCTTTTGTTATGCTTGGAATGGTTCTGTTTTTTTTGTAATTCGGTAAAGGCTTTAAATTTGTTTCTTCTTTTTTCCTTTTCTCGTTCTTCTAGATATTTATTGTCTTGGGATAATTGGTTGCACCTTTGTGCTAGAAGATCTCTTTCTTGCTGTAATTGGTTTATTATTTCATGTAAATTTGAAACCAACTCAAATTTATCATCTTCATTTTCTTGTTCTTGTTCAGGTTCTTGTTCATTTTCTTGTTCATCTTTTTGTTCTTGTTCTTGTTCGTTTTCACTTACATTTGGTTTTTTTTCTTGCTCTTGGGACAATTTTTGTAAATTCTCAACTTTGGTTTTTTCTTCTTTAATATCTTCAACCAACATTGAGATCATGTTTTTTAAATTCTCGATTTCTTCTTCGAGTTCTTTGCTTTTGTTTTCATAAAATAATGATTGTTCTTGTAAAGAGTGATTTTCGTCGACTAATCGAACTAACTGGTTTTGGCAATCTTTATATTGGCAGTTAAGTGTTTCCAATTTGTTCACCAGTTTTACACAATGGTTTTGGTATTTGTGATTTTTTTTTTTTAAAGACTCAATTGT
Source organism: Anaeramoeba flamelloides (assembly GCA_027625915.1). Classification (NCBI taxonomy): domain Eukaryota; family Anaeramoebidae; genus Anaeramoeba; species Anaeramoeba flamelloides. The sequence goes on from JANTQA010000063.1 coordinate 2,410,264, forward strand.
TTGATCATTATCATGTACTGAATTCTTGTTGTTTTTTTTTTCATTTATCAAATTTCTTAATTTTTGATTGATTAATACATTAATCTTTTTTTGTCTTTCGATTTCTTGACTTTGTTTCTTTAATTTAAGAAAAAGGCCTTTCAATAATCGTTTTTTACTTTAAAATGTGTGAAAATTGTGTTGTGAATTTTTATTTTTTTGTTATGAAAAAGGATAGATTGGAAGAAAATTGAGATTCTGTTTGGACTAAAACAATAAGACGAAGAAAAAAGGAAGTGGCTATATTATTTACTTTTGTTCTTTGTTCTTTGGTAATTCTGTTTTTGTTTCTTCAATGGTCGTCATTTAAGACAAGGCAATAAAAAAAAAAGCAAATTAATAAAAAATGTTAGATTATGTTTTCTAACGTATCTTTTTTTCAAAATTTGATTCAATAAACGATTTCATAAATTTTATAGAGTTAAACTACATCACTCAACAGGAAATAATTTAGATAAACAGGATATTTTATTGAAATTTGGAAAAATCTTTTTTAATTTATAAGGTAAATAATTAATCATTAACTGATTGAATAAGAAAACATTTCAATTGTATGTGAAATATTTCTTTTTTTCAGTTGACACCTTGATCTTGTAACAAATCTAGAATAAAGATTTTTAATGATAACTTGAATAGTTTGGTTTTTTTTTAATTAGAGGCTATTGGAAGAAAAAGCTAATTTTTTTAATTCTAGATCAAGTGTTTATATTTGTTGGTGCAACTCTTTTTTTCAATCAAGAAAAAAAACTCTTCATCTAAAAAGAATTGTTTAAATAATTGATAATCCTTATTGATTTTAAATACAAAAGGTATTTGAGCAATTAGCTGTTCAATTAAAAACAGTCCTTGAGAAACAAACTCCTTTTTCAACTTTCGAGAAATGAATTATTATTTTTTAAAAGAATTGATTTTTCCGAATTAATTTTCAATACTGTTAATTGTAAAAATAAAAAGATCGAAATGTTTATTCAGCTTTCTAAAAAAAAACACACTCTCAAGAATTAAGAAAAATATACAAAAGTACCAATTCTACCAGAGGATAAAACAATAATCTAAGCTCGTATAAGAAATTAAAAATTTGAAATCTTGTTTGATTGATCAAAATTTTTGGAAAACTGTATGAAAATTTTGTTCCCATTATTTTACAACAAATAGTAAAAAGATCTTGAACAAGTTACTAGATCCTTTTGATTTGTATTGTTGGATCAAAAAAGAAACTTAATTTACAAATAATTTTTATTTTGAAGAAATCTCAATTTTGGTAACTTTGTAGATTTGGTATGAATAAATAACATTTCAAATTTATAATCCTATTTTAAAAATACCATAAAAATAAATCAAATATTGAATCCTTGAAGATCTTAAAATTATATCATTTATTTTCTTTTTATAAATTTATTGGATTTCAAGAAAATCAAAAGGTTAAGCAATGTGTCTCTTCAAATATTAAGAATATAAATAATGAACAGTACTTATTAATCTAACCCACCCTATTAATAATTTTATAAAATTAAATTGGAAAATATTATCAAAGGATTTATTCATATTGTTTGAAAAATTTATAAAATGAGAAATAATTGAAAAATATATTGCCACTTTTAATCTTTTGGCTATCATAATTTTACTCAAATAAGTAAGGTTCTATGATTAATTATTATTTAGAAATGACAAAATCAAAAAAATATTTATTAACATTGTAATTTCGGATTTTACAGATTTTAAAAAAATATTTTTTTAACATTTTTAATTTGATTGTTTGGTTTGTTTTTTTCAGATTCTTTATTAGATAAAAAGCAAAAATCGATTTGAGCTTTTTTGTTGAATAAAAAAATTATATTTTTTATATTTTTTAAAAATAATTATAACAATTTTTTTGAAATTAAGTAGATTTTTTTACCAAGTTATTCTAAAACTTCCTTTTTTTGTATTTTTAAAGTCTATTTTTGTAAACTTTTTTTATAGACAATAAGATTTCTTTCAACTTTAAAGATGATAATTTTTTGAAATAATTTGGAAATAAATTGAATTTTGATATTTTTAAAAATGTGAAAAAATGGATCAAACTTTTAAAAAACAATATTTTTTTTCGGAAATTAACTCAAATGTAAGTTTGGTTTTGCAGTATTCAGATTTTTACTTTGTTTTTCAATTCCAAGATGTGGAAAATTTTTTTCAAATTTGCTATTATATTGACTCGAAGATTTTTTTTTATGTTTACAAGTATCTTATGGTTTACAATCCCTGGAATTTAAAAAAACATAATCTTGTATTCTGATGTGGCCACTTGTTGATTTTGTTCTTATCTGATTGATCTTGGGCTTGGTATAGTTTTTAATAGTGGTCCAAAAATTGAAATTTTTGGTAATTTATTTTTTTTTGAAATCCGAATTGAAGAGTTGAAGATTAGTATGCTCTGAATTTAAGTTATAAAAAATGTGGTTGTTAGGTTTTTATGACTAAATTTTTTTTTTTTTGGGATTTAGAAGTCAATTTTAATTTACTTTTTAGTTAATTTACTCATTAAAAAAATTAAATTTTTTATAAGCTCCCAATAAAACCAAAGTTAATTAAATATTTCAATTAACAACCTACAAACCTCATTTTTTATAACTTAAATTCAGAGCATACTAATCTTCAACTCTTCAATTCGGATTTCAAAAAAAAATAAATTGTCAAAAATTGCCATTTTGAACCACTATTAAAAACTATACCAAGCCCAAGATCAACCAGATAAGAACAAAGTCAACAAGTGGCCACATCAGAATACACGATTATCTTTTTTCAAATTTTAGGGGTTTTTTAACCTTAAGAAAACAGAACTTTTCTATTCTGAATTATTTTTTGGGTAGAAAATCTTTTTTGAATATTTTGTCCACCCCATATTTTTCTTTTTATGGTGTTTTTGTTTGGAACACAAAAAAATGATGGCTTTTGTTCCTTTTTTTTTTGGGGGATTACAAAAAAACAACATTAATAAACTGAACACTCACTTAACGTACTAACACAAGAACACATTTAACTGCCATTGGGATCCAGTGATGTGTCATCCCCCTTAATCTATTAATTAATGAAACTTTGTCAGTCACTTTTGGCTCTCTCAATGTTTTTGTGAAAGACCAAAGTACTCAAGAGCACAAAAATTATTTGGGATTTGTCCTGTTAAAAAAGGATTTGTTATCCTTTAAAAATACAAGACAATTATATATTGTACGTAAAAGCCTAAATCAAAATGTTCTTAGGTTGATATTTGTTTTCAAAGGGGATCAATCCAAAACAAAAACAAAAACAAAAAAAGAGGAAAAAACAAAAAAAGAGAATAAAAAAAAATAAAAAAAAAAAACAAAAGTTTTTTATGAACTGTTGTGTAAATGCTCAACGTTTTAAAAAGGAATAAAAAAACTAGTCTAGCCCATTTAAAAAATAAAAACCAATTTTAAAAGTTGAATAATTCACCACACAAACCCAATTTCTCACAAAAAATGTTCTTTTTGTAGAATGTGAATCCGATAAAAAACAACAAGAGAAGTAAATAGATTTTTAAAAGAATTTTTTGTTGTGAATTAAAAAACATATTTGTGACCTTATTGCGATACTTTACATAATCATGTTTAAATAGAGGGACGAGTTGTTCGTCTTCTTCACGTTTGGCACCATAGTAACACTCCAAAAGAAAGATAATATAGGTGATTACGGAGAGGTAAGCACCAGTAGCCAGTGCGCCAGAAAGTGACATTAGAAAGATTGTTCCATAGAGAGGGTGTCTGCACTCTGCAAAGGGCCCGTTTGTCGTCAATTTTTCTGGCTTTGCGTTTCCCTTCGTCATGCCTTTGATCATTTTGATTATGCTTTGGAATCTTCGAATCGAAAGAATTAAGTACGGGAGACAGAGCGCGATATAAAGGTAAAAGTAACTTGGGAATTTCAAGTCAAAACACCCATAGAACCTTGGCTGAGGAAATGCGACCACCGAATAACCAATAACCTTTAGCGAATGAATAAAAAATTGGTTAATAATATAATACTTTGTGTCAAATCCAGTGAGAATTCGAAGGTAATTAAAGAACAGATAAACAATAGACACAATGACAAACCAGATCATTTGATTTGATGAGGAAAAATATATGTTTGTTTTGATATTAGAGGTTATGGAGAAAAGTAGAAAAAATGAGTTTAATTAAAGTTTTTTTCCATTTAAGGGTAAAAATGGGTTGAATTTCGAATATTTCTTGAATAAAAATAAAATTGATCTTCAAAATCGTTACTTACTGGGTTTTGCATCAAAAAATTGAAATAAGTTATCCCTTCTCTCTCTTTTCTACTGATAAATTCAAATTAATATCGAAAAATTTTTCTTTGCTTTTCCATTTATGGAATATTTTTAGATAGCTTTGAATAATAGTATTTTATTGGTTTAATTTTTAGAAACTTTGTAAAATTGATTTGTCAAGAAAACACTCTTTCTGTTGTGTTGTTTTAAAAGTTAAGTTTATAAATTACAAAAATCGAAAATTGAATAAAAAATTCTATTTAATAAATTTGAATTTATCAGTACAAGATAAGGAAATTTTTTTCAAAAAAAAATCTCTAAATTTTGTATTTTTGAAATACATTCATATAATAAACATTATTATACATAACAATTTTTTAATGAGGTTTACAACTTTAATAGATATTAATGGGAATTGATAAAAAAATGAAAATTTTCAGTAATATTTTTTTCATTTTTAATTGTAAAATTTTTGAATTTTTTAATTGACTTAGTGGAGAGATAATTTTCAAGTATTTTTTTAATGGTCTAAAAGGAAACATATTTTTCAATTTTAAAATAGCACAAAATATTTCTTTCAAAAGATATCGCTAGATTAAATTGAAAATCTGATTTTTTATCTGTTTTTGGAATATTTTTTATCATTTTATTTTTTTCTATGCTTGAGTTTTTATATACATTCCCGATTGTTTTCTGAAAATTGCTTCAACATTTATTCTTTTTTCAATCTTAATGTCCAATCAAAAATTAATTCATTTCAACTTTTTTCATTAAAAAAATACCCCAAAAATAGGTGTCTTTTTCAAAAGTCAGTATTTTTGAATAGGGGGGTATTCAGATTTTCATGAGTTTAATAGCTATCGTTTTTTTATTACATAAAATTATGATAACTTTGAAAAAATAATTTATAAGAGAAGTATAACTGAAATCCAATCTATTGTTTTGGCTAAATTTAATTTTTGGTGTTTATTTCTTCATTATAGTGTAAAGTAACATTTTAAAAGAAAGAATTGATTACAAAATACTTCTTTGAACATTCTTGTTGTGAAAGACGAAAAAGGAAAATAGAGTGAAAATTTTGTCAATTTTATAGGGAAATTTAAGTAGAACAATCCTTTTATTGGTAAATGTTAAATTTCATATTTCGAAATAATTATAAATAAAAAAAAAACTTTAAATAAAATTATTTTTTTACCGAATTTGTAACATGTCTTAATTTGTTTTTTACTAACGGTAATAGAGTGATTATATAAACAAAGATATAATTAAACTTGGTATGTAACTACCTCTATCAACTTTAGATAGATTTATTATCATTTTGAAGAAAGGAAGTTCATTTTTTCCAATGAAATTTTCAGTCAAAAAATCTAAGATCGTTTTTTGTAAGGATTTTTGGGATCTAAAATCCTAAAAAGAAAAAATTTTTAAAAGAAATTTTTATTTTGAGGAAATCTGACTTTTAATAATTTCCAAAAGTCTGTATGTTTTAAATAACCTTAGGCATTTAATCTTATTTTAAAAATAACATAAAAAAAATTCAAATATTGAATTTATGAATATCCAAAAAATTGATTATTTCTTTTATTCACAAACATTCTATTAAATTTCTTGAAACTTAAAAGATTAGGTAATATTCTTTTTTCAATTATCCAGGGTATAAAAAAGGAACTAATATTATTAAATTCAGTAATTTGAGAATATCATTTTTTTTTTTTTATTAGAAATATTTTTTTGTATTCGTTTTATTTGTTTGAAAATATTAAAAAAAAATGAGAAATAAGTGTAAACTATATTTATACATTTAATCTTTGGGTTGTTAATATCTCATTGGAAAAAATATAGATAGGGCTATTAATTATTGATTGAAAATAATTAAATTAAAAAAGTATTTCTTTAGATTGTAAGTTTAATTTTCCAGGTTTTTAAAAAAGTATTTTTGGAGAAATTTTTAATTTGATTTTTTAGTTGATTTTTTTCTTATTTTTTTGTCCAATAAAAAGAAAAAATTGATTTGAACTGTTTTTTGAATCAAAAAAAGATATTTTTTTTATTGTAATTTGGGGGGGAAGTTTAGAATTCCTCTCATTTACCATTAGGTTTCCCATAATTGAAAATCATTGAGTTAAATCAAAGAAATTACTCTATTCTTTTGAATTCTGGAAAACTAAGGGACTTTTGTTAGTTTTTTTATAATTTGTGAAATAAAACGAAAATTTATTTAATTTTTTTTTTTATTTTGAAGGGAGAAAATTAATTTCCTCTTACGGCCCTAATTTCCAAATTTTTGTTTTGAAATTTTAATAGAGAATCATACCTATCTTTATCATTAACCAATGATAAGATGAATAATTAGTCTTTATTTCCGATAACATCAAGAATGTTATTCTTATTATTGAATTTTATTTATATTAATTCTTTAATCCACAATTTTCGATTTTTTTCATAGAATGGGCAATTCCATAATTAACGATCGATACCCTCATCTATTTCTGAGTTATGTTATTTTTTACACATATATTGTAAGATTTTCTTTTTATTTTATTATTATCATAAACACAAGAAAATCTGTTTAAATAATTTGAGAAGTTTCTTATTTTTTGGATGGAAATGGAGCCCTTCCATTTTAAATATTTTTTGTCTTTTCCTTTTTTTAATTTAAGAAATAAACAGAGAATTTTATTTAATTTTCGGTTTATTCCTTAAATTAAAAAAATTTTTGTTAGGTTTTCTTGAGTTTTCTGTTTATTTCTAAAATCAATAGATTTTCGTTAGGTTTTTTTTACTTTTTGAAATAAACCGAAATTTTATTAAAATTTTCTGTTTATTACAAAAAGTAAAAAAAACCTAGAACATTTCACAGATAAAATAGAAAACTTCAAGAAAATTGTAGTTAGGTTTTCCAAAATTCAAAAGAATTGAGTTAAATCTTTGATTTTACTCATTTCTTATGAATTCTGGAAAACATCGACACTTGAGGGAACTTGATGGTACTTGATGGCATGCCTGTTTATGTATTTTATTGTTATATCTAATAATTTTCAATATTCTTGACCTTTCCACCCAGAACAATTTATTATCAAGTTTTAAATAAATTTGTTTAGATTTAATTCTAATAATTTTAAGGTATCTATTCCTCAATTAATATTTTCATGATTTTTATGAAACCTTAAATTTTTGGATAATGGTCCAAAATCCAGAATTTCTAATTTCTTTTTAAGCGTATATCATCTTTTATATATTGAAATTCTGACTTGATATATTTTAACCTCAGTTTTATATTTTATACTCATGGAATGTGTGTATTGATTTTTAATAAATTTGTTACTTTTTTATTTATCCAAACAACAATCGAGTCGAAATCTTTTCGAGCTAGATTTAATATCACTAATCAATAAAATAACTGGCTAATACATATTGATTTAAACATTTGTAATTTTACTCTATTAAATAATTTTTTTTTTTTTGGGTTAAAAAATCATCTTTATTTTTTTCAAGTTACTTTTAACTTTTTTGAAGTTTTTTTTTAATGTTTCTTTTTTCAAGCCAAATTCCTAAATATTTTATTTTGGATAATTGGTTTTATTTTCAGGTTTTTTCAATATTTCGATTCATTCCAAATTCTTGAATAATTTTATAAATTATTAACAAAGTCAGTTCCACTTTTAACAAACAAACTTTCAAAAAAATTTAATCACAAAAAAATCTCAAATTAAGGCACAAAATTTGTAATTTTATTTTTTACAATTTATTTTAATAGAATCTGATTTTTGTGCCTTAATTTAAGATTAATTTTTGTACCTAAATTTTCGTTGAAATTTGTGCCTTAAAAGTGGAAACGACTGTATTTTTTTTTCGATTTCTGATATTGGTTCATCCATTATTAAAATTAAGTCATTTGTAAACATTTAAATAGGACGAATTAAATTGTTAATTTCTTCAATTAAAATTTGGCCAATGAATTCAAAATTAAAGGAGAATAGAAGAGTATATCCTTGATAGACTCCTATTTCTTCCTTTTTATATTTTTCATTTTTAATATATTTAGTGAGTGCGAAGTGAACCAATATATGACCAATCGTATCAAAACATTTTTTGATATCAATTTCAACTATAAAAAAAATTTTATATATATATATATATATTTGAGTTTTTCGATCTCCAAAAAATAAATTCAATACTGCTATTCTTATCTAATCTTTTTTTAAAATTCAAATCAAGAATCTGAAACTAGATCCCAAAAATCTTCAATCCCTTTAAAAATAAGTTTTTAAAAAAATCTATGTAAAGTATTATTAATTGTGATTGGCCTATAATTTGGAGGAATCTTTTCATCTTCGGCTTTGTAAATGAACAAAATATTTCTTTCTTTAATAAAATTTTTTATTTCTTCATTGGGATTATTATTCCAATCTCAAAGTATTTATTTAACATTTTTTAAAAAATAGAAATATTACTTTTGATTCTTTTTTTTTTTTGGTCAATTTTATAGAATTGTATTTTATCAAAATCTTTATCTCTTTTATTTTTTGATATTTAATTAACTTGTACTTATTTTCAAAATTTTATTTAATTATCATTTTATTGCGTAAATTAACAAAAAAATGAAGAACTCTATGACACTTGACTACCCGTTACAGCACTTCCCCAGTTCATAAACTTTAATACAGAAAGTTTTATAAAGATTTCCATATAGTTTTAATATATACACGAGGTAATAAAGATATTGAATCTTTTCTTGTTTATAATATTAAAAATATTATTGTTTCATTTAATATATGAGATATAATGATTTTTTTAATTCAGATATCCAGATTTTATGATTATTTTCATACAATGGGCAGTTCCAGAAAAAATGAAAAATGATATTTTAATTTATTTATTATGAGAAAGGAGTAATCAAAGAAAATTTACTAAATAAAAAAGAGAAGAAAAATAATTAAAATATTATAGTAAAAAAAATATTATCTCATTTACATGACCAAATTAAAAATTATCCACTGTCGTTAGGTTTTCCAGGATTTGAGAAATTAAGTTAAATCAATGATTTTACTAAATTATTTTGAATTCTGGAAAACCGCCTTTAGCTTTTTTTTTTTTTTTAGAAATAAAAAGAAAATTTTTGAAATTTTCTTTTAATTTCTCAAATTTAAAAAAAGCTAGGCACTTGACGACACGTCCCCTGAAATACGAGAAGTAAAAACCCGATCGAAAGATTATCAACAATAAATAAGATTCCATAAACTGTGATTAATAAATTTGTATTCCACAAACTCCTAAAAATGATATTTTTATAAGTTCACAATTATTATTGAAATTTTTTTCGAAATTAAGTTGATTTTTCTTACTGGGCTATTCAATAACTTAGTGGTTTCATTTTTTCAAGTGTATTTTGATATACTTCCTATAGAGACCATAATATTACTTTCTTCTTTCAAAGAAAATAATTTTTTTGAAATAATTCAGAAATATGTTGGATTTTGAACTTTTTAAAAATGAGAAAAATGGATCAAATTTTTAAAACAATTATTCGAATCAAAAAAAAAAGCTTTATGAGCCAGTATGCTTTTGTAGTAATCAGATTTTTAATTTGTTATTTCATTTCAAGATTCACTAAAATTTTTTTAGGATTGGTTATTAAATTTAAGAGAAGATTTTTTTCAAAACTATGAGTTTCTTAAGGTTTACAATCCCTGGAATCTGAAAAAAGGTTATCTTGTGTTGGGTGTAGTGGCTTGTTAATTTGGCTCTTATTTGGTTGATCTTTGGATCTGGGTATGGATTTTAATAGTGGTTCAAAATGGCAATTTTTGACAATTTATTTTTTTTTTATACGAAATCCTAATTAAAGGGTGTAAGACAAATTAACTGGAACTTAAGTAATAAAAAATGTGGTTTTTGTCGGTTGTTCAATTGATTTTTTTCATTAAGTTTGGTTTTGTTGGTATTGTTTAAAAAAATTCATTTTTTAATGAGTTAATTGACAAAAAAAGTAAATGAAGATTTTCTTCTACAACCCAAAAATCAAGATTTATTCTTAAAAATCGAACTTTTTGACAATCTATTTGTCTTCAACTCTTCAATTCGGATTTCAGAAAGAAAAAAAAATAAATTGTCAAAAAGTTCGATTTTGAACCACTATTAAAACTCATACCAAGATCCAAAGATCAATCAAATACGAACCAAATTAACAAGTGGCCACAAACATCATAAGATAATCTTTTTTTTAGATTTAAGAGTTTGTTTACATTAAAGAATAAGTTCCTATCTTATTCAAAAATAGAAAATATAATTAGATTTTATTTCTTAAAGATATTGGTTCGATCAATAGTTTTAAAAGTATATCTTATAATATTGATAGATTTCAATATAGTCCCAGATTTAATATTATTCTTGGGGTTAAATAGTAGAGAATAGATAAGTTAGAAAATAATAAAAATTAAAAATCGAATATTATTTGAGAACATATCTGGATGATCTCAATTATTTTATGTTGTATCGGTCCAATTGAAGATATTTACATGATGGTTGGTCAATATTAATTGATTTAGAATCCAAGTTATAAATTTTTGTTGTGCTAAAATTTCATATTAAAATTTGTTGCAATTAGTTAATAATTAATTTGCTTTCATCCATTTTTAAGATAATTTTTTATTTTGAACAAATTTCTTGAGATTTATTCTTTAATTTACAGGTTGTATTTTTGGATTTTTGGTTTATACTTTAATTTAAAAATTGTCTTTTATTGAGACAGTTATGGTTTTAGATTGAATTAGAATTTATTATCTACTTGTTTTCGATTATAAATTAAATCATTACAAAAATCAAAATTATGTAAATCGGGATTAGTATAGTGGTAGAACGTCTGGTTTTCACCCAGTTGGCCCGGGTTCAATTCCCGGATTCCGAATTTTTTTTAACCTTTTTTATCTTTAACTAATGTTCAATAATCATTATTAAGTAACACTTTTTTTTTTGTCTTCAATAATAAAAACTTATTCATACATAATTTTCAAAATTTTTTTTAAAACCCAAAAAATTTTTTTTAAAAAATTAATTTTCGAACAATTTCTACAAACATTCGAATGAAAGTTTACTGTTGAGAGAAAAATGTTGGACACAGAAAAATGGTTGGAAAGCATTTTTAATTGGGAATATTACCTGAAAATGATTTTTAATTTCAATCGTTTGTGAAATAACCCAAGAAAATAACAATAATCTACTTATTAGAATAAAGATTAATGTAATTCTACTTTTTACAAACCTTTTCTCTTATAATCTAAATCAAGTTTAAAAATTACCAAATTTGAGAATTAATAGTGAGCTTTACTAGAACTTGGATTTTTGTTAAAATTGCATGATCTACTTGAGTTATCACCATTCAAATGAGTATTCTACACAAACCACAGATTAATGAACTTGTAACACCTTTAAACCTGGATTTATATAAAAGTCACCTAGATATCAATAGGATTTGATTTTCAATTTCAGTAATGTTCCCAATTAAAAATGCTATCCAACCATTTTTCTGTGTACAACATTTTTCTCTCTACAGTAATTTCAACAATAAGTATTTAGAATATGAATTTCAGTTCTATCACAAAATTCATAAACAAATAAATAAAAGAACCTTCACTAATACGAATTAATAATTTATTATCAAAGGATAAGACTCGAAATTCAAAAAGAACTTGTAATTAAATACTTTTATGAATAAAATATAATTATATCTCTTTACTCTTGTTGAAATTTCTCGAAAAACATATTTCAAATGTACAAGGTAAGTTGATCTAATCAATAAAAGATGTACTTTTTTTTAATACTGATAAATTGTGATTTTTGTTTGGAAATTTTTACAAGATTTTCCTTTTTGAAATTTTTATGTTCAACCTTTGAATAAAGCATTTTAGGAAGTCAAGTGATAAGAAACTCTGTAAAATTAGTTGTTCTTCAAAATATTCTTTATCCATGACTGTTTGATAAGTAACAGTCCAAAGATTTATAAAAATGGAAATTGAGCTAAAAATTTTTGGAAATTTATTCGAATTTATCAGTATTTAATATACCCTTTCATCTATCCGAAAACCTGTTTTTTTTTTTCTTGTTTACAATAAAACATCAAAAATAGTTAACAAAAGTATACCCCAAGTTCAAATCAAATTTGAAGGTAAACTCCTTGATTTTTATGAAGAAATTATTAATTTATAGCTCATTGTAAAATAAAAAGATCAATGTTTTCAATAAACTGTTCGAAAATAATCAAATTACCTTATTTTGACAAACCTTCAAAGATCTCCAATTCTAAAAGACTGGAATTCGTAATTTAAGGACTAAGATCCCACCATTTAGAGTTTTGAGTTATTGTGTTATTTCGCTTTCACTCTTCAAAAAAAATTTTCACACGGAAGAAATTGGATAAAGTAGATAACAAAAAACAATTTTGTGTCATCTTTATCTTTTCGCACATGATTATTTTCTTTCTTTTTCAAATAAAAAGGAAAATTGAATCGAACAAAAAAAATAATTGCAAAAAATGACTTTTGGGGATTTTCAAGTGTAAGTCCAAATTTGCGAACATTTCAGACTTGTAAAAGCAAATTTAAAAAATATGTATAATAGCCCAAGAAAATAGTAAGAGTTAAGAAAGTTGAAATGGAAATTCTAAAATATTAAAATCAAAATTTTGATTTTCTAACAAGGTAAAAATTGTGAAAATTGCAGAAAAGTGTGAAAATTTCATATTTTTTCTCAAAGAAATTTCCATGTGTAAAATTATTACTGAATAACCAAACTTTTCCAAGTGTGTTTTTATACATTATTATGCCATTTTCACCTCAATAGGTAGTCCTTAAAATTGTGTTAGAATTTAAATTTTTGAAATGTTCAACCGATTGGAAAAATCCTATTTGACAAAAAGTCGAATAAAAATTTTGCATAATTTTTTTTGCAACAAATAGTGGTAAAAAACCAAACATCCTACTGATTGAACCTCTTTTGTGTTTCTTGTAACAACCACGGTTTTTATTCTCGAAATGACTTTATTAAAAAGACATTATTTCGCAAATTGAATAATAAAAAGAATTTCTTGAAGAAAATTGTGAGTTCAAAAAAAAATCCAGGATACAATTTTTCTCCATTTTTTTTATTTTTTTTAAAAATGTTGAATACATCCTCTCTTTATGTAGCCGGATTGAAAGGATTGAATTTTGTAAAAAAAAAGAACGACAATTTACCCAGGTGGTCAGAAAGCTCAATCAAAAAAACCCATACAATAAAAAAGATCGTTTGTGGAGATTATGACAACTTTCTTGTTTGGAAAGCGCCTAACAAATTAGAATTTTATGGGTTAGGTGGTGAGAAGAAAAGGAAATACAAATTACCCAAAAACGAAAGAATCAAAGACATAGCTTCAAGTTTACATACCTATCAAATTTTATCTGAATCAGGAAAGGTTTGGTCTTTGGCGAATAGTAACCATTTTAAAGAAGTACCTCTTCTTGACGCGGACCAAAGTACCTTGGAAGAGATCAGGCCTGTAACATTTTTCGAAGAAAAGAAATTGTTTGTTAATTCACTTGCAATGGGCTTTGGTTCTTCGTATTATCTTTGTAATGGAGACCAATTGTATGCCTCTGGAACGAACTCTCAAGGAAGTCTTGGTAATGGCGTAAATGCAGGCGATGAACCGATGCCTGTTTATATTCAAGACAAGGTTTCCAAAATCTTTTCAGGAAAAGGTTCTGTGAATTTCTTTTTCACCACAAGCCAGCCTGATCTTTTGTATGGCTGTGGAGAGAATTATTATTATGAGTTAGGTGTCGGCTTTGGTGGTCCTCCAAACTCGCCAGCTGTTGTTCAAAACTTTAAAGGATCCGAGATCCTGGATGTAATTTACGGTATTGACCACTCCTATATAATCACCAAGAAGGGACAAACCTATTTCTGTGGCTGTTGGGGTTTCAATTGGTCTAAGGCTAAAACAATTTTCAAGTTAGTACCACAACTAAAGGACAAGAAAGTTGTCCAACTGTCAACAGGAAACAGCTATGCCTTGGCATTAACAGACGAAAACGAATTGTATGGGTGGGGATTTCAAGAGAGCCATTTCCCAACAGATGAATTCGACGACTATAATACTCCAACAAAAATCAGCCTTCCAAGTTTTTTTACAAATTATTTGGACTTAAAAGACATGATCCGAATTGCCAGTGGATCGTGGGTTATCTTTCTTTATCTCGATTTCAAATATACACTTTCGCAAGACATTGCGCTTTTATTTGAATCCAAAAAATTTTGTGATTGTGAAATTGGAACACTGGGAAACAAAATCCCAGTTCACAAGACTCTTGTTGAGTGCAGAACCAAATTAACAATCGATCAAATCCAGAAAAAATTATTTGGACAAAAAAAATCATCAACCAATAAAGAACAAACTTTGATTTTTCTGAAATGGGTTTATTATGATGAAATTTCAAAGAAAGATAAAGAACAACTTGAACAAACTTTTAATTTATTGGAATTAACTTACCCACCGTCTGTGGATAAGACACTTGAAAAGGATATTGCCCAATTATACAAGGATGATGATTCAAAGGATTTTAAAATTTTGGTGAAAACTGAGAATAAGAATAATGATAAAGTTGAAGATAAAGAGGGAAATTACAAAGAAATACCAGTGCACAAATTCATTTTATTGGCCAGGAGTGGCTTATTTCGGTCAATGTTTGTTTATGTGAATGAAAAAGATAATATTAATAAAGTTCAAGATTATACTAACAAAACTATCCAAAGCTTGGACACTTTAATCAAATATTTTTATACTGATTCAATTAAATTGAAAGCTGACCAAGACCCAAAATTAATTGTTAATGAATTGTATGATGCTGTTGAATATTACCAATTAAATGATCAATGCAATTTCGTAAATGAATTAAACAAAATTAAAATGCAATTTGATCTTAATTAATTTGCTTTTTAATATTTATCACAAAAACAATTTTTTTTTTTATTTTTTTCCATTCTTACTTTTTTATTACTTATATATTTTAAGATATTTTCCAAAAAAATTCAACTGAAATTATAAAATCGATTTGAAATTGAAATTTGACAAAATTCTGGAATCAAATAATAGGATTGTTGAAACTGATATTTTCATTCATTTTTCAACCTGAAAAATTTTTTTTATGAAATTTTAATTTTTGTAGATATAATATAATCTAAAAAATACTATTTTGTTGTTTTGAGAATTGTTTTGAGAATTGTTTTACACATGTACAAAAAGTGATTTCTTAATATTTTAAGTTTTTGAATTTATATTTTAATAAATTGAGTTTTAAAAATTATTAAAAATAATTGATGAAGTTGAAGATTTTTTAATTTTTGTTGAAATTTGAAAGGTGAAATTCAATACCAAAATTAATGATAAATAATTTGGTTGTTAAAACGTACATTCCAACATCATTTATTTATTTTTTTTCTCAAAAATGTATCCCTTATTTTTGAAATAATAATTTATCAATTCAGTTACCCTCATTTAGTTTTCGAGAAGATCAAAGAAAAAGAGAAAAAAAGAAATTTAAAAAATGTAAAACATTTCAACATGACTAATCAAAATTATGAAATTTATTGCACTTGTCGGGAAATTTTTATCAAAGTTCTTATGTTTAGAAAACTTAAGCTAATAAAGAAAAAATTATAAAAATAAAGGGAAAACAAAAAATACTTAAAATAGTAAATAATATACAAATTCGAGTACTTAGTGCCCCACTCTGAAAGGTAGTGTCTAGGTGTTTTTTTAATTTGAAAGAATTGAGTAAAATCAAAGATTTTACCTTATTCTTTTAAATCAAAAAAAAAAAAAAAAAACCTAACGACTGTGGATACCAATTATTAATCAAGGATTGTGGAATTTTTATCGATAATCGATAATCTTTCTATCGGGTTTTTATCCCCTGTGTATTCTGCTGGCGTGTCTTCAAGTGCCGTTGAGTGCCTAAGTTTTCTTGAAGTTTTCTGTTTTATTTGTGAAGTGTTCTAGGTTTTTTTGAGGTTTTATATTTTATTTATAAAGTGTTCTAGGTTTTTTTTTTACTTTTTGAAATAAACAGAAAATTTTAATAAATTTTCTGTTTATTTCGAAAAGTAAAAAAAAATACTAACGAAAAAGTATTGATTTTCAGAATAAACAGAAACCTCAAGAAAACCTAATGATAGTGGTTTGTTTCTATATTTGGTCATTAAAATGATAATTTTATTTTTTAGATATATTTTAATTAATTTTCTTTTTCTCTTTTTTTATTTGATAAAATTTTCTTTATTTCTCCTTTCTCAAAATAAAGAAATAATTAAAAATGTAAAACATTTCAATTTTGTAAAAATATTACAAATTATAGTTTAAGATATTCAAAAGTGAAAATTTGATTTTGGATTTAAAAATTGTTATATTCAAGGTTTATGATTGAATCAAATTATCAAAAATAAAAACTATCAAAAAATATTTTTTATTCAAATTATTGCTATTATTTATTTACTAATTACATTAATTTCTCTACAAAGAAATAATAAACACTTTTTTTTTGGTTTAAATTTTGTATTTTGTTTATTTATTGAGAGAAAGGATTAATTACAGAATATTTATCAAAATCGAAAAAAAAAAAAAATAAAATAAACTTTCTGTATTTCAAATGGTCTCAAATTTTTTTTTCAAATGTCAAATATATTTTATAAATGTCCTTTGAAGGTTAAATAAGATATAAGTGGATGAATAAATTAAAGAATAGTTGTTCTCCATATGAAGTAAATCGAACCAATCAATATATTTTCTTAGAATTTTAAAAAAATCAAATTCTTAAATTCAAATTGAACAAAACAACCATGTTCATTTGGATCCTCTACTGAAGATCGAAATTGAATCCCAATAGAAAACAAGATAATTTCTCAGCAATTATCATCACTTTAATAATTATCGGGGAATTACACTTTTCTAATAGGTGAGGTTAGATCTTGAAATAAAAAAAAGATTGTAAATGAATTGTGTACTGATAAATTCTCATAAATCTCAAAAAATTTTTGATTCAATTTCCATTTTTATAAATCTTCGAACTATTACTTATAAAACCGTACAGATAAAGAATGTTTTGAAGAAAAACTAATTTTCGAGTATTTCTTAACACTTGGCTTCATGAATACTTTATTCAAAGCTTGAGTATAATAATTTCAAAAAGGAAAATCAAGAAAAAATTACAAAAATTTTATTGTAATTGATCATTATATAAAAAATATAAAAAAAAAAAGCTAAAATGGGTAAAAATGTAAAAAAAAAATTGCAATTTTGGAATTTCCAAAATAAATTTTTTTTAACTAATATCCAATCAAATCCTTTAGACAACAGTATTTTTTCAAAACAAATGGGCCCCTTTGACTGTAAAAAGGTTTATATTTTTTCAAAAACTTTTGAATTTTAATCCTTCATTTTTGGACTTTCTTTTTTAATTACAAAAACTTTTATAAACCAACACCAAAATTTCCTTTTTTTTAATTGTCAATTTCTCTGATTGTTTAAGTGATAAATTTTCATGAAAATAAGAAACTCATTCTGTTATTTTATAACAATATTGCACAAATTCTATTGTGGTTATTTTGACAATCGAAGGACTTCTTCAAAAAATGACATTTTCTTGTGAAAATTGTCATTCTTTTTCTGAATATAAACTGAAATGTGAACCAACTTTTGGTCGCAATATTTGAAATAGCTAACTACAATTTATCAATGAAACTAGTTGATTTTTTCGATGTAGAAAAAATCTAAAATAATCCAAGATGAAACAACCAGTATCTTAAAATAGAAGTTTGAGTATTGAAAAAATACTAGACTTGAAAATAATTCAGCAACAATATCAAATTATAAATTATAAATATTAGGAAAATTCCAAATCAAATCCTTTTCATAATAAAACAATTTTTTTATAAGCCCAGTAATAAATCTACCTAAAGTATGTTATACTGGGTATCCTCTCGAATACTCATTTAATTGTTTGAAAACTAAAGTAGAACTACCTTTTTTCGAAAATCATTAGAAGAGTTATCAGAGGTTTAAACTAGAGTTTGAAAAATGATTGTTTTTTATTCTTGTTTTTTATTAATTGAATCTTGTTTTGAACAAATGTAAGTTAATTAGTCACCGCCCCATCTGTGTTTGAGTTATATCGTTCAGACTTCTGATACTTGAAAAAAAGAAATTATTAATCAATGATTAAAACAATTTTCAGAATATTAACAATTAATAAATCTTTTCCTGAATTATTTTCATTTCGAGTATTTTTTCTATACACGTATTTTTTCCAAATAAAGTAATTGTGCCGAATGGAACTTTTTACACTTTGTTATTTAATAAGAATCATTCTTCATCTGAACACTTTAACCATAAATCATAAAAAACTGAATAATAACTAAAGTTTTTATATTCATAGAAGGCAAAACAAAAGTCGAAATAATTCATTTTTTTAAATGAACCATGATTTAAAATTATCTTTAAAAAAAAGGTACAATGAAATTGAACAGAACCAAATTGTGTTACAATTCAATAAAATGATCGAACAAAAGGCGGATCCAAATAACCGTGATTTTAGGATCCATTTACAAATTTTAAAAGCACATAAAAAATTAGATCAAAATTTAATACAGAAAGTGAAATCACTAATCAATGAAAAAACAAAGAAGAGCCTCCAAAAATCAAGAACAAAAAATAACAATCCAAAACAAATGAATGTTAAGAAACAAAAAACTGTTTCCTTTAATCATAATTGTTCTACAAACATTCCAAAAACTCCCAAAAGCAAAACCAAAGAAAATAAAGAAATAAAAACCAAAATTACGAAAGAAACAGAAACAGCAACTATTAAGCCAGTGAACAACAAAAGAAAAAGAAAAATGAATGATATTGAGAATCAAAATAAAACAGAGGAAAACTCTCCTTTAATACAAGAAACACAAATAGAGTTTAAATTCAAAAAAAAAAAAACAAACTTGGTTCATAATAAAAAAAATAATTCTTTGTTAAAAACAAAAAATGAAATTAAAATGGAAATTGAAAAAGAAAAAGAAAAAAAAAAAGAAACTCAACAAGAGTATAAAGAAAACGAAAACGAAAAAGAAAAGTCAAATGAAAAAGAAAAAGACAAAGAAATGCAAATCGAGAAAAGGAAAGAAAAAGAAATGTACAAGGAAAAAGAAAAGGGAAAAGAAAGAAAAAAAGAAAAAGAAATAGAAAAAGAAATAGAAAAAGAAAAAGAAATAGAAATTGAAAAAGAAAAAGAAAAAGAAATTGAATTTGAAATAAAAAAAGAGAAAGAACAAATTACCAAAAAAGTAGTTCCAAAATTCACAAAAAAACAATTAATTTCACTAAAAACACAAATCCTAATTCTGAAATATCTTGCACAAAAGAGAAGTGTCTCTCCAAATATATTAGCAACGCTATTGGGGTTAAAATACTCTAATGACAACTCAACTGATATTGAGCATAAGATCATTTGTCAAAAATTGCCTCTTACTGTTTTAGATGAAGAGATGAAATTAGCAACACAAAAAAGGCTTTCTTTTAGGCGTTCGTTCCAGTCTTTTGGGGGGGACAGTTTCAAGACAACAGGAAATGAGAACCGCACTGGAAACGAAAATGATCTTGATAATGTTTTCCATGATGACAATGATCAAGATCAAATAGTCAAAAAAAAGCTCTATTTGGTATCTACTCAGCAACAAATAAGAAAAGATATTTTGTCTGAAATTGGGAAAAAGGTTAAGCACAGGACAAGATCAATAAATAGAATCAGAAGATCGAGAGTAATTATATTTGAAACTTTCTAATTTCTTTAATTCTTTTTTTTTTTTTTTTGTTTGTGCTACAATTTTACAAATTTATCTTACCACACAACAAATTCATTAAACCTTGTCATGTAATCTTGTAAAATTTGAAAGGATAATTTTTTTAATATTCTATTGGAAATATTATCGTCAGAAAAGGGTTTTTATTTGAAATCAAAATAACATTAGTTGTAATAAAATGATGAATATTTTTCTAAAGAAAATGTTATATCTAAGACCCAATTAAAAATTTTTAACACACCAAAATTCAATTTTTGAAAAAAAAGATCTTATTTAATCAATTCAAGAAGAAATACCAAATTAGAACCATTTACTAATTGGAATGTTAGCAATTGTTTATAAATTACAATACTCACAAAACAAAAAATGAATAATTATCAATACTAATAAATATATCCTTTAAAATTTTTGAGAGAGCAAAAAAAAAAAGTATATTTGTGTAAATTTGTTTAAATTCTATTAGGAATATTGATCGATCAAAGGTTAGATACTACCAACTAATTTTATTTGAGTTCTTCTATTTGGAACAACTAAACTTTAACAATTATATCAATTGTTCAAAAATATTTTTCGATCAAACGAAAACAAGCTAGGTAATTCAAAAAATGAAATGAAAATAAAAAACTAAAAGATGAAAAAATGATTTTCATATTTTACAAAAATAAAAATTATTTCCAATTTGAATGAAATTGTATTAAATTTAGATTCTTTTAACTGTTTTAACTGTGTGAAAAATTTTGAATTTTAGTTTAGTATTGTAAAAAATCAATAACATTAAAAAAAGTACTGGCATAAATATTAATTGTTAATATTTGGAAAATTGTTTTAATCATTGATTAATAATTTCTTTTATTTAAGAATCAAACTCTGTAAATTATATATATATATATATATATATATATATTTGTGTGTGTGTGTGTGTGTGTGTGTGTGTGTGTGTACTTAATAGAATGATGATTAATTAAATTACGCTTGTTCAAAATAATATTTAATCAATCAAAAAACAAGAATAAAAAATATGATTGTACAAATTCATAACAAACCAGAAAACTCTATTTTTTTTCAAAATAAGTTTTAATACTTTAGTTATCAAGCAATTAAATGAATATTCTCTGGATACCCTCGCTTTAATGAACTTTAGGTAGTTTTCTGGCTGGGTTCATAAAAAAATTGTTTTATTATAAAAAGGATTTGATTTTAAATAATTACAATTAAACAACAGTTTTCGTAATATTAACAATTAATAATGATGCCTGTACTTATTTTCATGTCAGAGACTTTTTTCAATACTAAATAAATGATTTATTAAATAATGAAGTTTTCAATCTAAAAATTTTATTTGAAAAAGAAATTGCCTATATTTTAATAGTTTATATTGCAATAAACTCCGATTCAATTATTTTAACTCACCTGAAATAATAAATAAAAAAAAAAAACTAAATATTTTTTTATATTCAAGAACAACTAATAATTAAATCTTATTAATAATTCACTTTTAAATTATTATTACCATTTAAAAGGCTGATATTATAAAAAAATAAAAAAAGTTAAAAAGAAAAACTTAAAGAAAGTTGATACACAATTTTTGAAATGAGCAATACAGATTTTTTCTTACTAAACTTTTCACTAAAAAAAGGTTAATAAGAATATTTTTTACTTATCAATATATTCATGCTAAAAGAAATTTCACTGTCTCAATTTTTTAAATGATTATTTATCTTTTCGAAATATCTCTGTTTTTTTCAACTTGACTTACTTCAAAAAAAAAGTATCAACGAAAAAAAAAAAAAACTCAGAAAAAAAAAAGAAACAAAAAGGAAGAAATGAAAAAAAAAAGAAAAACAAACAAAAACAAAATTTTGAAAAACAAAAAGAAAAAGAAAAAGAAAAACAAAAGAAGGACAAAAATTTGAAAAAGCAAAACAAAAATTTGACAAATTATAAAAAATGATTTGACCAAATTTCATTTTAAAGAAAAGCAAAAGAAAAACAAAAATTGAAAAAATAAGAAAAAAATTTACCATTCAAAATTAGAAAAAATGATTTTGATCAAAAAAATTGAAATTTTTTTAATAAAGAATATGTGACAAAATCCTCAAAACAACCCCCATTAACATTATAAAGTGAGTCAACATTTTTCAAAAATAGTTTATTTGAAGATTTTATAATGTTCAAACCTTTTAATATATTTAGATTCCAACGTTATAAAATTTTAACAAAATATTTTAGTATGATTTTTTCTTTAAAAATATTTCTTAAAAATTATATTAGCAAACTAAAAAAGAGAAATATATCTTACAATCATAATAACAATAATTATATATTCTAAAATGTATTAATTTTGTTAAAAAAAAAAAAATAACAAATAAAAAATAAAACAAATAAATATAATCAAAATAAAGCAAATCAACCCAAAAAATATTTCAAGGTCACAAGAATTTGTTAGTCAATTAAATAATACAAAAAGTATTGATAGGATAAGAAATATTTCATTTCTTCATAATGTAATACGAACAAGCGTACAGTTTCATAATTTTTTTAATATATTGAAAGAAAAAAGAAAGAAGATAAATGATTGTATTATTAGATATCATTTAAATATTGAAAAACGAAAAGAAACAAGAAAGTTGCGAGCTGAGAGATATCGTTTAAATATTCTAAAGAAAAAAGATTATCAAACATATTTGCATATGATAAAATCAATTAAAAAGGAAAGATTACTTTCAATTATCTCACAGACAGATAATTATTTAATCGAACTTGCTCATCAAATTGAAAATACAAATCAAGCTAGTGAAAGCCTGTCAGAAGAGCTGCTTAATGGGATGGAAAAAAAAATAGAAAGCGAACCAAATCAAATGAATACTGAAGGGGTGGGGGTGGTAGAAAAGACGGGTGAAGATGAAATCGAAAAAGATGAAATTATTAAGATAGGAAGCGGATCAAAATATTATTATTCAAAAATACACGAAATAAAAGAAAAGGTAAAACAGCCAACAGATCTTAGTGGAGGTGAATTAAAATATTATCAACTCCAAGGTTTGGAATGGTTAGTTTCTTTATATAATAATAATCATAATGGAATTTTAGCCGATGAAATGGGGTTAGGGAAGGCGCAACCAATCGATTGTAAAATTTTAACACCCTCGGGATGGAATACCTTTTCAAAAATTAAAATAAATGATGAAATCATTAATTCAGATGGAGAAATATCAAAAATTACAGGCATATATCCCCAAGGATATCAAAAAGTTTGGAAAATGAATTTTTCTGATGGATCGTCTACTCAATGTAGTTTGGAGCATTTATGGAAAATCTATTTTAAAAAACAAACCAACGAACAAGGGAAGCGAAAGTATAAAATACACTCAAAAATAATTAATTTAAAAAAATTGTTGTCTGGATATAAACAAAATAAAAATAACTTAAAAAAATATTTTTTCCCGGTTACCAAACCAATAAAAGAATTCAATGGTTGTAAAAATAAAAAAATATTTTCTCCTTTTGTTTTAGGTATGTTATTAACAAAGCCACATAATAGATTGTTTAAAGATAATGAATTAAAATTAATAAATAAAAAATTACCTTTAAATTTACAACTAGTTTTTAATAAAAAAATAAATAAATATCAAATTATATTCCAACATTCTGTGACCAATCATAATAATAAAAAAATAAATCCAGATCTGAATGATTTAATTAACCAAATAAATAGAATTCTATTAAACCATGAAAAAAACTATTATATACCAAAGGAATATTTATTTTCAAATGTGCAATCCAGACTAGAATTTTATTTTGGCATTTTAAATATTTTAAACGGTAAATATAATACCACTACTAATAATAACAATAATAACGGCACCAAAGAAAAAAACGACAAATTAAAACAATACTTAACAATAAAATCCAAATCAAAACAATTTATTCAAGATTTATTTTTTTTATTAAAATCAATCCAAATCCCAACAATAATCAACAATTTAAAAAATAATTTAACAATAATAAACAACAACGGACAATCGCATCCAACAAAAAAAACATTTTTTATTAAATTGCATTCCATTGAAGAAATTGGAATTAAAAAATGTATCTGTATTTCAGTTAATTCCAAAGATCGGTTATATATAACTGATGATTTAATTTTAACTCATAATACAATCCAAACCATTTCATTGCTCACCTATTTATTCCAGTATAAAAATAATAAAGGTCCAACATTAATTTTAGGGCCGTTATCTATTTTAAATGATTGGTCTCAGCAATTTCAAAAATGGTCACCAAAATTAAAAACTATCATTTATTGGGGGGATAAAAATAAAAGACATACAGAATTGCTACCAACGATTTTATCAAAAAATGACAATTCAGCAAATATTGTGTTAACCACTTATGATTTAACAATTAATGATGAGGAATATTTATCGTCAATTAATTGGGAATATCTTATTATTGACGAAGGCCACAGATTAAAAAATAACAGCGGTAAATTGTTTTCCGTGTTATCAACAAAATACAATCCTAAAAGGAAATTAATTTTAACGGGTACACCATTACAAAACAATTTAAATGAGTTGTGGTCATTATTGAATTTTTTGTTGCCACAAATCTTCCAAAGTTCGGAACAATTTGAAATGTGGTTTAATTCTCCATTTCAAATTGACGATAAAGAGGATGTCAAGTTAACGCAAGAGGAGCAATTTTTAATTATTCAACGATTGCATCAGATTTTGATGCCATTTTTATTAAGAAGGCTGAAAGTGGATGTAGAAAAATTGCTACCAAAAAAAATTGAAAAAATTTTATATTGCCCAATGACGGCTTGGCAAAAAAAACTGTATCTCGACATTTCAGTGAATAATTGCTTTGGTAAATATCTATATAATAACCCTGATCAAAAATTAAGAAAAATATGTTCTCATCCATTTGCGTTAATTGAGACATTAGATGGCAATGAAAACAAATTAATAAATAATATGCATGATAAAAATTTGGCTTTAATAACTAGTTCTGGCAAATTTCTAATTTTAGATAACATTTTAGAAAAATTAAAATTATTTAACCATAGAACTTTAATATTTTGCCAGTTTAAAATTATCTTAACATTATTAGAAAAAATGTTAGCTTATAGAAAAATAAATTATCTTCGACTAGATGGCTCAATAAAATCTGATCAAAGAATTAAACTGATCAATGATTTTAATCAAATTAATTCCAAGTATTTTGTTTTCTTATTATCCACAAGAGTTGGTGGGTTGGGTTTAAATTTGCAAACGGCTGATACAGTAATATTATTTGATTCCGATTGGAACCCCCAGATGGATAACCAGGCCCAATCACGAGTGCACAGAATTGGCCAAAAAATGGAGGTTAGAATCATACGCTTCATCACCAATGGCTCCATCGAAAACAAAATCCTCCGAACAATTAACCATAAGATGGATATCCATGAAAAGGTGATTGAAGCTGGCAAATTTAATAAAAATGCGAAGGATATCGATCGGAAAAAAAAATTGCATCAAATCTTTAGTGACAATAGTAACGTTAATAATAATTCTTACCAAAATCAGATTTCAATCACTTCGTTGCAAGAAATAAATAAAATAATTTCGAGAAGTGTCGAAGAATATCGCCAATTTGAGAAATTGGATCTCAAGAAAAAATCTAATAATACTTTTTTACAATTAATTCCAGAGAAGAAATTACCAAAGTGGTTGAAAAATTCTTCTCAATTAAAAATTGAAAATTTATTAAATCCTATAGAATTAGGTAGAAGTTCATCGGGGCAATCAATAAGAATAAGAAATAAAAATATTAAGAATATTGACAATGCAAATGATCAAAATAAGATGGATGAAATAAGTGATGGTGAAAGTAGTATCAGTAGCGATGATGATGATTTAAATGATGATGAAATTAATAATTCCTATCATATTTATAATAATAATTTTATCGTATACAATGATGATGAAGATGATGATTTAGATGATGACGATGAATATATTGATAAAAGTAATACAAAAAAAGTGGATGGAGGTGATAATTTGGACATAGATAAAAAATAGTTATTCAAACAAATATAAAAGGGGGGGGGTAATATACATAGCAAATAATTACAAAAGTTTATTGTAATTTTAATTATTTTTTAGTTGAATAAACAAAAACATTGTTTTTTTGTAAAAATAAATTTGTTTTTTTTATTTTTTTTTGAATAGAGAAAATTAATCTTCTCCTGTGTACCATTGTGTTTTTCAGAATTTAAAAGAATTGAGTAAAATCTAAGATTTTTCTCTATTCTTTTAAATTCTGAAAAAGCATCGTTAGGTATTTTTTAATTTTAGAAATTAAAAAAAACTTTTATAAATTTTATTTGTATTTCAAAAATTAAAAAAAAAAAAAACTTGGCACTCAAGGGCACTCTAGGGATCTTGACGACACTAGACTACTTTCTAAACTTTTTTTTTTTCGAAATTTTGTTAAAAAATCACACTTTTTATTCTCGCTTACTGATGATAAAATAAATAAAAAGTTCTTTTTATTAAAAATATCAGAAATATTATTAATTTTTTAATGATTTTTTTAAAATATTAATTTTTTTTAATCCAGGTTTTCCGATTTTTTTCATAGGCTAGAAATTTCCTAACAAAAATGATACACGTCTCCGATGATATCGATGTTTAATAATTCTTTACATAAATTACAATTTTTGTTTTTGTTTTTGTTTTTGTTTTTGTTTTTTTGTTGTATAAAAGTATCTGTTTATACAATTAGTAAAATTTCCAAATTTTAGAATTATTTTTTGAAATTTTCAAGGATAAATATCTCTTGTAAACTCTTTTTAGGTCAATGGTGTCCAGTTTTATTAAAGAAAAAGAATTTTTTCTCTGATTTTAATCTAGTATTCTACTCAAAATAAATTTTCAATTTTTAAATCTGATTAGTTTTTCACATTTTGTCAATTTTTTTTTTTATTCTTTTTTTTTATTTTTTTGGCTTTTTATAAAGTAAAAAAAAATGTATAAAAACTCCAAATATACTTTGAGAAAAATAATGTTTTCTAATTGCTTTTAAAAGTCAATAAACTTGCTCTGAAAAAATCTTATTATCGAACATTTTAATTTCCTCAAGAAATTTTGATATTTTACAAAAGTCTTTTCAATGAAAGTTAACAAAAATTTTATTTACATTTTTATTTTTTTAAAAAATTTTTTGTTTGTTAGGTTATTTATTTTATGAGTACCAACTATAATTTAAAGTCCATTAAGTCTCTTTTTACAAAACACTAAGCTATTTCCAATAAAGTGGGGCAAATTTATTTTAAAATATATTTATGTAACCAATTCTTCAAAATAGGATTTAAATATCCAAAATCATTAACCACCATTTATAGATTCTTGATAATAATTCAATTTGTTTCTTAGTATTTTTTTGCAGAAATAAAATATATTAAAATTTATGATCTCGATTTTATCTGATATTTTTTTATGGTGAAAATTGGTGTTTATTATTTTCTTTTTTGATCGAAAAAAATATTTTCATAACTTGTATAATCTCAACAAAATTTACAATATAATTAAAAACATATAACTGCGTTTTCGTGTTTAAAAAATCATTTGTTCCCATTCCATATTTCCGGTTTTTTTATTGAAATTGGTCGTACATTGTTTTAGCCAAAAAAAGATCTATTTTTTTTTTTCATTTTTTGGGAATATTTCAACTAATATGCTTTGAATTAAATATATAAGTGGTTGATTCAATCGGTATAAATATTAAACTTAATTTGGTAATAATTATTAAAGATTACCATCACTAAAATAGATTATTTTTTATGAAATGTAAAAAAAAATGCCCCACTTTTTTGGAAATACCTTAGAATGAAAGGCTGATTCTTAAAAAAAAATTGAATTTTTCATTTTTGGTTGGGCCACTTTGAGTGAAATGGAGTTTAATTTATTTTTTATTTTTTTTTGATTTAAAAGAATAAATTAGAATCAGGATTTTTTTCAAATCACTTAAATTCAATAAAAGCATCATTGCCTATTTTTTAATTTTCAAAATTATAGAAAAAAAAAACAAAATTATTGCTGAAACTCTTCTAAACAACAATTTGGAATTAAATTTTTAGTTTTTTATTTATTTATTTTTTATTTATTTATAGAAAGGAATAATTATGGAAAATTTATCAAATAAAAAAAAAAGAAAATAATAAAATAATTAAAATATATACATAAAATAATATTATCAGTTTTCGTGACCTAATAGAAACTATAGGCGTTCTAAATACACAGGGGTGGGGGGGGGGGATCCGATAGAAAGATTATCGATATAGATAAAAAGTCAACAATATATGATAAATAATTGGTATTCCACTACCGTTAGGTTTTTTTTTTTAATTTAAAAGAATAGAGTAAAATCAAAACATTTCACTATTTTTTTTGGATTATCAGAAAATAAAAAAAAATAGGTACTATCTTCAAGTTTGATATAACAAATACCCAAATTTATATCTTTTAATACTATCTAGGTATTTTTTATTTTAAAGTTTATATACCATTAGTTTTTCTTTATTAAACCTTATTATTTCTAACCTTGATAGACTTTATGGAAAATTCTTGATAAGTATTATATGTTTTATAATTTTGAGTGGGTTTCGTTATTCTTGGTTTGATGTGGATATTAGGAAACCTTGTTAATGAGAGACATCTAAAAATATTTTGTAAAATTAAATTGTTTTTATTCATCTTTTATTGGTGTTGAGAATATTTATATTTTTTTTTGTTTGTAATGTGTTATTTTCATAAAGGAAATGAAAATAACTGAAATCTATTTTTTATGATATTTTTCAAAAGTGAAAAATTTATTTTTCACTTTTTTACCAGAAAAATTTTATTGATTAGGATTTTTAATTTAAATATTTTTTACAGAATAAAAAAAAAATTTTGTTCTTTGTTTTAGAGTTTATTACCATACTTCAGTTTTTTCAAGAACTGAAAAGGTTTTTTTTATTAGTTTTGAGGTACAAAAATAATGTAATGATGTTTATTCCTGTTCAACTAAACTTCTATCGAGTTTAAGTAAAGTCCTGAACAAAAATTTGAAACAAAACTATGTATTAGATGAAACATCTCTTGAAGGTCTTGTGATAAATAACCAAACTTTGAATCTTTACTGTTGTACTTTTTTAAAAAGTGTTTAAAGTGATCAAAATAATGCCTGTACAAAGGCTATAATCGATGTTTCAAAAAATTATACCTGCTTTTTTTTCTTCTTGAACCAAGGCAACATCCAATCCACTACCAAATAGTATACCTAAGTTCAAATCAATTTTAAAAGTAAAACCCTTGATATTTTCAGTAAAATTTTAAATTAGGAATTGTAATTTGTGAAAATTTTTTATAATATTCTCAATTTTTTTGAATTTATTTATTTTTTTGATGATAAAATTTTCTGTACAAAGTTTACTCTATTTTTTGAGATAAATTTTGAGATTTGATCCTTCATTTTTAGAATTTCTTTTCAAATAATCGAACTTTAAGAAACCAATATCATATTTTTTTCAGGGTTTATTATCAGTTTATTTGGTTGGCTAATGTATAGGTCTTCTATAACAAAAAAACACGCTTTTTATTTTGAAACATGCATTAAATTTTTTTGTATGCTTTATTTTGACTACAGTAAATGTAATTAACTAATTAAAAATATTTTTCCTATGAAATAACTTTGTGTTTAACTTTCTAATGTTTGTATTCTTGTATATTTAAGATTCAGAATAAAAAAACA
Source organism: Anaeramoeba flamelloides (assembly GCA_027625915.1). NCBI lineage: Eukaryota > Anaeramoebidae > Anaeramoeba > Anaeramoeba flamelloides. The sequence continues at coordinate 2,440,229 of JANTQA010000063.1, forward strand.
ATCAAAATTCAATTCTAAAAAAATAATGTATTTTGTTAATTTTATTTTAAAAATATTCTTTTTGAAAAAGATCATCAAATCTTGTTAAAATTTGATCATTTTTCTAAAAAGATATCAAAGGGGTGTTTGTGTTTTTTTTTATTATTATTCAAAAAAAAAGCTTCAATTACCCAAATTCATAATTGAGTTTTGAATTAATGAAAAATTAAAAATTCAAAATATGTCTGTTAAAAATTTTTAGTGTTTTTTTAATTTTCATTTTCTTTGTTTGTTTCATTTGTGTTTTTCTTTTGGTTGTTTTCTTGGCTTAAATTTGAATTTATTTTGTTTTGTTGGAATTTTTTTAACAAATTGATCTGGAGTCCAGATTTTCTAGGAGTGGGTTTAGTTATTGAAAAGGTTTTGAAAAAAAAAAATAATTCAAGAAATTAATAAAGGTTCCATTTTTAATATGAAGAGAAAGGGTTTCAAAAAAAGAGGAAAGGGAGAAATTTCAAACTTTTTTATTTTTCTTTTCCTGATCATGTTTGTTGCTGGACTTAACATTTTATCTGTTGGGCTCATATATCTTTTTTTTTTGTTTTTGTTTTTATTTTTATTTTTAAATAAGAGGACAAGTTGGGTTAAAAAATTAAAATAGAAATTAAATTAAAAAGATTGTTTGGAAGGTTAGACTCACAAAAAAAAAAAAAAAAAAAAAAAAAAGAAAGGATCATGCAAAAAAGAGAAAAAGTGAGAAGACAAACAATAAAAGAAAAAAAACAAGGTTATTATTACGGGTTTTTGGAGTAGTATCTTTGAGGAAGGTTTCTTCTGGTATTTTTTTGTCGGAGTGGGATGGATTGTTCTTGGTTCATTGTGAGGTTAAGAAATTAAAAGGATTTTTTGATTGTTAAAAGTCTTGGAATTAAAGCAATAATAAAGTCTTTTGATAGATGATTTTTGAAAAAAATGATTTTTAGAATTTACAAATTATTGTTTAAGATCAGGAAAAGAATTATTAACGGTAATATTTTTATTTACTATTAAATATTGGACAACACTCATTAGATTTTAATTCATGGTTAATTCAGTGTAATTATTTTCAACTTATCACTCTTCTTTTGTATTTTTACTATGTAGATCACCCTTATTCTTTTGCTTACATACTTTTTCAATCAAAATTCCTAAAGATCTTGACTTCTCTTCTTTTTCTTAATTTTCTTTTGGGTTAACTATTTGCTAATCAAAGTCATCAAATTTAGAGCTTTTGGTTTTTCCAAAAATAAAATATTTTTTGTATTTATTCTTTTTGCTTTTTTGGACGATTGTTTTTTGACTTTAATTTTTTTTCTTCTTTTTTGAAATCAAATTTTCCCAAAAGAGATCAAATAAGGTGTTTTTCAAAGTTATAATAAATAACAAACTTTTTTTATAAAAACCTCAAAAGTCCAACTTTTAAAAGATTTTTAATCAAGGATCATTCCACAAAATAATACTTCGATCTTCCGTATTTTGTAAATTAAAAAGATAAAAATTCTCATCCATCTTTCTAACAAAAACACATCCCAATAATTATAATAAAGAATCTAAGTGTACAATTCGTTCAGAGGAAATAAATGATTTAAACTTGTTTAAATATTAAAAATTTGAAATATTAAGTTTTTGTAACAATTTTTTTGGAAAGTGCAGTGAAAATTTTATTCAATTTACTTTACATCGAATTTATAACAAATAAAGAAATAGATCATAATCTTATTTAAAATTTAAAGAACTTTTTGCCAAAAAAGATTGTAATCAAGTTTTACGATTTTAGCTTTTTATTAAACTTTTGAAAAGGTTCTTATTTTGGAAAAAAAAGCTAATTACCCAAACTTTTCTTTTTATCAATAAATATTAAATTCTATCGATTTTATCATCTAACGATATTTGAATAAGCAAGTAGATGAAATTTTCACTTCTATTTTCCGTATTTTAATATTTTACAAAAACGATTTCAATGAAAAAAATTCTAATTTATTCTCCCTATTTCTTTGAATGATTAACTTTTTATTCGAAATATCGGTAAAGTAATAAATCTAAATAATCTGGAAATTCCTGAAGATCTTGGATACTTTTATATAGACCTCTTTTATATTTGTATCTGGTTTATTCTTTCAGTTTTAGAATTATTTTAAAATAATCAATCTTTCTCAAATTTTAATTTAAATTTTGAGAATTTTTGATATACTTTTCAGAAATTTTGTTTTAAGCATCTTGGTTTCAGTTTAAAATTTGTTTCATATTTTCTATTTGATTTGAATTTGTAGCAATACTCCACCCCCTCATGAAATCCAGTTAGATTTAAATAGTTAGGTAATGGTACCGTGGTTTATTTAGTTCCTTTAATTATTTAATAGTTTAAATTTTGATGAATCTTTTAAACCCTGTACGATGAAACTGTTCAAAAGTAAATCAAATAATAAAAAAAAAAAAAATTCCACATTCGATATAAGGATTCTAATCTAAAAATTGAAAATTTGTTTTGATTAGAATACAGTACACAACCCTCCAATAACAGAATAGAAAAAGTTAATATTTTAAAATATTAACACTTATTTCAAAAATTATGACTTACTTTCGATTAGATATACAGAATTAATAAAAAATCTTCTTTGGTATTCAATAACAAATAATGGCTTTACCATATAAATTATTTAATTACCATTAAATTTTTAAACAGATAAAAAGATTATATTTATAAATTTATTAAGGTTCAAAAACTTAAGTTAATAAAGAAAAACTAAAAATAAAAAATTGAAAAAAAAAACCAAGAATAACAACAAAAAATAATAATAATTGGTGTATTCAGTATCCAACTCCAATAACTAGTATCCCAGTTTTTACTATTTTGTAATAATTTTGTAAAACTATAGATTTTACCTTGTTTTTTTTTAAAATAAAAAAAAAAATAAACTTATAAAAATAGAAACTAATTATTAATCTTATTTTGTAGTCCTTTTATATATTATTGATACTGTTTCTCTCGGTTTTTTACTCATCTTATGAAATTTGGGGAAACAAACAGCGTTTTTTTTTTAATTTCTGAAATAAACTAAAAATTTTTGAAATTTTCTTTAAATTTCTAAAATTAAGAAAAAAAAAAAAAAAACAAGTTTTGAGAATTCAAAAAATAGAGTAAAATCAAGTATTTCACAAAGTTTAATACAGCCAGTTTCACTTTTAAGGCACAACCTTTTAACTAAATTTAAGGCACAAAAAAATCTCAAATTAAGACACAAAATTTGGAATTTTTTTTTTACAATTTATTTTACTAGAATCCGAATTTTGTGCTTTAATTTGAGATTTTTTTTGTGCCTTAAATTTCGTTGAAAGTTTGTACCTTAAAAGTGAAACTGACTGTATGGCTTCATCTAGTACATACCCTTTCTTGTTTTTCTTTTTGTTTTTATATGTATAATTTATTGGCTTTCGAAATAAACAGAAAACTTAAGAAAATCTAATGATGTTTTTTTTTATTACAAAAAAAAAATAAAAAAAATTTTTAAATTTTCTTTTTCTTTCTTAAATTAAAAAAAAAAAAAAAAAAAAAAACTTCCCCTGAATTTGAAATAATAGAAAAAACTCAAATATTATACTCATTTCTTTTAAATTTTGCAAAATATAAAGTGTGTGGATATATTTTAAATTTGGTTAAAAATTTTATAGAAATATAATATCAAGTTCTTTTGGAATTTAATAAAGTAACAAAATAAACTGAATTCTTTTTGTTAATATGATCTTAAGAATTTCCCTTTTTATTTTTTTTTGGCGGAAAGTTATTTTTTTATTGATTTTACATCATCTTGATATCAAATGTCTTTTGATGTGTATTATTCTACTAAATTAATTTTTATTCTTCAAGGGTAAATTCTAAAAAAAAAATTAATATTGAAAAATATAAATTGCGTACCTTTGACATAAAGAAAGTATATTATCCAAATCAAAAAATAGTCCAATTGTTTTTTTGTTTTGTCATAAAATTGTACATATGGAGAAAATTTTTACAAAAGCTAAAATTTAAGTTGTGAATATTGGCAAATAAATTCATCAAAAAAATTTATATTAAGGAGGCAATATATTTTAAAAATAAAATGATATCTTGATAAGATCTTAATTTTTTTTTTTTTTTTTTGTATTCTGTACTTTAGTTTGTGAAATGGGTGTGTAAACCTCATCCAAGGAATTTATTAATTTGAGTATATATTTGAAAAACAAAATTCACATGTTTTCAATATAAAACTAATAAAAATATTCAAAAATTAAATTTCATAATAAAGAGTCCAATTGTTTTTATTTGTTTTTTTTTATTTTTTTTTTAATTTTATTTTAAGGCAAAAAAAATATTTCTAGTGTATAGAACCGAATATTAAAATAATATTTTTTTTATTAGATTAAATAACTTTAATTTATAAAAATATTTATTTTCAAATTTTTTTAATGGTTTTATGATTTTGAAATATAGTTTATTCTTTTTATTAACAATTAAGCTAATTCTTGAAAATTCTGAACATATTTTTTGTTCACAACTCTTTTTCAAAAATTGTGACTCACGTGAAATAATAAATTAAAAAAAAAATAAGTATCCTTTGGTATTTAAGAACAATTAATAACTAAATATGATTTGTAATTCACTTTTAAGTCATTCTAAATCTATAAAAGCCTTATATATTAAAAATTAAAAAAAAAAATAAAGCCAAAAACTAAAATAAAGCGATTCACAATTTTTGAAATGAGGATTACCGATTTTTTATTACTAGACTTTCACTTATAAAAAGTTGAACAACAAGATTTTTTATGAATAATTAAATCCATTTTCAAAGACACTACATAGTCTCAATTTTCATAGTGATTATTTGTCTTTTCGTAGATCTCTTTTTTTTTTCACATGATCTTTTAAAAAGAAAAAAAAAAAAAAAAAAAAAAAAAAAAGAAGAAAAGAAAAAGAAAAAAACAAAAAAAAGAAAAAAAAAAGAAAAACAAAAATTTTGAAAAAGCAAAACTAAAATTTGCAAAATTAGAAAAAATGATTCTGATCCCAAAAATTTGAAAATATTTTTTGTTAAGAATACTGGAATAAACCCTCAAAACAACTCCCATTAAAATTATAAAGTGAGTCAAAATTTATGAAAAATAAACTAAATTTCATAATAAATGGCCCACCTTACATTTGAATAATGAATTGCTTTTGTATCGTTTTGAAGTTTTTCCCTCTCACAATGAAAAGTTTGCAAATAAATTATTTTTTCTCTTTTTTATTTTTTCCACAGTGTTTTGTTAAAATGGAAAATGAAAATGAAAAATTGGAAAGAAGTAACAGATGAATTAATGAAAAATTTGGTTTCAAATATGAAAAAGAGATTAGATTTAGTTATTCAAATGGAAGGAGAATCGATAAATGGGTTTTTTTACTTTTTTAAATTGTCTATTTTTCATGTAATGCTTCATTCAAAATAAATGGCCTAATTTTATTTATTTTTTTATACTTTTTTTTATTTTATTTTTAGAAAAAAAATAAATATCTCTTGAGTATAGTAGTGAATATTAAAATCGATATTTTTATATTATAATAGATAACTTCAATTATTAAAAATATTTTTATTTAAAATTTGATTTTTAATGGGCTAATTATTATGAAAGATAGTTTAGTTTATATTGGAAAATATTGATTTAAAAAAAATAAAAATTTGTTTTTATTTTTAATGATTAAAAACCCCAAGTTAAATCTTAACAAATAAAACTAATTGATGTATAGGTGATTAAAGAAATGGAATTTTGATAAAAACTTAATAAAAATTTTATAAATGGAATTTGATCTATTAAGTAAAAATTTTTTATTATTCTTTAATGTTTGGAAAAAGTTTGTTCTCTGGTTTTTAAAATTAATAAAAAAATGTTATATATTTTTCAATTTTGAAATTTTTCATAACCAATTGTTTTGCCTTATTCACAAGAATCATAATAACCATTTAATTCATTTTTAACATAAATAAATTTATTTTTTCATTTTGAGGGTAAAAGTACTTGTATCCAAATATCTCCAAGAAAATTTTATTTTGAAAAATCAAATTCCATCTTAGAATTAAAACCCAATTTCTTGGTAAATTGAAAATAACTTTATAATTTTCATTATTATAACTACTATTCTTAAAAAATGCCATTTTTTTTAAATAGGTTGAATAAATCGATTTTTTGTTCAACCAAAAGAATTATTTCAAAAAAGAAAAAAAAAAGTTATATTAATATTCATGGTAAAAGGGCTTTTTATTTTTACTAAAGATGAAATAATAATAAACAAGTAAAAAAATTTTTATAATGCAAGAAATAAAAAAAAGAATTCAGCGTTATCTTTTTCATAATAAAAATGAAAAAAAGAATTTGATCTCACTAAAAAAAAATTTTTTTCTATATTTCTTGAAAAAGATCAGAATTTTTTTGGCACTTGAGATATATAAATTTGTAATTAGAGAATATCACCAATAAAATATATTATAATTTTGCCTGTTGTCGTAGAGTACTCATTCCTTAGTGTGGATCTTAAATTACCAGAATTGCAAAAAAACTCGTGGCTTGTAAGCATGTTATAGGCAATGAATGAAAAATACTTTCACTTTTCTGAGATGTATGTGATTTCTTTTCTTAAGAAAATTTAATTTTTGTTTTGTTTTTAGATCAAAAAAAAATACTTCTAATGAAGAAAGAGTTGTTGATATTTTTATCTGATCATGGAAATTGAATTTTCTATTTGAAAAAAGATACTTTAAAATGGTCAGCCTAACTGTGTGTTTTAAATTGTTTTCAACTGTGGGTTGTAACGACTTCCATGTTTCTAATTTAGTATTTACCTTATAATTTATTTAAAAAATTTGTTTTCTCAAAAATTAAATGTTTATTTGTAAAATATTCCCAAATGTGGTTAATTTTTACATATCATAAACTTTGTTTCAGTAAAAGGGGTAACCAAAAAAAATATTTTTTCCAAATATCAATTATTTTTTAGAATTGACCTTTGAAGAGCAAATATGGTATACATGGAATAATACACATCAAAAGATAGTTGGTACCCGTATGAAATAAAACTAATAAATCAATATAATTTGATGAAAATATTGAAAAACTCAAATTTGATGGGGATTAATTCAGCTATTGAGAAAAACAACAATGTTCATTTTGATATTCAATTGGAGATCAAATAAAATTCCAACATAAATAAATATAGTTTCTCTACAATCATTTTCACTATTTCGGTAACATTAGAATAGCATGTTTTTACCGAGTGACTATAAATTTTGATATAAAAAAATAATTTGAAACTAAATTAAAAATCGAAAAAAAAAACTCGAAAAAAAGAAAAAAAAGAAAAAATGATTTCTAATTTCATAAATTTCCAAAATAAATTTTTTCTTCTAATATCCATGAAAACCCTTTATATAAATTTAATTCGCTCTCCACAACTGAACCTCTTTGACTCGAAAATGGTTTTATATTTATTGAAATTTAATGTCTGAGAAAAAAGAAAAAGATGGTTAAAACTTCCACCTTTGATGGTGGCTGGGGTGTAGAAATACCTGGGTATTGGTTTTTTCTACCATCACAAATCACTCTGTTACTTGACGAAAATATGATTTGAAAAAAAAAAAAAAAAAATGAAAATGATAAAAATATAAAAAATTTTAAAAATAAGTCCATTATTGATTGCAAATACTGAAAATTAAAAATTGATGTAGATGGTAAAAATGAAAGAAAAAAAAAAAAATAAAAGAAATTAAAAAAAAAATTTATCAAGTCCAACTTTTTTCAAAAAATAATAAATTTTTTTTTTTTAAATTCAGAACTTTTTTTCGAAAAAAAAAAAAAAAGAAAAGTAAAAAGAAAAAACTTAAAGTTTTTCATCATCGTCGTTATCTGAACTGGTTGAAGAATCATCATCTTCTTCTTCTTCTTCGTCTTCATCATCTTCTTCTTGGTCTAATAAGCTTTCAATAATATTTTCTGATTGATGTTCTTTCTTTTTTTTAAAGACTACAAAAAGTATAATACCCAATAATAAAAAGAAAACAGGAAGACCAAGACCTAATCCAAGGCCTAAGGCAAGAGATGAATTATCGTTTTTTTTTGAATTGCTTGATGAGGGTGTGGGTGTGGATGTGGGTGTGGATGTAGGGGTAGGGGTAGATTTACACACGATCAAATTTGAGACATAGTAAGAGTCTTCATAATCGTCTTGTCTACAGCATTCAAGGTTGGAGAATTCGTCTTTACAGTTGGTATACTTACAGGAGCCCTCAACAAAATCCTCATTGTTATCACATTGGTTATTAACCATACATTGGAAGTAATCATCATATTTACTGGTGCAAGAGATTTCTGCAATTTGTTCGCATTCACCGACGTAATCCGAATCACAGTCACATTTGTAGTTTAATGGGCATTGGTTATCATTGTTGTTATTACATGAGCTCATCATAACACATTTTTCATTTTTGCAAACATAAGGAGATTTACAAACTGATGTGCTTCCACATACTCCATCAGCATCGACTGTGTTAAAGCCTCGGCATGTACCTACTTGGTTTGGAGTGTTGCCAGTGACATCACATGTGTGCATTGATGAACAGACATAGCCAACATTTACGTCGCTAATATAGTCGGTACAGTCTTTATTTGATTCAATTTGCTTGATACAAGTTTGGGTGTTTTCAGAGTCACAAAAAAGCCCCTTACCACACACACGATCAGAGAGTGCATCACATTTCTCGCCTTCTGCAATTCCCTTACAAACATTGTCTTTACAACTTTTTGTATTACATTGATTATCATGGTCACATGGTTGGCCTGGTCCTCGTAAGCCTGTACAGACACCATCAACACATAAATTATAATAGCACTGATCATTGCTGCTACATTCGGAGCCAGTGTTGTCCTCGGTACATATTTGTTCACCGTCATCTGGCCTACAGAACAATCCTGCTTCACATGTCGTATCGTCATCAGCACAGCTTTTGCCTGGTCCTTTAAATTCATCCACAATACATAAGTTCTTTCCACAGTTTATGTTATTATGTTGGAAAAAGGTATCGTCGTTATAGTCTTCTTGTTGGCAGCACTCAACGGCTCTTCTTTCGGCAAAGCAATAGGTGTAGGCGCAAGTTCCTGGAAGAAATTCGTGAACTAAATCACATCCATATGTTTCTAAGCAGCTTGCAAAATCACTAAATTCATCATCACAATCATCATTAGCTATTTCGACACAAGATCCATAGTCGCTCTGGGTATCACATTTACAATAACTTGAAAATGGGCATTGGTTTTCGTAAATTAGATCACATTTTTCCACATCCTCTGTACACTTGCCATCACTACACCCAAGTCCATATTCACATGCAGCAGCGACACCACATGAAGAACCCTCTTTTAAAGAAAATAAGGCGACACATTTCCCACTTTCAAAATCAGAATCGTCGGGGTTGCAAATGTAGCCTGGGGTACACGCATTTTCATAATCAGTGAAATTTGGTTTCAGCGATGCAATGCATTCCTTTCCTGGTTCGATTTGTGGAATACATGTTGATGTACTTGAGGCACAAAATTTTCCTTTGTTACATTGCTGTTCATCTCCTCCTGGTGAACAATTTGTATCGTCCCCTATTGTTTTACAAATACCTCCATCACATTTTCCAGTGACACATTCGTTATCAATTTCACAAATTTCTCCATTATTTCGTTTGCCAGAACATTTTTCTATTATTTTTTA